>CAMZMU010000080.1:396626-1032592 GCA_947311845.1 Poa pratensis | reverse complement strand
TTGACAATGGTATGCCTATCGGGTACCCTACCATGAGGGTACCTGGTGCACGTATCGACTAGGCCCAACTATCAGAGCCTACATGAAGCCCATGAAGGGAGGCCCACGAAGATGGAGTATCCTCCAAGTTTGGCGAAACAATAGTCGGTTTAGAGTTTCCTTACTTGTAAATCGAGTCGGTTACGAACACCCGAGACCCAGCCTATTATTTAAGGACTGGGAGGGCCATCGAACCAGACAACGAACCACCAGAGCCACAAACCCTAGCGAGATCGACATCTCGCCGGGATCCTTGTAACCATCATATTCACAAAGCAATAACAGACAGGCAGGACGTAGGGGTGTTACCTCCACACGAGGGCCCTGAACCTGGGTAAAATCTTTGCCCTGCTTGTCAGCCGACGATACTTCCAGCTCTACCACGTTCTCTCCCCATATTCATAACCTAGGGACCTTAACCATGGGTCTTGATGAGTCTACCCCTCGTCAAGTGGCGCCGTCTGTGGGAAAGAATAGCGCTGGACTCGAAGTTTCGCCGGTCCCAACAGCAAACGGCAAATCGCCGATCACACCAGCAAACGGCAACTCGCCGATCTCATCTGCAAACGGCAACTCGCCGGCCATGTCAGCAAACAGCAACTCGCCGATCCAGGCGACACACGGCGACTCGCCGATCCACTCGAAAAGCGGCAGCCTGCCCGCTTCACCTGCAAAAAGCGCATCTGCTCTTCCAATGAATTTCAATCCGCACTCGCCGGAGCTTCAGGAGGCGTTTTCCGGCCTTGAATCAGGTTTGAGTTTAACTGTTGGAGCATTCAATTTTTTCGTAAACAATCTTGGCACGCAGGACTCGACAGATCCGCAACAACTGGCGCTGGGCGCACTCGAGGCTCCGTCGACTGCGCTCGCCCCGTCCGATTCCTGAAGCCTGCTCGCCCCCGCAACAACCATGTCGACCGGCGAGATCGACAGGTTCATGATGACGGAACTCCAAGGCGAGGAGGCAGAATCAGCATACCGCACAAGCAACGTCGACTTCAACCTACCACTCGACGAGAGTTTCGACTGCGGGATCTCCCTCGATGACTTCTACGAGCCCGCGATTCATAACGACAGCAACGTCGACTCGGAGATCTTCACCAACACCAACCTCGACTCAGAAATCCATAAATCGCCAACACCGAGATGAGCATAGGCGATGAGCACATCGACAACGAGATTCGCCTCGAAGATCTACTCGATGAACATACTGGCTCTGACATGAGCCTCGACGGCGACGTCGAGTCCATGACTGGAATCGACAGCACATACACCTGTCCACGGGTCACGCCCCATCAGGTCTACGTGGCCTTCTCCGCAGAATCATCCGCAGACGCAGCCGCTCGCAGGCCTGCACAATTCCCATGCACGGTAACCATGCCGGATGGGGTCACAACCTTGACAATCACGGAGGAGATGGCAGCAAAAGCAGATAAAGTCATAAAGGAGTGCACAATGATGCCACCAAATTCCACCCCAGAGGAGATGTTGACCTTCCAGTACTTCAACTGGCAGGAGTCAATTCGACTGCAAAACTACCGAGCGACGCTCGAAGAGCGCAAAAGGCAAGCCAGCCTCTCGAGTGCCCGAAGAAGGGAGCAATCCCTCGGGTCCACAATGCAACCAACCCCACGACCTAGGTCGCGGTTGGCAAGCCTTCCAGAACATGAAAGGGTAGCAATCACCCGTAACCTGTCGTTCATGACAGAGGACGCTAACGGAATCCCAGTGCCCAAAACTGCTGCGGGTGCATTATTCTCCGTAGGTGCTTACCTCAAGGCAATGCAACCTCCGGCGAATGACCCTAACGCAGCCCTGCATCGCCAACAACTCAAATCGCTAGCTCTAGCGGCACAGGCTATACAGCCAGAAGACAAAACTCCAGCAAGGAATCGCGATCGCGACATAGTCGACTCACGACACGCAGCACATCATCGCAGTGGTCGCAGCCACCACTCGGATGAAGGAAGGAGAAGCACGCGCCGGCACAGGTCCAGCAGAAGCAGATCTCGAAGATCCTATAGCAGCGATTCATACTCTGATCGTGAACCAGAGCCATGCGGAGCATTGTGCTTCACTCGACGCATCCGTGAGACGCGGATGCCCAAAGGTTCAAGTTGACAGGCGAACAACCCAAGTACAACGGTCGCCAAGAACCTTCCGGGTGGCTAGAAGATTACAGACTCGCCGTGGCATGCCAGCGTGGCACGAACACCACGGCGATGCAGTACATACGACTCATGCTCGAAGGAACTGCCCGCGACTGGCTCAAGGCCTCCCTCCATCATCATATACGACTCGTGGGACGATTTCCGCAGAGACTTCATCAAAAACTTCGAGCCTCTATGTGAGCGCCCGAAGACATTCGAAGAATTAAGGGCATGCACTCAACGATCAGACGAGTCGTTGAGATCATACATACGGCGGTGGACCGAAATACGCAATTCGGTTGGCAAAGTGTCAGAAGACAGGGCCATGGATGCCTTCATACAAGGTCTCGCCAGGAAGGACTTCAAAGAGGCACTGGGTGAAAAGCCAACCTCCCTGGCTGACCTCATCAAAGTTGCGACTGAGTGGGCAGATGGAGAGGATTCTGTACGCAGATCCCGTGCTTCCCCACCACGCGACAACTACGAAAGCGGCAGTCGAGGCCGCAGAGATTCATACAGAGAAGATCGCAGGCGCAAACGTTCCAAACGTCCTTACGACGATAACAGACCCGAGTTCATGGCGGCTGGATACACACAACCCGGGAGACCAAGATAGAAGCAATCGACGCTCGGATGATCGACGGGACAGTCGAGATCGCGAGCAGCGGAGCGACAGCTACAAAAGGCAAGAATGGCGCAAACGCAGCGACGCAAAACCCGAGCGGTCATTCGAGGAAAAGATGGACGACTGGTGCAGATTCCACCTCTTCAAGGGGACGACGGAAAACTACGCTCCAATCACACCCTAAGGAACTGCAGGGAATTCGACCAAATGGCGACTGACTACATGATACGACTCAAAAGGTACGGCCCAGCACCTGCTCAGCCCACCTGCACCCGCACCACAGCCGAACGCTGTGCCCGCTCTCATGGCGCCACAGCCGCCACCGCAACCACCACCACAGCCTGCTCCAGGCGCAAACCTCGCAGGTGCCATACAACCCGTACTACGGGCGGAAGATGATCAATATCCACAGCCCCACGGGCAGATGTACATGATACAAAAGGGTCGCCCCTCCAACAGGCAGCAAAAGCTAATCACTCGACAGGTGAACATGGCTGTCATGGCACCTCCTGCCGTGCCCGAATTTCTGAAGGGATCGGAAACCATCATAAGCTTCAGTCGAGAGGATCATCCCCCAGCTGTAGTTCGACCAGGGCACGCGGCTCTGGTACTCGACGCGCAAATAGGAGGCTACGCCATGACCAAGGTCTTCATGGATGGAGGCAGCGGCATAAACATCATCTTCGCGGACACGCTCCGCAAAATGAACAGGTCAGTCGAAAACCTCCCAAAATCTTCAAATACCTTCCACGGTATCGTTCCTGGCAAAGCAATTAGCCCAGAAGGCACCATACAACTCGACGTTACGTTCGGGGACAAAAGCCACTTCAGGACAGAGTCGATTGAGTTCGAGGTCGTCGACTGGAAATCACAATACCATGCTATTCTTGGTCGCCCGACGTTTGCTCGATTCATGGCGGTGCCACACTACGTACCTCACGCTGAAGATGCCAGGACCAAAGGGAGTCATCACTGTCCGTGGAAACTTTCAAAGGTCCGATGCTTGCGACCGCGAGTTCAGCAAAATCTCCGAGATGTTCGGGGTGGAAGAATCACTCGCCGACTGGCGATTTCCAACGACCGCACACTCCTTCCGAGCATAAGAAGTTGGCAGTCGACAGATCCTTCAATGCTACAAATGACACAAGGTCGCATCAGGTGCACCCGACCGATCCGTCCAAGACAGTCAACATATCTTCGAGCCTGCCTATCGCATAGGAAGGCGCGCTCGTCGAATTCCTCCGTGAGAACTGGGAAATATTTGCGTGGTGTCCAGCCGACATGCCAGGTATTCCCAGGGAATTCGCCGAGCACTCTCTCCAATTGTTTCCAGATGCAAAGCCAGTCAAGCAAACGATGCGTCGAATCTCCGGCCCAAAGCGAACCGCAGTCGAATCTGAAGTCGACCGGTTACTCGCAGCAGGATTCATTAGGGAAATCAAGAAATCACAATGGGTGGCCAACCCCGTACTCGTAGAGAAGAAGCATACAGACATCCTTCGGATGTGCGTGGACTTCACAGCGCTGAACAAGTGCTGTCCAAAGGATCACTTCCCGCTACCCCGAATCGACCAGATCGTCGACTCCACCGCCGGATGCGCACGACTCTCCTTTCTGGATGCTTACTCAGGTTATCACCAGATAAGGATGAAGCAAGAAGACGAAGAAAAAACGGCGTTCATAACCCCACTCGGGGTCTACTGCTACACAACTATGCCCTTTGGGCTCAAAAACGCGGGTGCAACATACCAGCGCATGATGCAGGACTGCCTCAAAAAGCAAATCGGACGCAACGTCCAGGTCTACGTGGATGACATTGTCATTACCACAAGGGAAGAACACACACTACTCGACGATTTGAGGGAGACGTTCGCAAACCTCAAACGCTTCCATATCAAGCTCAATCCTAAGAAGTGCACGTTCGGCGTTCCAGCCGGGCAGCTCCTAGGGTACCTAGTCTCTGCCCGTGGAATCGAAGCAGACCCGGAGAAAATACAGGCCATCCTCACAATGCAAAGGCCTTCAAAGCTTCACGATGTGCAGAAACTAGCAGGACGAGTAGCAGCGCTCAGTCGATTCATCAGCAAACTGGGTGAAAAGGCTCTACCATTCTATCGACTGATGAAGAAGGCGGACAAGTTCGAGTGGACGCCAGAAGCTGAAGCAGCCTTCACAGATCTCAAGCGGATCCTCACAAGCCCTCCGATCCTCGTCGCACCTAAGGAACGGGAACCACTCTACCTTGTATGTCTCGGCTACAAACAGGGTGGTGAGCACCGTACTGGTAGTCGAACGCATGGAGGAGGGGCACATCCAAAGCATACAACGTCCAGTCTACTACCTGAGCGAGGTTCTCTCCATATCAAAACAGCGGTACCCGCACTATCAAAAGCTGGCATACGCTGTATTCATGTCCTCAAGGAAGTTGACACACTACTTCACCGAGCACCCGATCACCGTGGTAAGTAACTCAGCAATCGGTGATATCCTCACAAACCCCAATGCAACGGGTCGAGTCGCAAAATGGCTCATCGAGCTGGCTCCAAGAGACATCAAGTACGAGCACCCGAAGGCTATCAAAGCACAAGTCCTACCCGACTTCACAACCGAGTGGATAGAGGCCCAATTACCTGGAGCACCAGACGTGTCCAATTCCTGGACCATGTACTTCGATGGGTCCAAGAAACACGAAGGCGCAGGCGCAGGCGTCATCCTCATATCACCAAAAGGGGACAAGCTACGTTATGTTTTGCAGATGGGATTCAACTACCCTCCAATAACGAGGCTGAATACGAGGCTCTGATCCATGGCATGCGGATGGCAAAAGCACTTGGGTGCACTCGATGATGATCTACGGCGACTCCAATCTCGTGGTGCAGCAAACAATGAAGGCCTGCGACGCAATCGCGGACAACATGATCGCTTATCGCGACCTGTACAACACACTGGAGGGCAGCTTCGAGGGCTGTGGTTGAGGCACATAGGAAGGGAAAGTAACGAAGAAGCAGACATGCTAGCCAATCTTGGCTCAACTGGCGCACAAATTCCACCTGGTGTCTTCCTCGAGCGCATCGAACACAGATCTATCAAGGAGAAACGAGAGCCTCCTCCGTCGACTACCCAACCCACCAAAAGCAAAGTGCCTAGCACAAAGTACCCCCCAGATTCACGAGGGGTATTCCTCATTGAGCCAACCTGGACTCAACCTTTCTGGCTTACATAACTCCGTGGCGAGCTACCAGATGACATAACCGAGTCCAACGCGTCCGCCGAAGATCGAAAGCAAACAACCGTTATCAACGGCGAGTTATACAAGCGCAGCATATCATAGTATGTCCAAAGATGCATCGCATTCGAAGATGGCCAAGCCATACTTCGAGATATTCATGCAGGTACCTGTGGCATCACGCCAGCAGTCGATCACTCGTAGCCAAAACCTTTATCGCGCAGGGTTTTACGTGCCTACAGAACTCAAAGACGCGGAGGGACATAGTCCAAAAGGTGCGTCGCTGCCAGAAATTCGCAACAAGGCCGCACGCACCCGCATTGCGGCGTTGAAGACCATACCCGCTGCCTGGCCTTTCGCCCAATGGGGGCTCGATATGGTTGGGCCACTCAAAAAGTCATCGCATGGCGGGCATACTCACCTACTGGTGGCAGTCTGCAAGTTCACAAAGTGGATCGAGGCGGTCCCCATCACAAATTCGACTGCTACTACGGCAGTCAACTTCATAAAAAGCATCATCTACCGCTTCGGTGTCCCAAACAGTATCATCACTGATAACGGCACAAACTTCACGGCTGAGGAGTTCAAAACCTTCTGCAAAGAGCAGGACATTACGCTCAACTACGCATTCGCCATCCACAATCCAATGGCCAAGTCGAAAAGGCCAATGGACTTGTGACGAGGGAATCAAAGCGCCTCTGGTGCCACTCAAAAGAGCTGCGGGTGCTTGGGTCGAAGAACTACCATCTGTGCTATGGAGCCTACGCACAACTCCCAACACTTCTACGCAGTTCACCCCATTCTTCATGGTCTATGGTGCAGAGGCAATTCTGCCATCAGATGTAAGGTTCAATGCGCCACGAGTTGAAGCATACAATGAAGAAGACGCGGAAGAACACTCGAAGACGCAGTCGACTTGCTCGATGAGGCGCGCGACACGGCCTTGGCCCGCACAGCTGTTTACCAGCAGACCTCGCAACTACCACAGCGCCGACCTGCGCACCAGGTCCTTTGTCGTGGCGACCTGGTTCTTCGATGAAGCAAAAGAAGGTGCACAAGCTCGCTTCCCCATGGGAGGGTCCTTTCATCATCACGGAGGTCCTTGGTGGAGGCGCATATCGACTGAAGCACGCGAAGACAGGCGAACTCTCTCATAATCCTTGGAACGTTGCGCATCTGCGCCGTTTCTACGCATAAAGTGCTCACATCATACAATGTAATAGGCTATATGTCGGATGGCTGCAGGTTTCAGAGCGCTCTTTTCCTTACCAGGGTACCTAAGGGGACTGGAAGGTTTTTAATGAGGCGGCCTGCAGCCTAACATTCAAAAGAGGAATAAAATCAATGTTCCTTCGACTTCTTTGTGACTACTACCCGCATAATTCATACCTTAACCGCACCCGAAACCCTCGGGGCTGTGTTATTGATCAAATGAGCTCTCGCTCTTGCAGAAACACAATGCCTTTAGCCGCACCCGAATGCTCGGGGGCTGCGTAACAAGTCCAACCAAACAAAAACACAAAAACTCTGCAGCCGCACTCGAATACTCGGGGCTGCACAGTCATTGGTTCACAACCAACAACATATTTCACAAACCCCGCTCGACTGACTCGGGGCTCGACAAAAAATCAAAGTATACAAACTATACAATATACAAAGTCAAAAATTACACTCGGGGGCTGCCCCCATACAAAAATTGCACTCGCAAACTATTCTAATCCTCAGGCTCGTCCTTTACGGGCAGCTCGGGACCGCAAAGCTGTTCGCGAGTGCACTCGATTAGTGTCTCCGCAGCTTGGATCGTGTCATCCAGGTCTTTTTGTTCGAGAACTCTCCGGCTGCAGGTGTCCGCAACACCAACCTTGGTTTCGACTACGCATATACGCCATTGCAGCGTTGGCTCCAATCACAAGTCTCTGAGACAGCAACTCTCGAATGGGATTTGTTTGACGGAAGATGTTCAACAAAGCACGAATCCCTTGTGGTTGTGGCCCCGCAGGAAAAAGAGTCTCGTTCAGGCGAATAAACGCTGCCCGGCATAACTCCAGCAGTTCAGCACTTCGCCAGACGCGATCCTTCAGGGTGGCGAGTATGCGGGCATGGTACCTATCAAGCCAAAAGTGTTGACGCCCATCGTAGGGTCGTCAACCACGCTATCCAGACGCCCTTCCACGCGAATCTTTTCAGCCTGGAAGTTGTCACAAAGCCTACAAACACGGCGCACCAGTCAGATCAAAAGGACAATAGCTACGCAAAAAGCTTGTAAACAGAACTCGACACACTCGAGTTGCCTGTTCACAAGATCCATCTCCCCGAGCACATATTCCTCGCGTTGGGTGGCCAACGCGGGTCTCGCCCTCAATCGATTCAGCTCAGCCTGGGCGTCCTTCAGATCTTGCTCCATTCTCACAAATTTGCCTTCATATACTCCATCACCTTGCATCATCTACCAATGACCCTGGGATCGGGTGGTGATTGGAGCCTGCGAGGAACTAGTCGCAGTAGCAGGTTCTCGTGACTGTTCAAAGAGCAATAATCACAAACACAAAGTTTGTGTCAGAAGCTAAAACTCATGTCATAAGCATACAACTCTTCGAGTGAAAGACATTAGCAAAAGACTGTTTGCATAAACAAGGTAGCACAAACAAAGCGCAGACTCGCGCAGTTCAGAAGGTATCATACAAGCATAAAACAAAAGGTACAGCTACCCTAAACCTAAGATTCGATTTCCTAAGCAGACGATTGGCAGTCTCGAGTGCCCGGCGCTCCATGGTGTCATAAAAACCTCGGCCAGTCGCGCGGCGGCTCCGCTCACCCCCTTCAGAGAAATGGGCTTCCCATCTGGCTTCCGAGGGAACAGACAGTGCTGCCTCGTAGTCGCAATCTATCCCATGTCCCATAAGAAGCTTGATGGTGGACTCGGATCCGCGTACCGTGTTGGCGCGAGCGAAACCTCCCATGGTGGACGTCCCGGGGCCAAACACGTCGGCGAAGTCATCACCGTCGACGGCACTACGCCAGTCGGGAACACCACCTTTTACAGCGCCAAGTGTGCTCGTCGATTTGGCGAGTGCTTCTTTCGCCTGGTTGCATAGGCGCCTAAGCCGCCCACAGCCTGTTCCAGCGAAAGATCGTTCACTCGCCCGTCCGCAGAGGCCGGTGCGCCAACAGCTTCTGCACAATTCAAAAAAGGCAAAAGTCATTTCATGACACTCGACAGTTATATCGTCATATCAAAAGGAGAAAAGATTACTCACCTCCCATGGCCTGCGCGAGTGCCGCGAGCTGGTCAGCATATCCACGCTCGCGTGCAGCGGCTGAGTTGGTGGCGGCAGCCAGCTCTTTCTTCGACTCTTCGCGCTGCGCGGCAGTGCATCTTCCAGCTCCTTCTTCTCGCCTGGCCAGCAAAATCACGTGCATTCAATACTCGACAAAATCAAGCATTGCAAAAAGAAATTCAAAACAAAAGCAAAAGGAGAACTCACGACTGAGCCGCTCTAGCTCGGCGCGCATGGTATCCCTCCCTGCTCCACCTGGACATAAGCCTTGGCGGAATCTGCCAAGGTGTGGTAGAAGGGCTGCAAGCGCACGAATTCAGCAAAAATTCAAACTCTCACAGATCTACAACTAAAGGGCAAGCAAAAACTACTTACGTGGTTCATCCACGGCTCAGGAGCTGCGACTGATGTCCCGACATCTGGAGTTGCCGCCTTGGCTGCTCAACGACAGCATCAGTGGCCATTGGCTGGGCAGCCTCGTTTCCAGTCGGTGCATAATTCGAGTGCTCCAGGGTTGGAACATTCGACTGGAGGAGTCCCAGGCTGATTGTTTTCAGCGCTGTGGGCAACACAACAAAGCAAAAGACGGTCAGCACAAATATGTGACAGCACAAAATTCTCATATATACTCAAAACACACACCTGTGTTCCTCATCCTCCTCATCTTCGGAGTCGCCAAAAATTGGCCCCAAAGCTGGGGTACCACTCGACTGAAGAGGAAGAGTTGAGCTGTTGAGCACGCACGCAAAGGAGCGGCTTGGAAAACAGGTGGTGAGCCTGATTCCTCGTCATCCTCCAAGCCCTGCCCCCTCGCGGGTGAACTCACAGCAAAGGCGCCTTCTTGGCCAGTCGACGCCGCTTCGGTGGCGCGGTATCGACTTCTTGGTCAGAGGTGGCCTTGTCTTCAGATTGGACCTCTTCTGCTGCTTCTCCTCGACCTCCTCCACATGTGAAGTGGTGGCAGAAGGGATGGGCGACTGATCCCCTTTCGGGTCCACCACCTGTGCCTGTGTTCTTCAGTCTCGCCATTTTCAGGCAGAGGAGGAAGGAGGCAGCAGTCGAGTGACCCTGCATAGACATACATCACAAATTGCAAAGTCAGAATCAAAAAACACATATCGTAGAAACTACGAGTGGCAAACTATTAAACTACAGACATACCTCAAGCAAAGGGTTTTCCGTCCCGTATGGCGTGACGGGACAATCGATGTTGCAAGGGTCGGCTGTCGTCAGGCTGGTGATGTGGCGCACGTGCGTCACAAGCTCGTTCCTTGACAGTTCCTCTGGGCTCATCCGAGTGGAGTCACTCGCGCCCTCATACGCCCACATGGGGTGCGCTCGGGCACGGAGTGGCCACACTCGCCTCTTTACAAAGGTGGCAATCAAGTGAAGGCCCGTACCTTGTCCAGCAGTCCGTCGATTCGAGTCAGCAAAGGGCGTGCTTCCTCCATTTCTTCGGCTGAGAGCTGGTGATCCCACGCCTTGGTCCTGACGTAAGCCGCAGTCGAGAAGGTGGCGACTCCGTCTTGCTCGACACTCGCATAAAACCACCCTTTCCTCCAGCCTTGCGCGGAGTCGACGGTCTTCAGGCGGAAATAGCGGGTGTCGCTGCGCACCTGGATGCCGCAGCCGCCCACGGGGTAGGTGCGACCACCTCCTCTGTTGGGTCGCACCATGAATATGGTCTTCCATAGCGCCCAGCTGGGTGCGACGCCAAGGAAGCACTCGCATAGCGTGATAAAACACGCAATATGCATAATACCGTTCGGGGTGAGATCGTGGATCTGCACCCCGTAGGCATAAAGGAGGCCACGAACAAAGTCGTGGAGGGGAAGCGAGAAGCCCCTGGACACAAACTCCGCAAAGCAAACGCGCTCGTTGGCGCGTGGTTCGGGGCATACCTCCTTGGGCGATGGAGCGCGGACGGCGAGTTGCTCCGCGGGTGGCAGATATCCCTGCTCGCGGAGCTTGAGAAATGGGCGTCCTTGATGGTGGACCTCGCCCAATCCCGCTGTTCTTCTTCAGGCAGCGGTGGACGCAGATGTACCCGCCACGGTCTTTTTGCCCTTGGCCGCATCGGTCGCGGCAGCAGCAGCACCACGCTTGGAGCCCCACCTTTCGCCATGGCAGCAGTGGAGGGTGTGGGAGCAAAGAGCTTGGGCGCAGAACAATGGAGGTGGGCGCGAGGAAGAAGATGAGACGAGGGGCGGCGCAGGGAGCAAATGGCAAGTAAAAAACTCTGCCAGCGCCGTCCCCCCTATTTACCACAGATCGCAAAATGATCGTAACCGTCAAACAGATGCATACGCTCCGCGCGAAATCTGGCCATACACGTGGCAGCCATGGAGAGCAACCGTCGCCGGCCACTCCGCCCACTACGCACGAGAATCCAGGAAACCATCATCACGCCCCGTGAAAATCGCGCCAGAACGGTCAAATCAAGTCCACGCGGCGTCATCCCTGGTCAGCTCTGCAGAAACGGCCCACAAAACAGGGTCACGTCTTATCAAAGCCTCTCCAAGCACGCCACCGCTTGTCAGAGATAGCAGTCGCAAAATGCGTCATTGCTGACGTTGTTCTCTCTTTCACAACTGGCATAAAAGTCACTCGATGATATCTTCGGGTGGTCTCTCGCATAAGTCTCGGTTGGTTTTTTAGCAAAGGTCATAGACCAGTCGAAATTCTTTCGACTACAGCATCGTACTCCCATCGGGAGCGTATCAAAAAAATTCTTTGACTAAAATGTGCAGGTAAAAGATTTTGAGATTATCCTCCATTGCAAGCAATAAAGCACAATCTCGGGGGCTACTCCCATCGGGAGCGCTGTCGCGCACCCGATAGAATAATGGCAAAAGTGTCAGTCGACGAAACATTCGACTAAGTTCATAAGCAAAATCACACTCAAAATATTCCCGAGTTGATCCGACGATCCTTGGATGCTGCATGCATAGTGCAAAGGTAAGACGCCGATCAGTCGAGCTGGGCTAAGGACCGCTCCAGCAGCGTTATCCTTAAATGTTCCGTGTCAGCAGACATGATGAAAATCCCCGACGGACGCGTTGGGTAGATTCAAAATTATGCTGCAGTTCGATTCTGTAAGACCTCAACGGCTGTTTCGAGTCTGTCCAGTTTGTTCCAGATTCGAGTCCGGGGACTCGAGTTTGATTGAAAGCTAGTATGGTTTTGCCACAAATGGTAGTTAACTGGCCCCGATCCGTCGTGTGTGCCGGGCCTGCTAAGCTAATATCCCTTGACTATCATAAGCAAAAACTCATAGTCGATGAAACACTCGACATAGCCAACATGTGCTATTTCATAAGAATTCTAAATACAGATGTAAAAAATATAACGTGCATGATGTATGAGTCCATGCCCGACTCTTCGAATCAGACAAGTACTCGGGGGCTACTGACATGGGTATGCCTATCGGGTACCCTACCATGAGGGTACCTGGTGCACGTATCGACTAGGCCCAACTATCAGAGCCTACATGAAGCCCACGAAGGGAGGCCCACGAAGATGGAGTATCCTCCAAGTTTGGCGAGCAATAGTCGGTTTAGAGTTTCCTTACTTGTAAATCGAGTCGGTTACGAACACCCGAGACCCAGCCTATTATTTAAGGACTGGGAGGGCCATCGAACCAGACAACGAACCACCAGAGCCACAAACCCTAGCGAGATCGACATCTCGCCGGGATCCTTGTAACCATCATATTCACAAAGCAATAATAGACAGGCAGGACGTAGGGGTGTTACCTCCACACGAGGGCCCTGAACCTGGGTAAAATCTTTGCCCTGCTTGTCAGCCGACGATACTTCCAGCTCTACCACGTTCTCTCCCCCATATTCATAACCTAGGGACCTTAACCTTGGGTCTTGATGAGTCTACCCCTCGTCAATGTTGTTGCAACTTGTTGAGCTTAATGCTTGTCACTAGGGCCCGAGTGCCATGATTTCAGATCTGAACATGTTATTGTTTCATAATGATATGCACTGTTTATTGATCATACCTGCAAGTTGTATACACATATTGTTGTCCGGAACCCGAGGTCCCAAAGTGACAATAATTGGGACAGCCGAGGGGAATGGCTGCGATGTGAGGATCACATGTGTTCACGGCGTGTTAATGCTTTGCTCCGGTACTTTATTAAAAGGAGTACCTTAATTACCAGTAGATTCCCTTGAGGCCCGGCTGCCACCGGCTGGTAGGACAGAAGATGTTGTACAAGTTTCTCATTGCGAGCACGTACGACTATATACGGAACACATGCCTATGTTTACTTAGTACTTGGATGCTTTATCATTATTATCTGCAATGCCTATGTCTTGATTATTATATGAGCTATCTTATCCATGCAGCGCCCGTTCATCCATCCCTATGCCTACAGTGTTTTAATCCTACTGTTTACTGCAATCACTACTGCTGTCTCTATTTACTGCTGCTATTATTTCACCGCTACTACTGCTATAAAACTGTTGCTACTGATAATCTGTGTCGAGCAAGACTATTCACAGGTGCAGCTGAATTGACAACTCCGCTGTTAAGGCTCTCAAGTATTCTTTGGCTCCCCTTGTGTCGAATCAATAAATTGGGTTTTACTTCCCTCGAAGACTGTTGCGATCCCCTATACTTGTGGGTCATCAAGACTATTTTCTGGCGCCGTTGCCGGGGAGCATAGCTTTATTTGTGAGTTCACTTGTGATCTATATTGCTCGCTGAAATTTATTCATCATGGGTAAAGCTCGTGATGAGAGGGTCCGTGTATTGCCATCCACTACAAGAAAAGGTACGACACTTAGTACCTCTGCTGCTCTTGACTCACCATCTGTATTGAGTCAACTTGTTACACCACCACAATCTTCACGTGTTGGTACTACTGCTGAATCTGAAATTGCCTCTGATAATATTGATGATGCTTCTACTGTGATTGATGAGAATATTTCATTAGGTCCACTTTTAGATGCTGCTATTGCTAAGTCTAAACAACTTGAAAATACTAGAACACCTAATGGAAGTCCTACTACTCCTGTTTATTCACCTGAGTTAAGGGATTATACTTGTGATGATGATCCTGATGAAACTTATGTGGAACTTGATGATGATTTTATTGATAAATGTAATGCTACTACTGGTGCAAGTAATATGAGAAATTTTCTTGCACAACATGCTGTTAAATACAAGTTGTCACCTGATCCTAAGTTTGCCACTTCTCCTATAAACATTAAAGATAAGGATTATGATTTTTCTCTTGATTTATCTCATATATCTATTGTTGAGAAAACTCCTTTTTGTGGCACTAAGAGTGAAAGTGCTGTAGAGCACATGAATGAGCTCTCTACTTTGAGTGGCTTATTTTCTGATGATATTAAGAAGCGTAGCTATTTTGTTGCTAAGATTTTTCCTTTCTCATTAAAAGATGATGCTAAAGCTTGGTATAACAACTTGTCTCCTGGTTCTATTACTAGTCCTACTGGTTTGCTTGATGTTTTCTTTCAGAAATATTTCCCTGCTAGTGCTCAACATGATGCTTTGCAGAGAATTTATAACTTTGACCAGGAAGATGAAGAGAAACTTCCAGAGGCATGGACAAGGTTTTGCTCTCTTATCAGAGCTCGGCCTGGACATGATTTGGAAAAGCATGATCTACTTGATATATTTTACAGTGGACTAACTATTGAATCTAGAGCATATCTGGATAGTTGTGCTAGTTGTGTTTTCAGGAAAAGAACCCCTGAAGAAGCTGAAGAATTATTGGCTAAAATCAGCCAGAATTATGATGATTGGACTCTACCTGCGCCGACCCCCACACCTACACCGACACCAATATCAAAGAAGAGGGGAGGTATGATTGAATTGAATGATGAAACAATGAGGGAGGCCAAGAAGACTCTCATTGAGAAGGGTATTAAATCTGAAGATGTGAAGAACCTTCCACCTATTGAAGATTTGTGTAAGCCAATTCCTCATCCATCCATAATTGAGGTTCACTCTCTCCACAGGTTCGATGAAGGAGATATTCCCTACTCTAAACCACCTGATCAATGCTTAGATGAATTTGATAATTATGTTATTAAGCAAGATAATTTTAATATGAGAGTAGAGAATCATTTGCATGAAAACTCTCAAGCTATTAGTAAGTTGCATGATATTGTGGAGAGAACCTCCAATGATGTTAAGATGCTTATTAAACATTTCCATATGGTTCAAACTCAAATTGATCAACTCACTAAAGTGCAACAAGACATGTTAGCCAATGCTTCTAAAGAAAAATTAAAACCTGTCTATGTTAGCACTAGAAGTGGAGCTCATACTCAGGATCCTTTATATCCTGAGGGACACCTAAAAGAATTGAACAAGATTCTCAACTAGCTGAAAATCCAGTTTCTCCTTCTAAGAAAAAGAAGAAGAAGAAACATAAAAATGTTGTAGAATCCTCTGAAACTGTTAATGATCCTAATAGTATATCTATCTCTGATGCTGAAACTGAAAGTGGTAATGAACTTGATAGTGATAAGGATAAAAATGATGCTCTTGATAAAGAAGTTAGTGAAAAGGAACCTGAAAAGCATACTAAAAACACAAAGTACACTAAGGAAGACTTCATTGCTAAGAAACATGGTAATGAAAGGGAACCTTGGGTTCAAAAGCAAATGCCTTTTCCAACTAAGAAACTAAAATCAAAGGAAGAAGAACATTATAATAAATTTTGTGAATGGATGAAACCCTTGTTCTTGCAAATTCCTTTGACTGATGCTATTAAATTGCCTCCTTACTCAAAGTATATGAAAGATATTGTTTCTAACAAGAGGAAAATTCCTAATGAGGAAATTTCTACTATGCTTGCTAATTATTCTTTCAATGGCAAGGTTCCTAAGAAGCTTGGAGATCCAGGTATACCAACCATCCCTTGCTCCATCAAGAATAATTATGTTAGAACTGCTTTATGTGATTTGGGAGCAGGAGTTAGTGTTATGCCTTTTTCTCTCTATAAGAGACTCTATCTTGATAAATTGATACCTACTGATATATCTTTGCAAATGGCTGATAAATCTACTGCTGTTCCTGTTGGCATTTGTGAGGATGTCCCTGTTCAAGTGGCTAACAATTGTTTAATTTTGACTGATTTTGTTGTTCTTGAAATGCCTGAAGATGATAATATGTCTATTATTCTTGGAAGACCTTTTCTAAATACTGCAGGTGCTGTTATTGATTGCAATAAAGGAAAAGTAACTTTCAATGTTAATGATAAAGAACATACTGTTTATTTCCCCAAGAAAGTTGACAAGATTTATGGAGTCAATACCATCTCCAATTTTAAAACTATCAAAGTGGGAAGTATTGATTGCCCTATATATGATCATCAAGAAGGATATCAAAACATTATGATTGGATCCATATCAATACAATACAAGGTAACATGAGTGTTTCATGATGTTTAAATCATTTGTGTCATGTAAATTTATTTGGTGCCAAGACTTGATCAACCTTGTTATCAAATGTATTTGCATACATGAAAGAGCTAAACACATTTCTTTCTTCAACTTTGTTTTACCTCCTGTAGTGATAATTAGGTTGCAAAAGTTTAGTTGTTTTGAATTTTAAAAATAATTTTTCTGCCCAAGTTTTATTAATTTAAATATCCAGATTTCATGCAAATTGAAAGTTTTCAAAACTCTGTAAAAATTATACCATTGGTCCTATTTTTCAAAGAGCATCGTGGGAGTGCCTGGTGCTGACCAAGGGGACCCACCATGGGGTCAAACCACATGGTGGCGCGGCTGCCCCTTGGCCGCGCCAGCCACTGAGGTGGGGCACCCTTGGCCCTCCAGCAGTTCCCCCACCTACCACTTCTTCCTCTTGCATCACTCAGCTCGTTTTTCTCTCTCACACTCGAGTTTTTGCTGTTCTTCCTCGCGATTTCGATCTCTTTGTTCAGCCCATCTCAGCTGCTGAGATTTGGGGCAATTGCTCTCAGGTATGTGACTCCTCCATGTATCCAAGTAGAATTTTGTTTAGTAAGTATACCTTGAGTATTTTGCTGCTGTAGGTGACTTGTTAAGTGAGTATGCATGCTTGTTCTATGTTGATATAATCAGTTTTGATGCATGTTTAGTCCTCTAGCAAGTCCATATAGTAGTTCCCCTCATTTGTATGCTTCAAAGATAATTTTTATGATATGTGTCAAAAATTTCAGAGGATGGAGGGAAATGAACACCAACTAAATCAATATGAATTGGTGGTTCCTGAGGTCATGGGGATCCATCGTGAAGAAGGAGTGTTTCCATCCTGCTATCCATGCTTGGAATTCATGAGAAGTTCGGGGATCTTGCGTGATTTTCGTACTCTTGTCTCTAATACAGGATTGAGTGATTTTGTAGAGGGAGAACCCTACCAATATGCAAAGCTAACTGTGTCTGTGGTGCAGGACTTTAGATTTGATTGGTCTTCACCTAACCCTATGGTTCACTATAAAATTTACAACAAAAGTGTCCACTTGCCTTTTGATGCTTTTTGTGCAGCAATTAGGGTGCCGCAATGGGGATCACGAGGGAAGATACATGGGCAACCCAAGCATTTGACGGACCTATACGAGGTAATATGTCAAGGAAGAACCTACTCAGATGAAAGTGGTAAAATTCGAAGTATTCAATTTCCATGCATTCGATATTTTGCTTACTTCATCACGAGGTGTGTACTTGCTAGGAAGACTGCAAATAAATTATCCATTCCTGATTTAGCTTTCCTAGCAGCAGCCTTGCAACATGATAAGAGTTATAATTTGGGTGCCTTGATAGCCTTTCGCATTGCTGCCAATCGCGAGAAAGGTGGATTTTGTGGAGGACTCATTGCTTCTCGTTTATTAGCTATGCATGGTGTAGTAGCTCTCCCTAATGATTTGCAGCTTTCTTTAGAGAGGCTCGATTTTGCTTCCATGGGGAGGCATGGCTTTGTTACTAGTTGGTCTACTTTGAATAATCTATCTTATGAGGTGCCTTTTGCCAAGAAGGTGAGGTGGAAAATGGTTAAATCTGAGCGAATAGTCGCTTTGCCTGCACCACGTTTGTTTGATCTTGGTTTCAGGAATGTTTGGTCAGTCACCGAGGATGAATTCGATGCATACTTGAGGGAACATGCCCTGCACACAGAGGATGATGGAGAATGGGCGGACGAGGACTCCACTCAGTTTTCCGGGACTGGGGGCTCGCGCCCCTATCCTGGGGATGCTGGACCCTCTGCCTCATCTTCCTCAGCGGAGCCGGATGTTGAGCACGCCCAGTATGACCCGCCGGCTTGGAGTTCCTACCCGCGTTATTATTAGCCTCCACTTAGGCCAAAAGCCTAAGCTTGGGGGGAGGTATATCGACATCTCACTCATTTACATATCATATCTTGTCGATACTTTGTATATCCATGTTGCAGTTTTCTTTCTTTCTTTCTTTTTAATTGTTTACCTTTTATTGCTGCATTCCAAAACACAAAAAGACCAAAAATATTTCTGTTGTTTCTCTTCATTTGTTTCTTTAAGTTTCAGTATTAGTTTGCTTAGTTTTAAAATTCGGTTTGTTATTCAAAAATCTAAAAATATTTTGCTTTATTGTTTGTTTCTTTTTGCTCTTGTTTCAAAAACTCGAAAACCCAAAAATATTTGTTGTTTCTTTTTGGTTTTGTATAGTGTTTTCAGAGTTGGACAGCCATCCGTGACTCCGATGGAGCTTGGTTTTCATTCTTATCATTCGAAGCAACACAAGTGAAAAAGCAATAAGGATGATCTACAACAACTCGAGTTGGGGTGAGAGGCTGGTATGAACTCTATTTGTTTTCATTTTTGTACATATACTCATCTATGTGAGCATGCTTAGTTGGTTCATGTGAGGTATATGTCATTTAGTGGATGCTTAGTAGTTCTTGTTCTCTCATGATCGGTCCCAATTTATTAATAGTGGTAGCATGTTATGTTGATGTTTGCTTGCATTGTTCTATTCATAGAGGGTATGACATTGTGGTATCCTCCTCTGAATAATTCATTCGAATTGACTTGGCACATGCTCATGCATGCATATGACTGAAAAACAAAAGTCAATTAAGCCTTGATGATTTATTTTGACTCAGAGTTCTTGTATCACTTTTATGCTCAATTAATTTCATTTTGTCGCAAGCATGATTATGACGGTTATTGCTCTCTTGATTGTCGCTTCCCAGTCTATTGCTAGCCTTCACTTGTACTGAGCGGGAATGCTGCTCGTGCTTCCAAAACCATGAAAACCAAGTTATTCCAAAGTGTCCACCATAAATACCTATGCATGGCATTTCGAACCATTCAAGTAAATTTTCATGTGCTACCTTTAAAACCTTCAAAGTACTTCTCAATTTGTGTCAATGTTTTATAGCTCATGAGGAAGTATGTGGTGTTTTATCTTTCAATCTTGTCATTCAGACTTTCACCAATGGACTAGTGGCATATACATCCGCTTATCCAATAATTTTGCAAAAAGAGCTGGCAACGGGGTGCCCAGTCCCAATTAATTATAACTTTCATCAATAATTCTCTTCACATGTTTTGCCCTGATTTATCAGTAAGCAACTTAATTTGCAAATAGACACTCCTCCATGGTATGTGAATGTTGGAAGGCACCCGAGGATTCGGTTAGCCATGGCTTGTGCAAGCAAAGGTTGGGGGGAGTGTCACCCATAATGAAACTAAAATACATGTGTAAACAAAAGAGAAGAGGGATGATCTACCTTGCTGGTAGAAATAACATCCTTCATGGGAGCCGCTCTTGAAAGTCTGGTTGACAAGGGGGTTAGAGTACCCACTACCATTCGTTGACAACAACAAACACTTCCCAAAACAATTTTGCTTCTGTTTTAAAAATAAAAAGCTCTAGCACATGATAATCCCTGCTTCCCTCTGCGAAGGGCCAATCTTTTACTTTCATGTTGAGTCACCATCCTTTCTTTGAGCACTTTCTCGAGAGCATAGTTGTCATTCTTAGTGTAATGTGCTTGTCCCAGAATGTGGTTAACTGTGATATAACTTTGATGCTTTTATCTTTGATATCTTTGATTCTAGTCTTCCCATGAACTTCAGAGGTGCCTGGGCATTTATGTTTTGCTGTACAAAAACGGGCAAGCGAGATACCATCTTATCATATCCTATTATGAGCATTACAATCTTGTGAATTAATATGTTTCATGTTTGTCGCTATTAGTATGTTGGTATCTTTTCATAGTTTACATGCCTATTGAGTGACATTATTTGCATTTGCCTCATCTTGAATTGCCTAAGCATTTGTTCATATAGTGAGAATATATGCATCATATGAAGCAAATGTGTTCGTGAAAGTCTTTTATCGCACTCAGTTGTTAACTGAATTGCTTGAGGACAAGCAATAAGCTAAGCTTGGGGGGAGTTGATACGTCCAAAACGTATCTACTTTCCCGAACACTTTTGCTATTGTTTTACCTCTAACTTGTGTGTTTTGAATACAACTAATGCGGACTAACGCTGTTTTCAGCAGAATTGCCCTGGTGTCTTGTTTTTGTGCAGAAAGTCAACTTTCGGGAAAAACACCAGAAAAGATCGCAAACCTCCTATTTTACCAGAAGACTCACGGAGCCAGAAGGGGAGTCAGAGATGGGCCACGAGTGGCCCAAACCACAGGGCGGCGCGGCCAAGGGGCCCACCGCGCCAGCCACTGAGGAGGGCGACTCGGCACCTCCCCGAGTCCCCCTTTCGACTACTTAACCCTCTCTGACCTAAAACGCGAGGGGGTCGTCCACTTCATCCAGAAACATCACCGTACGCCGCCGCCATCGCGAAACCTATTTCGGGGACCAGAAACTCCGTTCTGGCACTCCGCCGGGACGGGGAATTGGAGGAGATCATCGCCATCATCATCACCGACGCTTCTCCATCGACCATCCATGTTTCCCCCATCCATGTGTGAGTAATTCCCTGCTGTAGGCTGAGGGGGATGGTAGGGATTGGATGAGATTGTTCATGTAATAAGTTATAAGATCATTAGGGCATGGTGCCTAGTATCCGTTGTTAGTACTTATTGATGTTGTTGCAACTTGTTGAGCTTAATGCTTGTCACTAGGGCCCGAGTGCCATGATTTCAGATCTGAACATGTTATTGTTTCATAATGATATGCACTGTTTATTGATCATACCTGCAAGTTGTATACACATATTGTTGTCCGGAACCCGAGGTCCCAAAGTGACAATAATTGGGACAGCCGAGGGGAATGGCTGCGATGTGAGGATCACATGTGTTCACGGCGTGTTAATGCTTTGCTCCGGTACTTTATTAAAAGGAGTACCTTAATTACCAGTAGATTCCCTTGAGGCCCGGCTGCCACCGGCTGGTAGGACAGAAGATGTTGTACAAGTTTCTCATTGCGAGCACGTACGACTATATACGGAACACATGCCTATGTTTACTTAGTACTTGGATGCTTTATCATTATTATCTGCAATGCCTATGTCTTGATTATTATATGAGCTATCTTATCCATGCAGCGCCCGTTCATCCATCCCTATGCCTACAGTGTTTTAATCCTACTGTTTACTGCAATCACTACTGCTGTCTCTATTTACTGCTGCTATTATTTCACCGCTACTACTGCTATAAAACTGTTGCTACTGATAATCTGTGTCGAGCAAGACTATTCACAGGTGCAGCTGAATTGACAACTCCGCTGTTAAGGCTCTCAAGTATTCTTTGGCTCCCCTTGTGTCGAATCAATAAATTGGGTTTTACTTCCCTCGAAGACTGTTGCGATCCCCTATACTTGTGGGTCATCAGGAGAGGCGGCTGTAGGACACATCCCCGCGTGCAAATTGCTAAGGGTGCTGGTCATGGTAGCCAGTTCGCCTTTGGTCTTGGACAACACAGACTCGAGTTCCGTTATTGCATCATCGAGTGACAGTGAGTCACTCGATGGCTTAGTGGAAGCCGAGGTGCCTTCGGAACCTTCAAAATTCAGAAAGCAGAAGTTATGAGCAAAAGCTGCTAAAATAACCAAAGAGCTACTCACAAAAATAGTTCATTCACCTTTGGCAGCACGGGCCATGCCCAACAGACGTGCAGCAAGCTCCTTATCGCGGCGAGTGGTTGCGTCCTGAGCATCAGCAAGTGCTTTCTTCGATTCAGACTGCTGGGTGGAGAGCTTGGTCTGCAAGTCCTGCACTTGTTTCTTCAGGCCTTCCACTTGCTCCTCAGCTGACTTCTTGTTTTCTGCGGAGTTCAAAAACATTCTCGATTAGTATCATAACTTCAAAAGAAGGGAAGAGTTTTTAGCAAAAAACGCTTACGCGCAAGCTCAGTCGAAGTTGACTGCAGGGAGTCCCTCTCTTGCTCCACCCGAACAAAGGACTGGACCCAAGGGGCCATGGCGGCATACATAGGCTGAAACAGAATACGCATGTTATCGTCGAGTGCAGAAGAAACAAAATTTTCAAGTATAAGTAATAACAGAAGCACTCACGTGATCAGTCTAAGAGGCAGGCTTGGAGGAGGAAGCCACGGCATCCGCGGTTGGGGGCAGCCTTCTCTTTGTTCAAATCAGCAACCATCAGCTCAGTTGCGTCCTTGGCCGCTTCAAGAATAGTGCCTTGTGCTGCCTCTGGAAGGGTGGATGGCTGCGCCACAATCGACGTGTCCGCGACTGGAGGGGGAGATGGCGATTTGCCACTGGTATCAAAAAGCAAAAATACATGCAATCAAAAAACAAAAACCATAAAGGCGCGGCTACAAATATAGGAATAGAACATTAAGCAAACCTTGGCTCATCTTCTTCATCGGAATCAGGTTCGTCACCAAGAGAGAAAACACCCAGTCGAGAGGTGTTACTCGAAGTGGCAGGAGGACGAGAAGCCAGAGGGGAGACAGTCAGGGGATGGCTTTTAGCAGGAGAAGGGATACCCGAATTACCGATGTCCCCTTGCTCATCCTCTGTACTCGAAGACTCCGAAAGAACCAAACGCTGGCGTTTAGGCTTGCGAGGACCTTGCTCAGCATCTGATTCATCCGAAGCATCCGCTACAACCTGTTCCACCTCTTCCCCTGTTTCTTCTTCGGGATTCTTCTGAGGGGTCGAGTGGGCAGAAGCAGGGTCAGCAATGGGCAGCTTGGTTTCCTCCTATACTGCCGTCTCCACAGTAGGCCCGGCTTCGGGTAGAGGAGGGAGAGAGGTGGTAGTCGAGTGACCCTATGTAGCAAGTACAATTCATAATCATAAGAACGGAAGCAAAAATGATGCAACGGCAGATTGTGAGGCATAAAAATGGCAAAAAGAATCACTCACTGCGGGTAAGGCCTTCTCTGGCCCGTAGGGGACGTGGGAAAAGTTGAAGTCGATTTTTGTGGAAGCTTTGATGCTCGTGATCTTCTTCACCTGAGCACTGAGCTCCTTCGGCGTCAACTCGGAGGCGCTCATCCTGATGCTGTCGAGTGGGCCCTCATACTGCCACATCGGGTGGGCACGAAGGCGCATGGGCCACACTCGCATCTTCAAATAAGTACTGATCAACTGAATACCAGAAACAGTCTTCAGCAACTTTCCAATCTCATTCAGCAAAGGGGTGGCTTCTTTGGCTTCAGCAGGAGAGATAGGGTGGTCCCAGGCCACCGTCTTCTTCGGAGAATTCTCAATCGAAAAAGCCGGGAGCACCACTTGGTCGACTGGCACATAGAACCATTTGGTCCGCCAACCTTGGGCAGAATGGACTGTCTTCAAGCTAAAGTAATGCGAATCGCTTCGCACTTGGACTTGAAATCCACCCACCGGGCAAGGGTGTTTACCCCGGCAATTGTGGCGCACCTTGAAGATATGTTTCCACAATGCCCAGCTGGGGGACACTCCCAAGAAACACTCGCAAAGCACCATGAAACATGCGATATGCATAATGCTGTTGGGAGTAAGATCATGAATCTGTAGGCCATAGGCGTACAGTAGCCCTCGCACAAAATCATGCAAAGGGAGAGAGAACCCGCGGGGAAGGAATTCAGCGAAGCAGACGCGTTCGCCGTTGCGAGGGTCAGGGCGTACCTCCAGACCTGGAGCATGCGCGGCCAGCTGGTCAGCTGGCGGCAGCCAACCCTTCTGGCGGTACTCAGAAAGGGTATCCTCGGTTACACTGGATCTGGTCCAGTCACCGGGGATCTTCAAAAGCGCATCGGCAGGCTCACTCGCCATGGCCGCATCCTTTCCCTTGTCCGATGGATCGGTGGCGGAGGCAGTTGCAGCGGCACGCTTGATCTTCTTTGGCGCCATTGCGCAAGGAGCTTGGGAGGCAGAGCAATGGTGTGCGGTGCGCGAGGAAGAAGAGGAACAGAGGAAGTGAATGGCAAGTAAATCAAAATCTTGCGCAAATATTGCTACTTACCGCACAACGCAAAACCCATCATAATCGTCCGTCCAAATGCACATAGCATCTGGCCGTACACGTGGCGAGCGCAGAGAGCAACCGTCGCATCCCACGTCGCCCACTACGCACAAAACCCTAGGAGGTTATGATGGCGCGGCGAAAAATTCGCCACGTCCGGTCAAATCAAAGCTGAAACGGCGTCTTCTGCGGTCAAAACTCTGAACATTGGACCCACACAGACACGTCTTGTCAAAATGGCGGGCGCACGCCAAAGACGTCATGAATGACGTCAGGGGCAGTGATAACGTCCACATTCGAGTGGTGGGTTCAAGACTACAATCGACGCAAGGATTCGACTAGCAAAGGTACTCCCATGGGAGCATATCAAAAATTTGTTGCGATTGATCAAAAAGGAGCAAAATTATTGAGATTATCCTCTACTTCAAACGAAATAAAGCATAATCTCGGGGCTCCCATAGATTTCAAAAACAAAATATTTCGATTGACAAAAAGCAGTGTAAAAGGATGATTTGAGATTGTCCTCTATTGCAAGACAATAAACCACAATCTCGGGGGCTACTCCCATGGGAGCGCTGTCGCGCTCCCAGAGATTTCCAAACAAGGTAAGAAAAATTCACTCGAATACAGGCTCGATTGAAAGCATTAAGTACTTCACAAAACAAAGAATCAAACTTCATAAATTCCCGAACTATGCCAATCGCAGATGTTTCGGATGCTGCATACGCAAATGCAAAGGTAAGACCCGCCGAGCAATCGAGATGGGCCGAGGGACGCTCCAACAGTGTTTTCCCTTGAAATTTTCCGTGTCAACAGACATGATGAAAATCCTGACGGATGCGTTAGGTATCAAAAGTTAAACTGCAGAACGAATCAGTAAGACCTACAACGGCCTGAGTCGAGTATGTCCAGTATGTTCCAGCTTCGAGTCCGGGGACTCGAACCTGATTGAAGGCTAGTATGGTTTCGCCCAAATGTGCGGTTAACTGAGCTCGATTTTCGAGTGAGTCAGGCCTACTATGTCAATATCCCTAGGCAAAAATTGCAAAAGTGTTCCAGCTTCGAGTCCGGGGACTCGAACCTGATTGAAGGCTAGTATGGTTTCGCCCGAATGTGCGGTTAACTGAGCTCGATTTTCGAGTAAGTCAGGCCTACTATGTCAATATCCCTAGGCAAAATCTTTCGACTGCGTTCCAGGCTCGAATCCAGGGACTCAAGTCTGACTGGAGATTAGTAAGTTTTTTTGCTCAAGTAAGCAGTTAGCTGAGCTCGGTATTCGAGTGAGTCAAGCCTACTATGTTAATATCCCTTGGTTCACATACGCATACAATCGAAACAAATTAAGAGTAGGAGGACTACGTCGGATCAGGAGTATAAAAGCAAAGACTATGATGATGGGGGGATGATAACCCGGTAGGCCCACGAAGAGGGAAGCATGACCCGCCAGGGGGAAGCCTGGCCAGGCCAGCTAACCATCAGCTTGGGCCGGGTTATGTTGCTGGGCCAGAGGCTTTGGCGGTAACCTGGTTCAGGAAGGGAAGTTTCTAGAAGACCAGAGGCGGTTCGTGACTTGGAGGATACGAAGGCTAGAAGAGCTAGAATAGGGCTCCGAGTCTGGGAAGAACCCGGACTTACCGTGTACGCGACCAGGAGGTCCGGTATCTATATAAACCGGGTCCTGGGTCATAGATAGAAGACTTTTCGCAACCCCAGGCATAGGCGAGAGAACCATCGAGAGAGACACATAATCCTTGTAACCTAGATCGAGATCCGGCTCTGTTGTCGTAGCCGGGTTATCGAGATCGAGACCAAGATTAATAATAAGATAGCAGGAAGTAGGTCTTTATCTCCTATGGAGAGGCTGAACCTGGGTAAATCTTTGTCCCCTGCCGTGCTAAACAAACACCCAGACACCAGAGTCGCCTTGCCCAAAAGTTTAAGCTACCCTCAAGTAGCATCTGCCGTGTTTTCTACCCCACGACAGTTGGCGCCGTCTGTGGGAACCAATGAGCAAGGAGAGCTCATCGTTGATGATTTTGGCTGGGGACCGGAATCAGATCTACTTGAATCAGGTGATGTTATTCCAATTGGCAAATTTAATGTTTTTGTGGGCATGATTACAACTAGATCTGCTAGTGATGGAGACTTTGAATCTGTATCAGGAGCCGCCACAATTGTTCAATCTGATGGTGAAGAATCAGTTGGCACGGCTGAAGTTGAGCTGGCCCTGGACATGCTGGTGGAACAAGCTGGGAACCCGGCACAAATACCGGGTGACGTGGAGGACTGTGCCGAGTCAGAATCGATCTTGCAGTTATTTGAAGGCCGGTTCGGGTATGATGCAGAAGAAGAGGAAGATGTAGAACAAGAATCCAGCCCAAGCCCGGTTCGTAGGGTAGCGGTGTACACCGCGCCTTCGTCCAGCATGCAACCATCGCCATCAGCTGTTGTTCCACCGGCCTTTACCCCGGGTCAACAGCAGCTGCCCCCAATTTTGGAGTTGGCAGAGCAGAGAGTTGATGGAGAGCCGGCTTCGGTCTCAGAGGAAAGCGAGGGTACGGCAAGATACAGAAACAGTTTTGGGTTCCTGCATAACCGGGCCCAAGGAGAGGAGAGAAGTAACGCAGCAGCTGCCCCGGCCTTGTTTAACAATGGCCTGGTCTTAGATCCATCAGCACTTACAAGGTTGGTTACTCCAGAAAACGCAGCAGTTAGAGCAATGGAATTGGATACAGCACGCCGAGCCTTGGAGCAGATGCGCAGGGACGCAGAGGCAGAAAGAAAAGAAATAGAAGCAAGAAAGAAGCAAGTAGAAGAGGATGAAAATCGTTTCAATGAGGCAACCCGGGCCCACCGGAGGAGGCATCAGAGCCGGCTGGCCCTTGGGGAAGATGAAACAAATCCAGTGCCCGTGGCAGCACTGTTTAGAACTCCAGAGGATCAACCTATTGGTGCTGCTCAGGTGGCACCAGTAGCTAGGGCAAGTGCAGAGCAAAATAGAGGAACAGGGAGAACTGGTGTGGTACCACCAGCGCCGGGTTTGCCCGCTGGGGGAGCCAGGGGAAATCCGGGTCTGCCGCCACGAACACCAAGGTTTCACACGCCGGCGGGTCACTATTCAAATCCGGCGGATAACGTGTATGCAGCAACCTTGGCACTTGATCGAATTCCATTGGGAGATACACCAGCAGAGATTGAAGCCCGGCGCGCCATAGATATGTTACGTACTGCAGTTGTGCAGCAAACCCAGTATTCAAGAGAGAAAAGTGTGTTGCATTCCACAACATATCGTAGCAGGAGCCGCAACGGGGGTAACCCGCCATTGGCCGGGCCTGCAGCGGCGCAGCAGCAAAACCCACCCCAGCAGAATCAAAATCAAAATAATCAGCAGCATCAACCCGTCCCAGCAATTTCAGTGGCTCAGCAAATAGTTAACAGATCACGAGCGGGGAGAAGCCAAGCTAATGCAAACCCGGTAGTACCTGCAGCAGGAGTACCTCAAGGAGGACCGGGTCCCGCGCCAGCGGCGTCTGCAAGTTCACCAGGTAATATCAATATTTCATCAAGTTCTTCTAACTTAGCTGGACCGAAGTGTCTTTCAGAAAATATTAGAGCGGAGCCTTTCCCTGAGAAGTTCAAAGAGCCCAGCAAAATATCCAACTATGAGCCAAGCATGGACCCGGCAAGCTGGTTGAGCAGTTATGAGATGGCAATGTGTATACGCAATGCCACGGAGAACGTTTGCGCAAAGTACATGTATTTGATGATGAGCGATGGAGCAGCAAAGTTGTGGTTCAAGAATTTGCCAGAAAAATCCATCAATTCCTGGGATGAGTTGAAGACAATTTTTATCAAGCACTTTCAGGGTACGTGCAAGCGATTATTTTCCATTGAAGATCTTGATCGTTGTGTACAGAGGAAGGGCGAGTCAGCTCGTCACTGGATGGGCCGGGTCACGGAGATCCTGCATTCTTCATCGGGCATTGAGCCCAAGGACGCAATTTCATCGATGGAGAAAACTTGTAAGTACGCTCCGTTGGTCCAAAAGCTGGGTCGCATGAAGGAAGGACATCGGGTTAAGCCAGTCACTATGGCAGAGTTGATGGATGCTTGCAATAGGCACGCAGCCACGGACAAGACCCAGGATGAAAACGAGGAAGAGAAAGGGAAAGGTAACGTGAACAATGGTGGAAGGAATAACAATGGCTCGGGAAATAACAATAACAACAACAATAATCAGAATCAGCATAAGCGTGGACATCATGAGGGGAACTCAGAGCTGGTGGCAAACACCAATGCCGGGTTTCAGAGGCAAAGGATGGATGGGAACTACCAGGAAAATAGAGGTTATCAGGAAAATAGAGGTTATCAAGGCAACAGTGGGAATTATAACAGTAGTAATAATTATCAAGGACCGCGCCCAATGAGTACTGAGGAGGCTTTCAGGATGCCGTGTCCTAGACACAGCAAGAACGGAAGACCCGCCAATCATTCTTTGGCCCAGTGTGTGGATCTGAATAGGTGGAAGAACAACGAGGTACAGAGAGCTTTGCAAGGAGCAAATAGAAGTGGAGGACCCGGCACGGGTGGTAACCCGGCCTCGGGGCCTTTGACAGGAGCAAACGCGGTACCTACGGGTAACCCGGGTCAGAACCAGAACACAAGTAACCAAGGTGGATTTTCGCAGCAGCCAAGGCAGCTGGGTCAGTATCATATATACACTAGTGGCACAACCAAGAGAGAGAGAAAAATAGTCAAGAGGGCGGTTAACACAGTGGTTGCTGGAGTTCCAAGGTATTTGAAGTGGTCAGAGCATGCAATTACGTGGAGTAGGGCAGATCACCCAGAGGTGGTGGAGCACCCGGGTCTTCTGGCGTTGGTGGTGGCTCCCCAAGTTCATGGCTATGAGTTAAAGAAGGTTTTGATGGATGGTGGCAGTAGTATCAACATTTTGTATTGGGACACGTTCGTGCGCATGGGTTTGAAGGAATCTCAGCTGCAGAAAACATCGACAATTTTTCACGGTATAGTTCCGGGGAAATCAGCCACGCCAGAGGGTAAAATTTCGTTGGAGGTTGCTTTTGGCGAGTCTATTCATAATTTTAGATCAGAGTGGCTCACTTTTGAGGTAGTGAAGTTTCCAAGCCCATATCATGCATTGTTGGGAAGGCCGGCTTATGCCAAGTTCATGGCAAGGCCGTGTTATGTTTACTTACAGTTGAAAATACCGGGTCCCAAGGGGATCATTACAGTGCATGGTAACAGAGAAATTGCAGCTGAGTGTGATGAGGGGGATGCAGCCCTGGCAGAGCATGCTTGTGCTAAGGAGGAGTTGAAAGCTTACAGATCAAATATTGACCCGCAGGATAACACGGCACTCAAGAAGCCCACAACAGAGGATGATAGGGCAAAGTTCAAAGCAGCAAAGGATACTAAGATGGTGGATTTCGTGCCTGGAGATTCCTCCAAGCAGTTTGCCATTGGGACCAACTTATCTGATAAATAGGAAAGCGCGCTCATCGAGTTCATCCGTGAGAATAGGGATGTTTTTGCATGGACACCTAGTGACATGCCTGGCATTCCAACTGAACTCGCTGAGCACAGCTTACATGTTGATCCTAAGGCAAGGCCGGTAAAACAGGGATTGAGAAAAATGAATGCAGAAAGAAGGAAAGCAATAGGAGAGGAGGTAGCCCGGCTTTTGGAGGCCGGTTTTATCATGGAGGTGTTTCATCCAGAGTGGTTAGCTAACCCGGTTTTGGTTCTGAAGAAAAATAATGAGTGGAGGATGTGTATTGATTTCACGAGTCTGAACAGGTTTTGTCCCAAGGACCCGTTTGCATTGCCGCGTATTGACCAAATAGTTGATGCAGTGGCAGGTAGCGAGCTTTTGTGTTTCCTGGATGCTTATTCAGGGTATCATCAGATCAAATTGAACAAAGAAGATTGGGAAAAGACGTCGTTCATCACCCCCTTTGGTGCTTTTTGTTACAAGACCATGACATTTGGGTTGAAGAATGCAGGAGCAACTTATCAGAGGTGTATCCAGAATTGTTTTCATGATCAGATTGGGCGCAATGTGCATGCTTATGTTGATGATGTGGTGATAAAGTCAGAAAAAGCCGGGTCATTTATCAGTGACCTTACAGAAACGTTCAAAAATTTGAGGGAATACAAGATGAAGCTTAATCCTACAAAGTGTGTGTTTGGAGTCCCAGCGGGGAAGTTACTTGGTTTTATTGTGTCAGAGCGTGGAATCGAGGCAAACCCGGAAAAAATCAGAGCTATTCAAAGTTTGAAAAAGCCAGAGGAGTTGAGAGATGTACAGAAATTGACAGGCTGCGTGGCTGCCTTGAGCCGGTTTATTTCCCGGCTTGGAGAGAAAGCGATTCCTTTGTACAAGTTATTGAAGAAAACAGATAATTTTGTGTGGAACCAAGAAGCAGACGAGGCATTCGAGGCTTTGAAGAAGCAGTTGTCAGAAGCGCCAGTTTTGGCGGCCCCGGGTTCTAAGGAACCCATGCTCTTATACGTCGCTGCCGGGCCTCAAGCTGTGAGTGCCGTGGTGGTGGTCGAGCGTAAGGAAGAAGGAAAAGAGAACCCGGTCCAAAGACCGGTCTATTATGTTAGTGAAGTTTTATCTGAGGCAAAGCAGCGATACCCACATTGGCAGAAGCTGGTGTTTGGAGTTTTCATGGCCAGTAGAAAATTGAAGCCGTATTTTCAGGAGCATCCAATTACAGTGGTCAGTTCAATACCCTTGGCAGATATCATCAGAAATTCAGAGGCCACAGGAAGAATTGCTAAGTGGGCAATAGAGATGGGGGATTATCATATTGATTATGTGCCTCGTACAGCTATCAAGTCTCAAGCATTGGCGGATTTTCTTAATGATTGGACACAGTTGAATGCACCACCTCTTACCCCGAGTCTCAAGTCTTGGGTTATGCATTTTGACGGGTCTAAGCAAGAGCAAGGATCAGGAGCCGGGGTTGTGTTAACTTCCCCCAAAGGTGACAGGCTGAGTTATGTTTTGCAAATTCACTTTGATTGTTCCAACAATGTGGCAGAGTATGAGGCCTTGTTGCATGGTTTGCGTATGGCAAAGGAGATGAACATTAAACGTATCAAGTGCTATGGGGATTCAGACCTGGTGGCGCAGCAAGTTTCAGGAACTTGGGACAGGAAAGATGCAACAATGGCGGCTTACAGGCGAGAGGTGGATAGAGTAGCCGGGTTTTTCTCAGGCTATCAGGTGGATCACATTGATCGCAGAAAAAATGATGCTGCAGATGCTTTATCAAGACTCGGTTCTCGCAGAGAGCCGGTTCCACCAAATGTTTTCTTGGACGAGCTGTGGACACCATCAGTCAAGCTTGAGGATGCAGAGGAGCTGGCGGGTCAGGATGACCCGGATTCTCAGTTGGTAGCAGTAACACACGAGATCCCAGAGTGGACAGAACCTTACTTGGCGTATCTTTTGCGTGGAGAGTTGCCGCAACAGGAAGTTATAGCCCGGCAGATTGTGCGCCGGTGTAAGGCATATGTGGTTATCGACGGTGAGTTATACAAGAGAAGCGTTTCAGGCGTGTTTCAGAGGTGTGTCTCTGGAAAGGAGGGCCGGCAAATTTTGAAGGAAATTCACGAAGGAGATTGTGGTCATCATGCTTCAACAAGGTCATTGGTAGCCAAAGCTTTCAGACACGGTTTCTTTTGGCTCACAGCCCAGGCAGATGCAGAGCGCTTGGTGAATAGATGTGATGGATGTCAGAGATATGCCAGACAGATTCATGTGCCGGCTCAGGAATTGCGTACCATACCTTTGGCTTGGCCTTTTGCAGTTTGGGGACTTGATATGGTGGGTCCCTTTAGCATGTCTCCTTGCAAGAAAACCCACCTCTTGGTTGCCATTGATAAGTTTACAAAGTGGGTTGAAGTTATGCCTGTTACAAATTGTGAGGCGGCTACAGCGGTCAAGTTTTTGAAGCAGATCATACACAGGTTTGGATATCCCCACAGTATTATCACAGATAATGGTACTAATATGTCCTTGGGAGAGATGGCAAAGTTTTGTGGAAATAGTGGTATACGTCTGGATGTCGCTTCAGTTGCTCATCCTCAGGCCAATGGGCAAGTTGAAAGAGCAAACCAGGAATTGCTTAGAGGTTTGAAACCACGACTCCGGGTCCCGTGCCTCAGAGCCGCCGGAGCGTGGGTCGAGGAATTGCCATCAGTAGTTTGGGGAATCAATACAACACCAAACAGATCCACAAAAATGACCCCTTTCTTCATGGTGTACGGGGCAGAGGCGGTTTTGCCAAGTGATATTATCCATGACTCGCCTCGCGTGGCGGCTTACGTTGAGACAGAAAATGAGGAGACCCGGCAAGATTCTGTGGATTTGCTGGAAGAAAACAGAGAGCAAGCACTGGAAAGATCAGCAGTATATCAGCAAGATTTGAGGCGGTATCATAGTCGCCGGGTCAAAACTCGCACTTTCCAGGAGGGTGATCTAGTGCTGCGATGGGTGCAATCCAAGGAAGGGATGCACAAATTATCTCCTCCTTGGGAAGGGCCTTTCATCATAAGCAAAAAGTTGAACAATGGTTCATATTACTTGGTGGATGCTAGAGAAAAATCAGAGAGTGTCAATGACACGTCGCACTCCACCTTTTCCATGGAAGAGCGTGAGAGGCCATGGAACATTGCGCAACTGCGCCCATATTATACTTAGGATAAGAAAGAGATATGAGATGTAAAACACGATGTAACAGGCAGCAGGTTTCAGACGCGCTCTTTTCCTTACCAGGGTACCTAAGGGGACTGGAAGGTTTTTAATGAGGCGGCTTGCTGACCTAACCTTTTCTATCAATAAAGTGAAGGTTGAACATAAATTTGTGTTCTTTCAGTTTCTTTTTTCATGATTGATAGCAGTATTGCATGGTTCTATGTTAAGCTTGGTCCTGGGGGCTTCTTGTTGAAAGTGCCAAGTTATTTCCCCCCAGGACCCGGCCTCTATGATTATCCGGGTTTGCATAGCGCTAAGATTTGCATAGTGCTAAGATTATAACCCGGCAGAGCAGTTTCTAGCTTTGTCTTTTGAAGTCAGTAGTATATATGTTAAACTTTCAGTATCAGTTGCTTTTAGTTGTTTTATATCTTGAGGATGCCCAAAGAGTGCGTCCCACCAGTATTTGGGATCAATGGGGTAATGCGGCATAAGCCCTTTACTTTATAAACATTGATCCAGGTCTTGGGGGCTCTTACTGCAATAGTCTGTAGCTGCAATCCCAAGACCCGGCTTTTATGCCATTAGTATTCTTGGTTATCTTGCTGTGCAGCTGATGTGACTCGCAATTTTGTGGCCTGATTGCGCACCTGGAAATTCAATCAACCATGAAGCCCATTGGGACTTGGTTCGACCCTGTTTTTCTCAGAGAAGTAGCGACAGGATATCCATGCGAAAGCCGGCTCACAGTTAAAGAAATCAAAAGGGTCATCCAAACCACAGAAGAGGCATATTTCATAGCAAAAGCATGAGAGAAGCATAAAAAGTTTCATCAGGTGCATAGGCGCACCATCACAGGCATAGTGCAGATCGTGCAAAAGTTATTACAATAAAGTGCCCAAAGGGCCGAATAAAAACTGTTTTCTTGCAGAGATAACAGCATCTGCGTAAGTTTTCAGGCTTGGGCTTCAGGAGCCGGGTCACGAGGAGGAGAGCCGGTCGGTTGATCTTCGACGGTCTTTGCCGGGTCTTCTTCTACGGCGGCCGCCGGGTTAGCCTCGGGCTCCTTGATCTCGTCGGTTCCTTTGGCCTTGGTCTTGCGCCGGGTGATCTTTCGAAGTGGCTGGAAGAAGTTTTCATCATCTTCTTCAGCTATCGCCCGTGACGGAGGAGGAATAACTGGCGTAGAGGAGCTGGGAGCAGTAGAGGTACCAGGAGCATTTTTTGCCGGGTCAATGGAATCCTTATAGCTTTGAAGGAGATCGACGCGTTGTGGCTCGTCGTCCATAATCTCTTCATCATTTTCATCATAGCCAAGCTGCAAAGTGGTGAGTTTCATCTTGCTGGCAATCACAGTGGCAACGTGCCGGGTTTGCTTCACAACCCGGGCGTAGCACTTCTTATCGAATTCCTTGCCATCCGTGTCAAACTGGGGAAAGCCCTTCTTCAGGGGTGCCGGGTTTAGCTGGGGATAGTAGGCCTTTGCTAAGGCAAGGCCTCGCATTACCCCGGCTCTGCATGCAGATGCTTTGAGCAAATGTATCCATTGCGGCATGGTTGACAGATGACCAAGGACTTCGGTGTATTTGCTTGGCGGGTTGTCCCAGAGCCTTGCAGCTTTGATGACCTCGCAACTGCCAAAATATAGTTGGCGTGTCAGTGTGTGCATGCACTTGATTTTATTTGCAGCGGTTTTGCGGAGGTTTCCATCACGAGGACCTGTGTAAGGCAAAGTGTAACAGCGAGATTTTCAACAACCGGGTATATTTGATCAAGTTTAGGTTGAAATTCAAAAGAGTAGTGCTTACCCACTAAAGATTCAACCATGGAGGTGATCATTCTTTTTAGCCGGGTCAGCTCGTGGTTGGTTTCATCCAGCTGTTTCTGAAGGGTCTCCTGTTGCTCCTGAAAGTTTTCCTCGGTTTCCTGCATGTCCTTCTTCAGATTGGAGTTTTCTTGCGTCAGGGCAGTAATCTTTTCTTCCAAGGCCTTGAGTTGAGCTGAGTGATTAGCCCGGGTCTTAGATTCAGTCTTGACAGCGTCAGCGAGCCGGGTGATCTCAGCTTGGGCCTTGGTATGGTCTTCCTGTTAAGGTGAAAAAATTCATGTTAGTCCCAGGTCGCCGTAGGCGTGCAACCCGGCACTTGGGGGCTACATTCGCAAAAAGTCTGAAAATTTACAAGCTGTAAGTCCCAGGTAGCTGTGGACAGTTAACCCGGCACTTGGGGGCTACTCAGTTTGAAATTCAGTTGTTCAACGTGATGAAGAAGTCCCAGGTTGCTGCAGGCACACAACCCGGCACTTGGGGGCTACAGTGTTCAAAGTTTCGATGTGAAAATGGGCAAAGTTTGACATGATGGAAGTTTTTTAGTCCCAGGTTGCTGTAAACAGACAACCCGGCACTTGGGGCTACAGGCTTGAAGTTTTTGTCTAAGGAATGCATGTTATAAGCGCCAAGCTCATCACAAGTGATGAACTTAGAGCTTGGGGGCTACTCAGGGTATAGTTATGCAAGAAAAATGTATAGGCAAGAAGCGAAAATGGGTACCTGATATCGTTTTTGGATCAGGACGACCAGTTCTGTTTCCAGGGTCTTGTGTTGAGCTAGGCGAGAAAAATATTCGTCGCAAAGTGCTGGAACAGACATGGTGTCCAGAGCCGGGGAGTCGAGGAGGAAGCCGGGTTCTTGCCCTTGACAGGAGTTGCTGGGTCAGCATTTGGAGCCGGCACTTTGGCAAGAGTCTCAGGCGCATTTTGTACTGGAACCTGCCGGGTCCCAGTAACCTGTACTTCATCCTCTTTAGTCCCAGAGCTTAACCCGGGCGAATGAGCATTGGGGGAGGATTCTGGTATTGGGTCAACAGCATTTTTTGGAGAAGCCGCGGGGGTTGTGATGGGGGAATCATAACACGGTATGCCCATGAAGAGCGAAGCGTAACCTGTCAGGCAGGAGGCCTGGCTAGGTTACCTCACACCCCCACATGGGCTGGGTTTCACTTGGGCCAGCAGGCTCATTCAGACCTGGCCAACATGATGACCCGGCTAAGGAGAAGACCCGGCCAGAGGATGACCCGGCCAGGAGATGACCCGGCCAGAGGATGACCCGGCCAGGAGATGACCCGGTTCCAGGAGGAGACCCGGCCAGGAGGCAGACCCGGTTTCTGGAGGCAGACCCAGTTTCTGGATAGCCTGGCACAAGGAGGGGTCTCGAAAGATGTCATAGAAGGAAGATTATGGAAGACCCGGAATCCTGGTACAAGTTGGAGACTCAAGACTTGGAGATCACGAAGGACCTAGACTAGGACTCTTATTTCGGGTATAACCCAGTTTTTACCTTGTACGACTAGGAGACCTGGCCGTCTATATAAGCAGGCTCCTAGGTCATAGATAGACAGATCCAGAGAAATAGATCCGAGAGACAAGTCTCAATCAGAATAAGATAGACAAATAGAGAGAGCTCATGAGAGAGCTCCCACGCCGGAGTCATCCAAACCCGGCGATCGCCATTGGCGCACCATATAATCTGTTATCATATAAGTGATTTATAGCAGGACGTAGGGATCCTCCACCGAGGGGACCTGAACCTGGGTAAAAAATACCCTCCTCGTAGAGCTAGACCAACTCCTGGACACCAGTTTCGCCTTGCCCTACAATTCAAGTTACCCCTGGTAACATCTGCCGTGTTATCTACCCCACGACAGTTGGCGCCCACCGTGGGGCCTGCGTCCAAGAGTGTCCTCATCAAGGGAGAAGCGTTGCGAGGGATGGAGAAAAAAATCGACGTCGGCGAGATCATCAGCAACCAACAAGAGGATCATGATGGCTGGCGTACGTAAGTTGAGATCGAGAATTCGGATCGCAACTCGCCGAACTGATGTCGATCAAGGTTGTAGTCATCATCGTATTTCACCTGGTCTACTTCGGCCGATTGAGTTCAGCACAGACCCGGACAGTACGTCTGGTCCTGTTCCAGTCTGCAAGGGTCACGAACGAGTGCGTTGAGCCGGGCGTGGCTGAGATGCGTTTGCGTGCGAGCTATGAAGTAGCGAGAAGAAAGAAGGAAAGGAATACGCCGCCAGCCGGGTTACAATCAGGCGGAGATTCGCTTTGCACGGGCGTATGAGTCCGAGTCCAATTCCAGGCCGGTTAGCGGAAAAGATTCAATGGCTGATTACCATTGTGTATATAGGTCAAAGTGGAGAAAAAATAAAATAAAGCGGAGAGTTGCCCTTGCATGGCATGAGTGCTACTCACGTAGAAGCCATGGACGAGCAAGCCGGCCAGAAAAAAGAAATAGAAGAATCGTATACTAATGGAAGCCGGCCGAGAAATCAGATCTGGGAACCATCAATTGCAGGGATCATTGCAGCTCAAGAAGCCGGGTCATCAAGGTTCGACCCAAACAAGTGAGTTTTCTGATTAGAGAAAATTCGCAAGACGTCAGAGTAGTAGCAAATAAGCAGTTGAATCGATTTTGTCTGCTGCACCGTGTCATCGGAGGAGTTCGATGGGTACAACATCCGAAGTACTACCCAGTGCATGGTAGCATCCTGGAAGCCGGCGGCGGGCCAACACAAGCAACTATCTCCGCCGATCAGTACAAGTTCTAAAGCAAGAGCCGGCAATAGTCAAGGGAGCAGATCGATACTAGTCAAGGGAACCGGCAGCTGTTTGAAAGCATTAAACAGGAAATAGAAAAGTACTTTTAACTCATACACGGATCGTTGGAACAAGTAGCAAGGAGAAAAGAAATTTGGAGCAGCTCGTGTGGGGCATCAGGTACGTGAGTTGAGAGGAAACAAACCCAAAAGAAAAGGAGAAAAAGGCTAATTGCCTCACAGATGCAGCAGCTCAAAGAAAAGGAAAATCGTGTTACAAGATTGGTATTCTGTATTCGTCGACAGACATCGCAGCGCCGTTATCAACAAAATCACACCAAGCATGGACGACATCCGGATCCTGGTTCACCGGTGAGGTCGCGTAGGGCCCGGGTGACACGCGGCCGGACCACACATCGCGGGCGAGCTTGCGCGTAGCCTGATAGACTCGCGCGGGGCCGGATTCCATCTGGACGTCGAGTCCCGGGTCGTGGTGCAATTACCCATGCAAAGAAAGAAAAAGGCTGGTTGCCTTGTGCATACAGCGGCTCGACTAGATCAAGAATAAAGTAAAGAGCAGTTTACGAAAGAGAAAAGAAAGAGCAGAACTACCAAAGATCTCAGCTAGCTTGGGTATACTACAAAAACGTTTCAGCGGAAAAAGAATCCATCAGCTGGCTCACACGAGCTCTTCATCAGCAGCCGGCTTCTACAGCAACGCAATTATCGCGGCCGCTGAGGACGGTCAACGCACCTGTCATCAACGCAGGAGAGCAAAATAAGCTAAGTGGCATTTATATTTAAAATTTCATATTTTATTTATTCAGTCAATTAAATCTAGCCCTTTTGAGTTAATCCCTGGATTTAAATATACTGTTTATAAGGAAATTACAAAGATCATTCAAAAGATTGAAGGCAATTTCTTAAAAGTCGAGCAATTTATCACTCGCAATGGATTTCTTAAAAGTCGAGATAGTTATCACTCGCAAATGGGTTTATCAAAGTCGAGCTATCTATTGCTTGCAATGGATTTCTTAATAACAAGGTTGCTATTAAAGTGCCATCGATGTGCTGCGGCTCAGATTGCCGGCTCATGCCTTATTCATTATTATCATCCTGGCTCAATTGCCGGTCTATACATTATTCACTGTCATCAAATCTAGCTCAATCGCCGGCTCATATCTTATTCATTATCCTCATCCGGCTTAATCGCCGGCCTATACATTATTTATTATCATCTTTCCAGATCTATCGCCGCATTCCGGACTATTCATTATCATTATTCCGGCTCAATCGCCATACTCTGGCTTATACATCATCAACGCCAAAAGCGTGCCAAATATTTATCATTTAGAAGGGCGAATCCTAAAATATGGGTCTCCCTATTATTCAGTCATCAATGGTTGGGTTGAAGACATGGATCTTACCATGAAACATCTCCCGGCTTCAGTTATCAATTGTTGGGTTGAAGACATGGATAACATCTCCCGGCTTCAGTTATTAATTGTTGGGTTGAAGACATGGACCCTACCAGAGGAGAATCCATGAAATATCTCCCAGCTTCGACTACGTGCAACAAATTGCTAGCTTAGCCCAGGAGTGTTTCGCAACTTCGGTTAGCGTGCCCAGGAGTGCTTCGCAGCAAAATATTGAGCTAAGCCCAAGAGTGTTTCGCAACTTCGGTTAGCGTGCCCAAGAGTGCTTTGCAATAGTATGTGGGTCAATGGGGTAAATGTGCAGAGTTAAGCCATTACTTTCCAGAACATTGACCCGGTCTTGGGGGCTCTTACTTAAATAGTCTGTAGCTGCAATCCCAAGACCCGGCTTTTATGCCACCAGTTTTATTCTTGATTATCTTACTGTTGAGTTGATGTGACTCGCAATTATATGGCCTGATTGCTTGCCTGAAAATTCAATCAACCATGAGGCCCAAAGGGACTTGGTTCGACCCTGTTTTTATCAGAGAGGTTGCAACAGGGTATCCATGCGAAAGCCAACTCACAGTTAAAGAAATCAAAAGGGTCATCTAAACCAAAGACAGACAGATATGCATATCACGTTCAGTGCAAAAAATCAAATTCTCAGGGTGTGCATACACCATCAAGAGATAGATATTCATAAGTTACTGATTTATTTACAAGCTTATCATGATGTATAATGTTATTTTGTGCCTAAGAAAAAAAAAATTGCAGGATCGATATGTAACCCGGCAGCAAAAGTCGGCTCATCATCCTGGGAAGGTAGAAAAGTTTCACGTGAAAGCAGCAAGACCACGCGATCTTGTCTCCAAAAAATAAAAGGAAGCATGGTTGCAGCAGCAGGCGGTTCAGAAAATTATATCGGAATTCTACTAGCAGCTAACATGGACCAAGGTTGGTTACGTGAAGGCCAAAGAAAAAAAAATCGGATGGAGTTGCCGACTCCCACAATCAGTCAAGGGAATGAAAAAAGAAAGAGAGATTAAGACCACCACAGCCAGGGGCGGATCTACACCCCGGGCAACCTGGGCCATGGCCCGGGGTGTAGAAAAAAGTTTCAGCTATGTATTGGTAGAACTGGGCATTTTGTTCTAAGGATTTAGCGAAATTACAACACATAATACTATATTGGCCCTGGGTTTGGAGGAATTCTGGATCCGCCACTGACCACAGCAATGAGAAGACCAAACCATGCACGTGCATTTGAGTAAGAAAAGGATTTGGCAGCTACAGTACCACTTAGGCCGTGTCCTTTATATGACAAATAGAAGCAGTCCATCAGCCGGGTCAAGTTGCTGGGCACATGCAAGTTCGTCTGAAGCTAGCTCAAGGTCGAAAAGAAGAATCACGCATGCAAGCACGTCATGTAGCCAGTACCGATGCACGCAAGCCAAAGCATGCATGCAGTTCTCGCGAAGGACAAGGAAAGAAATCAATTAAATTAGATGTTGCTAGCTCGTTACATGGCTATGAATACAGTGAAAGCAGCTCACAGTAGTAAGAAAGAGGATGAGGTGATCAGCTCAATTCATCGGCCAAGGCATGCAGAGGCCGGCTTCAATTTTTTCGCGACCATCGAAGAGTCGCCGCGGTCGGCTTCGGCCGGATATCACAATTGTCCCGTTGAGATAATTCTTCGTCACTTGATTTAAAGGAAAAGAGAGATTCCGAGTGGTTTCAAGCAAGATAACCCGGCACTCAGAGGTCCCCACTTCATGACTACCCTCGTGCGCGGCTAATCAAATCTCCAGAATCAAAGGTGTTTTCAGAGGCATCTGGAGCGATTTCTTGTGAACAGAATGGCGACTCATCAAGTTATCGCCTTTTCATGCTAGTATCCGGGTCTCACAGGAGTTGGGATTCTGAAGCCTGCCGACTCGCCAGACCGCCACAAGATGCACGGAAGTACTGGACTCGTCAAGCAGATAAAAAGATAATTTATTCGGTGTTGTTCAATACCAAACAATCAGCAGCGGAACGATTCGGTGATTCGGAAAGACAATGTTGTGAAGCAAAAGGAAATCTGGACTTGGAAGTAATCACGCTACAGCAGCTTTTGCAGTACCAATCGAACATGGTTGAATAGAGATCAGATGGAGTGTTGCCTCGTCACGTGGTCATGCATGCATGCAATCAAAGCATGTCAAGTGAAAATAAAAATAGGAAGGAGAAATACAAGTTGAATGGTACTAGTCCATACAAGTCAATCAAATGTCATTGCGTATCCAATGAAGAGAAAGAAAAAAGAGGGGAGCAACCGGCTTATGATTCGTCCCAGCCTGGCCGGCTCTGCCCAGCATGGCCGAGTCCTCACCATTTGTGTTCACGGCCGGCTTAGCTAGCGCTGTGATCAATCTCCAGATATGTGAGTCGCCGTATTTGAAGCTGAAAGACAAGAGTTTTATAAACTGAGTACCGAATTGTTACAGGCGAACAAACTGACGCTTGGGTTATAAGAGTAGAAATATTTCTAGGTGATACAAATATTGAAGAATGAGCTCCGAGTTGCTGCAGGCATACAACCCGGCGCTTGGGGGTTACAGTACTTCAAATTTTACGAGGTTACAGAAGGAAAAAGCGTGAGTCCCAGGTCGCTGCAGGCACGCAACCCGGCACTTGGGGGCTACAGTATTTGAAGTTCAAAAATTCTCTCAGAAGTACAAGATGCAAAAGTCCCAGGTCGCTGCAGGCATGCAACCCGGCACTTGGGGGCTACACGGTTTGAAGTTTTATATCCATTCATCAAGCACCAAGTTATCGCGAGGTGATAAAATCGGAGCTTGGGGGGCTACAGGTTATATACACGAGAAAAATCGAGGTTAATATTCTTGAAAACCGGTAAAGCTGGAGGTATTCGCGCTGGGTCTTCAAAATCCGGGTCTTGAAAGACAGCCTCCAGGTGAGTAGGTTCCATCAAGTCCGGACCGTAAGAATCTGGAGCATCCTTCAGCACAGCCTCTGTATGAGTAGGCTCTATAAAAAACTGGGTCAGAGGACCCACAAAAGAAAATGTGGAAATATTCCTGGCAGTATTTACGAGATGTTCTTGAGATAAACCTGGAGGCATATGAACCCAGGAGGAAAAGGCTTGGTTATAAAATGGACCGCCAAAACGAGCTGGCCTAGCAAGTCTAACCCGGGTTTTATCCCTTTAAATAGTTATTTGTTTTATTTCAGGAGTTTAACCTGGATGATCAAGCTCACTGCTTCACCTGAAACATGATGCCTAAGATCAAGATTATGATGGAGAGCAAGACAAGCCCGAATCCAGCTTAAACTTGGGGGCTACTGATGGGGGAATCATAACACGGTATGCCCATGAAGAGCGAAGCGTAACCCGTCAGGCAGGAGGCCTGGCTAGGTTACCTCACACCCCACATGGGCTGGGTTTCACTTGGGCCAGCAGGCTCATTCAGACCTGGCCAACATGATGACCCGGCTAAGGAGATGACCCGGCCAGAGGATGACCCGGCCAGGAGATGACCCGGTTCCAGGAGGAGACCCGGCCAGGAGGCAGACCCGGTTTCTGGAGGCAGACCCAGTTTCTGGATAGCCTGGCACAAGGAGGGGTCTCGAAAGATGTCATAGAAGGAAGATTATGGAAGACCCGGAATCCTGGTACAAGTTGGAGACTCAAGACTTGGAGATCACGAAGGACCTAGACTAGGACTCTTATTTCGGGTATAACCCAGTTTTTACCTTGTACGACTAGGAGACCTGGCCGTCTATATAAGCAGGCTCCTAGGTCATAGACAGATCCAGAGAAATAGATCCGAGAGACAAGTCTCAATCAGAATAAGATAGACAAATAGAGAGAGCTCATGAGAGAGCTCCCACGCCGGAGTCATCCAAACCCGGCGATCGCCATTGGCGCACCATGTAATCTGTTATCATATAAGTGATTTATAGCAGGACGTAGGGATCCTCCACCGAGGGGACCTGAACCTGGGTAAAAAATACCCTCCCTCGTAGAGCTAGACCAACTCCTGGACACCAATTTCGCCTTGCCCTACAATTCAAGTTACCCCCTGGTAACATCTGCCGTGTTATCTACCCCACGACAGGTTGCTTGCTCCCTTGGCTCGTCTTTGTCCTCTGGTTCTTCAATATGTGCCTCTGTAAGAGAAGGCTCTGTGATTGTTGGAGGAGGAGATGCCGCGGGAGGAGATTCCGGGTCTTCATCCATGAAAGCCCTGGCACTGATAAAAGATAATGTTTTAGTCAAACAAGAATGGGACAGTGAAGCGTAAAGATATAAAAAAAGAGGTGTCAAGTATTACTAACCCGGCATTGATCTGGAAATCCTCGGGTGTGCTAACACCATCCGAGGAGGAATCTGACAAACGAGATGGTTTAGGAACCCGGATCTTGCCAGCTAAAGGGAACTGATTGCTGGGCGTCTTCTGGATGGATTTGGCCCAGCTTGATAAAGAGCGTTGAGGGATACCTGGGCTCAGAGAAGTCTGGCTTGTAGAAGACGGGTTCGGCGTCTCTTGTTCGCCTCAGCCTCCTTCTCAGCCTCCTTTTCCTATGTTTATGCTTAAGTTTGAGATGGGTTCGTTATGGAAATTAAGAAGAGAGAATGTAGTACCTTGGCAATGGTGGCCCGGGTCCTCTTCTGGGTAGGAGCAGCAGTAGCTTGGGGACCCGGTGCTATTTCAGAAACCGGGTCAGTGGGGCCTAGAATAAAGTTTGCCGGGTTATCAGTAGAGGTGTCCTTGTTGGGGACTTCATTGTTAATTAATTGGAGGAAGAGCCGGCCTACGGAGTCAAGCTCACCTTCTTCTTCTTCTTCATCTTCGTTGTCTTCACTTTCTGTGTCCTCTCCGTCAGGAGAGGGTGTTGGGGAAAAATCCTCGCTCCACCATTTGGAGTCCTGAGAAAAAGCAATCACAGTGAGTAACAACTTTTGGATGAAGTTACCGGGTTAAAGTAAGCAAAAGTGATCAAGTGTTGTTTTTACCGTGGAGGGTTTGTTTTGGGCACTAAATGGGGCGAGCCCGTTCAGTGCAATGGCATCTTTCTTTTCGCCAAGCAGTCTCTTGGCATTCTTTACAAGCTGATCATCGGTGAGTGTCATCTCAAAGTAGCGCAAGTTGTCTGTAGTTTCACCGGTGTACTGGCAGATTAGCCGGGTCCTGATGCTGAGTGGCTGGATGAACCAACCGATCCAGCATTTGACCAGATCCGTGCCCTTGAGGCCATGGGCAAGTAAGGCTCTGGCCCGGCGAAGTACGGGCTCCAGCTTGACCCGGTCTTCATCTGCTGCATAGCTGTTCATCTTGGCCTCGTAGGTTAGGCCGGAGTTTCGGAAAGCCGGGTAAGGGGCATCATCAGACTCGGGCGAGGTATCCTTGCAGTAAAAGTATGTGTTTTGCCACCCCTTAGGATGGCTGGCCAAAAGAAGAGCCGGGAAATCACATTCCCTGCGGCGTTGGATCGCAACTCCCCCGTATGGGAGTACCTGGTCCTTGCGAGAAGGGTTGCAGTAGAAGAATTCAAGGAATAATTCGAGGCTTGGAGCCATTTGTAGATAATCCTCACAGAACACAACGAAGTTGCTGATGTTCAGCACAGAGTTGGGAGCGATGTCTTGGGAACTAAGCCCGTAATACTTCAAGACCCGGCGGAAAAACAAAGAACCTGGGGGGCGAAGGCCGCGCTGTACGTGGTCGAGGAAAATCACCACTTCACCTTCCTTGGGGCTGGGGCGGATTTCTTCTCCAGCAGCGCGCCATTGGATCTCGTCCTTTGGAGGGAGCTCACCGCAGTTTGCATATTCTTGAAGCATCAAGGTCGTCACTGTTGATTTGGTCCAGTTGACCTGAGTGGCCGCGGGGGCGGCGGTGCCAGATCCCCCAGCGTGGGTGTTCTGAGGCTTCTTCGCAAGTTTCTTCGCTGCACGAGGAGCTCCGGCCTTGGCTTTGTCCTTCACCATGGCTGAGAGGCTTCAAGGTTCACTGAGCGCAACAATGGAGATGTGAAACCCTAGTTCTAGATGTAGATGTGTGGAGGGGGAAATGCAAAGCAAATCTGGATGAGATTCAAGTGGGAATCAAGTGCGGAGCACGGATAAGTGGAGAAATCGTACCTGTGAATCTTCTTGCAAGAGATTGGAAAGCTCGATTCGAGATTGGTTCCGCGGCTGCTACAGTGCGGGCGCGAGGAAGAAGATGAACTGAATGGGGAAAGTGACCGTGGTGTCCTCTGGTCTCCTATTTATAGGCGCAGTAAAAACCCTAGGGGTGTGGTGGTAAAAAGTAAAGAGATAAGGATCTTTGACTAAAAGTCAACGATAAACGGAATGAGATAATTGCGGAGTATTAAAACGATAAGATCGTGATTAAGATGGATAAGGATGGAGTTATGGTTGGGTGATAGTTTTCGCTAAGTGTTGAAAGTAAAACCCGGGCGTCGGAACCCGGCAAGGGATAACCGGGTTACGCCATGAACCGCCAAAGAAGCTGGCCAAGCAAAGGAGAAAAGAGGCATGTTCCAATGTTGAATTGTTGTTTGTTATTTTATGTTTCAGGTGATTAACCCGGCTGACCAGGATGCTAGCTCTACTCAAGAAGCAATATTCAAGAATAAGAAGCCGAGCACGCCAACCTGGCAACCAGGTTAATCTGGGGGCTACTGATGGGGGGATGATAACCGGTAGGCCCACGAAGAGGGAAGCATGACCCGCCAGGGGGGAAGCCCGGCCAGGCCAGCTAACCATCAGCTTGGGCCGGGTTATGTTGCTGGGCCAGAGGCTTTGGCGGTAACCTGGTTCAGGAAGGGAAGTTTCTAGAAGACCAGAGGCGGTTCGTGACTTGGAGGATACGAAGGCTAGAAGAGCTAGAATAGGGCTCCGAGTCTGGGAAGAACCCGGACTTACCGTGTACGCGACCAGGAGGTCCGGTATCTATATAAACCGGGTCCTGGGTCATAGATAGAAGACTTTTCGCAACCCCAGGCATAGGCGAGAGAACCATCGAGAGAGACACATAATCCTTGTAACCTAGATCGAGATCCGGCTCTGTTGTCGTAGCCGGGTTATCGAGATCGAGACCAAGATTAATAATAAGATAGCAGGAAGTAGGTCTTTATCTCCTATGGAGAGGCTGAACCTGGGTAAATCTTTGTCCCCTGCCGTGCTAAACAAACACCCAGACACCAGAGTCGCCTTGCCCAAAAGTTTAAGCTACCCTCAAGTAGCATCTGCCGTGTTTTCTACCCCACGACAGTTGCGAAAAGTCTTCTATCTATGACCCAGGACCCGGTTTATATAGATACCGGACCTCCTGGTCGCGTACACGGTAAGTCCGGGTTCTTCCCAGACTCGGAGCCCTATTCTAGCTCTTCTAGCCTTCGTATCCTCCAAGTCACGAACCGCCTCTGGTCTTCTAGAAACTTCCCTTCCTGAACCAGGTTACCGCCAAAGCCTCTGGCCCAGCAACATAACCCGGCCCAAGCTGATGGTTAGCTGGCCTGGCCGGGCTTCCCCCCTGGCGGGTCATGCTTCCCTCTTCGTGGGCCTACCGGGTTATCATCCCCCCATCAGTAGCCCCCAGATTAACCTGGTTGCCAGGTTGGCGTGCTCGGCTTCTTATTCTTGAATATTGCTTCTTGAGTAGAGCTAGCATCCTGGTCAGCCGGGTTAATCACCTGAAACATAAAATAACAAACAACAATTCAACATTGGAACATGCCTCTTTCCTCCTTTGCTTGGCCAGCTTCTTTGGCGGTTCATGGCGTAACCCGGTTATCCCTTGCCGGGTTCCGACGCCCGGGTTTTACTTTCAACACTTAGCGAAAACTATCACCCAACCATAACTCCATCCTTATCCATCTTAATCACGATCTTATCGTTTTAATACTCCGCAATTATCTCATTCTGTTTATCGTTGACTTTTAGTCAAAGATCCTTATCTCTTTACTTTTTACCACCACACCCCTAGGGTTTTTACTGCGCCTATAAATAGGAGACCAGAGGACACCACGGTCACTTTCCCCATTCAGTTCATCTTCTTCCTCGCGCCCGCACTGTAGCAGCCGCGGAACCAATCTCGAATCGAGCTTTCCAATCTCTTGCAAGAAGATTCACAGGTACGATTTCTCCACTTATCCGTGCTCCGCACTTGATTCCCACTTGAATCTCATCCAGATTTGCTTTGCATTTCCCCCTCCACACATCTACATCTAGAACTAGGGTTTCACATCTCCATTGTTGCGCTCAGTGAACCTTGAAGCCTCTCAGCCATGGTGAAGGACAAAGCCAAGGCCGGAGCTCCTCGTGCAGCGAAGAAACTTGCGAAGAAGCCTCAGAACACCCACGCTGGGGGATCTGGCACCGCCGCCCCCGCGGCCACTCAGGTCAACTGGACCAAATCAACAGTGACGACCTTGATGCTTCAAGAATATGCAAACTGCGGTGAGCTCCCTCCAAAGGACGAGATCCAATGGCGCGCTGCTGGAGAAGAAATCCATCCCAGCCCCAAGGAAGGTGAAGTGGTGATTTTCCTCGACCACGTACAGCGCGGCCTTCGCCCCCCAGGTTCTTTGTTTTTCCGCCGGGTCTTGAAGTATTACGGGCTTAGTTCCCAAGACATCGCTCCCAACTCTGTGCTGAACATCAGCAACTTCGTTGTGTTCTGTGAGGATTATCTACAAATGGCTCCAAGCCTCGAATTATTCCTTGAATTCTTCTACTGCAACCCTTCTCGCAAGGACCAGGTACTCCCATACGGGGGAGTTGCGATCCAACGCCGCAGGGAATGTGATTTCCCGGCTCTTCTTTTGGCCAGCCATCCTAAGGGGTGGCAAAACACATACTTTTACTGCAAGGACACCTCGCCCGGGTCTGATGATGCCCCTTACCCGGCTTTCCGAAACTCCGGCCTAACCTACGAGGCCAAGATGAACAGCTATGCAGCAGATGAAGACCGGGTCAAGCTGGAGCCCGTACTTCGCCGGGCCAGAGCCTTACTTGCCCATGGCCTCAAGGGCACGGATCTGGTCAAATGCTGGATCGGTTGGTTCATCCAGCCACTCAGCATCAGGACCCGGCTAATCTGCCAGTACACCGGTGAAACTACAGACAGCTTGCGTTACTCTGAGATGACGCTCACCGATGATCAGCTTGTAAAGAATGCCAAGAGACTGCTTGGCGAAAAGAAAGATGCCATTGCACTGAACGGGCTCGCCCCATTTAGTGCCCAAAACAAACCCTCCACGGTAAAAACAACACTTGATCACTTTTGCTTACTTTAACCCGGTAACTTCATCCAAAAGTTGTTACTCACTGTGATTGCTTTTTCTCAGGACTCCAAATGGTGGAGCGAGGATTTTTCCCCAACACCCTCTCCTGACGGAGAGGACACAGAAAGTGAAGACAACGAAGATGAAGAAGAAGAAGGTGAGCTTGACTCCGTAGGCCGGCTCTTCCTCCAATTAATTAACAATGAAGTCCCCAACAAGGACACCTCTACTGATAACCCGGCAAACTTTATTCCAGGCCCCACTGACCCGGTTTCTGAAATAGCGCCGGGTCCCCAAGCTACTGCTGCTCCTACCCAGAAGAGGACCCGGGCCACCATTGCCAAGGTACTACATTCTCTCTTCTTAATTTCCATAACGAACCCATCTCAAACTTAAGCATAAACATAGGAAAAGGAGGCTGAGAAGGAGGCTGAGGCGAACAAGAGACGCCGAACCCGGTCTTCTACAAGCCAGACTTCTCTGAGCCCAGGTATCCCTCAACGCTCTTTATCAAGCTGGGCCAAATCCATCCAGAAGACGCCCAGCAATCAGTTCCCTTTAGCTGGCAAGATCCGGGTTCCTAAACCATCTCGTTTGTCAGATTCCCCCTCGGATGGTGTTAGCACACCCGAGGATTTCCAGATCAATGCCGGGTTAGTAATACTTGACACCTCTTTTTTATATCTTTACGCTTCACTGTCCCATTCTTGTTTGACTAAAACATTATCTTTTATCAGTGCCAGGGCTTTCATGGATGAAGACCCGAATCTCCTCCCGCGGCATCTCCTCCTCCAACAATCACAGAGCCTTCTCTTACAGAGGCACATATTGAAGAACCAGAGGACAAAGACGAGCCAAGGGAGCAAGCAACCCCCGCGGCTTCTCCAAAAAATGCTGTTGACCCAATACCAGAATCCTCCCCCAATGCTCATTCGCCCGGGTTAAGCTCTGGGACTAAAGAGGATGAAGTACAGGTTACTGGGACCCGGCAGGTTCCAGTACAAAATGCGCCTGAGACTCTTGCCAAAGTGCCGGCTCCAAATGCTGACCCAGCAACTCCTGTCAAGGGCAAGAACCCGGCTTCCTCCTCGAACTCCCCGGCTCTGGACACCATGTCTGTTCCAGCACTTTGCGACGAATATTTTTCTCGCCTAGCTCAACACAAGACCCTGGAAACAGAACTGGTCGTCCTGATCCAAAAACGATATCAGGTACCCATTTTCGCTTCTTGCCTATACATTTTTCTTGCATAACTATACCCTGAGTAGCCCCCAAGCTCTAAGTTCATCACTTGTGATGAGCTTGGCGCTTATAACATGCATTCCTTAGACAAAAACTTCAAGCCTGTAGCCCCCAAGTGCCGGGTTGTCTGTTTACAGCAACCTGGGACTAAAAAACTTCCATCATGTCAAACTTTGCCCATTTTCACATCGAAACTTTGAACACTGTAGCCCCCAAGTGCCGGGTTGTGTGCCTGCAGCAACCTGGGACTTCTTCATCACGTTGAACAACTGAATTTCAAACTGAGTAGCCCCCAAGTGCCGGGTTAACTGTCCACAGCTACCTGGGACTTACAGCTTGTAAATTTTCAGACTTTTTGCGAATGTAGCCCCCAAGTGCCGGGTTGCACGCCTACGGCGACCTGGGACTAACATGAATTTTTTCACCTTAACAGGAAGACCATACCAAGGCCCAAGCTGAGATCACCCGGCTCGCTGACGCTGTCAAGACTGAATCTGAGACCCGGGCTAATCACTCAGCTCAACTCAAGGCCTTGGAAGAAAAGATTACTGCCCTGACGCAAGAAAACTCCAATCTGAAGAAGGACATGCAGGAAACCGAGGAAAACTTTCAGGAGCAACAGGAGACCCTTCAGAAACAGCTGGATGAAACCAACCACGAGCTGACCCGGCTAAAAAGAATGATCACCTCCATGGTTGAATCTTTAGTGGGTAAGCACTACTCTTTTGAATTTCAACCTAAACTTGATCAAATATACCCGGTTGTTGAAAATCTCGCTGTTACACTTTGCCTTACACAGGTCCTCGTGATGGAAACCTCCGCAAAACCGCTGCAGATAAAATCAAGTGCATGTACACACTGACACGCCAACTATATTTTGGCAGTTGCGAGGTCATCAAAGCTGCAAGGCTCTGGGACAACCCGCCAAGCAAATACACCGAAGTCCTTGGTCATCTGTCAACCATGCCGCAATGGATACATTTGCTCAAAGCATCTGCATGCAGAGCCGGGGTAATGCGAGGCCTTGCCTTAGCAAAGGCCTACTATCCCCAGCTAAACCCGGCACCCCTGAAGAAGGGCTTTCCCCAGTTTGACACGGATGGCAAGGAATTCGATAAGAAGTGCTACGCCCGGGTTGTGAAGCAAACCCGGCACGTTGCCACTGTGATTGCCAGCAAGATGAAACTCACCACTTTGCAGTTTGGCTATGATGAAAATGATGAAGAGATTATGGACGACGAGCCACAACGCGTCGATCTCCTTCAAAGCTATAAGGATTCCATTGACCCGGCAAAAAATGCTCCTGGTACCTCTACTGCTCCCAGCTCCTCTACGCCAGTTATTCCTCCTCCGTCACGGGCGATAGCTGAAGAAGATGATGAAAACTTCTTCCAGCCACTTCGAAAGATCACCCGGCGCAAGACCAAGGCCAAAGGAACCGACGAGATCAAGGAGCCCGAGGCTAACCCGGCGGCCGCCGTAGAAGAAGACCCGGCAAAGACCGTCGAAGATCAACCGACCGGCTCTCCTCCTCGTGACCCGGCTCCTGAAGCCCAAGCCTGAAAACTTACGCAGATGCTGTTATCTCTGCAAGAAAACAGTTTTTATTCGGCCCTTTGGGCACTTTATTGTAATAACTTTTGCACGATCTGCACTATGCCTGTGATGGTGCGCCTATGCACCTGATGAAACTTTTTATGCTTCTCTCATGCTTTTGCTATGAAATATGCCTCTTCTGTGGTTTGGATGACCCTTTTGATTTCTTTAACTGTGAGCCGGCTTTCGCATGGATATCCTGTCGCTACTTCTCTGAGAAAAACAGGGTCGAACCAAGTCCCAATGGGCTTCATGGTTGATTGAATTTCCAGGTGCGCAATCAGGCCACAAAATTGCGAGTCACATCAGCTGCACAGCAAGATAACCAAGAATACTAATGGCATAAAAGCCGGGTCTTGGGATTGCAGCTACAGACTATTGCAGTAAGAGCCCCCAAGACCTGGATCAATGTTTATAAAGTAAAGGGCTTATGCCGCATTACCCCATTGATCCCAAATACTGGTGGGACGCACTCTTTGGGCATCCTCAAGATATAAAACAACTAAAAGCAACTGATACTGAAAGTTTAACATATATACTACTGACTTCAAAAGACAAAGCTAGAAACTGCTCTGCCGGGTTATAATCTTAGCACTATGCAAATCTTAGCGCTATGCAAACCCGGATAATCATAGAGGCCGGGTCCTGGGGGGAAATAACTTGGCACTTTCAACAAGAAGCCCCCAGGACCAAGCTTAACATAGAACCATGCAATACTGCTATCAATCATGAAAAAAGAAACTGAAAGAACACAAATTTATGTTCAACCTTCACTTTATTGATAGAAAAGGTTAGGTCAGCAAGCCGCCTCATTAAAAACCTTCCAGTCCCCTTAGGTACCCTGGTAAGGAAAAGAGCGCGTCTGAAACCTGCTGCCTGTTACATCGTGTTTTACATCTCATATCTCTTTCTTATCCTAAGTATAATATGGGCGCAGTTGCGCAATGTTCCATGGCCTCTCACGCTCTTCCATGGAAAAGGTGGAGTGCGACGTGTCATTGACACTCTCTGATTTTTCTCTAGCATCCACCAAGTAATATGAACCATTGTTCAACTTTTTGCTTATGATGAAAGGCCCTTCCCAAGGAGGAGATAATTTGTGCATCCCTTCCTTGGATTGCACCCATCGCAGCACTAGATCACCCTCCTGGAAAGTGCGAGTTTTGACCCGGCGACTATGATACCGCCTCAAATCTTGCTGATATACTGCTGATCTTTCCAGTGCTTGCTCTCTGTTTTCTTCCAGCAAATCCACAGAATCTTGCCGGGTCTCCTCATTTTCTGTCTCAACGTAAGCCGCCACGCGAGGCGAGTCATGGATAATATCACTTGGCAAAACCGCCTCTGCCCCGTACACCATGAAGAAAGGGGTCATTTTTGTGGATCTGTTTGGTGTTGTATTGATTCCCCAAACTACTGATGGCAATTCCTCGACCCACGCTCCGGCGGCTCTGAGGCACGGGACCCGGAGTCGTGGTTTCAAACCTCTAAGCAATTCCTGGTTTGCTCTTTCAACTTGCCCATTGGCCTGAGGATGAGCAACTGAAGCGACATCCAGACGTATACCACTATTTCCACAAAACTTTGCCATCTCTCCCAAGGACATATTAGTACCATTATCTGTGATAATACTGTGGGGATATCCAAACCTGTGTATGATCTGCTTCAAAAACTTGACCGCTGTAGCCGCCTCACAATTTGTAACAGGCATAACTTCAACCCACTTTGTAAACTTATCAATGGCAACCAAGAGGTGGGTTTTCTTGCAAGGAGACATGCTAAAGGGACCCACCATATCAAGTCCCCAAACTGCAAAAGGCCAAGCCAAAGGTATGGTACGCAATTCCTGAGCCGGCACATGAATCTGTCTGGCATATCTCTGACATCCATCACATCTATTCACCAAGCGCTCTGCATCTGCCTGGGCTGTGAGCCAAAAGAAACCGTGTCTGAAAGCTTTGGCTACCAATGACCTTGTTGAAGCATGATGACCACAATCTCCTTCGTGAATTTCCTTCAAAATTTGCCGGCCCTCCTTTCCAGAGACACACCTCTGAAACACGCCTGAAACGCTTCTCTTGTATAACTCACCGTCGATAACCACATATGCCTTACACCGGCGCACAATCTGCCGGGCTATAACTTCCTGTTGCGGCAACTCTCCACGCAAAAGATACGCCAAGTAAGGTTCTGTCCACTCTGGGATCTCGTGTGTTACTGCTACCAACTGAGAATCCGGGTCATCCTGACCCGCCAGCTCCTCTGCATCCTCAAGCTTGACTGATGGTGTCCACAGCTCGTCCAAGAAAACATTTGGTGGAACCGGCTCTCTGCGAGAACCGAGTCTTGATAAAGCATCTGCAGCATCATTTTTTCTGCGATCAATGTGATCCACCTGATAGCCTGAGAAAAACCCGGCTACTCTATCCACCTCTCGCCTGTAAGCCGCCATTGTTGCATCTTTCCTGTCCCAAGTTCCTGAAACTTGCTGCGCCACCAGGTCTGAATCCCCATAGCACTTGATACGTTTAATGTTCATCTCCTTTGCCATACGCAAACCATGCAACAAGGCCTCATACTCTGCCACATTGTTGGAACAATCAAAGTGAATTTGCAAAACATAACTCAGCCTGTCACCTTTGGGGGAAGTTAACACAACCCCGGCTCCTGATCCTTGCTCTTGCTTAGACCCGTCAAAATGCATAACCCAAGACTTGAGACTCGGGGTAAGAGGTGGTGCATTCAACTGTGTCCAATCATTAAGAAAATCCGCCAATGCTTGAGACTTGATAGCTGTACGAGGCACATAATCAATATGATAATCCCCCATCTCTATTGCCCACTTAGCAATTCTTCCTGTGGCCTCTGAATTTCTGATGATATCTGCCAAGGGTATTGAACTGACCACTGTAATTGGATGCTCCTGAAAATACGGCTTCAATTTTCTACTGGCCATGAAAACTCCAAACACCAGCTTCTGCCAATGTGGGTATCGCTGCTTTGCCTCAGATAAAACTTCACTAACATAATAGACCGGTCTTTGGACCGGGTTCTCTTTTCCTTCTTCCTTACGCTCGACCACCACCACGGCACTCACAGCTTGAGGCCCGGCAGCGACGTATAAGAGCATGGGTTCCTTAGAACCCGGGGCCGCCAAAACTGGCGCTTCTGACAACTGCTTCTTCAAAGCCTCGAATGCCTCGTCTGCTTCTTGGTTCCACACAAAATTATCTGTTTTCTTCAATAACTTGTACAAAGGAATCGCTTTCTCTCCAAGCCGGGAAATAAACCGGCTCAAGGCAGCCACGCAGCCTGTCAATTTCTGTACATCTCTCAACTCCTCTGGCTTTTTCAAACTTTGAATAGCTCTGATTTTTTCCGGGTTTGCCTCGATTCCACGCTCTGACACAATAAAACCAAGTAACTTCCCCGCTGGGACTCCAAACACACACTTTGTAGGATTAAGCTTCATCTTGTATTCCCTCAAATTTTTGAACGTTTCTGTAAGGTCACTGATAAATGACCCGGCTTTTTCTGACTTTATCACCACATCATCAACATAAGCATGCACATTGCGCCCAATCTGATCATGAAAACAATTCTGGATACACCTCTGATAAGTTGCTCCTGCATTCTTCAACCCAAATGTCATGGTCTTGTAACAAAAAGCACCAAAGGGGGTGATGAACGACGTCTTTTCCCAATCTTCTTTGTTCAATTTGATCTGATGATACCCTGAATAAGCATCCAGGAAACACAAAAGCTCGCTACCTGCCACTGCATCAACTATTTGGTCAATACGCGGCAATGCAAACGGGTCCTTGGGACAAAACCTGTTCAGACTCGTGAAATCAATACACATCCTCCACTCATTATTTTTCTTCAGAACCAAAACCGGGTTAGCTAACCACTCTGGATGAAACACCTCCATGATAAAACCGGCCTCCAAAAGCCGGGCTACCTCCTCTCCTATTGCTTTCCTTCTTTCTGCATTCATTTTTCTCAATCCCTGTTTTACCGGCCTTGCCTTAGGATCAACATGTAAGCTGTGCTCAGCGAGTTCAGTTGGAATGCCAGGCATGTCACTAGGTGTCCATGCAAAAACATCCCTATTCTCACGGATGAACTCGATGAGCGCGCTTTCCTATTTATCAGATAAGTTGGTCCCAATGGCAAACTGCTTGGAGGAATCTCCAGGCACGAAATCCACCATCTTAGTATCCTTTGCTGCTTTGAACTTTGCCCTATCATCCTCTGTTGTGGGCTTCTTGAGTGCCGTGTTATCCTGCGGGTCAATATTTGATCTGTAAGCTTTCAACTCCTCCTTAGCACAAGCATGCTCTGCCAGGGCTGCATCCCCCTCATCACACTCAGCTGCAATTTCTCTGTTACCATGCACTGTAATGATCCCCTTGGGACCCGGTATTTTCAACTGTAAGTAAACATAACACGGCCTTGCCATGAACTTGGCATAAGCCGGCCTTCCCAACAATGCATGATATGGGCTTGGAAACTTCACTACCTCAAAAGTGAGCCACTCTGATCTAAAATTATGAATAGACTCGCCAAAAGCAACCTCCAACGAAATTTTACCCTCTGGCGTGGCTGATTTCCCCGGAACTATACCGTGAAAAATTGTCGATGTTTTCTGCAGCTGAGATTCCTTCAAACCCATGCGCACGAACGTGTCCCAATACAAAATGTTGATACTACTGCCACCATCCATCAAAACCTTCTTTAACTCATAGCCATGAACTTGGGGAGCCACCACCAACGCCAGAAGACCCGGGTGCTCCACCACCTCTGGGTGATCTGCCCTACTCCACGTAATTGCATGCTCTGACCACTTCAAATACCTTGGAACTCCAGCAACCACTGTGTTAACCGCCCTCTTGACTATTTTTCTCTCTCTCTTGGTTGTGCCACTAGTGTATATATGATACTGACCCAGCTGCCTTGGCTGCTGCGAAAATCCACCTTGGTTACTTGTGTTCTGGTTCTGACCCGGGTTACCCGTAGGTACCGCGTTTGCTCCTGTCAAAGGCCCCGAGGCCGGGTTACCACCCGTGCCGGGTCCTCCACTTCTATTTGCTCCTTGCAAAGCTCTCTGTACCTCGTTGTTCTTCCACCTATTCAGATCCACACACTGGGCCAAAGAATGATTGGCGGGTCTTCCGTTCTTGCTGTGTCTAGGACACGGCATCCTGAAAGCCTCCTCAGTACTCATTGGGCGCGGTCCTTGATAATTATTACTACTGTTATAATTCCCACTGTTGCCTTGATAACCTCTATTTTCCTGATAACCTCTATTTTCCTGGTAGTTCCCATCCATCCTTTGCCTCTGAAACCCGGCATTGGTGTTTGCCACCAGCTCTGAGTTCCCCTCATGATGTCCACGCTTATGCTGATTCTGATTATTGTTGTTGTTATTGTTATTTCCCGAGCCATTGTTATTCCTTCCACCATTGTTCACGTTACCTTTCCCTTTCTCTTCCTCGTTTTCATCCTGGGTCTTGTCCGTGGCTGCGTGCCTATTGCAAGCATCCATCAACTCTGCCATAGTGACTGGCTTAACCCGATGTCCTTCCTTCATGCGACCCAGCTTTTGGACCAACGGAGCGTACTTACAAGTTTTCTCCATCGATGAAATTGCGTCCTTGGGCTCAATGCCCGATGAAGAATGCAGGATCTCCGTGACCCGGCCCATCCAGTGACGAGCTGACTCGCCCTTCCTCTGTACACAACGATCAAGATCTTCAATGGAAAATAATCGCTTGCACGTACCCTGAAAGTGCTTGATAAAAATTGTCTTCAACTCATCCCAGGAATTGATGGATTTTTCTGGCAAATTCTTGAACCACAACTTTGCTGCTCCATCGCTCATCATCAAATACATGTACTTTGCGCAAACGTTCTCCGTGGCATTGCGTATACACATTGCCATCTCATAACTGCTCAACCAGCTTGCCGGGTCCATGCTTGGCTCATAGTTGGATATTTTGCTGGGCTCTTTGAACTTCTCAGGGAAAGGCTCCGCTCTAATATTTTCTGAAAGACACTTCGGTCCAGCTAAGTTAGAAGAACTTGATGAAATATTGATATTACCTGGTGAACTTGCAGACGCCGCTGGCGCGGGACCCGGTCCTCCTTGAGGTACTCCTGCTGCAGGTACTACCGGGTTTGCATTAGCTTGGCTTCTCCCCGCTCGTGATCTGTTAACTATTTGCTGAGCCACTGAAATTGCTGGGACGGGTTGATGCTGCTGATTATTTTGATTTTGATTCTGCTGGGGTGGGTTTTGCTGCTGCGCCGCTGCAGGCCCGGCCAATGGCGGGTTACCCCCGTTGCGGCTCCTGCTACGATATGTTGTGGAATGCAACACACTTTTCTCTCTTGAATACTGGGTTTGCTGCACAACTGCAGTACGTAACATATCTATGGCGCGCCGGGCTTCAATCTCTGCTGGTGTATCTCCCAATGGAATTCGATCAAGTGCCAAGGTTGCTGCATACACGTTATCCGCCGGATTTGAATAGTGACCCGCCGGCGTGTGAAACCTTGGTGTTCGTGGCGGCAGACCCGGATTTCCCCTGGCTCCCCCAGCGGGCAAACCCGGCGCTGCAGCTGGTACCACACCAGTTCTCCCTGTTCCTCTATTTTGCTCTGCACTTGCCCTAGCTACTGGTGCCACCTGAGCAGCACCAATAGGTTGATCCTCTGGAGTTCTAAACAGTGCTGCCACGGGCACTGGATTTGTTTCATCTTCCCCAAGGGCCAGCCGGCTCTGATGCCTCCTCCGGTGGGCCCGGGTTGCCTCATTGAAACGATTTTCATCCTCTTCTACTTGCTTCTTTCTTGCTTCTATTTCTTTTCTTTCTGCCTCTGCGCATCTGCTCCAAGGCTCGGCGTGCTGTATCCAATTCCATTGCTCTAACTGCTGCGTTTTCTGGAGTAACCAACCTTGTAAGTGCTGATGGATCTAAGACCAGGCCATTGTTAAACAAGGCCGGGGCAGCTGCTGCGTTACTTCTCTCCTCTCCTTGGGCCCGGTTATGCAGGAACCCAAAACTGTTTCTGTATCTTGCCGTACCCTCGCTTTCCTCTGAGACCGAAGCCGGCTCTCCATCAACTCTCTGCTCTGCCAACTCCAAAATTGGGGGCAGCTGCTGTTGACCCGGGGTAAAGGCCGGTGGAACAACAGCTGATGGCGATGGTTGCATGCTGGACGAAGGCGCGGTGTACACCGCTACCCTACGAACCGGGCTTGGGCTGGATTCTTGTTCTACATCTTCCTCTTCTTCTGCATCATACCCGAACCGGCCTTCAAATAACTGCAAGATCGATTCTGACTCGGCACAGTCCTCCACGTCACCCGGTATTTGTGCCGGGTTCCCAGCTTGTTCCACCAGCATGTCCAGGGCCAGCTCAACTTCAGCCGTGCCAACTGATTCTTCACCATCAGATTGAACAATTGTGGCGGCTCCTGATACAGATTCAAAGTCTCCATCACTAGCAGATCTAGTTGTAATCATGCCCAAAAAACATTAAATTTGCCAATTGGAATAACATCACCTGATTCAAGTAGATCTGATTCCGGTCCCCAGCCAAAATCATCAACGATGAGCTCTCCTTGCTCATTGGTTGTGATCTGGCCAAAGACGAAGTTTTCGACCCCTTGCCTTGCTTCACCCATGATGGTGACACCCTTGGACGCGTTTCCCACAGACGGCGCCAACTGTCGTGGGGTAGAAAACACGGCAGATGCTACTTGAGGGTAGCTTAAACTTTTGGGCAAGGCGACTCTGGTGTCTGGGTGTTTGTTTAGCACGGCAGGGGACAAAGATTTACCCAGGTATGCCCATGAAGAGCGAAGCGTAACCCGTCAGGCAGGAGGCCTGGCTAGGTTACCTCACACCCCACATGGGCTGGGTTTCACTTGGGCCAGCAGGCTCATTCAGACCCGGCCAACATGATGACCCGGCTAAGGAGAAGACCCGGCCAGGAGATGACCCGGCCAGGAGATGACCCGGTTCCAGGAGGAGACCCGGTTTCTGGAGGCAGACCCAGTTTCTGGATAGCCTGGCACAAGGAGGGGTCTCGAAAGATGTCATAGAAGGAAGATTATGGAAGACCCGGAATCCTGGTACAAGTTGGAGACTCAAGACTTGGAGATCACGAAGGACCTAGACTAGGACTCTTATTTCGGGTATAACCCAGTTTTTACCTTGTACGACTAGGAGACCTGGCCGTCTATATAAGCAGGCTCCTAGGTCATAGATAGACAGATCCAGAGAAACAGATTCGAGAGAAAAGAGATAGGCGGAATAAGATAGACACGGCAGATGCTACTTGAGGGTAGCTTAAACTTTTGGGCAAGGCGACTCTGGTGTCTGGGTGTTTGTTTAGCACGGCAGGGGACAAAGATTTACCCAGGTTCAGCCTCTCCATAGGAGATAAAGACCTACTTCCTGCTATCTTATTATTAATCTTGGTCTCGATCTCGATAACCCGGCTACGACAACAGAGCCAGATCTCGATCTAGGTTACAAGGATTATGTGTCTCTCTCGATGGTTCTCTCGCCTATGCCTGGGGTTGCGAAAAGTCTTCTATCTATGACCCAGGACCCGGTTTATATAGATACCGGACCTCCTGGTCGCGTACACGGTAAGTCCGGGTTCTTCCCAGACTCGGAGCCCTATTCTAGCTCTTCTAGCCTTCGTATCCTCCAAGTCACGAACCGCCTCTGGTCTTCTAGAAACTTCCCTTCCTGAACCAGGTTACCGCCAAAGCCTCTGGCCCAGCAACATAACCCGGCCCAAGCTGATGGTTAGCTGGCCTGGCCGGGCTTCCCCCCTGGCGGGTCATGCTTCCCTCTTCGTGGGCCTACCAGGTTATCATCCCCCCATCAGTAGCCCCCAGATTAACCTGGTTGCCAGGTTGGCGTGCTCGGCTTCTTATTCTTGAATATTGCTTCTTGAGTAGAGCTAGCATCCTGGTCAGCCGGGTTAATCACCTGAAACATAAAATAACAAACAACAATTCAACATTGGAACATGCCTCTTTTCTCCTTTGCTTGGCCAGCTTCTTTGGCGGTTCATGGCGTAACCCGGTTATCCCTTGCCGGGTTCCGACGCCCGGGTTTTACTTTCAACACTTAGCGAAAACTATCACCCAACCATAACTCCATCCTTATCCATCTTAATCACGATCTTATCGTTTTAATACTCCGCAATTATCTCATTCCGTTTATCGTTGACTTTTAGTCAAAGATCCTTATCTCTTTACTTTTTACCACCACACCCCTAGGGTTTTTACTGCGCCTATAAATAGGAGACCAGAGGACACCACGGTCACTTTCCCCATTCAGTTCATCTTCTTCCTCGCGCCCGCACTGTAGCAGCCGCGGAACCAATCTCGAATCGAGCTTTCCAATCTCTTGCAAGAAGATTCACAGGTACGATTTCTCCACTTATCCGTGCTCCGCACTTGATTCCCACTTGAATCTCATCCAGATTTGCTTTGCATTTCCCCCTCCACACATCTACATCTAGAACTAGGGTTTCACATCTCCATTGTTGCGCTCAGTGAACCTTGAAGCCTCTCAGCCATGGTGAAGGACAAAGCCAAGGCCGGAGCTCCTCGTGCAGCGAAGAAACTTGCGAAGAAGCCTCAGAACACCCACGCTGGGGGATCTGGCACCGCCGCCCCCGCGGCCACTCAGGTCAACTGGACCAAATCAACAGTGACGACCTTGATGCTTCAAGAATATGCAAACTGCGGTGAGCTCCCTCCAAAGGACGAGATCCAATGGCGCGCTGCTGGAGAAGAAATCTGCCCCAGCCCCAAGGAAGGTGAAGTGGTGATTTTCCTCGACCACGTACAGCGCGGCCTTCGCCCCCCAGGTTCTTTGTTTTTCCGCCGGGTCTTGAAGTATTACGGGCTTAGTTCCCAAGACATCGCTCCCAACTCTGTGCTGAACATCAGCAACTTCGTTGTGTTCTGTGAGGATTATCTACAAATGGCTCCAAGCCTCGAATTATTCCTTGAATTCTTCTACTGCAACCCTTCTCGCAAGGACCAGGTACTCCCATACGGGGGAGTTGCGATCCAACGCCGCAGGGAATGTGATTTCCCGGCTCTTCTTTTGGCCAGCCATCCTAAGGGGTGGCAAAACACATACTTTTACTGCAAGGATACCTCGCCCGAGTCTGATGATGCCCCTTACCCGGCTTTCCGAAACTCCGGCCTAACCTACGAGGCCAAGATGAACAGCTATGCAGCAGATGAAGACCGGGTCAAGCTGGAGCCCGTACTTCGCCGGGCCAGAGCCTTACTTGCCCATGGCCTCAAGGGCACGGATCTGGTCAAATGCTGGATCGGTTGGTTCATCCAGCCACTCAGCATCAGGACCCGGCTGATCTGCCAGTACACCGGTGAAACTACAGACAGCTTGCGTTACTCTGAGATGACGCTCACCGATGATCAGCTTGTAAAGAATGCCAAGAGACTGCTTGGCGAAAAGAAAGATGCCATTGCACTGAACGGGCTCGCCCCATTTAGTGCCCAAAACAAACCCTCCACGGTAAAAACAACACTTGATCACTTTTGCTTACTTTAACCCGGTAACTTCATCCAAAAGTTGTTACTCACTGTGATTGCTTTTTCTCAGGACTCCAAATGGTGGAGCGAGGATTTTTCCCCAACACCCTCTCCTGACGGAGAGGACACAGAAAGTAAAGACAACGAAGATGAAGAAGAAGAAGAAGGTGAGCTTGACTCCGTAGGCCGGCTCTTCCTCCAATTAATTAACAATGAAGTCCCCAACAAGGACACCTCTACTGATAACCCGGCAAACTTTATTCCAGGCCCCACTGACCCGGTTTCTGAAATAGCGCCGGGTCCCCAAGCTACTGCTGCTCCTACCCAGAAGAGGACCCGGGCCATCATTGCCAAGGTACTACATTCTCTCTTCTTAATTTCCATAACGAACCCATCTCAAACTTAAGCATAAACATAGGAAAAGGAGGCTGAGAAGGAGGCTGAGGCGAACAAGAGATTGTCGTGCACGATGAAGGGAGCACATGCTCGATTCTTCGAGTCAAGCAAGTACTCGGGGGCTAATGACGAGGTTATGCTCTGTGGGTACCCCAGCTTAAGGGTACCTGGTGCACGTGATGATCAAAGAAGCCCAAAGATTAATCGAAGCCCATGAAGGAAGGCCTAAAACGAAGAGTGTTTTCCAAGTTAGATCAAGTTATAGTCGGTTAAGGCTTTCCATATACGTAACCTTGGTCGGTTATGTTTCCCGAGACCCAGCCTCCTATATAAAGGCTGGGAGGGTGATCGATCGAGGCAAGCAATCCATAGCCACCAAAATCTCGACGAGATCAGCTGCTCGTCGAACCCTTGTAACCTCCATATTCAAACCATAAACACAGATAAGCAGGAAGTAGGGGTTTTACCTCACTCGAGGGCCCTGAACCTGGGTAAATCCAGCTTGTCAGCCGTCGATTCCACCAATACTACGCGTCCTCTACCACACAATCAACCCTAGGTATAGCAACCATGGGACTTGCCGAGGGCACACCTCGACACCGACCTTCGTTGCCATCAAACCTTTATGCGAGTCTCGGCATGCCTTTCAGGTCGTCAAAATGGCGTTATGGACACGGCGGTAGTCGTGGTGTGTCCGCGCACTCGTGCAAGGCTTCCATGTGGCCCGATATGTCCCTCGGGTTGGCAAGGTCGCACAGAAGCGACGAGACACTCCAAGCCGCTTACAGCTCGCCCGGGACCGACATGAAAAAAAATATTTCAGAGGAGTGTCATTTTTTGTCTCGCCGAATCGATCGCACTCGGCCCAATCTTGTAAGAAAAATTAAATCATGGGCCTTGGATTGCATCTCGTCGCTCTTATGTGGTAGGTGAGAGAGTTCCTTCCTATCCAATCCAAATTACCCCAGTGACAGAGACCAAGAAACAAGTAAGGAGGTGGGAGTCGAGGATGTGACTATTTATACTAATTTTGTTTACCTCTTCATGTTTTTAATTGATATATTATTTTATTATTATAAAGGAATTCTTTTTGTACAACTAGATACATCAAGAACAATAAATTTTCATTTATATCATGGAATTTTTACAATTTCAATATTTGTCATCACAAATATATTCCTAGTGGCAACAGTTAAACCGTGAACGTAAATCTGAAAAAAATCCAACATTTCATGTCATTCCACTAATTTAATTATTCGTTCGACATACTATAATAAACATGGATATGTATCAATCTCGATGGTGTCATTAAATATCTATAGAACTTGGTCGAGTGAGTGCAAATTGACATAGACATCAATTTAAAGACTATGAAGCTCAAGTGCAACTAAATAGATATTTCTAGAGTGTATGAAGTTATTATTTTGTCCTCCATTATTGTTTTGCGCACTCGCTTTCTCGCCTCATCCATTTTAGAAGTTCCATCCAGTATGCAAACTTTTTAGCTCCGCATCCCCACCTGACCCGAAACCCAAGCTCGCACGGTCTCTTTCATGTGTGACAGGCATGGCTAGGATTTCACCTTCCACCCTCTCATCCTTGCCATCGCCTCCCGCATTCGTTGTAGTTGTCTCCTATCCCCTTCACCGTCGTTCGACCAACCCAACCCCCACCCGTCCCCATCAATATCCTTTGTTCGGCCTCCATCTCGCCTCCACCTAGGTCAATCTCGGCTTTAGCTTGCCGTATAGAGAAATTTACAATATCTCGGGCTATATTTTGTCTCTGTAGGTGAATCAGAAAAATAGATGGGTGCATTGCAAACATCATAAAACCGCTTCACTATGTTTTCACAGGTTAGTAATAATTTCTACTAGATTTTTTACAGTGAATCCGTTTGATGTGTTGTGCGACCATTCTCGGAAGCTACATTATGCAACTCATTTGACACAACATAATTGAAGCACCCACATAGACATGTAAGGTTTCTTCGTAGAAATACAGACATCCGCCACATACCACGGGATATGTGAGAGAAGCTGAATCGGCGGGTACACACCATGATCTGCGTTGATGGTCGGTCTAGACTTGCCGATGGGAGCCGGCGGTTCAGCCCACATACATCCGCGAATGGAAACAACCTGCAAGGCTGCATATAGTGCACACAATATAAAAACACGGCAACACGATTAACAAACTGACGATGAAACCAACAACACACAAAGCCGGAGTATAGCGGAAATTAGTTTTTTGCCCGAGCTCCAGTGCTCCTGCTATTTTAAAAAATTCGAAATAAATATTTAAAAGTTTCAAAAAAAATCTGAAACAAATCATGCATGTTTTCAATGATGTATACTGCAAGCGTGGAAAATCTCAAAATTCAAAATTCTTTACATTATAGTCTACACAAAAAGACAAAATGGGGAGATTTGAAACTATGCATTGTTAACTAGGATAAGATCTGTAAATTTGTAATTTTTGTGTAGGTCGAAATATAAAGTATTTCAGATTATGATTTTACACGTCTATATGATACATCATCGAGAACATGCACGATCTTTTTCAGTTTTTTTTGAACTTTTTAAATGTAATTTTCGAATTTTTTAAACTAGCAGAGCACTTGAGCTCGGGTGTATGAAATTTTTACTCGGAGTATAGGCCCTAGGCCCGGCGGCACCCTCGGTTCATTCTCCGCTTTCTCGTTCGAAAAGCGTATAGCTGTAATACGTGTTCCCTGCATCCATGACGGGATCATAATCGATGAAAGATGTGGGTCGCGCGCGACGGAGGTCTGACTGAATCCACGCCGTAGCTCCGTCGCGGCCGAGCCATCGCCACCGTAAGGCGCGAGGAGTGAGGAACACCGGCGCCGAGTCCCGCACCGCCGCCGCCCGGCCCTGTCTTCCGGCCACGCCTCCCATCGGTAGCTTCGTCGCGGCCCTCGCCGGCGCCGGCGCCCTGCCCCGTCTCTTGCTGTCCCGCCCGCTTCTCCTCCGCGCGCCCGCGAGGTACGACCCTGCAGCCCTCGCTCCACCAATCCGTGGTAATATGGCAGCGGACCGGAACGCATGCCTAATTAGATTAGGGTTCATCTCGAGCGATTCAGATTTTCTGCAACGCTGTACCAATAGGACGGACCAGGGCATGGTGCTTGTTTAGCCAAACCTGCAATGCAAATCCAATCCATGAGGCACTCGATTTCCTAGTACGATCTGTCGTGGAGACAACAACATGTGAAATGCGCATCCATGCTTAATATGTCTGCCTTGCTGGCATTGTTAAGCATCAGATTCAAATTCCATGCCGGATGTGCATCCGTGGTGTGGTATATATACTCTTGGTAGCCTAGATAGCATTAGTTACAGATGGGTAGTTTAGAGCCCGATACGCAGGCGAAACCTACCGCGCTCGCCTCAATTCGCTGCTGTACTGCTGCCCACCCCGCTCTCTAACCTTGCCGCCCTGCCTGAGCACAAACCACTAGGGCGAGAAATTTGAGTACTTGCCAAACGTAAAACAGTACCAAGTATACAAGTGGCAATTCCATGTACCTTTGTTTTAACCCCTCTGCATTTTCAAGGGCTATAGCTCAACACTTGTGTTGTTTGCGTTCTCAGCTTGTGGAAGATGGAAGAAGCGCAAAGACTGCAATGCTGTGTGGAATCCTATCTCGTTTATCCTATTGCCGTTAGTTATAGCTAGGTAGTTTTCAGCCTCTGACACGCCGAAATCCTGGCCCTGCCGCTGCCTAACCTAACCCGCTTGTCGAAATTCGTCGCACCATCCTCGTAACCCTGCCTCCCTAACTCACCAGAATCTGACCCCTGAGAGCCCAGCACAAATCATAAGGGCGCGATATTCGAGTGCTACCAAACCAAAAACTAGTACTGGGTACAAGTTAACAGCTCTGTGTACTCTTTTTAGTCTTTGCCTCGGGCCATATCTTAAAACTTCTGTTGTTTGTGTTCACAGCTTATTGGGCATGGCGAGTCCAAGATGGAAGAAGGGCAAGGACGGCAAGGATTTCGCATCGCTAGCAGCAGCCAGCCCCATGTCAAGCATCGTCGCCGAGCTGCGGTCTTCGCTGAAACGCTCCAACCTCGTCGCGACTCTGTCTAGCCAGGGTGGGGACGCGGTTCTCGGAGTGAATCCGCAGCAAGCGACGCTTCTGAACCGGGCTGCCTTTGGCCGGGCCATGGAGAACGCCGGAGCGGAGAAACAGTGGTTCCAGCTGGGCGCCGAGGAGGTGTTCTACCTCTACCACGCTTTGCGATGCATCTCGGTCAAGTCAGAGAGCAAGAAGCGGTTGAGCGAAGGGGAGCTGTGGGATCACTTGTGCACCGCATCAGAGTCATTTCCTGAGATGTACAAGGCATACTCGCATCTCAGATCCAAGAACTGGGTGGTGCGATCAGGCCTGCAGTACGGCACGGATTTCGTTGCGTACCGTCATCATCCAGCGCTGGTCCACTCGGAGTTTGCCGTGGTTGTGGTGCCAGAAGGAGCAGAGTTTGGCGGTAGGTGTGGCCGCCTCAAGGTGTGGTCTGATCTACTTTGTGCACTCCGAGCTTCTGGCAGTGTGGCCAAGACGCTGCTGGTTCTGACCATCTCCAGCAGTGCCTCTGAACTGAGATCCCCAGATTGTTTGGAACGGATGGTTGTTCATGAGAGGACAATTACAAGGTGGATAGCCCAGCAGTGCCGTGAGCAGCGACGTGAACCGTGTAGAGAAGAAGCAAATAGGGAAGAACAAGGTCACACAAGAGAAACCGTTGTTCTCAACTATTGAGGTGTAATACTAGGCTTCACGGTTCTTTCTAGCTTACTTGTATACAAGCTGAGGTTCTGACAAAATAAAGATTAGAATTTCTTTCTACTTGTGTTGGTGAGGTGTTTGTTTTCATCCTTAATCCTCTGCCGATATTCTCGTGAGTCTTGATTAGATTCTAAATGGTGCATACATCCATACAACTGTTATTGACTGCAGAGGAACATGGCATTCATAATATGATGTATGGAAATCTTCTATACATTAGAAAGACAGTTCTAGATTTGTTCAAGTACTGCAGGGGCATGCAGGGGTCACCACCACACTCCAGCCTATTGAAGAAAAAAGGTACACTAGACACATTTTCTTCAAGTACCCTCACGAGTTTTTTCCACATATAGTTGCAGTGTTTAGTACTTGAATACATTCAGGTCGTCAGTATACGTCTTGCAACATCAGAGTCTGCAGTCTGTAACTACACTTATCATATGATGTATACATTCAGCAATTTGACTGGATTTGTCTCTGAAGTGATAAATCTGCATACAATAAATAATTTAATTTAATCCCCATAATTAGAGGATCATTAGGTGTGATCTTAAAGGCAACTGTGGAAATAACAGCATGCGCAATGGTGTAGTTCTTCACTCTGTCTTCCTATTTGAGGTTCCCAACGTGTGCATTGCCTACTCTATCTGGTACTGCACCGTGTGATCCTTCCATATACCACTCTCAAGGTACTTCTCATATAAGCTAGCCTCGCCGTCGTAGTTCACTGAAAAAACTGCTGTGCTCCTTGTCCCGTAGAGCCCCTTTGCAAAAATAGGAAGATGTGAAACAATGTAATTAAATGTAGCATTGCAGTATTGATTGAACTCTGACTGTACTTGTAAACTGAAATTAGGTCGACAATTGTATGCTCACTTCTTCAGTTTGCACCTCGATGAAGATGGAGCTGAGACCGTGCTCCCAGTCAGGATCGCAACCGGTGTTTGGCAGCATATCTTTATCAGCCCTAGTGGTGTCAGTCATTAGCCTCTCAGCTATATCCTTGGCTACAACTTCATCATCACCATGCTTCCTAAGATGCTCCCTGAAGTTTTTACCGAGGCGAATCGCCTACAAGAAATATACGCAAAGATGAAAATATTATCTGCATTACATTCCTTGGCACATCCTTAGTATATTAAATGGTCCCTAGGACAGAGTACTTGCATGTTGCTATTAATTGAGTTAAATGCACTGCTGTCTATAACTAGGGAAGGGAAGTACTTGAAGCGGCTTGCATGTTGCTTTCTCTCCAGCTCGAGAATCCCCTTTATGATTCTTAGCTTTTGTGCAGTAAAATAAAATTCAATAAAGGACATCTCAGTGGATATTCAACATCTCTTGCTCGCTACTGATGTTCTTCCTGGATTTATCAACGAACAGCATCCTGTGCATTTCTATTTCTGCGGCACTATGAGAGTTCTATCAATATGTAGGGTGTCAATTGGAAACAGAGTATTTTGGTTACCTTCTGCCAAGGGCTGTCTAGCCTTGCATTGGACAGCACATGGAGCCCGGGTGAGACGAGTTGAATCGTCGCAGGCTGCCCCTTTGGGCGGTTCGACACATAGACCATGACATTCCTGGTTAGATCAGCTAGTATAAGGTTGAAGCCATTGTACTCATCAGCTTCGTTCGCCACTTCAGTTGCAACTTCTAGTGGGCCCTTGTTGCCCTGCACAATACAAATTCTATGAATCATGCTTATTTGTGAAGGGGCAATGCTAAGTAAAAAGCTGATTCCGTGCTGATTATACTCTATCTCCGTAAGGCACATCCTAGGAATGCTTTCAATTGTCAAACCATGAAATGCTTATTTTTGGAGGGCAATGATAGTTTAACAGTTGTCATAGGAGCTACTTAAATTGTTTTAAAAGGTAAAAGTTAAGATTTCTAAAAGTGGGAATGCATGTCTCTGTCTTCATATTTGCAATCACTGTCAGAACTCAGAACATTGGAATGAACACTAGACAGATAGTGACTAAGATAGTGACTATATCAACCGATAAAAAATGATTCTGACTAGAAAGCATGGCAGAAAAAAACAACTTGGTTTGCACAAGAAATGAAATATATGTTTCTTATCGTGCACATTGACGACCAACTTGGGTTTTGATGTACCTGCAGGAACCTGAGGGGCAGGTCTCCCCTGGTGCGTGCGCCAGGAATGGCATCAGGCTCGAGCACATTGGTCAGGAAGGCAAGTCTGCCGTCTTTGGTGCTCCCCATCCATGTCCCTCCGCCAAGCACATCCCTGCCCCCAAGAATCTTGGTTGGGCCCTCCCCCCACCATCCTACTGCCTTTGTAGGTCTGCAATCCATCAAGAACAGCAGATGAGGAGAGTTTTGCTATGCAGCAGAGTGAACAAGGTGACCCATGGTCCATGGGGCTTTTGTCTTGGAACATTGTAATTCAGGAGGGAGAAAAGCTAAACTCCAGAACTAGATCTCCTCACAGTGCAGAGCTACAACTTTCAGAGTGGAGAGTGCCGCGAGGTTCAGTGCAACCAAATGAAATCATGTACCTGCTATGGAACTCGTCTCTGTTGAGCAGGAGGAGGAGCTGGTGCTGGGGGTGAGCCTGCCAAATCCATGCAGTGATACACATGGCTTCAGGTGTTCCAGACTACTCCTTGCTTCCAAATAACTCTCTTGTTTGTGCGTGCGTGTGTTTACTTGATGCTTCTCCCGTGCACGCCTTTGTATTTATAGGAAGAAGGCTGGAAGGAATGGAGAAAGCGGAGAGGAGCCCCACAGGGAGCCTTGCATTATTGCCTGCAACCAGGTGCTGTGCAGTCTGTTATTCTTCTGTCAGAGTTCCATCCTGTTCAATTACCAGGCTTATTACCTGGCATCTCAGTTCCCGAGGGTCCCCTGCTTAACACTAACGTCTTCCCTACATGCACCCCCTTGTCTTGTGTTGTAGTGGGGAAATATTTAGTGTTTTCTTTCAGGATAACCCCCAGTTTGGCCCATCCTCTTAGCTTAGGATAGGGACAACAGCATCTATTACTGTTAACACTAAAACATATCACCTTTAGTACTTGCTTAGAGATGCAACCTTGGTGCTCTTTTCCTGTAACAACTCACTGTTCAATTTTTTTGAAAAAAAATCTGGGGACAGAAAGCTGAAAGCACCCTAATAGCTGTTAGGGTGCATTAATTCAAGGAGTGATCATCAGTCAGGTCTGAAATTCCTTGTGTTTTTCTTGCAGGCCCTGGAGAAATGGTCTTGCTGAATGATCCATATCTGAATTGGAAGTGAGATGTTGACTGGATCACTCCTGGATCGGTTTGGAACTGGATATACACAAGTGGTAAACAACGGCCTGCTCTTTCCAAGATTATGACTCGGCGCCGCAGCGTATTGAAAACCACCTACCTGCTGCATCATGTGGGTAGTTGGCCTTGATGGCTCCATTCCACACGTGTCACTACAGCAAAACAACATGCCTTTCTTTTTTTTTTTTTTTTTTTGCGGGATACAACTAATACATCAGAGCAAAGCAGAAGAGACCTGCAGAAATATGGAAATTACACAAAGGTCCTCCTGTAGGACGAAGACGTCGATGAAGAACAGCACGTTCCGGCGGTGCGCCTCCGCCGCATCCTCCATTGAACCTTGGATCAGAGGATGACCCCTGGCGAGAGGGAAGTCACCGGTCCTCGAACTCCGGGGAGCCTCCATCCTGCTCCTCGGACCTCCTCGTCGTCGTGCTCCGAGATCAGCTGGATCAAGATCTTCAGCTGGAGTCGCCGCACCGAGCTCCAGTACGGGGTACGCGCACGGCGGCCACCGGGGACCGCGAGCGCGAGGAAGATGGTGCCCCGCCATGGATCTACGCCGAGCTCCATCGCCAGAAGGGTCGAGCACCACCTGCAAAAGCCACCACCGACACGCCACCACCTCCAGGACGCCGCCGGCTAGGCACCAACTCCTCCCTACACTATATACACGAGGAGATCCCGGGTTCCCCCACCCTCCCGCCGCCGGAGCGGCCGGCGGAGGGCGAGGGAACCGACGAAATCGTCGACGGCGAGGTGGGAGAGCAAGTGGATCCAGAAATATCGCCTCCTACTGTAGCGGTGGGAGGGGACTCGTCCAGGGTCGAGTTGAGAAATATCTATTGTAGCAAAACAACATGCCTTTCAGCTGTACGTCATCTGCTCTATCTGCTTTCAGGTAAGACAGTTTGATCTGTGCACAGCAAGATATATTTTTCTTCTTGTTTGGCAATGAGGTAGACATGCCAGGTCGAGTACTTAGAAAATGCTTAATCCTTGTCAAAGGTTTTCGAGGAATCTTAGATAACGCATGCGCAGTTGTTTAGGATATGTTATGTCCCACTGGTATGGCAAGGTATACTTTTATACTGTCGAAAGAGGGAGGAAGAAGGAACGTGAATTTGGTGAACATGATGGTGACCGCTGCCCAAATCGGGACCGCATGCACATGCTTTGAGATCCGATGCTAGAGTAAGGAGTAATTACCATTTTCAGAGATACGATCCCTCTAACTTTGTTACTGTATACAGAATGAATACGGCCGTGACAGGTTTGGGACCACATGCGTACGCCTCTAATTGATTGTAGCTTCCAGTAGCATTTAAAGTGATATATTCGTCTATTCAAATCTACGTGTAGTAAATCTCAGACAAAAATGTCTGCTCCACGCATTAGGAGTACGTGTAGTTGAGGCCTGACAGTGCGGCCTTTTCAGTAATGCATTATTAAATAGTAAACATGTGATTAAATCAGTTTTCACACAACCGAATGCCCCAATCGTACCAAAATATAAGCCCACAATATTGAAAGCGTTTCGAACTAAGCTTAGCACCACGCATTAGGAGGGTACTAATGAATTCTGGTTCATGAATATGCATAAGAGGATTTCGAACTAAGCTTAGCACCACGTAGATTCACAACCAATGGGCGGACACGCCGTGTAACTTCACAGATCTGTTCAGAATTTTGAATATCCAAACTTGATCTTTGTGTTTTGTTAATTTCTCAATGTTGTGTCATTTCTCACAAAGAATGTTGGAGGAATGTTTAAAACTACAACACAATCTTTGGACCAACAAAAAGAAATTCAAATACTTAAATGTTCCCAACATAATAGAATATTCCTTCTGGAAAATATAAGAAAATACTATGCAAAATGTTGGATACAAGAATGGAGAATTTCTTGTTTGAAGTCTTAGAATGTTCGATTCAGTAAAACATCATGTTTGAACTATTGGGGAAATGTACTCTAAAAAAACTATAGGAGGAATGTCTATTTTGAAAAATACAACGAAATGTTTTTTCAAGTTTTGTTCGGAAGCAATATTGCAACCAACTGAATATCCATATGAAAAATTAAGTTTTGATTTTCGTGTGAGAGAAAATTGCATGGCTTTACTCGTGTCATTAATTAGGTACCGGTTGTACTAATTGGCTGATGCAATAACTGGCCAGAATTAACTACCATGGTCAATTTTGTCAACATGTTAGGACCCACCTCATTAAACGGAGAACTGAAATACACAACCTGCTATGCACTAATACACAAAAATACTAATGATATATTTGTGTACTGTCCGAATCTCTAATTGGGGGACGGCTATGATGTGGGGAGTGAGCGCCACCGGGTTCTCTTCCGCATTTTCCGAGGAAGAAGAAGTAACTTTAGGCACCGGTAAATGGGTTAGTTATATATCTCCTTAAGATAACATCCAGGTCATCATGCACTTAAATTTCCAGTACATGACTGCCTTTTGGAGCTGCTGCTGCCATGGGTTGCATGTCATACCAAACAGAGTTCTCCAAAATTATCGGGTTCACGGGTTAGTTATACATCTTATTAAGATAACATCCAGGTCATCATGCTCTAAAATTTCCAGTACATGACTGCCTTTTATAGCTGCCATGGATTGGATGTCTTACCAAACAGAGTTTAAGAAAAATCATTGTTGGTCTCTAGTATGCACCGAACTTCACTGCTGGTTTTCACCCACCGAACGAACCTTTAGTTTCAGGGTGGTCGCAGTCGATGCTTAGCTTCATTTAGCCTCTTGGTACAACCAATGTGTAGTTTTCTTGGTGTCAGGCGGGTTCATACACAGCATTCGGTGTGGATGACCAAGTCGGGTAAGTTGTTGACTCCACTAATTCAGGCTAAGCAGATAACACTTGATCCTGTTTGTTGCGTAGGCGCTTTCAGACGCCTCTTATGCAGTGGAGGTTGCCCATGAATGGATTCATCAGCAATATTAGAGGGATATAATCCATAGGTGTATAGTTGTTAGTGCTGCCCATACCACAATAATAGAGGCACTATCCCATCTCTAACATGAGAGAAAAAGAAACATTTATTGTGGGTCAGCAGAATTAGAGCGATAATCCGTAGGATGGGGGTACTCAGACCTAGAATGTCGGCTGCCCAATTACTCACTCACCATGCATACTAGCTGCCATTATGCATATGGTAGTATGGTACGACTATCCTAGTTATTATTGCTACCATAACAATAATGCTTTTGCTCTAACGTGCAGGCCGGCCGTATACGTCTGCGTGCGAATCAATTCCGTGGAGACAAACGAGCTGATGGAGGAAAAAGTTGGTGAGCCTTTTTTGGGTCTCCCTGCAACCAGAATCACTGGTGATTTATTTTCTTCTTGTTGCTGTTTTGTTGTGCATGCCTCTTTTTTTTTACCCGAGCTGGAGTTTTCTTTTTTCAGCTTGAGATTCTTGTTATTATTACTATTTGATGGTATGATACTTTTCTGCCATGGGAAAATAAATAAAGTATTTTCCTTGTGGTTTTTTCTTCAAAATAGTAGTACTATATTCCTGAGCGTCGGAAATGTTGAGAAGTCCTTGCTGGGCCCAGTTAACATAAATGGGCTCTGGCTCCTGCGGTCTCCTGATGTAGAGTGGACTAGAGTTGCCAGGCCGGCTGAACCAGGCTTTCTGTTATTCTCCTCAATCTGTCTTTCTTCGGACTTGAACGGCCCTTCTCAGCTGCAAAATGGGCCGTTCCGAAAAATCACATTTTTTTTACCCGAAACCACAGCTCAAGTCATCCTACACAACACAAGTTTGTCTAAAAAAGTTAGGGGTTAGTCTCTTGAAGTTGATTATGTAAACTAATTCAGTGTTGACGACGATCTGTTGGCAAGTTCCTCGTCCGCGTTGGTCATTCTGGAGTTGAAGGTTTCCATCTCCTCAAATTGACTCGCCTCTTACCTAGCAGCAGCAGCACACACAAATATTTTGAAGGTATAATTGAAAGAACTAATACTCCACAGTTATTCAGAGCGTATGTTTCTGAAACTCAAGCTGCTCACACGACATTATCAAACATAATAATTCACTCTTCGTTAACACACCCATATATACGTAAGCACGAATTGGTGATTGTCAACATATTTTATGCAGAGACTTGAAAGAACATACATACCTCAAAACGGCCTCCTGGCCTTTCTTTTGTCACCCTAAGAGAGGAGGAAGAGGAACAACTTCTAAGTAGCAAACATATTAAAGTTGATCATAAAAGATTGAGCTATCGATTTTTGAGATGCAGGAACCTCTTGGCCAACCACCTACATTGTTGTTTCAGAGAATAGCCTGGAGATTATCAGTGCATTTGTTTGCAATTTTAACTTCAGATATATTTTGGGCAATATTGAAATTATTGTTGTTTGAGCATGTTTGACATAGTTATGAATTCTGCTTGAGTTTGGCTCGAATTCATGTTTCACCAGACGAAACATTTTGGTACATCTTAAATGAAAATGAGAACCACTTTAGATAGCTATGTTTCCCATTTGGTCTACTTCCTGGCGCTGACATGGGCAACCTCACGAGACCACTCGAACTCGTCCCACTCCGTCATGCGACCATCGTAGTGGAACAACACGACGTCGAAGTTGTCGGAGAACTGCATATATAGCTTATTTAAATGCAATTTCATGAACATGGATTTTTATATCTGAAAAAGTCGAAATCTCGGACTATATGATCAAACTTGAGAAACCTCTTCCTGGCTCTTACCTTGTGAACGGTTGCGTTGACATTGGCTCTCTCGCCGTTCCCTACCGCGAACGCGAGGAGGTACTTGCGAGTTGTGCTGTCCTGCATGCACATCGTATAACGCGAAGAAAGAAATGAGACCAAGAAATCCAGATGAAATGAAATGATCCGCTGATGTCCATATATTCAGAGTGCGTTACGGTTGAGATCCAACGGCATGCATGAATTCAGTGAGATTCAGACTTTCAAAGAAAGGGAAACAGCATGCAAGCAAAACTGACCTCTGCTGGGGACCCCAGAGCCGGCACAGGTGAAGATCAGACTCGGACACGACAATCCCTGGCGGCAGCCTCCTCTCTGCGCCGGCTGAAGCATTTGTTCTTGCAACCTCTATAATCTACTCCCTCCGTCCCAAAATAAGTGTCTTAAAGTTGTTCAAAAGTATCTATACTTGTTTCATGTCTAGATACATCCACTTTTTGACAAATCTAAGACAGTTATTTTGGGACGGAGGGAGTACAAATTATTCCATGCATCTATACTTGTTTCATGTCTAGATACATCCACTTTTTGACAAATCTAAGACAGTTATTTTGGGACGGAGGGAGTACAAATTATTCCATGCATCCGTCGACCATTTTAGCTGTGAAAAACCGGAATCATTCAGAAAGCATGCAATGTGGTGTACCCTTGAGCTGGTGGCATTTGAGGTGCTACTAGAGCCGTTTCTGCCGAATGGCGCCCCTCAAAATTTCACCAGCGCGCTGATCAGCTGATGTTGCCAAAGCTGCAGTTGGCGGCACCAGTTGTACTGCTGCTCCAAGGCAGTATGCCACACTGAACCTTCGTGCATACATAGCAGTCAGTCAGAGAAGATGCATTTTCTTCAGATCAATCTTTTTTTTGCGAAATTCAGATCAATCTTCAGAGCTCCAAGAGTTGGGACTTCAAATCCAATGCTAACTTAATGTTCGGCTTACCTTTGGCGTGATGGCCACGGGAAAAGAGATGCCGAGGAAGAACCCGAACGCCACAGCGGACAACGTCATCAGGACTGGGCCGATTGCCTTCGTTTTCATCCTTACTCGCTCACTCACTCCCTCGCTCACTATGTCTATGATATGATGTACTGTGAAGGCGGGGCAGAGGCAGCTAGTAGCTAACTAATCGACCAACTATGTGATGGTGTATATAACTCTAATTTTATATGATAATCTCCTGGCTCTTTTGTTTAGGGGAACGGAGAAGAAGACTTCAAATTAGCTTAGGCTCTGCCTCTGCATAGAGGGACGTGAGTTTGACTTCTTGCACACCTGAACTGCATACTGTCTTCGTTCCGTTCAAGTAACGGAACCGTGGGCGCGCTCGAGGCTCCATGGGAAAAGGACTTCTCCAGCCAGTTTTGAATTGGATGGAATGGCTGCAAATCGAGAAGTTTGCTGGAACAAATCGATCAATGTGCTCCCTGTTTCTTCAGCACCACCACTACTACACAACTAAACAAACAGTCATCTTAATTCTGAGGGGTGGCCGTACGTGGCTTGCCTGTGCTGGAGATTGCCGTTACCGAGTGTGGGAATCCTCGTTGTGTCCTGCTTATGTTTGAGGTCGAAAGTCCACGTACGTTAGGCGCTCTGCGTTGTGCCCGGGAGGTATTTGGCAGAACGATGCCCGTGGCAAAACAACTGACCGGTTCAGAGTGTTCTGACCAAATCATCACATCACACTAACCTTTAGCATTGCGGGATCATCGTTTCGCAAGATTTTGTATGAGTCTGCACATCATGGACAAGTTCATGTATCCCCGGTGTTATTAACTCTTTTCAAAATTTAGCCAAGTTTGGTTATCACGGTATTTTATCGAAACATTGCCAAAAAAGTCCGATGTTTACCGGCAGCGTACCAAACAATATTATAAGTTCCCGCATTTACCATAGTATGAAAATGACAATTACTTACTGTAAAAAAAAATTACATTTACCGAACCGAATACATAATGTACCAGCGGCAATGCCGGCGTACACGTCTGCGCGTCGTCGTCGACGGAGTGGATCTTGCACCATTCTTGGCGACAGAGGAGGTAATCAGCTACATTCTTGGTGGCCTTGCACTGAAAACAAAGTTTTTTTTGCAGTGAAAACAATTTATGTAGTTGTGTTATCAATATAAGAAGTGACACTGTATCTCCTCACGGAATAAAATTATTTTGCAGTAGATTATTTTGTGCTTGGACTAATGCTTCCATCTTGAGAACAAATCCTTGGAAAGATTTCAGGTGCAATATAGGAATGATGAAACATGCGTGTTCCACAATTTTTTCTCCTTTTGGTTATCCAAAACAACAGTCTAAACTCATGATGTATTTTATGGCACAATGTCACCATGCATACAAAATATTGTAACGCACCTGACCAGTTAGGAGGCGGCCCGCGGCCGAAGGGGCGCCCCAGCCTCTAGTATATACAAAGCTACTACTAGTGTCCAGGGCCTGCTAGTGTCACCCTCCGCCAAGCCGAGACAAGAACAAGGTAGGCCAGTCTATCTCCATAGGAACAGCCATCATACCCCAGCTGCTTCGGAATTGCTCGCTCACATCATCCATGGCCCGCTTTCTACATCGACCATGTGCACGCATCGGAAGGTGTCTATGATGAGTAACACGCCGCTCTTCTCCCCCGACCACACGTGCACTGACGAGGGATTCCACGCCCTTGGTGGTTTCAGCTCGACCGTTCTAGCGCGAAGCCACCCTCCATTGTCTTCCTGCATTGTCCACATATCTAGCTCAAGACCTTTCTTTTTCAGCCACAATAGCGACGGTGAGCCGTCGGCGGTGACAAAGAGTGTTGGCTCGTCATACACTGTTGTAGAAAGTAGTTTCTCCGGGAATGGGAGCTCCGTTAGGGAGATGTGGCCGGTCTCGATGCTGGCACCCAAGATATAGTACTTTGACATTGACAACACGAGCCAATGCGCGACGCCACAACATACGACGACCTTGTTCCTCCATTGTAGAATCGCACCACTTGATCGCGCAACTACGTCGAAGCAGTTTGCTGGCTCACTCCAGCCAGGCTCTGCGGATGAGAAAGTGTAGAGGTTGTTCCACTCCGACTGATCGTTCCTGGAGTCGTCCATGACGATGGCGAGCACCTTGAAGAAGGTGAAGCAGTGGTCCGGCGGCAATGGAGACCTTTGAAGGTGCCCGTTTGAGGACCGATAGTCTGCGCCAGTTATAATTGCGCAGTTGACGGACAAAACTCCACGCTTGAGCGAGGGGAGCATGACGCACGTGCCAGCGAGCAGGTTGCACACGGCCAATCGGGCGGGGTCATCATTGGCCCGCCGGGCTAAGCGCACGAGGAGGAGGCCATGGCGGGCGACGAGTGGCACCGCACCATCCAATTATCCATGTTGCAAGCCCGGGAAGAAGGAGGCGAGAGAACGGGGACAACAGCCGAGCACGGATCCAGACGGCGGCGGGAGGAAGACCGGTTGCAACGACCCATCGTCGTGACCACAACGAACGAAGAACCCGCGGAGGGACGATGGGTGGCACGACACCTCTGGCCGGCGGCGGAGGAAAGAGTGGTCGACTATGAGAGCACGCCACCGCTTGCACGCCACGGCGCAGCGGAACATGGTGGCGGCGACGTCGGCGACGGGGATGCGGATGAGGATCTCGAGGACGACGTCGTCCGGGAGCCGCTCGCCGGCAGCTTCCATCTTCTTCATACTACGTGGCTCGCAAATTAGGGCTATGGACCCAGCGATTGGGGTTTGATCGGGATTCGGGACAGATATCGATCGCAAAAAAGAAGGAAACAAGAAAACTAATTCGGGAGGTAGCTAGGCCGTTGGCCCAATAGCATGTTTGGTCCAACGGTGTTTGTCTCAAACTCTAGATTTCCGATCCATCCTCTTTTTGGATTCGTCCCAAATTTAATCAAGCATTCTAAAAAACTATGTATCAAATGATAGTATATTTTGGAAAAGAATTGGCACTAACAGATTAAATAATTTCTGATGGAGTATGCATGTACTACTGCATGTGAAGATGACCTGTGCACGTACATACATACATGTTGGTTTGGTGCAACATCACCTTCACCACCAAGCCACCACAGCCAGCCAGCATACATGCTTATAATCACCCTAAATCACCAAGAATATTCAATCAATTTGGTACAGATCAGATCGGATCTGAACAATGCCTCTGTCCAGATTGCATGCCCCAGCTGATCACAATTCTTTTCTTTTCCTGCAACGACCAGCGCTTGATTGCACACCAAATCGACCAGGTCACTATGGGTTCGAATGAAGAATTGCTAGCTATCACTGCGTATTTGGATCACGAGATTTCATACGGTTCCCAAACTGGTCGGCAAAACGACGTCGCCTTTGCTTCACAAAATCGGCTTGATATGAAGATAGTGAATTCACAACTTGGGATTCGATGTTCACCAAGCAAGCAGGGATACTCTGCTCTCGTCAGAAAGTATCTTGCCAGGTCATGTTATTATGAGGCTGGCGAGAACAAAATTACATCACTTGTCCATACAAGCAGCTACCTTCTGAAAGTCAGAACACCAGGCCACAGATTCAGGCAAGAAAAAGCAGAGGTGTCAAAAACAGTTGTTAACTTGTTATACTTCAAAAATATACACCTACTAGCATATACCTCTATATATTAAGGAGGGAGATTTTCACGCTCTCTCCGCGCTCCGGTACTGTAGAGTACTATACATATGAACAGTACTCTACAGTGTTCCGGTCCCGCGCCGTCGCTTCCGATCCGACGGTCGCCGCGACTTTTTTGCAAAAAGGACCCCACGTTTTCTGACAATTAGGAATCGGTCCCTCTATATAAACTGCCACCCCGTAACCCTAGACCCTAATTCTCCTCATTTCCCCCACCCGGTTCTCCTCCCCGACCTGCTCCCTCACCGCCGCCTCCTGCCCTGCCCGCCCTGCTCCCTCATCGCCACCTCCTCTACCACCACCTTAAGGTCGTCGCGCCGCGCTCGCCGACGCCGCAGCCTGGCCTCTCTTCTCCGCTGCCGCCGTCCGCGGTGCCACCGCTCTCTCTTGCGCGGCCTACTCGACCGCCGGCGACATCGATGACTCCGCGCCGCCGCTGCGGCGAGGTAGGAGGCCAGACACTGGAACCTGTTGGCGAGGGCGAAGAAGACGCCCCGGTGCCGCCGCCGAGCAAGCAGGCGGGGCTGGACCCGGTCTGCCTGTTCGAGTTCGAAGCCGGCGACGCCGTCCGGCTTCTCACCGCCGTCTCCCGCCATGCCTGCGTGTCAGAAAGGAGCGCAGCTCGCCAGTGGACGGCGACCGCAGCGCCGCCGTCTCTTGCCCTCCCCGCCTCGGCAAGGTAAGCCCCCCGTCCCCTCTCCCCTGCCCCCTCTCTCCCCCCTCAAATGTTGATTTTAGTTAAATCCGATTTCTTATTTCACAGAGACGTTGTATCACAACAGCAGCATGCTATCTGCACTTTCGTCGACCTGGACCTCGATGCCATCAGTGTGTAACCAAATATTCTCATGAGAAAATTCTTTCCTATTTATGTGTTTATCGTGGTTGTTAAATTCATGTTGAATCATGCATATCCTTGGACTACGAATCTGTTTTGCAGGAGAAGTTTGAGGCTGCATCCATTATTCATGTTGAATCATACATTTTGCTTTCTTAGGCAATTCATGTTTGCTTCATTTTTAATCAATTGCCAGACAACAATTATGTAAACTATTGGCCATGGTTGCTATTTTCCAAGGTTAAATAGGCTTACTGAGCAAATACCAAGCTGCAAGCTTCTGAAATTCTTCCGGATGTTTAATCCTTATACTCTTCTGAGCTTTTGACGAGTGAGTAATCAAGCTATGAAGTACTTGTGTCATCTAATTTCTGCTTCACGTTGTGTGGAAATACATCATACAATTTTTCAGTAGTCATAATGCCCTCAATATAATCTTATATTTCTAATCTCGGCACATTGCATATTACATAGCAAAAACACGATTTTCTTTGTCATTTTTGCTGCAGGTTCTACACACACAAACTTGGCACAGTCAGCACACAACTGTAAAAATGCTCTGAATATGATTCAAAACTGGGCACATTACATAGCACAAACACCACTTTCAGCGTTGTTTATGCTTCAAATTTTGTTCAAACCCATCACAGAATTGATCATTCATTTCACTCAAATCTGAGAAGATTACATACTACAGAGCACATAGATCACTCATTTCAGCTAAATTACATAGCAAAGTATAGAACAATGCTTCAGTACTAACACCAGCAGCTGAGCTCGAGAAGGACCCACGACACAAAGCAGAGATTTGGAGGTGACACCGGCAAAAGATACAGTAGATTCAGCTTCACCTTCTGTCAACTCAGGAGAGGTGAGCATGACCCAGTAATACTTTAAATTATGCAGTGCTTAGGAAATTTATGAATAAATTGATTTACTTATATACACTCCTCACGACAGCACATCTACTTTCGATGGAAAGAAAAGCAAAGCCTCATCAACAGGACGCAGAACATTTAAAAAAGGTATGTTCCTCCTTTATCACCAAGGATAGCTATTGTTGACCGAACAGGGCTATTACCTCCTTTTTTCTACATGCAAGTCAAACAGTAATGCCAAGGGATCAGCTAGAGCTCTGTTTCAAACCGACCAACAGACTTAGCTTGGTTAGCTAATATTCTAAATTTAGTGTGTTGTTCATGCTACACTTTCATCCTTACACAAAGTAATATAATTCATTCTCATTATTTGTTGTAGATGAGATATCTGTTGATCAATCAATAGTTACGACGAACATATCAAGTTAAATCTAGCAGTTGCTGAGACATTTTCTAAATAAATGGCCAAGCTATGCATTTTATTGTCCTTTTGCTACTATGTAAAATAGCTACTAAAGCACCTCTTCTTACTTTCCCCTGCTTATACATGTATAATTAAAGCAGCTACCCAGTACCGGCTTACCAGATGCTTCCCTTCAAAACTATGCATGTATAATTTAAACACCTATGCAGTGTTTACCTACGGCTGATCATTTCCAATGGTGTTTTGCTTATGCATGTACATTCACCTTGCTGGAAGAAAGTATTTTCTATTATTCCGTCAAAATAAGACTATATGTACATTCACCTTGCTGGAAGAAAGTATTTTCTATTATTCCGTCAAAATAAGACTATAAGTGCATTCACCGTTATAAGTGCCTAATTGCATATCATACTGTGCACCAAAATCAAAAAAACATCAACGAGAACTCTCATAAAGGGCGCGGCGTGTCGCCGCGCCGAATTCAACTAGTCACCATATGATAAGAGATGATTTCTCGCGTTCCTCACCGTTTCGCCTCCCATTCTCTACCATATGCATGCCGACAGCATAGCGGCAAACATATATGCCTTGTACAGCCTGACGAGATCACGTGTCACAACAAGCAAAGACAAGATTATGAGCAGTTCAAAACTTCAAATAGCTCTCAATCTCTCATGCCTCATGCCACATATCAATTCAATGGTCTAGGGCTACAGAAGACAGAGAGTTGCCGCCGAGACACCTGGGAAATATCTATCGACTTTCGGAAAATGGAATTGGCATGTTGGAACTTGCAAGGTCGACAGTCTGACTTGACTGGCTATAATAATACAACGTTGTGCTTTCATTGTTGTGCCACGCCGGTATTACTTTCCCAGCATGTTATCGGTAATCCTACAAAATGAATGCTCGTACTTGGCTACGAGTTTGGGAAGATACACTGGTGATAATGAAAAACAACTTGAAAGAGCATACATTAGTGCTTGTGAATTTTTTCAGATTGCAGAGTGAAAAACTTAAGTGATGCGTTTCAGATACACTGGTGGTCAGCCCCAAAGTTTAGCACACATGGATATATTCTCTATTCAAGTGGATGCATTTAAGACATACTGCTGGCCAGAGTTTAACTACAATAGTTCATTCATGTTCTAAAATCATTCCAGTTGACATTAGAGCGAAGAAGCGACAAAAACTCGCTCAAATACCAATCAAGTATAGAGCGTTCTAAAATCCCTAACCCTAATTCATTACTTCTGCCACAGAAGGAATCAGTCTTTAGTTACAAGTAGTTAATAGCAAAGCACATCTAAGTAAGCTGTAATAAGATTTATTTATTTATGTCAGCTCCCAAGTTTTAAGAACAAAACAAAACTATAATGTAAGAGAGGCAAAGAGATAGTTTTACTCACAGGAAAACAGTAGCTACAAGTATTTGTCATCCACTACAACAATGTATAACTAGTAACTCCACAAATTTGTCAAAGTTTCTACCATTACTGGTACAAAATGGGAAGTACAAAACAGAAATAATTTGGTAGAAATACCCAGTAACTTCTATAACATAAAGCAGGCACATTTGTATAAAAATGAAATGAAAGGTGGGAATCTACCGAGAGAGATTACCTCCCCTCGCTGTCTGTCCGAATAGTAATTTTCAACATACAAAATCTCACAACCAGCATAGCCAAGACAAGCATCTGCCAACTATAAGCTAAGGTACCTCACTTAATCAGCTTTCACTGAAGCAGAGGTATCAGCCGCGGAGCTCGAGGAACACACGTTGTGCAACATCTTGCTGTCGGAAGAGCAGTGCGACGGCTTAAACTTCTTGAACTTCCACACAGATGTGATCTTCATCGGCACAGGATCATCCCCAGGTGGCGCTCTTGCATCTGCAAAACTCGGTCGCTTTTCTGCACCATTTGACTTGAATCCATCGTATCCTAAAGAATCTACGGAAGGTTCTGTTTCTTTACGCTCTTCTCTCTCTTTACTGTCATGGTGGTTTAAAAACAGTTGCTTCCTCTTGATCTTCACTTTCCGACCAGCACTGGAGCTTCCAGTTCCAACTCCGTTATCAGCAATGTGCCTACTCTTTGCAGCACTCCAAGAAGACTCTTCACCATCATCCGGAGCCCTAATCTTGGTAAAATGAACAAGTCTCTCACTAGATTTCCCTACGGAGCATTCGTCAACCAACCCGCCAACCTCAGTTAGCGTGTCAGTCGCAGAGCCATTGCAAGCATCATCCCCACCACCCTCACCATGGCATCCATCGTTGCCGGTGGCGCTGATACCACGGGGCCTCTTCGGTCCAGTGAAAGATATGCGAGGCGAGCTGTTCATCACGCGGTGCAGCTTGCGAGCAACCTCCTCGTCGCTATCCCTGCGCCTACGAGGAGGCCTGGGAGCATCATCATCGCCCACGGTTTCTTTCCCTGCCTCACTTGCCTGGCCATCGCCAGGCGGCCTGTACAGGAGCCTGACCTGGACATGTTTCTTCCTCGACTTGGCCTTGAGCTGGATCCCATTTCTGGACCTGGAGATGGAGACGGAATCTAGGAGCTCCATGGCGGCCCTAGCAGCAGCCCTAGCCTTGGCGGCCACGGCAGCCTTGTCGACAGCGGCTGCCCGTGCGACCGCGGCGGCATCGGCGGCGGACGAGGCGGCGCGCCGGGCGGCCCGGATGATCTCCTCGGGTGAGGGCGGCGCGCTCGCCGGCGGGCCCATCATCGCGCGGAGGCGGGCGGCGAGATTGTCGGGGAGGATGAGCGGGGACGGGGGCGGCGTCGAGTGCTCGGCGGCATCGCAGGAGGAGGCCGCGGCCGCGGTCCTGAACCCGGCGAGCAGCCGCTTCCGGGGCGGCAGGTGCGTGTTCAGATCCGACGGCTCCATTCCTAGATCAGGATTCCACCTGTACAGATCATCCAGCCAGCCGGCCGCGGCAGCGCGAAGGTAACTACAGCGAGCCGACGAATCCTCGCCTCATCCCGCCGGCCCTAGCGAGAAAGAAAACAAAACAAAATAAAAATCGTCCCTTTAGCATCATCGGAGACGCCGGAAGCTCGCGCCTAATCGGATCGAGGAGGAGCGCGATTGGCGCGAAGGCGAGAAACCCTACCTCGGATTGGGCAGAGATCGGCGCGGAATTGTTGAGGGATTTGTGTGGTATGAGGAGGCCGGCGCTAGGACTTGTGAGGAGGAGGGAGGAAGAAGAGCGCTCGAGCAGGAGGACCAAAACCCAAGACAAGAGGAGAGATGCACTTTTCGTTTTTTATATGTGCTCCGGCAAAATTGGATTTCATTTTTAATTTTTGACAATGAAATTTTGAAAAAGTTCATTTTTATCTCAAGCTGCCTATTTGAAGATGGCCCGTTTGAACCTGAAGTTGGGAATGGGTATGAAACACTCTAGTGGTTTTCTCCTAAAGGTCATATGGATGTCTATCCAGTCGATTTTTGCTTTTTTTTTATTCGTGATCTGTCTTTTTCGATCTTCTTACTCCACTCTAGGCGCAATATAGGCAAGGGTGGTGAGCGTTGCAGAGTGTTCACCATAACGAGGTCGAGGAAGGTCGAGGAAGCACGAGATGGTAGCCATGTGTAAGGGTGATGCTCGAGAAGAACCATTCTTCCTGGACTACGAGACATTTTAGCTAGTACAACATTGACTACATACATACTAAAATGTGTAAATATATGTACAAAACATATCTAAATACATTTGAATTAAGAAAAATCCAAAACTCTTACATTAGTGAATGGAGGAAGTAGCAATAATAGTACTCCTACAATAGTTAAGCGAATTGAACTAGTAGTAAAAACCCATACTAGTGTAGTTCAACGATTTTGTCCTCCCAATTCCGGCGGGGTGGCCTATCTTCTTCTAAATGTGCCTTAGCCATTGTGGGAGATGGTATTCGAAAACATATAAGTAACCCGCAAAAAAAAAGGTGTGGCTCCATCCTACAAATGGGGTACTGGTAAGATTGCAGATTCAGGAGAAAAATCTGCATTATCTCCGTATGGATTAGTTTGATGGGTGGAAGAGAGAACGATACCATGAAAACATATCTGAGACCATTTGCATCTGGCAGAGCGCCAGTGCGTCCATCGCATTAGTGTTGGGGGAGGCTAGCTTTCGCACGTGTGACCGTTCGCACGGATCTTTTCCGAAGATTCCTTCGCTGGAGCCGCTGCCGGAGCACCCCGCGGCCGCCGCCGGCCGACCCGCCGTCTGCCCCACCCACGGCCGGCACGCTGCCGCGACGCCTCGCCGCCCCGCCCTGCCCCGATCTCCTCCTCCGCCGGTCCGCCGCCGGTCTGGGCATCCCTCTAAAGTCTAAGCCCACCCTCTTCTCCGACGCTGACGACCCCCACACCCCGCACCCCCCCCCCCCCCCCCCAAGTGTTAAGTTTCTCCTCGCCTCCGCCGCGGCTCCGGCTCGGCTGGCCCCCGTCGCCGTCGGGGAGGGAGAGGAAGTGGGGGAGTTGACTCGGTCGTGCGCGTCGTGCGAGCGCTTGCACGCGCGTAGATAAGCAATCCTGTTAGTCTTGCTAGTGTAAGAAGAACATCATTATTATGACTCAGTGAAGCAGTGTGTGAGTTAATAATCTCCCGAACCGAATCAAAATTCTTAATAAGGCCGGTTCCGATCTCATTCATTTACACCCCATTGTTACATAATTTTGTGCAACACCCCTCGATCAGGTTCAGACGAACATCTCGCGCACGACGTCGGCGACCAGCTCGTCGAAGATGGCGCGCTCGATCTTCCTCCCGACGGCGTAGACGTTCTCTTGTAGCGCCATCCACGGCGACATCCCGACCTCGCGCTCCACCATGCCGTCCACCGTCATCGCCGGCGCCGCAGTGTCATCCCCCGCCATCGCCCGCGCCACCTGCCGCCACACGTCGTCTGCCATCTCCCTCCCCCGCAACCGCGAGCGCGACGGCGAGGACGGGTACGCCTGCAGCGCCTCGTTCGCCAGGTAGAAGAGCAGCCTGCGACGGTCCGGGGGTCCGTCTTCTTCTTCACCGACACTGTCCTCGTCCACGCGGCGGTGGAGGTAGCGGTAGTCGTACGCGTCCTCGACCTCGTAGAACACGTCGTGGGAGATGGTCATCGCGGCTGCCGTGTCCTCCGATGACCCGGAGTCGTCGTCGTCGAGTAGCCCCGCGGCGATGAGCAGCTCCCTGACGTACGCCTTGTCGGGGTCGTCGGCGCTCGCCGCTGCGGCGTCGGTTTTCCATCTCCATGGCGAGTCGCCTCCGAGGATGGACGCCTCGAATTGTTCTGAGGAACACTTGGGACTTCGTTTCGGGCTCGACTCTGCGAGCAACAGTATGGAATGTAATGTAATTTCGGTGGGGATTACGGTTCAGACTTGAGGCACTTGTGTTGTACCGTGCTCCGTACCTGGGAGGAATGCGTAGCTGGGATCGCCGGCGAAATGGCGGGCGCCGCGGCGTTGGACCTCCAGCGGCGACACTGGGCTTGGAGGCGCCAGTCCGGCCAAGATATTAGCCTGCCATCACAGCAACACGCACGTCAGGAAAACAACAGCTGTTCAGTAAATGCATATCTTCAGAAAATCAGACGATGAAATTGCAGTTTCGATCAAAGGTCGAATCGATGTAGCGCTTGCCTGGGCCGCGGTGATCAAATGGCTGGAATCCTGAGGAGTGGATGAAGAGTACAGCATCGTCGTCAATGGAATTTTCTTGGACAGATGGATCATCGTCATCAGCAGCTTCCCTCCCAAACTGAAGCTCTGCCTCAGGCCGCTCGCCACCGTCGTTCTAAGGAGACTGAAACTTCTGCTCCTGCTCAGTTTCGCATCTGGACCACCGCCGGAGATCGCCGACGTCGCCGGCGCGGAGAACGACCGGACCAGTGCCCGCGGCGACGGAGATACGCCGACGCCGTTGTCGGCCGTAGGCGCCGCGCCATGTACCTTCCACAGCCTCGTCATTGCGCGCTGCTGATCGCCCCTGCAGCAGCTCTGTCCCCCCTCCTCCTCCTCGTCCGAGCCCAGGCCCGACAACGATGACACATGGCCTGCATCTGCCGGCGGTGAGCTCCAGACCCTTCCTCCTCTGCTTGACACCGGCGAAGAGGAGCCGCTTAACCTGGTCTTCTTCGGCGACATGGCCTCGATCCTCGCTCTGACGCTCTTCAGCATCCTGTGCTCTGGCGATTTGACGGCGGCGGCGTCGCGCCGGCCGCGGTCGCCTCTGAACACGCGGAAGGACTCCAGCCGCGACAGCCTCCTGCCGAGGTCCTCCCTGGCCATGCCGGCGGCCTCCCTGATCCGCCTCGACGTGTCCCCCTTCGCCTCGTCACTTCCCCAGCCTTTCCGTCTCGTCGTCGTGGTCGGCGGCGCCAAGTGACCGTTGCCGGTCTTGGCCTTCATTTCGTTGTCCAGCCGCTCCTTCACCGCCCGGAGGAACTCCTCCATGCCGCCGCCGTCCCGCAACGCCTTCCACGACGGCGGCGGCGTGCCCAACGCCGGCTCGCGACGATCATCGACGCCCGTGCTGCCACCAGGAGTGCCGATCGGCCGGAGGATCGCTATCCGAGTCGGCGTGCTCGTGCTACGGCCATGGTGCTCAGGCTCACCATTTAAAGCTCCCAATAATTCTTCAGAATCTTGTTCGGACACTGCAACCATGGACTCTGAACCACCATGCTGCTGCTCTGTTTCTTCGGCTTTCTTCAGGTTAACGTCATCGTCTTCATCTTCCACCTTGGTCTTGTGGGCGCCGTGGCCGTACCTGGCCATCTTCTCCCGGCGCAGGTTCTCCTGCGCGATCCTCTGGATGTTGAGCCTCCCGTCCGGCACCACGGCCCTATCACCGCTCCTCCTCCCCGACGAACTCGCGATAGTTGACTCTCCACCCTCCGTGGCCGGCTCCGTCGCCATGGAAGCCTGCTGCCACGACGCCCGGAAGTCCTCCTTGATCTTCTCGAGCAGCTCCTCCTGCGGATGCCGATCATGACGATGGCCGCGCGAGGAGGAGGTGGAGGAGGAGCGGCGGGATCGCCGGCGCAGTTTCATCTTGTTCAGGCAGTACCTGTAGTAGTCCCCATTGATCCGGCCGTGGTGCGGGAGCGAGCTGCACTTGAACGGCTTCAGTTTGGAGGACGGCTTCACCAGGTTGATGGTGTCCTCTGCCTGGATCACCACCGCAGCCGCTGCCGGGGCTGGGGTGGTCGTGGGAGCTTCCATGCCCATGAGACGGGCGATCACGCTCGGCTGGCCGAGCATCGGTCAGCTAGCAGCTCGATCGTGTGGCGGTCAGACTCTTGAAAATAACCAGCCGTTCTAGTCTTGGAATGAATTTCTTCTGCTTCGCCTCACCTGCTAGCGTAGCAAGAATGGCATCCCTCCATTGTGCTGGAGAGGAGTCCCGTGCACGACCAAACATTAGCTTAGTGGAGTAGCAACAAATCATAATACTTTACAAAAATCACTTGTTTCTGTCAGTGGGCCGGCTGGATTGGACATTCGTGGTGTTGGTTTCATCCTAGCACGTCCGTCGTCGTTGCCTTAGCGTCCATGCATAAATCATTAGCTAGGACCTCTTTGGTTTAAAGGATTTTAAAAAGAATCCCTTTGAATAGGCAATCAAGTATTCGAGATTCCTCTATAAGATTTAGATGCATCTTATGATTGTTAAGGAAACTAAATACCCATGAAGACATGCATATATTTCCAATTTATCTGAGTGGCAAGATTTGATCGTAAAGAAATGCGATTTTTCTCCTTTCTTTTTCTCGGATCAAGAAGAACGCAATTTAACTAAATAATTTAAAGAAATAGTGTCTCAAAGAAATAAGTTTAGTTGTAATATAAGCTTCCGATTTTGTACAAAGGCAATTTTCACGGTCAATTTTAAATTACATAATAAAATAAGTGTATCTTGATTTGATTGCTAAATTATGATATGCTTATTTTTAACTATAAAAATAACATTTGTCCATGGAATGGGTTGTAATTGCAAAAAAAGGTTAAAAAGTTCGGTATAAGTAAATTATATTTCTCTATTGTGGGCATGCTTTACGTTTAGGCCCATCTCGGACCCGACCTTGGGACAAAATGCGAGCCCATCATATTGTACGTCATTATTTGCCAAACTTGATTGTGGCCCATGAATAAGGCAGCATTTTTCATACCACGGGCCATTACGGACCGTTTTAAGACTCGTGTAATCTGTGATAAATCAATTCTCATAAAACTTGGTCCATTTAGGAATTATCTCACACAGAAATCGACAAGTCGAGTGTATCATGCAACACAAGTAAATAAATAATGCTTAAATGATCTAGACAAGTTAATTAAATATTACAACAGGTCGAAATTTTTGAAAAATATTTTACTTCTATTTGTTAAAGGGAATTAAATCTAGCATTACACTAGCAACACAATGGTTTCACTTGACGATAAACAACGTAGTGTTTCAACGGGTCTACTTTTTCGAGTTTGTTTCGTCAGACTTACCATGAGAGTAATAGAGGAGATTTTTTATATAGATGGTCAGTCAAGGCTTGCCTTTTTTTTCTTTATCTCTTGGTTTAATTTTTTATGTGGATTCTATCTGATTCCTCTGTTTGCTTTCTCATTGTATGAACTAGATGATACCCCGCGCGTTGCTGCGGGAATGTGTTAAAGTAATGCATAAATAGGATATACAAAACAAATTCGCTAATGCAAAAGAAATGTGAGTGTTATGTGTTTACATTTTAAAACACTAAAAAATATAGCATGTAACAAAAAAAATGTACAACATCTGAAGAACTTCCTCATTTTAGTTAGAACAATGCCATTTTCTAACAAAATTGTGAAACATGAACTACAATTAAAGGTGTATATTCTCCAAGCCTCGAACATAATTGCCCATGCCAACACAAAATGCAACGCAAATAACAACTTATAGACTGTTGCACTCAATTTTAAATAAAACATTCATGTGGAGTTAACGAACTTGGAAGTCATAAAGCGACATTGGAATTAAACAAAAAAATCTAAAAAATAGTTTGGTACATGTTGCTAATTTAAGTTCACACCCAAATAAAATATTACCAGGAAAACCTGCAAGATTTTTTCTGTGGTTGTACTGATCAAATCTCTTTTAATCTGTGATACATGTTGGCCTCCTCAAAATGTTCAGAAGAGAGAGACACACATATAAACCACTCAAAGGGAGACTGTTCATGCACAATATAATTATCAATTTTCTTTTAAAAAAATGATCATATTGATCAAATTTGCAGTGCACACCATCCACGTATAACAAATAATCGAAGTCAAGAGACGTATCTCTTATGATTACAAAAACTGCTCTTGCTTAGGTATGAAATTAATCTGAAAAATGTGAGATTTCTTCCTATACAAATGTGGTCACTGTTAATATCAGAAAAATAGTGGGCTGAAAATGTAGGTAAAGTCAATAAATCCTAGTTTGGAAAGGGTGGTTGGCAGTTCGTAAGCCGTGGATGAACTTCAGAATGCGTGGTCACGCACATATGTAGTGAATTAATGTCCCTGTGCATTAGTGTATATGTTGTTGATTGATGGATATGAACGGGAGGATAACATTTGTAGCAAAGATATGTACATATACAACATGATAATCTCTTACTAACCTCTTTTTCCTGTTGTAGGTATGAGTTCGATCTAAAAAGAAGAAATGTAGATTTGAGCATGCACTCGGAAGCAGCATATATATGGGCATATGAAAGGGCATATTTTCTATCCCTTAGTTTTTGTGTGTTAGGCAACAACACTAGGATATATCTAAGTGATGTTAAGTGGTGCAGGAGTCAAAAGAATTATTTGCACGTTGCATCGAAACACTTGACAGGAAAAAAAATATCTTCTTTGCTTGCCCAGTCCGGAGTCTCCGGTCCTCAGGGGCTCAGGGGCCGGAGTCTCCGGCCTCTCAGGTTTTGACACATTCGACGGCAGCTACGGAATAGGGGTCCGGAGTTACCCCGGAGTAACCCCGGAGTCTCCGCCCGACCGGAGTCTCCGCACCTCCGGTCCGGAGTCTCCGCCCCCAGACAGAGTTTTTGAAGCGAAGTGACCAAGCGACGGCAGCTGCGGTATAGGGTCCGGAGTGACCCCGGAGTAGCCCCGGAGTCTCCGGTCAGCCCGGAGTCTCCGGACTTCCAGTCCGGAGTCTCCGTCCCAAGTGGACAGAAACGGCTAGTTTTTCTGGAGGGGTATAAATACCCCTCCACCTACCTCCAGCCAGCTAGCTCGCCCAAACTTGAAGTCTCCATTATTGCAAGCTCAAGAATCACTAGATCTCCCAATCCCTCCACCCAAACTTGTTGATCTTTGGAGGATTGAAAGAGAAAACCCGGATCTACATCTTCACCAAGCCGTTCTTCATTTCCCCCTCATTCACTTGAGGGCCCCTTGGCTAGGATTTCCATTAGGAAAACCTAGCTTCTTATTGTACTCACTTGTTGTCTTTGTGACAGATTTGTAGCTATTCGGGAGCCCCAATCCTCTTGTGGGTTGTGTCCCGGATCGTTGTTGTAAGGGCTCCGGATTCCGCCTTGAAGGTGAACCAAACCTTTGTGATGCGGTTCATCGGAGAAGAAGGTGCGTCTGCCTTTGTGGCGGTTGAGTTTTGACCTTTGTGTTAGCTCACACCTCTCCAACGAGACGTACTCCCCTAAAAAGGAGGAACTCGGGATTACATCCGTGTCTCCGCGTGCTTTCACTTCGGTTACTTCTATCCTTGTTTATAGTCTTTACTTCGTGTATCTTGTTTAGTTGCTTGCTTGTCATATAGGTAAATTCACCTTAGTTGCATATCTAGAGAATTTACCTTTTGTGTCAAGCCATATCTAGAGAATTTCTTGACTATCTATTTGGTTTAGGTGTAGGCATGGACATAGGGGGAGTGCGGTCCTCATCCATTGGACTATCCCTCCCCCCATTATGCCGATAGTAAGACCTCATTTTGTCTCTATATTTTCATTTCATGAATTGTGAGCTTAAATGACGAGTAGTGGCCGTGAACCCAAGATACATCTTCGCGGTGTCACACCACACACTCATACATGGTGGCCTAGGCCACCGCCCTCCTCTTTGTGAGGAGTTGGATCTTATTTGGGCTTATTGGTTCAATTAGGGTTTTCTAGACCTTTTATTTTGTCTTTGGGAGAAACACTTGGAAATTGGCTTTTATATTTGATCTTGCAACTTCCAAGTGCGGATCCCACCATCAGTGACTTTGTTCACATCCTAAGCCTTTCCTACCTAAAAACATGCTCCTCTTGCAACATACATGTCTCCCACAAAAATCTGGCAGTTTTGGAGCTTTTGGGTCCAGAGACTCTGGTGTGCAACACCGGAGACTCCGGTCTGTCCAGAGTCTCCGCCCTAAACCTGGAAAACTCCGGCTCAAGCCGAAGACTCCGGTGTTTAGGCCGGAGACTCCGGACCCGGTCGTTTCACTGGGTTCCTTAAGGGCACGGGGTGGGGAGCTGTGAACACAACTCCTCATTCACCCCCGTCCCCAAACACTCCCCAGTCGCCGCCGTTGCTCCAAGCTCGCCTCCGGCCGCTCCCCGCCGTCGGAATCCGCCGTGCCACCGGCTCCTCCACCTCCCAAGCGTCGGGGATCTTCCTCCCCTCCGTTTGAATCTCACCATGAAGGACACGGGTACCACTCTCTCTCTCTCTCTTCCTCTAGGATTCTTCCTAGATCTAGTTTTGAGAGTAGTTCTTGTTGAAATTCTTGGTGTAGAACCTTTAGGATGGCAATGTACTCTCTAGGAAATTGTTGGTATCGATTTTTCGTTCAGATTTGACCTAGGTTGGAAGTTCCTGTCTCAGGCCGGAGATTCCGGTCCCCCTGACCGGAGACTCCGGTGTGGCCGGAGACTCCGCCCCCTGAGATCGGAGACTCCGGTCTAGATCATCTCTGAAGAAAAATTCTCGCCAACTGTTTCTCTCTTTTGAATCCATGGACATGTATGCTTATCTCAATGCTACCTATCTACTCCTGTTTCACAGCTAACAAAAGGTACCCCGGTGCTTCATCCTCATCCTCGAATATCAAGAAGTCGAAGAAGAAGAAGCTTCAAGGTCGAGACTACTTGGTCTATGATGCAGAAAAAGACAAGCATGTGCAGAGTGGTGACCTAAAGAAGCAAAAGGCTGCTGAGACTGCTCGGGCTAGGCAAGAGGCTAACCTCCTTCGAGAAGAAAGGGCCAAGAAGGCTAAGTTTGACAACATCACCACTTTGAAGGACTTGAACAAGGAGGAGTTCCGCTCCATGAGGGCACAGAATTTCTATGACATGCCCAACAATTCAACTGATGGTCACTTTTGGAGAAGGGAGCAAGAGCTCATTATGAAGGAACTCTATGCAAATTTGGACCCAAAAGCCCTTGTGTGTCCACAAAAACCTTTGCAATTTGAAGTGTTGGCCAAGAAGGATTACTTTAAGGAAGCAATTTGGGTTGCTAGAAAGATTGGTCTTGAGCACCTCATTTCCCTCCAACAAGATTATGATATTGAGATGGTGCAACAGTTTTTTGCCACTCTTGTGCTTGGAGATGAGGAGGACACCAAAATGACTTGGATGACGGGGCCTCTCAAAGTTAGTGCACACTTTTCAGAATTCGGAGAAGCTTTGGGATATGTGTTCAAAGGTGTGAACATTTCAGTTGGTCGAAGAATGCATGTTGAAGGAGTGGCCTATGATAAGAAGCTCATCGCCCCTCTTGCCGCCAAAGATGGTGCCATTGCTACCACCAAAGGTCTCAATCCCATCTATAACATTTTGATTCGCATGTTTCGTTGGAGCATTGCACCTCAAGCCGGGAATACGGATGCTATCCGTGGAGCTCTTGTCAACCTCATGCATCATTGCCACACGACATACCTTGCCGGACCGGATTGCCAAGGGGTTGAGATTGATGTCATGGACTATATCCGGTGTGAGATCAACATTGCTATTTATGAGAGGAAGAATCCTATGTATGCTCCCTATGTCATGAAGCTCATCCTCAAAAAGATTCCCAAACTCGATCAATCTCGTTTCAAGAAACACACCTATGGTTACCTTCAAGTGCTCGGCCATCATCTTGCTCAAGCCTCTTATCAAGAGGTAGAGGCGCAAGAAGCGCCTAGGGAAAGAAGGAAAAATGCCACTCCACCCTCTTGGGCTCATGGTGGCAAGGAAAGAGTCAACAATGAGATGAAGAATGTTTCGTGGTGGAAAAGGGCTATGATGTGCATGGGAGTTGCGGTGCACAAGGAAAACCATCAAACCTATGTTACCAACAAGAAGATCTTGTCCAACCAAGCCCATATGATGAAGGAATTGCGTAAAATCAACAATGGTGGCACCACTCCTCCTCGCCAAGAAGATGAACCCGAAACTCCGCCATCCGAAGCAACTATTCCTCTTGAGAAGTGGAATGTGGATATCTTTCCTTGGAATGATTATGATGATGTGACCTCCATGCCTACCTCTTCTCGCAACACCGGAAAGGCTCCTATGTGCTATGAAGAAGAAAGTGATGAGGAAGACGAAAGTGAAGAAGCAAGTGGTGAAGCAAGTGGAGATGATCATGATGCTGAAAGTGGGGATGGTGATGAAGACTATGATGAAGACGACGAGTGATCGCCTTGGGTTTCGTTAGCATCGCTCTTTTCCCTTTTTGGCGTTTCGATGCCAAAGGGGGAGAAGTAGTTCTACTAGGTTCTCTCGTGGGGATTTGCATGGGTCAGACACAAGCATGCTCGTTTATCATTTCTTTGAAGCTTGTGTCCTTTTATCCTTGTTGTTGAACTTATTTGCTGTTTATTCGTATGAGACTATGTTTTATTCCGTCTGTGTGGAACTTATGGTATCTATGGTTGAGATGGTATCTATCTTTGTGATGATATATTTTTGTGCATTGGTTTATATTCTACAATATTATGCACAAGGTATGTTCCCTTTCCTCTCAAACCATTATCTTGATATGTCCTTGTATTTATGAAATTTATCATGTTCAATATTTCTTGTGAGTTGTCTCTCCTCTACATGTTGAGCATTTGTATTCAAATGCAAACTACTTGTATGCACACATGTAGGGGGAGCCTCTCGAACCCTTTGTGAAACATGTCGATATTTGTTGTGTGCTTTATTGCAAATCGAGTGTTGTCATCTAACACCAAAAAGGGGGAGATTGAAATGGCATATTTTCTATCATATCCCTTAGTTTTTGTGTGTTAGGCAACAACACTAGGATATATCTAAGTGATGTTAAGTGGTGCAGGAGTCAAAAGAATTATTTGCACGTTGCATCGAAACACTTGACAGGAAAAAAGATGTCTGCTTTGCTTGCCCAGTCCGGAGTCTCCGGTCCTCAGGGGCTCAGGGGCCGGAGTCTCCGGCCTCTCAGGTTTTGACACATTCGACGGCAGTGATCTCTACGCACGCTTCTATCCTTGTAGACAGTGTTGGGCCTCCAAGAGCAGAGGTTTGTAGAACAGCAGCAAGTTTCCCTTAAGTGAATCACCCAAGGTTTATCGAACTCAGGGAGGTAGAGGTCAAAGATATCCCTCTCAAGCAACCCTGCAATTAAGATACAAGAAGTCTCTTGTGTCCCCAACACACCCAATACACTTGTCAGATGTATAGGTGCACTAGTTCGGCGAAGAGATAGTGAAATACAAGTAATATGGATGATTATAAGTAGTAACTGCAATCTGAAATAAAATGGCAGCAAGCAAACATGTAGCAGAACTTGTTGTAAACGGTGTTTCAATGCTTAGAAACAAGGCCTAGGGATCATACTTTCACTAGTGGACACTCTCAACAATGATCTCATAACTGAATAAGTAAAAGCTACTCTTAAACACTCTCTTGTTGGATAACAAACACCATTCATTGTGTAGGGCTACAAAAGCACACCTCAAGCCGGAGTAAACAAGCGCCACAACGTCATAAAGGAATCACACACGGTGCACACACTGTCACCTTTACACCGTGGAGAGTACCGGAGTTCATATTAAAGTAACCTATAGAGTGCATAATAGATAAAGAGTAACATCTACATATTCAACTAGATTAGCACAACTGAACACAAGTAAATACTACTCGGGATTATTCTCCTTCTTGATGAAGCAAGAGTACTATGCGTAGGGCTGCAAAGCACACCTCAAAGTCTGAGTAAACAAACACCACAATTCCCAAGAATAAGCCATGATAAATCTAAATTATTCATAGAGTCACACAAGTACCCACACTGTCACCTTGATACCGTGTTGTCACAATGACTCCAGAAACTAGACAAAATCACTTGAGTAGCATAAACATTATTAATGTATTCAGCGATACTAGCAATACACATGATCACATAAAGATCACACCATGGGAGAGAGAGATGAACCACATAGCTACCGGTAGAGCCCTCAGCCTCGGGGGAGAACTACTCCCTCCTCATCATGGGAGTCAGCAGCGGCGATGAAGATGGCGGTGGTGTCGATGGAGATGACTCCGGGGGCAATTCCCCGTCCCGGCGGTGCCGGAACAGAGACTTCTGTCCCCCGAAACTTGTCGTCGATGGCGGCGGCGCTGCGGAACTCTTCTGGAAATATGACTTGGTTTTTAGGGTTTTCGCGTCTGAGGAATAATAGGCGAAGGGGCAACGTCGGTGGAGGCTCGAGGGGCCCACACCACCTGGTGGCGCGGCAGGGGGCCCACCCGCGCCGGGTGTGGTTTGGCCACCTCGGCGCCCTCCTTCGTCTCTCCTTCGGACTCCGTGACGGTGCTGGAAAAATAGGGACGTGGCCTTTTGTTTCGTGCAATTCCGAGAATATTCGCAGAAGTACTTTTCTGAAACCAAAAACAGCAGAAAACAGGGAACTGGCACTGTGGCATCTTGTTAATAGGTTAGTCCCAGAAAATGCATAAAAGTGATATGAAGTGTATATAAAACATGTAGCAATGGTATAATATAAGCATGGAACATCAGAAATTATGGATACGTTGGAGACGTATCAAGCATCCCCAAGCTTAGTTCTACTCGTCCTCGAGTAGGTAAAACGATAACAACAAATAATTTCTGAGGAGACATGCTTTCACACAATCTTGATCATAATATTGTAAGACATGTAAGCTGTGATCAAATCATTCAAGCAAATGTATATAGTTGATATCAAAAGACAAAGCAAGAGTCAAACAAGCTAAAAGTTTTCATGAACTATTGCTTCAAAGACATGAAACCGTACAAGGTTCATTAAAGATGATTTAAGTATCCAGCATAGGAGTTCTATCCTTCAATCCAAGCATCAAGTAAATTTTCATAACATAGAAGGATTCAGCCAAGTAAACATAAACATGAACGTCATGAATCAACTGTTTCGAAGTCTACTCAACCGGTGAGCGCAAGCATTTGGTATTGGCACCATGATGTTATGGCAAAGAGAACATTAATGGGGGTTTGGAAGGCCAAAGGAAGAAAGTCTCACAAAGCTATAAGTGATCATTAGACAAGAGGAAGTCTTATAATCGAAGCTATGTAAGGAGTAGTGATTGCCATGCAACGGATGCACATAGAGCTATATGTGTATGAAAGCTCTCCAATGGAACTAGTGGGGGTGCATCCAACTTGGTTGCTCATGAAGACCTAGAGCACTTTTGAGGAAGCTCATCATTGGAATATACAACCCAAGTTCTATAGTGTAAATTCCCCACATAGTTATACAAGTAGAACATGAAAACTCTCTCACATGGAGTATAGGTGCTAAACATGAGCACAAATGATGACTATGAATACTGCAGGTGCTAAACATGAGCACAAGTGTGATAAAGGATAGTAATGTTGCCCCCTTTTTCTTTATTCTTTTTTTTCTTTTTCTTTTTTCTATTTTTTTTCTTTTTCTGTTTCTCTTTTCGATGGCCTCCATGGCTCTTTTCACAGGGGCAACACTCTAATATGATTACAAACTTTTTGGTACAAATAACTCATAATGAACAAAACATGATGTATAAAACTGTATGCCTCTGCCAGTGTAGCAGGATATGCAATGATCTAGCGTAACATGGGTAAACCACACATCAGCTGTATAGAATCATGCAAAGCAATATGTATGTGATGAATGACAACAAGTCATGTAATGTAAGATGGATGTTGCATGGCAATATATCTCGGAACAGCTATGGAAATGCTGTGGTAGGTAGGTATGGTGGCTGTTTTGAGGAAGATGTATGGGCTTATGTGTAGGAGAACAAGAGGAAGTCCTCCCACGGGGTTGGATGTACTGGCGAAGTATGCACAACTCTCAATGTGAGCAGAAGGCAATGCACAGCACCGAAGAGGCTAGCAAATATGGATGGTGGAAGTGCCAAAAACCGTAGCTTAACATTAGTCAAAAAGAACTCACAAGTTTATTGCAAACAACTAGCAGGTTCAACATTAAGAGCATGATTAAAATTCACTCCAAGAAGGGCCGTTCACGGCGGTACAAGTACCCCGTTAGATCCCTCGACCTTCAGCACAACTTAGTTATTACAATGAACTTTCAGACATGGAAAGCTATCAAGTCCAACTACACCTTCAACAATTTTAGAGTTTGTAGTACGGTACAAGCTTAAAGACAACAATCCACTAATGATTTTAACTTAATTAACCAGCAAGCTTTACCATCTAAATATCTCAAAACATTTGCAAAGAATCAAGTTATCAAAGTTTCAATGATCTACAAGATTATGCAAGTTTTCATACCACTACCACATGCAGCATTTTCTTTCTTCCAAGCAAACACCAACAACTTACTTAAACATAAACTCTCCAAATGATAATATAATGCAGCAAGAGAGTATTTATAAACACGTGCTAACAGCTCGAAGAGATGCATGAAAAACAGGAGCTAAAAGCACTGCAGTAGCTAGTTAAGAATACTCAACAAATATAAGTGAAGAACATGAGTATTCACATGAAAAAGCGGAGCGTGTCTCTCTCCCACACAAGGATTGCTAGGATCCGAATTTATTCAAACAAAACAAAAATAAAAGCACACAGACGCTCCAAGTAAAGCGCATAAGATGTGAAAGAATTAAAATATAGTTTCACTAGAGATGACCTGATAAGTTGTTGATGAAGAAGGGGATGCCTTGGGCATCCCCAAGCTTAGACGCTTGAGTCTCTCTGAATATGGTTGGGATGAACCACGGGGGCATCCCCAAGCTTAGCTTTTCACTCTTCTTGATCACATAATATCACCCTTCTCGCTTGATCCTTGAAAACTTCCTTCACACCAAACTCAAGACAGTTCTCATTAGAGGGTTAGTGCATAATCAAAAATTCTCATATTCTGTAATGAACAATCATTCCCAAAGCTTCTGGACATTAGCTACAGCCACCAATGCTTTGTGGAGCAAAGAAATCCACACAAACATCGTAAAAGAGCGAATGCAAAACAAAAGGCAGAATCTGTCAAAAACAGAACAGTCTGGAAGACGAATTTTTTCGAGGCACTTAAGTTGCTCAGATGGATCTGGCCCAAAATAATGAAAGTTGCGTACATATCTCAGGAAGATGCGTGATTTTTCGTAGAATTTTTCGAATTTTCTACAGGGAGAAAAGCTCAAATTCGTGACAGCAAAAATCTGTTACTGCGCAGAAATCCAAATCTTGCATCAACTTTCAATATAGAACTTTACTTGGCACAACAATGCGATAAAATAAAGATACAAAGGAGTTGCTACAGAAGTGACAAAACTCCTTGACTCAAAGAAAATAAAAATAACAGCAAATAAAAACGATGGGTTGTCTCCCATAAGCGCTTTTCTTTAAAGCCTTTTAGCTAGGCATAGTGATTTTTATGATGCCCACATAAAGATGAGAGTTGAAACATAAAAGAGAGCATCAAGAAGCATATATAAAACATGTTTAAATCTAACACTCTTTCTATGCATAGGAGTCTTGTAAGAAAACAAGTCAATGAAGAACAAAGTGACTAGCATAGAAATGCAAAACAAGTGTAACTTCAAAAATTTCAACATAAAGAGAGAAGACTTAATATTATTGTGATATATGAAATCGTGTCTCCCTCTCTCATAAGGACCAGTAGGTCTTAAAGTACCCAGCAAATAAAAGCAAATCAAGAGAAAGCTCAAAACTTCATCATAAAGAGAAGAAATTTAGTAACATGAAGATTTCTATAACCATACTTTCCTCTCTCAAAATAATTTTCAGCGGCATCATGAATAAACTCAACAATATAGCTATCACATAAAGCATTCTTATCATGATCCACATGCATAAAAGTATCATTACTCTCCACATAAGCATGAACATTATCATTAGTAATAGTGAGAGTAAAAGTATCACATCCATCATTGTAATCATCATAAATAGGAGGCATAGAATAATCAAATGATTTTTATCCTCAATAGTAGATGGACTGAGAATATCATATTCATCATTGTAAACATCATATATAGGAGGCATATCATAATCAACATAAACTATATCCTCAATAGTAGGTGGACTGAAAATATCACAATGATTATAATCATCATATATTGGAGGCAAAGTATCATCAAAGCAAATTTCCTCCTTAAAGCTTGGGGGACTAAAAATATCATATTCATCACAACTAGCTTCCCCAAGCTTAGACTTTTCCATAGCATTGGCAATAATGGTGTTCAAAGAATTTATAGTAATACCATTGCTACCATCATGCAAACAAGCCTCCATAGGTTTTTTAATTTTCTCTTCAAAAGCATCATGTCCTAATTCAATATAAAGTTCATAAAGATCTCTAATTTTTTTGTTGTTTTCCATTAAGCCTAACTAGTGAAAATAAAAACAAGAAACAAAAAGAATAATTGCAGAATCTAAAGGAAATAACTTCGAGCACTCACACACTAGCAACAATACTAGAAAATAGCTTTGTAGCCAGAGGATGTGAATACCTTTTACCTTACCTCCCCGGCAACGGCGCCAGAAAATAGCTTGATGTCTACGCACGCTTCTATTCTTGTAGACAGTGTTGGGCCTCCAAGAGCAGAGGTTTGTAGAACAGCAGCAAGTTTCCCTTAAGTGAATCACCCAAGGTTTATCGAACTCAGGGAGGTAGAGGTCAAAGATATCCCTCTCAAGCAACCCTGCAATTAAGATACAAGAAGTCTCTTGTGTCCCCAACACACCCAATACACTTGTCAGATGTATAGGTGCACTAGTTCGGCGAAGAGATAGTGAAATACAAGTAATATGGATGATTATAAGTAGTAACTGCAATCTGAAATAAAGATGGCAGCAAGCAAACATGTAGCAGAACTTGTTGTAAACGGTGTTTCAATGCTTAGAAACAAGGCCTAGGGATCATACTTTCACTAGTGGACACTCTCAACAATGATCTCATAACTGAATAAGTAAAAGCTACTCTTAAACACTCTCTTGTTGGATAACAAACACCATTCATTGTGTAGGGCTACAAAAGCACACCTCAAGCCGGAGTAAACAAGCGCCACAACGTCATAAAGGAATCACACACGGTGCACACACTGTCACCTTTACACCGTGGAGAGTACCGGAGTTCATATTAAAGTAACCTATAGAGTGCATAATAGATAAAGAGTAACATCTACATATTCAACTAGATTAGCACAACTGAACACAAGTAAATACTACTCGGGATTATTCTCCTTCTTGATGAAGCAAGAGTACTATGCGTAGGGCTGCAAAGCACACCTCAAAGTCTGAGTAAACAAACACCACAATTCCCAAGAATAAGCCATGATAAATATCTAAATTATTCATAGAGTCACACAAGTACCCACACTGTCACCTTGATACCGTGTTGTCACAATGACTCCAGAAACTAGACAAAATCACTTGAGTAGCATAAACATTATTAATGTATTCAGCGATACTAGCAATACACATGATCACATAAAGATCACACCATGGGAGAGAGAGATGAACCACATAGCTACCGGTAGAGCCCTCAGCCTCGGGGGAGAACTACTCCCTCCTCATCATGGGAGTCAGCAGCGGCGATGAAGATGGCGGTGGTGTCGATGGAGATGACTCCGGGGGCAATTCCCCGTCCCGGCGGCGTGCCGGAACAGAGACTTCTGTCCCCCGAAACTTGTCGTCGATGGCGGCGGCGCTGCGGAACTCTTCTGGAAATATGACTTGGTGTTTTAGGGTTTTCGCGTCTGAGGAATAAATAGGCGAAGGGGCAATGTCGGTGGAGGCTCGAGGGGCCCACACCACCTGGTGGCGCGGCAGGGGGCCCACCCGCGCCGGGGTGTGGTTTGGCCACCTCGGCGCCCTCCTTCGTCTCTCCTTCGGACTCTGTGACGGCGCTGGAAAAATAAGGACGTGGCCTTTTGTTTCGTGCAATTCCGAGAATATTCGCAGAAGTACTTTTCTGGAAAAAAAACAGCAGAAAACAGGGAACTGGCACTTCGGCATCTTGTTAATAGGTTAGTCCCAGAAAATGCATAAAAATGATATAAAGTGTATATAAAACATGTAGCAATTGGTATAATATAAGCATGGAACATCAGAAATTATGGATACGTTGGAGACGTATCAGGCAGCTACGGTATAGGGGTTCGGAGTAACCCCGGAGTCTCCGCCCGACCGGAGTCTCCGCACCTCCGGTCCGGAGTCTCCGCCCTAGACAGAGTTTTTGAAGCGAAGTGACCAAGCGACGGCAGCTGCAGTATTGGGTCCGGAGTGACCCCGGAGTCTCCGGCCCAAGTGGATAGAAACGGCTAGTTTTTCTGGAGGGGTATAAATACCCCTCCACCTACCTCCAGCCAGCTAGCTCGCCCAAACTTGAAGTCTCCATTATTGCAAGCTCAAGAACCACTAGATCTCCCAATCCCTCCACCCAAACTTGTTGATCTTTGGTTGGAATATAACCAAGCTCAATATCACCACGAGCAATATGATCCCGAATAAAATGATGACGAATCTCAATATGCTTCGTTCTTGAGTGTTGCACCGGATTGTGGCCAATCTTGATAGCACTTTCATTGTCACATAAAAGAGGCACTTTGTCACAATTGACACCGTATTCCTTTAAAGTTTGCCTCATCCATAACAATTGAGTGCATGCACTTGCGGCCGCCACATACTCGGCTTCGGCGGAGGAGAGATATGCAATTTTGCTTCTTAGAAGACCAACTCACCAAGGACCTACCAAGAAATTGGCATGCCCCGGAAGTTGATTTCCTATCATCCTTGCAACCGGCCCAATCCGAATCCGTGTACCCGGCAAGAGAGAAATTAGTGCCCTTTGGGTACCACAAACCAAACCTTGGGGTATCAACCAAATATCGAAGGATTCTATTGACCGCCACCATGTGGCTTTCTTTAGGAGCGGCTTGATACCTTGCACACACCCCTACACTCAACACAATATCGGGTCTAGATGCACAAAGATAAAGCAAAGAACCAATCATAGAGCGATAAAGTTTTTGGCAAACATCGATACCGTCGGGGTTAAGTTCAAGATGGCATTTGGTGTCCATGGGAAACCGCTTGCCCTTAGCATTGTGCATATTGAACCTCTTGAGCATGTCTTGGGTATATTTGGTTTGAGAGATGAAAGTCCCTTCATTCAATTGCTTGATCTCAAAACCGAGAAAGAACTTCAATTCGCCCATCATAGACATCTCGAACCTATCGGTCATAAGCTTTGAAAATTCATCATTGAAAGCTTTGTTAGATGAGCCAAATATAATATCATCAACATAAAGTTGGCATATGAAAAGCTCCCCTTTGACCCTCTTGGTAAAGAGAGTGGGATCGATTTGCCCCAATTCAAATCCACGGTCTAGCAATAGCTCTCTTAGGTGCTCATACCAAGCACGAGGTGCTTGTTTGAGACCATAGAGCGCCTTATCAAGCTTGTAGACATGGTTAGGGAATTTAGGGTCCTCGAAACCCGGTGGTTGCTTAACATATACCAACTCCTTTAAAGGACCATTAAGAAAGCACTTTTCACATCCATTTGTTGCAATTTAAAGTTATGATGTGATGCATATGCAAGAAGGATACGGATGGACTCAAGGCGAGCCACGGGTGCATAAGTCTCTCCAAAATCAATGCCTTCAACTTGAGAGTACCCTTGTGCAACCAATCTTGCCTTGTTCCTCACAACCATTCCATGCTCATCTTGCTTGTTCTTGAAATCCACTTTGTGCCTATAACATTGCGGCAATCTTTTGGCTTCTCAACTAGATTCCACACTTTGTTGCGCTTGAAGTTATTGAGTTCATCATGCATAGCTTCTAACCAATCCGGATCTTCAAGAGCTTCAAACACTTTCTTTGGTTCCACCATGGAAATATGAGCTTGATGTTCACTAAAGTTTGCCAATTGCCTTCTTGTGGTAACACCCTTCTTGTGGTCACCAAGGATGTTTTCTAGATGGTGACTCTTTTTTAAAGTCTTTTCAATTCTTGCTTTACGACGGGCTTCGATATCTCTATTGCATCTTGGAGGTATCTCTTGATCATCTTGATCATTTGAGTCCCCGTCTTGACCGGAATGTTGACCTTGATCATCTTGAAGCACATCTTCAACAATGAAGGAGAGGGTTGATCTTGGTCATGACCTTGGCTAGCATCAACAATAGGAGAACTTGGTTCTTGCATAGCAACTTGGTCAACATGAGGAGGGTCTTGAACTTGTTCTTGGGTGGTGCATCATTTGCTTCCATGATAGGCGCCGTTTCAACTTGTGATGAAGAGGCCTCCACTTGAATGGAGCTTGGACTTGCTTGAGGAGACTCGTAATGAATCTCAACGGGACGATGGAAACCAATGCCCATTCTTCTTATAGCATCTTGAGGCTCTTCATTATCTACATCACAAACATGAAATTGCGCCACTTGGGAGCCGTCATTCTCATCGAACCTCACATCACAAGATTCTATGACTTTCCCAACGGTTTGTCATAGACTCTATAGGTGTGAGATTCGGCACCGTACCCAACAAAAACACCCTCTAAAGCTTTAGATTCAAATTTAGACAAACGAACACTTTTGTTCTTATAGAAACACTTACAACCAAATACTCGGTAGTAGGAGACATTGGGCTTGTTGCCGGTGAGCATCTCATAAGATGTAAACTTCTTGCCAACTCGAAAGAATAGCCGGTTAGATGAGTGACACGCCGTGGAGATAGCCTCGGCCCATAAGAATAGCGGAGACTTAAACTCCGCCAACATAGACCTTGCCATATCCATGAGAGTCCGGTTCTTCCTTTCGGCTACACCATTTTGTTGAGGGGTATATGCAGCGGAATATTGATGACGAATCCCCTCTTCACTAAGAAACTCATTTAAGGTGTAGTTCTTGAACTCGGAGCCATTATCACTCCTAATGACCAAATAGGGACATTGTATTGGCGTTGAACTTATTGGAAAAGTCGATGACGGCTTGTTGGGTCTCATCCTTCGTCTTGAAGAAATAAACCCAAGTAAATCTTGAATAGTCATCAACAATCACCAAACAATATTTCTTCCCACCAAGACTGGTTGAGGCACGGCACCAAAGAGATCAACATGAAGAAGTTCCAATATCCTCTTTGATGAAATGATGGTCTTGCTTGGATGGGGAGAATCATGCATCTTTCCTTCAACACAAGCCCTACAAAGACGATCTCTAGAAAAAGAAACATTGTCTTTTAGTCCAAGAATGTGGCCACCCTTGTGAAGACTTTGCAAAGTTCTCATGTTGACATGGGACAAGCGGCGATGCCACAACCATCCCACGTCGGCCTTTCCGAATAGGCATATTGCTTGAGTGTTGGTAGACCCCGAAAAGTCCACCACGAACAACTCATTTTCAACATACCCAACGAACATGACCTTTAGAGTCTTGCTCCTCAAGAGTACCACCATATCAATAGTAAAATGGACATCAAAATTCATCTTATTAAGTGCACGAACGGACATAAGATTGTAACCGAGGGACTCGACAAGCATGACATTTACAAGGGTGATATCCTTTGCAACTACCACCTTGCCGAGACCCGTTACCTCCGCTTTTGATTTATCACCATAGGAGACGGATGCTTGATTTATATTTGGTCCCAACTCCGTCATGATCTCTTTGCTTCCGGTCATATGACTAGTGCATCCACTATCAACCACCCATTTAGACCCACCGGAAGCATAGTCCTACAAGAAATCATTGCTTGGTTTTAGGTACCCATTTCTCAATGGGTCCTCTTTTGTTAGCAACAAGGGTCTTAGGAACCCAAATAGAGTAAGCAATGTAACCATCATAAGGACCAACATATTTTGCATAAACATCCCCATAGTAATCAACATAAAGAAAGTAGTTGGGATTGTTATGCCCCGCAAAGTCACTACGAGTGGTCTTGCCCCTAGTGGCATTACCATCCGCAATGGAGTCTTGGCTTGTGCGGGCTTGGCATTGGTGTTGCTCTTCTTCTTCTTTGCCTTGGCCACATAACCGAGGCCCTCCTTCCCTTTGTGTGGCTTTTGCTCAAAAATTTGAGCAACACCTTTTCTTTACCTTTAGGAATAGAGGTCTTGGCACTAGTGGCCTTGGCAAGCTCAACCTTCAACCTAGCATTTTCCTCAATAACATTTGCATGATCACAAGAGGGAGTAGAGGTGCTAGGTGAGTTAGATTTGGAAAGTTGAGTTTGAAGTTGCTCATGAGACTTGACTAGAAGAGAGTGGGTACTTTCCAAGGCCTTGTGAGCCTTGTTAAGTTTCTCCACATCCTCAAGGAGTCTAGCATTAGCAACCACAAACTCGGCTTTCTCCTTTTTAACCACTTTATATTTAGCAAAGACATGATCTCTATCCTTAATGATTTTAGCAATTATTTCATCATTTTTATCATCAAGAGACTCAATTCTTTCCTCAAGAGAGGTTCTATATTCACTCTCTTCTTCAAGAGAAGCATTCAAGGATTCTATGGAAGCATTCAAGGATGCTATGGTGAGAGAATCCTCTCTCTCAATTTTTCCCTTGTCATCAAGGATTTCTTCGGCCGCATCAAGTTGTCTCAAGAGAGACTCAACATAAGCCTTAGCTTCACCTTGCAAGTTAGCCATAATAGTATCGGAAGCAACAAGTTCTTTCTTAATCACAAGACTAGTTTTATCATCTATTTCATGCATAGTCTTGGGAGTAGAAGATGATACCTCGGTGACGGAAGCCATGAGGCAACGAGCGGTGTTGATGGAGAGGTTCTCATTGGGGGATTCGAAGAGAGAAGGAGGTGGAGTTGATACAATGGCCAAAGCGGCCACCTCACGAGTGGGTTCTTCTTCTTCTTCGGAATCCTCGGAAGGATACTCTTCTTGAGTCAACAACACAATTCTTGGTGCTTTCTTGAAGAATGGCTTCCTCTTGACAAAAGGCTTCTTTTGTATCATTTTGATTCGCCCTTGAGGACAAGCCTTCCACCGTTTTGCTCTCTATTCTCATAAGGACAATCCTTGATGAAGTGATGCTTGTTATGACAATTGTAGCAAGTCTTTATCCTATTAGCAAACTCCTTCTTCCCGCTTGGATTGTTTGCATGATCAACTTGAGCCTTTGCCTTGGCCGGGTCACGCCAAAAGTCCTTGTTGCAAGAGCTATGTGACCATGGAGGGCTTGTTCAAGATCATCGGGAGGAAGGTTGTTCGGGCATGCTTCAACTTCATCATGTTCATCAAGACACACAACCTTGGCCTTCAAGGCAAGAGAGGGACCTTGCTTCATTCCCATGGCTCTAGCACGGTTGTCTAGAATTCATCTCAAGGTAGTTGAATTTTCCTTGAATGGCCTTCAAGTCAACGGGCTCGAAGGGCATGAGAGCATTCACATACTTCCTCTTGATCCAAGCATCACATCCACATAGGTTGCCCCAACATTGAAAAAGGCTTGGGCAAGAATCTTGAGTCTTGCATACATCTCTTCATGAGTTTCACTATCAAGCATGTAGAAGCCTTCGACTTCATTGTTCAAAGCATCAAATCTATTCCTCTTCATGCTTTCATTTCCAAGAAATGCCACCTCAAGGCACTCCCAAGCTTCTTTGGCGGTGGAGGCTTTTTGAATGTGATGAAGACCACTTTCTCCAACGGCAAGTTCAATCATGTGGAGAGAGGAAGCATTGAGTTGTTTCTCGGCAACCTCTCTTCTTGTCAAGTTGTTAGGATTCACGGCCTTGTATCCCTCTTGAATGATCCTCCAAAGCTTGATAGAGGAACTGTTGATATGAGATTTCATTAAGTGTTGCCAAGTAGCAAAAGCTAATGCATTAAGTTTAGGAGGTGGCCCCAAAGGGTTTATGCGAGTATGATGAATAGGTGGGTCGGGAGAGTACGTAAAGGGAACCCCATGGTACTCCGGCTTCCCACCTTCGGGAGTGGTGGTTGATGTGGAAGATTTCTTAGGGTCGGTTTCTTTATCTTCAACCCCTTTCTTTTCCCCGTTTCCCTCCTTGGTTTCACCGTCATTGGAGGTAGCGGATTCATCTAGTGGGGTGGTCTCCTTGGAAACCTTGCCACTTGCTAGTTGTGTGATCAACTCACGCACCTCGGCAAATTTGGTATCCATGGACGATATCAAAGATCTCTCCATCGATTTGAGATCGGCCATGGATGTCGTAGTGGCTTGATCATCCAAGGGATCACCATCACTTCGTGTCATACTTCTCTTACGCGGTTAAGCCCAACAAGAGAGCCGAAGCTCTGATACCAATTGAAAGGATCGTATGACACCTAGAGGGGGGGGTGAATAGGTGCTACTTCAATTTTAGTATTTTTTCAGCATATTAAGGCGTTCGATAGGAAGTGACGGGCAGCGCAAATGAAAGACACATATGAAGAGTCCGTACCAGATCTTGTAGGATGCTTCTATCACAATCTGATTGGAAGGAATCGATACAGATTGAAGTACCAAATAAATTCCAGGCCATGACTTATCTGAAAACCAGTCCACTCGCAAGAAACAATAGTCTGAGACTTGACAATCCCATCTGTATCTCCGAAATCTTAGAAGACCGAATGTAAAATCAGCAGACGGCTGAGAAGACGCAAGAAATAACTAAGCAGTTATCAACGGATAACGCAGCGTTCATCAGATTAGAGGTCATCCGCCATCAGATTCGAGGTCGCCGGCCGCCCGATTGTGATCAATGTGATGTTGAGGATGTCAGGAATGGATCAACTCGTAAATGACCTATCTATTTAAAATGGCATGGACGACTGCTTGGCTGCCTCGATTGGTTTCTTCCGCGCCATTACCTTCTTCCGTTTCTTATGTGTTTATGGTGGAGGATAGTGAGGAGACCAACAGGGAGTTGAACGGAAAGGAAGAACATGGCGTGGAAGACTGCAGTGCAGGTCCGTGGAGAAGTTGCTCCGTCGTAAAAAAAAGAAGAATTGTGAGGGAGATGAAGGGATGCGTCTCTAAAAGAAAACACGAAAATTAATTAATGATGAACTGGTGGGAGAGGAGGGGATACATGCGTTGCATTGTTGGGGAAGTAAATTGCCAAATAAATATATAGCAAAAATAATGATCTGGCTTTGTTATTTTTTTGCTGGGGTGGCAGATTGATGAGATGTGGCGAGTTAGGATTGGTCAATGATGCTTGATGAGGTGGACACCTTGCATGTTAAGAGAATTCCTTATAGTGGGTCATTCCTATTTAGATATAGAAGATTGCATCTCGGAGTACGTGGCAACTTCTATTGATCTGTCGATATGCTCCAGTCGCTCCTCATGTGGATGTCGGTCATGATACCGACAATGGTCACGTAGGGGGGAAGAGGAGCGCCCGATCTTCGAGACGACATAATCTTGTTTTCAATAGAGTTTTGAGGAACCTCCAAATTGCCTTTCATAATCATTCAAGGGATAAAGAGGTAGGCGGCAAACTGGGTTGGGTTCAATTTTCCGAGGGCATTTGATTCGTGGAGATTAATCACTTTTTGTTATTTGACATATCTTTTAGAGGATGTGACTTACACACTAAATTCTTCCTCAGTTAGTAGATTGGGACTAACCTTTTGCCTCTATTTAAAAAATATTACATATGTGCAGTCGGATGGTGTTCAGGGGCGGACGCACGTTATGTGGTGTGGGGGCACTGGCCCCACTCAATTTTCCGTCCAGTTCTAGGTATCACGTATACCTGGCTAGCAGGCCCCCCGTCAGCCCAGGACAAAGGCCCCCACTCCTTCCACTTCTGGTCCATTTAGCAAAATCCCATGAAGATGCCTCCCGCTGCTGCTGCAGATCAACGATCGAGGGAAAAATGAGCAGAATCTCTCCCAAAAAAAAATGGAGAAAACAAGCAGAAAACGGGGGGAAAATAGATCGGCGACGGCGCGACACTGCTGCCTTCGAGTCTTCGGCGATCCACCGCATCCGCAATTCAAGTCAAGGCAGGGGTAAGCACAACTGCACAAGCACTCTGCTCAACGCTAGGTTTCTTGTTCTTCTAATCTAAGTTCTGCTTCTAATCTAGTAATCTTTTTCAATTCTGGTTCTTTCCCATGTTATAGGCTTTAATAGCAAAATGCCCGTGCGTTGCAACGGGCGACGAATGTGAAAATCAGAATATCTTCTTCTTTTTCGACTTAACATCGAGAATATTTCAATATGAGAGGCAGTTGATCTCTGCCTAGTGCGCAGCCCGGCCAACCTCGAGGTCAGCCTATATCGGATTTGGACAGTGTACAGTAGAGGATACGAACTTGGATCAGACAGGGGCATATACCAATTTGTCAACAAAAAGAATATAGTTAGATCAAAAATATATTAATTAAACTCGGCTTCGACAACAACATAATTTTAATTTTCTCGTGGAGAAGTTAAATTGTTGGCTTGCCGTGTTGAGTATCCGAATTGATGGAGTGGATTAAAAGAAGCTCATTGGTTCTCTAAATTTTTTTCTAGTCATGCCTAAAAAGTGTTGTTGGGCAGTCTCAGTGGAGATTGTTGAAAGCAGACTACTCTTCCCAATATAAGCTCCATTTTCTCACAGAAATCTTCAAGAAATTAAGTTGAAACTGGGTGTGTTCTTCCATCAACACTAATCACAGGGCAATCTCTAAAGTATCGTGCAAACATGCTTTAATCAACAGTTGCAGATCCGCACTTACATAACAGAGAAACATTACTAATAATGTCAAGAACCATTACTAAACGTGTCTCATCTCAGAAAATAAAATTCAGGTGGTGCACATCTTTCTACGAAGAGGCACTTAATATGTTTTATTAGCAAATGAACACCAGCATCTCAGCCATCCATCATTATTAATTTGCGTATCTCATGAAATATATCCAGATTGTGCACATTGTACTGTCTTCCTAAATTATGTTCCACAACCAGACAATGTACTACCATATACAGAAACTTTGCACTGGTCCACAAACATGGAATCATCAAGGTCAATCTCCTTCTAGTTCAAAGGGGATCAATCAGTACACTTTGAAGATACTATACAATGTAGAATAAGCCACCTGCAGGAAAAATAAGCAGATGTAAGAAACTCAGCTTCCACTTGCTTGAAGAAAATAGTTATGATCGTATAACAATAAAAAGGGAATATGTACACATGTGATTAGCCTAGAAAAACATATCCTGTGTATGTACTATGTTTACCATATTGGCAACGTCCTTAGCTGATGAACCAGAAACTTCAATACATGTCTTTGATAGCACAAGCTGACAGTGACAGCATGAAGACCATAAAGAACAGTGCATGGAATGGTTTTGCGAGAATATCAGCCAGACTGCATGGTTTTCCAACAGGTTCATGTGAGTATATTTAAAACAGGGAGTTGTGAACGAGGAAAGAAACCATGAGCTAAATCATAACGAATAGGTATTAATGTAAGAGAAACATACCGTTCACCTTCATAAGCATGGACATAAGCACGAACAGGGTGGACAGAGTACTCTGATTCCTTTCTTTTCCCAAATGGTTAACCAGGAAATTGTCGCTCCAATTCCTGAAGAGAAGCATCAAAAGATTAAAACTACAACGCTGGCATTGAATTTTGTACCTGAGATATGAAACAGAGTTCGGTATCTAATTGGCATATAGGGCATGTAGAACTGGGAGTAGTTATCCGTTACTTACAATGGTGTGTGGTTGCATCCGTATTCTCTTGCAGTCAGAGCCTCCAGCTAGGTTCGTCGCCTCCACTCGCCGTTGGTGGCCTTGGGAAAGTCGTTCATGAACGGTCGCCGTCGACGAGCGCAAGGTGTCCATGGCCACGGCGCTCAGGCGCGAGATGCAGCCTGCAGGCCCTGTTCGCCGCGCGGGGACGCTCCTTCTCGCTCCGGCAGATCTTCACCGGCGGTAGGACGGTCCTCACCTCCAGCCCCGTCCCTCCCTCCTCACCCCCCTATTTGCTCCAGCTATGGGGATGCGGGATTGGGGCGTGGAAAGTGCAGGGGCCTGCCGCCGGCGGCTTAGCGGTGGTGGTGCGGGGGCTTCCGGCTGTGGGGTAGCCGTTGTGGCGCAGGTTATTCCGGCGGCAGGGAAAGGCGGGGATGCCTGGGTCTTCCGGCGGAGGGGAAGGTGGGCCGCACGGCGGAGATAGCGCGGGCGGCGGCGCTGGGTTGGATAGGATTTGCGTCGCGTCTCTGTCTGTCGAAACGGTTCAAGGGGCAGAAACGCAAAACATCAAAGTTAATTGTTGTACTGCGGGTTAATTTTGGAAAAGATAAAGGGCTAAACTGAAAACTCGGTGCGACGTACGTGCGTATCGTAGGAGTTGCATGCATAATTTTCAACCCAGATTTTGGAAGTGCGGGACGTTTTTGCCTGTTCTATCTTGACGTACCGCCGCCAACCATCACCTTTACTCGTATTATATACTCCCTCCGTCCCAAAATAAGTGTCTCAAAGTTGTTCAAAAGTGAATGTATCTATACTTGTTTTATGTCTAGATACATCCACTTTTTGACAAATGTAAGACAGTTATTTTGGGACGGAGGGAGTAGTAGAGATACAATCCCTATCTAACAAGACAAGTTTATTATTTATTTTTCAATGCAATCCGGCAATAGGCCTACCCGGCAATCCATAGTACTAGTACTTTCAGACTTTCTGCTAGTCGCATAATTCTGTATATGTTGTTACAGTAAGTGTTTCAACTATTAAGCATGGAAAAAGGAACACAATGAAGAGGTTACCAAACTGGTGATGATTATTTGAGTTATAGCCTCATTTGCTTCGTGGAAAAGCGATTTTCTCTACTAGTGAAGTGAATATTGATTTAAGATGAAAAAATTGGCGTGGGAGGAATAAAATGTAATGTTTTAACACCCTAGACCTCTACTCTATATTTAGCACTTCCATTGTTTAGATCTCTAATCATGTGTTTTCTCTTTCATAGGTAACACCATTTATTCGAAAGATTAGTATTCTCTTTTGCGACGTACAATCTATTGGGATATCTGAAGTCTTTTTCATCTAAAATGGTTCGTTCACTTTTCTGATAAAACTATGAGAAATAAAATTGGTGAAAGTTTTTTTGTCATATTACTAATGGATGAATTACTTCTGTGTCAACGACCGTGCCTCACTCGTCAACGCTACCAAGGCTCGGAAGGAGGACGACGGCCCACGTACAAGCAAGACGAGGCCCAAGAGAGGAACCAAGGCACCGGCCTGGTTAACTGATCCAGCTTGGACACGCTAGAGCTCCGTCAGGTTTAGCTATTTAGGCAGCAGTTGGCTGATCATTGAGACTTGGCTTGTAAGAAACGTAAGAACGGCTGATGCCGTGGATTGGCTCGGGGGTGGTTGGGAGGATCGAGCCCCGAACAACTATTTTGCTTGGATCTAGATCTTGCTTGCTTGTAGAATTAGCGATCATAAGCGAGTAACTTACATTCTGAGACAGTACTATGTGTGTGTATATAACATATTAGACGATTATAAACCGATGTGTGACCTGTGTCTATAGATACATGGCCCCCGGTCAGTTTTTATCCTGGGTCCGCCACTGATGGTGTTGTTGTGTACAAGAAGACATATCTCCTTACACTGCAACTATTGTCTATGAAGGTAGGCATGAACAGAACGCGAGAACGAAAATGTTGATAAGGATTAAGGAGTACGAGGAGGAGTATCATGCACGCCCTGTCAAGCATGCTTGTTGTGAGACGATCGACCAGCCAGGTATCCAGAGCCTCTTCGACTCGTGGGGTCTCAAAAGTGTGATACACTGATACCGCAATATCATAGCCACTCAAATCATACAGCGTTTACTGTGCACCAAGGTTTGTTTTATTGCGTCACGACAAAAATAAATGAATCGCAACAAAATATTGTAAGTGGATGAATAAGTTGTAATGGAATCTGGTGCAAAGAATCTTAGAGAAAAGATCATACCGAATTCAACCTTTTTTTGGAAATAATCTACCGAATTCAACCTTAGCAACAAGTCGCACAGTACAATTTTTTTTTTGGAGTGCTGCTGGGATGGAGGGTGCGGTGGAGTCTGCTTCTTGGAGGAGGCCGTGCGTGATGGAGTCGCGGTGCAGGTTTTGGTGGAGCGTGGCGGACAGTGGCGATGGCGAGCTATGCAGCGCTTTCAGCCCAGTGATCTGGGTGCCCTCGTTTACTCAGGTCTGCAATCTCTCGATGGAAGGAGAGAGCCTCCGGCGAAAGCTTTGCCCAATTTTTGGTCGGAGCCGACAACGGCGGCGCCTTCGGGCGTTGTTTACCTTCTTGAAGGCGTTATCGTGGAGCTGTTTTCCTCTTCATTCGAGGGGCTTGGACCCTCCGGGTGAAAACCCAAGCTCCATTCCGGAGCGGGCGACGACGATAGTCATGTCGCGACCTTCTTGAAGGCGTCGCTTTGGAGGGCGAGTATGTTGTTGTTGCATGGGGTTTCCATCGCTTCTGGGATCGAGGATGTCGGGGCAGCGGCCCCGGGATGGCGGATGTGCACCGAGGCGGCGGCCTCGGGTAGCTGTGCAGTGTAGCCCCATAGGGCAGGGTTGCGGCTAGCACAGTTTTGGGTGGTGACCTTGAGCGGTAGGGGCGGCAGGGTTGTCGGCTCGGTCGGCGCATCCCAGCGGGGATGGTTGGACGGTATGTCGGGGCAGCGGCCCTGGGCATGGTGTGGCGACCGTGGTCTGCGGGCAGTGGTCCTGTGTAGCTCGGGCTACAGGCATCTGGTTCGTGCGGCGTTGCAGCTCGAGTACGAGCGGTGTTATGTCGGGGTGGCGGCCCCGTAAGGTGGTGTCGGCTGAGTGTGTAGGGCATACTGGAGCGGTGGATGTCGGGGCGGCGGCCCCGAGAGCTTCGCGGCTTCAGTGGAGGCGAGGTTGAGGTTGTCGGCTCTTCTCCGGCGTGTCAGGCGAGGTTGAGCTCCACCCCAAGGCATACTGGAGTGGAAGGCTGTCCGGATCTTTGCGGAGTGGTGGTTTGAGCTTGACTCTAGGTGTTTTCGAGGTTGCGTGGACTCCGCCCTGTGGTGTTGGTGTTTGTTGTACGATTTTCGCCTGGTTTCTCCCGCAAATAAACCGGACACCTTCTTCTTAATTAATATATAAGGCAAAGTTGCCTTCATTTAAAAAAAATCTAGTATTTGAAAGTTCCAATGGATTTTTGTGCACTAGGGATAAATTATACCAACATTCAATTTTACTACTCATGCGTGTCATCATTTCATTAGTCGAAAAAAAAAATTATTAGTACTATCTCGAGTGTGAAAAAATAGTAGAGCCCCCGGTGAGGATCGGACTCACGACCTTTCCCTTACGAAGGGAACGCACTACCACTATGCTACGGAGGCATGTTCTGCTACTGAGTTAACCACTGTTTTCATTATTGAATCCCAGAACCAACACTAACAAAGCGGAGCGCCTAAGCTCGGTTGGCCCTGTGATGTAACCAGGGGTTTCGAATTTGAAACGACAGGATAGATCTAGCAACCCACATCATGTGCTGACTCACCTGCACTCGGCAGAAAACAAAGGAAATGCAATAGCATGCATGAGCACGTACGTCCTGCAGCGGCTGCGAGCTGGGCCAATGACGTGCTCATGCATGGATGACACGTGCATGAATGACGTGAGCATCCATGCATGAGCTGCGAAAACAAAGGAAATGCAATAGCTTGCATCTACACGGGCGATAGATGCAAGCTATTTACACGGACTGACACGTGTAAATGCGGGCAGACATGTCAGTCCGCACTCAGACTCAGAGAGAAAGCAAGAGACTGTACGCCTGCACCATCACATTCATGGATGTCTGGAGACAGCCCCAACGGCTCCGCTCCTCCCGGATCCGGATCCATTCATTCATTTCCAAAGATACATCCCTCTCCACTTCACCACACCTGCACTCACTTGTCACTTCCAACCAACCTTTTTCTTGCAATTGGAATGAAAGCTTGACACAACCACAACCGTCTGGACACTCGGGCAGGAATTTGCGGTTTGAGTCACATAATAATCGATTACGAATGATTGCCTATCAGGGGCAGGGAACATATTGTGGTTTGATGTACCAAAGAGAAGCGATAGAGACACCAAGACTGAGATTTCGCTATAATTGTGAGTGAAAGTCTATCACCAGCAGCGTACTATCACCAAAGCGGGCTAAACAAGACGTCCAGAAAGAATCAACTCCACCCTTGACAGAACTAATCATGATGTAGATGGCCCACATTCCCACTATGGAGCAAGCAATTTGGGTTCATGGATTTTTTTAAGATGCTACAAATCCAGTAGCAGCAGCATGGTACTGCTAGCAACAAGGCATAAACCACTGCTGCAATTCAACATTGGAAGCAGGCAGATCCATCCACATAAAAGGCATAGCATATTCAGCAGCAATCATCAAAGGAGATAAATCACTAGCAAGAACAAGGATTTAATCTAACATTACCCAAACTGATATTATCACAATGTTAGCCGGTGACAATGGGAAAGAGTAATCTAGGTACAAGCGGGGGGCACACCCACCCGCCGGGTGCGCCAACAAGGAGCGCTATCCGTTATAGGACGAGAGGAAAAAAGGTAAAACACATCACGATGTGAAGCGAAACTGGATGATAATTCTAGTACATTGATGGATAGGATAGGCTCCTTATGACACCACCACCGCACAAGGCAGCTCTGATTCTTCTCCATTGGAGCACCGCCTTCGAGCGGAGGCTTCACTCGTCGTCGTCTTCCTCCTGCAGTTGGAAGCATGCTCATGTTCAGATATCTAAACAGTTGTTTGGTTTACAGATTATTAGGTCTTCAGATCAGTACCAACTAGAGTTGGGTCATTTTTTAGGTCAACTACAAGTAAATCTACAACTGAATGAGAGAATACAGCCTCGCGGTGGACCGATACATATGCTCCAGCATTAATAGGATGCGTATGTATACCTCATCGCTACCCTCGTCGTCATCCTCGTCATTAATCTCAGACTTTGACTTGTCGGATTCCTCCTCGTCATCGTCTTCCTCCTTGGCAGCAGGAGCAGCCTTCTTGGTTGCAGCAGCAGCGGTGCTCTGCCCAACATTACAGAGCAGGGTTAACACCGTATTAATTAAACAAAATAACTTACTGTAAGATACGAAGTAGAAAAAAGGAGCAAGGTGTGCACCGTGGCAACCTCGCCCTTGTTGTAGAGGGCAATGGCCTTGTTGTACTCGATCTTGAGCTTGTTGGCCTTGGCTTGGTAGGGGGCCTTGTCCTGCAACCAAATAACCCACAGGCATATGAGTAAGCTTTACGCGCATCCACAAATCAGTGGGTATGGATCGACAAAACCTAAGCTAGCTAGGGTTAAGCATACAATATGTCTGTTGGGAGGAAAGCTTACCGAATCGGTCAAGCTCTTCCACCTCTCGCCGGCTGCTTTACCGACCTGAGGAAAAAACCACCCAACAATAGTAAGTTAATAACTAATCAGCTCACAGATTATGATCCCATCTAGGGCAAGTAAATGATTATTTATCTATTTACTTATTACTGCATGGTTGGTCAACGAATTTGGAAGTGGAAGGAAAACTTACTGCAGCGACGGATTTATTCTTGGGGTTCTTCTCCTTGAACTCCTTGCGGAACTCGTCCCTACCAGAGGGAATCAACAAGGTCAACCCGGCCGCCCAGAAATCACGGAAAGTATGCTAAAACAGTGGAAGCTGAAAGGGGATCTCATCTCACATGAAGACGAAGAAGGCGCTGGGCGCCCTCTTGGGCTTGTTGGGGTCCTTGCCGGCCTTGCTCTTCCTGCCCTTGGGCGCCGGCTTCTCCGCCCCCTTGCTCTTCACCGCCAGCCTAACCAACCAACCACAGATCGCGAACCACTCAGCAACCCTAGAACAGATCTACCAGAGCACAACAACATAAACACGACGAGAACTCGGAATCGAATCTCTTACTTGGTCTCCGGCTTGGCGGCGCCCTTGGCTTTGGCCCCCTTCATGGCTGCTGGTGTTCCTGGAACCAAAAAAAAAGACGGCAACGCGTCGGGTCAGGTCAGATCGGGTCTTGGGACGGCGGAATCGGGCGGAACGGCGGCGAATCGGGCCGAATCGGCGGCGGCGGCGGCGGCTCACCTGGGGGAGGAGGAGGTAGACGCGTTCGTTTGGGGGAAAGGAGAGAGAGACGGGCTGCAGAGTTGCGGTGGGCTGCGTCGAGGGGATAAGAAGCGGTGTGCCCGCCGAGGGCGTATCCGCGATTTCCCATACCTCCGAGGGCCCAGTCCCAACTACGAATTCGAATTTCCGGACCGATCTCGAACTTTTCTCACTTCCTTTCACTTACCCAGCTGTGACGTGTGGGTCCGGTTGCGCAGTGGGACCAGAGTGTCATGTTGGCGGGCACGTGGGTAGATGCGCGGGCCGACGCTACGTACAACTTGCCAGGGCTGTAAACACAGTTATCAAATAGAACGAGGGGCTAGAAAGAAAACGCACGCGCCAGGGGCTTGGGCGGGATTTTGGAAATTTGGGGCCGCGCCGATATTTTGCTCCATGTGCCACGAGATGCTGCGAGGCGGTGGGCCCCACTCACCGCCACGTCACCGATCCGCGAGGTCTCGTCTGATTGGCCGGCCGGCCTTGCGTTGAGATCTCAACGTACGAGCGTTTGGTCTGTGCTTTCACTCTGTGCTTCCTACGGCACCGGAGAGGCGATGTTTTGAACGTTGGGGAGCACCGATTTGGGCGGTTGGAAATCCTGGATGTTGCTGCGCGGCGCCTTCCCATGGATGCGGCGGCCGATATGGGGGTTCTGCCGGAGTTTGGAGACATTCTGGGTTTTCATTCACGTGGTTTACATGCTTGATCATGCTGACGTCATTGACTGCATCCTGTTAATCATGCTGATTTACCACCAGATCCGTGGCGTTCTTGGCGTGGATCTGTAAAACCAAATGCTTGCTTAAATACTTGATATTTTTTTGTAGGCTTTAATGTATGCATTGTGCTCCACGTGGTAACTAGTTAGAAAATGAGGACATCTCCAACCGCATTGAGAATGCACGTCTGGATTTGTCCGCGGACAATGCCTAGACATACCCATTTTTTTTCCTCCAACTGTCGTCAACCTTATTTCAATACTTAGATCCATGCAGCATAGATAGATACATACGTCGTGACCCTGAAACTTGAAAAATAATAGATAGATACGTACGCACGTGCGTCCTCGTGCATATTCTAATACATAGATAGCAATCAACGACGCAGAACTGCTGTCGCGCCTCGCCAAGGGACATAGGCGCATACATGTACGTGCCCACGCCCTCGGCCTCGGCCCCGACCATGCCCACGTCTGCGGCTTGGTTGGGGGCGTCATCTTCACTCTCGCGGACGCGCATCTCCGCCAGCTCTGCGCGGCGCTATGGGGTCAGAGAAACAAGTGATTTTCCGGCGATGCATGGTGGCGGCGCTGGTGCATGCGGACGGGGATAGGGTTTGATCGGCTGCGTATATAAGGTCGGAGAGAGGCTCCACGGACAGTGCACCGACTGTTCATCCATGAATGATGAAGACTGATCATCGGTGATGTCTTCTGATAGCTCCAATTCTTGCCACATTTTCAGAGATGTTTTCCATGAGTTTTGCTTCCTATTTACTCGCATTTGTTCTTCTCACACTAACCCAAACACCTAGTTGTGTGGAGAACTGTCATTTTCCTTGTGACTTTCAGGAACTACACGTTATAGAGAGGAAATGAAGTCATATTTGGAATATTGCGAGCAAATCAAGCATTTCCCTTTTTGGTGGCAACATCATCCAAAGATGTAGCAAAGATAACGAGTCACGGTACGGTCGGGTGTGACCATACCATACGCCGCCACCTTTGTCTCGTCAAAACCAGAAACTTTTGCAAAAGGGAGGAAGGCAGATAACATTAGCATCATCGTCGAAAACATCCAGAACCGAGAAGAGAGGAGACAGAGGGAAGATCTATCTGCCGGACCTGTCCCTGCGATCCGGCTCCAAGATCCTTCACTCCACCACCATCACCCCCACTAGAGAAAGAGATTCATTTTTGTAAGGTTAGAGTTTGTAAACTCTACTTAGATTGAACTTGAGACACTTGAGATATTGTTTGGTTGATCTCCAACTATTGTGGAACCCTACGGTAATATTGAGATGAACCCTATTTTTATCCTTATCAAGTCTATGATTATTCTCTCATGTGTCTGTAATCCCCCATAGGCGTGGGAGATGTATGGGATTGGTGAGATATGTGTTTGTGCCTATCCATTTTATTATTTGTGAGAGCTTTCTAATCATTGTTTATAGGATTGTTTATCTATAATTTACCTAATGCTTGTTGTCTAGGGCCCAGATAACATGATTTAACGACCCTACATAGATATGAACTTGTTGTTTAGTGAATCTTTGACCCCAAAATGACATATTGGTATATCTATTAGGAACAAAGATGACTCGAGGATAACGGGAAGCCACCAAGTCTAATGCGTTGGTTCGGTCTCATGAGATTGAGACCTTAAATGTTGATGCTGACAATTAGGGATGTAAACGGATCGGATCGGATTTTGCCTCTACCATATCTTTTACCATATTTTTTCCTCGGATTCGGATCGGATCGGATAATGAATGGTTGCGGATTCGGCGGCGGATATATATGATCGCGGATTTGGAACGGAAACAGAGTGGATTCGGGGCGGAAATAAAATTAATCGAATCGGTACGCGCAATGTACATCATCAACCCACAAAACTAAAAATAATCGCACTACAACTTAATAACCTAACAAAGTTGTATTCCATAGTCTGTACACTGACCATTTAAGTGAGGTGATTTTTTTTTACTCTTATTTATGTGAGTTGATGTTCAACGGATGAACTACATAACTCACAAACTACAAATTGTGATCTATTAGTTTAGATATTTCGGTAGAAAATCGTATTATTCGAATTATAACCATCGGATAATCCTAATTAATTTTTGGATAATTAATAATGTGGAGCGAACCTCATGACGAGATTCGAACCATTGTTGGCTCGATCTTTCACGGCACAAAACTCCATCGCAGCAAGTAGCAATCGTGAGTTTACGAATAAATTCACAAACTCTGCATGAAACAACACGCCAACCATTCTAGTCGAAGGAATAACGTGGACGAACCGTATAGGCTCAGCTTGTAATATCCTACGTAGTAGGAACTCACACGCCAACAGAGATTTTTGACAAGAATACTCCAAACTCGATAATGACGGCCGGCGACCGGAACAACACACGGTGTCTAAATCATAACTCAAAACCTAACTATTATATTAACGGAACTTGGCTTTATATAGCCGACCCCTTACGCATCTAACTTGACTAAAAGGAAAATACACAACTGAGTTGAACTAATAGGAAATCTTAACAAACGTAACTAGTATTTATTAATCTTGCACGTTATCTTTCCTTGCCATGCATGCTGGTGGGCCCCATCCGGTTTCCTTTAGAGACATATCTTTCCACGGTCGGTGCTCCACGTGGTAACTAGTTAGAAAATGAGGGCATCTCCAACCGCATTGAGAATGCACGTCCGGACTTGTCGGCGGACAATGCCTACGCATCACCATTTTTTCCGTCCCACTGTCGTAAATGCTTAGATCCATGCAGCATAGATCGATACATGCGTCGTGACCCTGAAACTTAAAGAAAAAATAGATATGTACGAAGCGTCTGGACAATTATCGTGCCGAAAGGAACGATATGTACGAAGCAATTGAAGAACAAGAAGATATGGACAAGTTGGGACAAGGTTTTACATCGGTCGAATTACTTGAAGAAGTAGACATTGGGGATGGCACTATCCCTAGGCCGACATTTGTAAAACAGAAGTTGGCGGCTGATTACAAGTCTAAGTTAATCGCGCTAGTTAAGAAGTACGTGGATTGCTTTGCGTGGGAATACCACGAGATGTCTGGGTTAAGCCAAGAGTTGGTCGAACATCGGTTGCCTATTAAAGCTGGCTTCAGACCACACAAGCAGCCGGCTCGCAAATTTAATCCACTGATCTATGATCGGATTAAGCCGGAAATAGGCCGGCTTTTGGAAGCCAACTTTATTCGGCCATGCAAATACGCCGAATGGATAGCCAACATTGTGCCGGTCAAGAAGAAAGGATCCGACAATATCAGGGTGTGTATAGATTTTAGAGATTTGAATCGCGCCACGCCAAAGAATGAGTACCATATGCCAATAGCCGACATGCTTATCAACGTAGGCTCAGGTCACAAAGTTATCAGCTTCTTGGATGGCAACGCAGGTTACAACCAGATATTTATGGTTGAAGAAGATTCAGCTAAGACGGCGTTTCGCTGCCCAGGTTTTGTTGTTTTTTTCGAATGGACTATGATGACCTTCAGACTGCAAAATGCTGGATCCACATATCAAAGAGCGATTAACCTGATATTTCATGATCTTCTGGGAGTCGTAATGGAGATGTATATTGACGACGTGGTGGTTAAGTCGGACGGCGAGTCAAATCATTTGGCCAACTTGCGTTCGAAAGAATGAGGAAGTACAGGCTCAAGATAAATCCTTTGAAGTGTGCTTTTGGCGTGTCGGCTGGAAGGTTTCTGGGTTTTATCATATATGAACATGGCATAGAAGTTGACCCGACAAAGATTGAAGCCATCCAGAAAATTGAAGGGTTCGTAGCATAGAAAACAAAAAAATCCTACGGTAAGAACAGCCAAGATCTAATCTAGTGGATGTGAGCAACGGGTGAAACCAAGATCCAAGAGAACTCACCCTCGAAGACCGTAAGCATTTCGAGAATAATTCTCGTGGATGACGTAGTCGTTCACTCGCCGATCTCAAGATCGTGAAGATGTGCGCTTCAACTGGTAGCGCCTCCGTACTCGGTCACACGTACGGCTTGATGACGACCTCCGTTCCCTCGATCCAGCGGGGCAGCAGAAGTAGTAGAACCACCGGAAACTCCAGCAGCACAATGGCGTGGTGTAGTGGAGAAAATAATTGGCCATGGCTTCGCCAAGCGGATGGCCGGAAGGTGGAGCAGCGGGAGGAGGGAGAGAGAGGCAAGTGTGTGGGGAGAGGGAGCTCCTACCCCTCCTTATATAGGAGGGGGAGGCAGCCACGAAATTGGAGTGCCCCCACCTCTCCCCTCATCATGTGAGTGGAGTCTCCACTCAACCCACTCATTCTCTCATCAATTCCCACTCAAAATTCCAAGGGTTATTTTCATTAAATAAAACATTTTTATTTCTTTATTAATATTTGTTAATTCCATTAACAAACATTAACACTTACCCCCTTGGTCAATTTGTTAATTCTATTAACAAACATTGACAATCATCCCCTTGAACTATTTCAATATTACCCGAAACAATTTTGGTGCTGTCCAAACTTTTTTCTCTAATATTCCGTATCTACCCAAAAGTGTCGGCAAACTTTAAGTGTGTCACCCTACGGTTCGTGAATAATGCAGCCATGATCGAGACTACTCTCCGATCAATAATCAACAGCGAGATCTGGAGATCCGTACTGACTCCTACACATTCAACGATGAATCTTGTGATCGCGTGAACCATAAACGTCATAACCAATTCCTTTTGTCTCGCGATATTTTACTTGTTCGAGATCAGATCATTGGTATCAACTATACCTAGTTCGATCTCGTTACCTGACAAGTACTCTTTACTCGTTCTGTGATATGACATCCTTGTGACCTAGTCACGTGCTTGCAAGCGGTGTCGATGTGATATCACCGAGAGGGCCCAGAGTATATCTCTCAGTCATCTGGATGGACAAATCCCACTCTTGATCCATGAGCCTTAACTAATACTTTCAGTGTACCCAATGCCACCTTTATAATCACCCTTTCACGGTGTGACGTTTGATGTCATCAAAGTACTCATCCGGTGTTAGTGATTGACATGATCTCATGGTCTAAGGATTACAGTTACTTCGTATGTGAATGATATAACAATGTAAACTAAATGACTTGATCGCATTGCTATAATATCTTTGGGTGTGTTCATCACATCATTCTCCTAATGACGTGATCCCGTTATCAACAACATCCAATGTTCATGATCAGGAAACCTTGATCATCAGTTAATCAATGAGCTAATTAAATGAGAGGCTTACTAGGAACTCTTACTTGTTTATTAGTCACACATGTATCAACGTTCTGATTAATACAATTCTAGCATGAGAAATAAACCTTTATCATAAACATGGAATAAGGTAATAACCATTTTATTATTGCCTCTCGGGCATATTCCTTTCAGTCTCCCACTTGCACTAGAGTCAATAATCTAGTCAATAAGTAAGCACTTAACACTTATGGCATTCCAGTGTTATTACCATGCTTCACATGTGGTAAACTTCATCATAAGATCTGACATGTTCAGGTCCGTTTGTATTTGCACGCCTTAGCATCTACACGCATCACTCATTCTCTAATGAGATGGCTTTGTATATATTTTTGTCAACTGGTGAGACCTTAATTCCTCAGATTAAACTAATGTTACCAACATTCTGAAAATACAGCTTCATAGTGTCAGCATTCTTGGAAATTCACCAAGTTCATTAAAGAACTGCTTGACACAAAAAATACTCTTATTTGTTGTCAACACAACGATATACTTAGCCTTTGTTGTAGTATTCATCACAATACTCTAATTTTGAAACTCATTCAAAACTAGCATGGAACTTTCTTCCAGCTTATTGTGCCACCCTTCAACACATATTTTAATTGAGATAGATTTTGGATAGATGACAAGACTATTTGTGTAACATATTACAACGAATGGTTTGTTATTACTGAATAGGAAAACACATCCTTACTTTTTCCCAAAAAATACTTAAGGATCTTTTCCACTATAGTTAAATCATCATATGAATTATCCTAGTATAACACTTTATAGCATAGGACTTATCTGGATGTGTACATATCATGGAACACATGACTTAAATCTCCATTTCAATTTTGCTCATCATGTATTGCTCAATTATTTTCCATGTGGCAAGAACCCTTTCTTGTCGTTTCGATATTGACTAACTTCAATACTTCATCTATGTACCTTGGCTCAATTTTGACAGGCGCTTCAATCCATCTCTATAGATATTGATGCCCAATCTTAACCGTGTTAATTTAAAATACATATTTTCCAACCAAATATATGTCATCTACACAAATTATTAGAAATATGTCATAGCGCTCGCACTTAATTTCTTGTAACTTTACAAGTATATTCACTATACATGATGGAATCAAACGCTTTTGATAACTTCATTAAAGTACAGATTCCAACTTCGTTATGCTCATTTCAACCATTGAAATTTGCATACTTTTCTAGAAACCTTTTGAATTTAACAAAATTCACAGACTGTGTCACGTACACATTCTTGATCAGCTTTCCTTGAGAGGAAAGTTGTTTTGGTATTCAACTGCCATATCAAAATATGTAACTTTTTCTAGAACTACTGTGTCACGTACACATTCTTGATCAGCTTTCCTTGAGAGGAAAGTTGTTTTGGTATTCAACTGCCATATCAAAATATGTAACTTTTTCTAGAACTATCCGCAAAGCCGAAAGTATCACTACGGTAGATCAAAATCTTTTTGTAGTCAGCTATTTGAACTTTGTCACAAACACCATTTCGACAAGCTAGTTAAACTTTCAATGGATGTAAACATCCATGCCTTGTTGCTTTATAGATCCGTTTGCAATCATGAGGATACAAGCCTTCCGAAATGATTACCAAGTCAAATACTTGTCATTCGCACACGGATACTATCTCGGATATAATGACTCATGGCCAATTTACGAAGTCAGGGCCCATCATTTGCTTTCTTTATAATTTGCAGGTCCTTTGTTGTCAAAACAACACTTCATTCTCAAACCACAAGTTGGTCTAAGTACAAAGTTTTATGACCTTCATGGTTCAGTTTGCAAACTCGTTCGAAGTTACTACAACACATGTAATGTCTTCCACTTAGTCAAAATAGGAAACTCTAGAACAACTTCTAGTGCTGCGCTACTCTTGACATGATAACGATGATTCTCTAATCTCATCGAGCTGCACTGTCCTCCCACTCACTTCTTTCGCAAGAACAAACTTTCTCGAGAAATCTACCCTTTCCGACAAACAACATTTGTCTTAGGTTTGGTGATAGGAGAAATAATACCCAACGGAAAGTTTGGGATAACCTTATAAACATATATTTATCCGATTTTGGTTGTAAACATTTTACAAATGCTATGCATACCAAATTTAGGAAAAGACAATTCGGGTCACTACCCAAGCCATAACCTGTATGGTTGTCAATTTCAACGGATCACGATGGCGCTCTTTTCAGTGTAAAAACGGTAGTCTCTAAAGCATAAACTACAAAAATCTAGTGGCATTTTATTTCTCTTACCATGTCTAACAAGGTTCGATCATGTCTCTCGAACACTCCATACTTTTATGGGGTTTTCAGGAATGATGAGTTGTGGAACGTTTCTTTAACTCCTTAGATGTTTTGCTAAACTTGTAACTCAAACTTTATCATTTATGATCCAATCATAAATACTCCATTCTCTTGTTACAATGAATTTTCACTTCATACTTTGAACTAATTCAAAAATGTCAAACTCCATTCTCATTAAATAGATATACTCATGTATCTACTCAAATCATCGGTGGAATTTTATGAAGAAAAATTAATCCACCACTCACGGCTACACATAATGGACCATGTACATCAATATGTATAATCTCCACTAATTTAGTCGTCCATTCTACTTTAGCCTATGAATGGAGTTTTAGTCATCTTTTGGAAGAGGTCTCACAAGTGTCAATTTATTCAAAAACAAAATGACTCTGAAAATCCATCAACATGGAGTTCCTTCATGTTTTCCTTTCCAATATGAACTAAAACAGCGGTGTCACAACATAAGTGAAATTATTAAATTTTACGTCTTGCGACGTTTAGCATTTAGACTTTATAGATGTTTATTTTACCAACACGATTTATATTAACTCATCCATCAATTATGGAACATGGTCATAGTTTGAACAACTCATTTGTTCTCACAATAAGCAGGAACAAAATAACAGCTTTATTAAGTTCTAAAATAAATCTTGAAGGTTTGTTTCGATGCGACAGTGAACACAATAACACTTTATTTTCGTTCTTGTCGTGATCGTTTTCACATCTCTTACTAGTTCTTTTAGGCCCTTGTACTTCTTGTATTGTGTCGTTATGTATGACAATTCATACCGGCCAATCTGGCATCAAAATACACAATAAATACTTCGTTAACCAGTAAAACATCTATAACTTGTATATCATGCATATACTCCTGAGCTGGACTTTTCCAGTCTTTCTTTTCTGCCATATAATTTTGCAATTCTATTTTCAGTATTCCCTTTCCTTTACAGAAGAATCATTCAACATCAAACAATGCCAGTCGAACTAGCACATTTTCCTTGGCGTGTTTAGTCATATACTATCACCCAGGGAGCTGGACTTTGAAGTTGATTGTTTCACTAATATCACCATATTATTAGCATTCTTCCACATTCCACTCTCAGCAATCTTCAAGTATAGTAAACGATTTTTACCCACACTTTTAATCCATCCCATCATAACAATTTTGTGATGAAGCTACTATAGCTCGAAGGAAGGAATTTAGAGGATAATATCAGTACCCAACTTCTTAGATGATTCAAACGCCTAGCATCTTCAATCCTTGCATATATTCAAATAATATAAGCACATATTATCACAATAAATTACACTCAGTCATGCTGCCACAAACAGGGTTCTAGATATCAATATATCTTCTACTCATCGTTTGTATTTGAAAAACAGCTCTTTTTCAGCTCCTAGATTTCCTTGATTCTCAAAACATTCATTTTGAAAATGGATTATCATGGAAGCAAGCATGACACTAGATACTAAATCGGAATCATTTGCTCTTTAGATCAATCAATCATTAATGACATGGAGCTAGGTAGGTGTTACCAAAAATTTACAATAGGACTCAATTAAAATATGGTACCATATCAAAATGGTTTTGCTAGATCATAACAATTTTATCTCAATTAACAATCTAAGTGTAAGGTAGAACGTGGATGCCAAACACTACTACAAAATTATGCAAAAACTCTTTGATAGGTGGTCTATGATAAAATCAGTTCAAGTTAATTAAAAAAACTACGTGAACTCCCACTAAAAAACAACATCCCTCTAGTTGTTTCAGTGATTACACGAACCAAATTCTACACCAAAACCGATCATCACGTGAGATGGTGTAGCTGCAAAGGCGAACATCAACATGTTCATCATATCATCCATATGACTCATGCTTTACCTTTCGGTTATGTGTTCCGAGGCCATGTCTGTACATGCTAGGCTCGCCAAGTAGAACCGTAGTATTTGCGTGTGTTCCGAGGCCATGTCTGTACATGCTAGGCTCGTTAACACCCGTTGTATGCGAACGTAGAGTTTATCACACCCGATCATCACGTGGTGCTTTGAAACGACGAACTTTCTTAACGGTGCATACTGATACGTCTCAAACGTATCTATAATTTCTGATGTTCCATGCTTGTTTTATACCAATTGCTACATGTTTTGCATCTACTTTATATCACTTTTATACATTTTTTGGGACTAACCTATTAACAAGATGCCGAAGTGCCAGTTCCTGTTTTCTGCTGTTTTTGTATTCCAGAAAAGCTAGTCTGGAAATATTCTCGGAATTGGACGAAACTTCACGGGGATCCCTATTTTACCAGAACACACCTGACGGACCAAAGGAGCAGAGAGAGAGCCAGGAGGGCCCCACACACCACTAGGGCGCGGGCCACCCCCTGCGCGCCCTAGGGTGGTGTGGGCCCCTCGGGGGTCGTCAGCCGCCGCCCTTTCGCCTACTTATTCCCCCCACGCGAAAACCCTAAGTGCCTGAGCAAATATCCACGAAAAGTTCCAGAGACGCCGCCGCCGTCAACCCTAGCTCGGGAGGGTCAGAACCTCTTCCCGGCACCCTGCCGGAGAGGGGAATCGTCACCGGAGGCTTCTACATCGCCATGCCTGCCTCCGGAGTGATGCGTGAGTAGTTCATCCTTGGACTACGGGTCCATAGCAGTAGCTAGATGGTTGTCTCTCCACTTTGTGCCATCATGTTTAGATCTTGTGAGCTGCCCTACATGATCAAGATCATATTATTGTAATGCTACATGTTGTGTTTGCTGGGATCCGATGAATATTGAATACTATGTCAAGTTGATTATCAATCTATCTATGTTATTTAAGATCTTGCATGCTTTCCGTTACTCGTAGATGCTTTGGCCAAGTAGATGCTTGTAACTCCAAGAGAGAGTATTTATGCTAGATAGTGGGTTCATGCCTCCGTTTAATCTGGGACAGTGACAGAAAGTTCTAAGGTTGTGGATGTGCTGTTGCCACTAGGGATAACCTAACGATGCTATGTCCACGGCATATGTGTTTGTTTACATTACGCACTTTACTTAATGCAATTATCCGTTGCTTGCAACTTAATACCAACGGGGGACTCGGATGACAACCCGGCGGTGGATTATTAGTCATAGACTGTTGGATAACGGTCTATGTATTATGTCGTAATGCCCAATTAAATATCATAGTAGTCATCATGTCATGTATATGCATTGTCATGCGCTCACTATTGTCAATTGCCCAGCTGTAATTTGTTCACCCAACATGTTAGTTATCTTTTATGGAGAGACACCACTAGTGAACTGTGGACCCCGGTCCATTCTTTTACACTGATTAAACAACCACAAACTGCAAACTGTTCCTTTTTCATTCTCTGCAATTTAATACTCATTTTCCACACCATACGTTTAATCCTTTGTTTTCAGCAAGCCGTGAGATTGACAACCTCACTGTTTCGTTGGGGCAAAGTAGTTTGATTGTGTTGTGTGCAGATTCCACGTTGGTGATCGTGTTGCGCCGCGCGAGCCACCAACAACCTTCTGAAGAGTTGCTGCTCCTACTGGTTCGATAACCTTGGTTTCTTTCTGAGGGAAAACTTGCTGCTGACTGCATCATACCTTCCTCTTGGGGTCTCCCAACGAACGTGTGATTCACGCATCAAGCATTTTTCTGGCGCCGTTGCCGGGGAGACAGCAGTCTTCTGCAAGGGGAGTTTCACGCTTCCAATCTCTTTACTTTGTTTTTGTCTTGCTTAGTTTATTTTATTTTATCTTGTTTGCTTTCAATTATCAAAAACACAAAAAAATTAGTTACTTGCATCTAGTTTACTTTCAAGTTATTTTCTGTCTGTTTTTAATTCTGCTAAAATGAGTACTCCTGAGAACACTAAGTTGTGTGATTTCACTAGCACGAACAACAATGATTTCATATGCACACCTATTGCTCCACCTGCTGCTTCAGCAGAATTTTATGAAATTAAACCTGCACTTTTAAATCTTGTTATGAAAGAGCAATTTTCTGGTGTTAGTACTGATGATGCTGCTGTTCACCTTAATAACTTTGTTGAACTTTGTGAAATGCAAAAGCTCAAGGAAGTAGATGGTGATATTATTAAACTGAAACTTTTTCCTTTCTCCTTGAGAGGACGTGCTAAAGAATGGTTGCTATCTTTGCCTAGAAATAGTATTGATTCATGGACTAAATGCAAAGATGCTTTTATTGGAAAATATTATCCTCCTGCTAAGATTATTTCTTTGAGAAGTAGCATAATGAATTTTAAGCAATTTGATAATGAACATGTTGCTCAAGCATGGGAGAGAATGAAATCATTGGTTAAAAATTGTCCCACTCATGGACTGACTACTTGGATGATCATCCAAACCTTCTATGCAGGATTAAATTTTTCTTCAAGGAATTTATTGGATTCGGCCGCTGGAGGTACCTTTATGTCCATCACTTTGGGTGCTGCAACAAAGCTTCTGATGATATGATGATTAATTATTCTGAGTGGCACACCGAGAGAGCTCCAACAGGTAAGAAGGTAAATTCTGTTGAGGAAACCTCTTCCTTGAGTGCCAAAATTGATACTATCTATGCTTGCAAATGGTCAAACACATGTTGATCCAAATAATGTTCCTTTAGCTTCTTTGGTTGCTCAAGAAGAGCATGTTGATGTGAACTTCATTAAAAATAATAACTTCAACAACAATGCTTATAGGAATAATTTTGGTAATAGCAATTATAGGCCCTATCCTTCTAATAGTGGCAATGGTTATGGAGATTCCTATGGTAGAACAAGAATGCCTAGTGAGGAAAGGATGCTAGAAATTGAAAAGGCCACTAAATTTTTATGCAAAAGCAATATGAGCAAAACCAACTGTTTACTAGAACTATGGATGAACAATCTGCTATGCTAAAAAATATAAGCCATCAACTTGAGAATTTAAATAGGGAAATTTCTGGTTTGCAAGGTAAAATTTCTCATGCTGAAACTTGTATTTTCGATGTCTGAAACACAATCCTCTTTGATTAATAAGATGGCAGCTAAGCCCGAAACAATTGAGAGTAATACCTTTGCCGTAGCCAATGCTATACAAGTTAAAATTGATAACAATGTGAGGATGTTAGCTGAATTGCATGCTAGATGGGAAAGAGAGGATGAAATTGCTAGAAAGAATAATATTGCTAGAGTTTATACTATTACTACTTCTGAAAATGCTTCAAACTCAAGTGTTAGCAAACCTCCTACCATTAATGGCAAGATAATTGGTGTTGGTAATGTTTCCACTTCTATTGCAAAATGTCCTAAATTGCCTGATAACTCTGAAACTGTCCTTGATAAAGATGCTGAAATTTCTAGCAATAAGGAAGATAATAACTCCATTACTTTTGATAATAATGACTTTGATTTTGATGGTTGCAATATTTCTGAAGTAATTAAGTTCTTGCAAAAGCTAGCTAGAAGTCCTAATGCTAGTGCTATAAACATGGCTTTTACTAAACATATTACTAATGCTCTCATGCAAGTTAGGGAAGAGAAATTAAAACATGAAGCTTCTATCCCTAGGAAGTTAGAAGATGGTTGGGAGCCCATCATTAAAATGAAATTGAATGACTTTGATTGCAATGCTTTGTGTGACCTTGGTGCTAGTATTTCTGTTATGCCTAAAAGATTATATGATATGCTTGATTTAGCACCTTTGTTATTTGGATGTTCACCTTGTTGATTCTACTATTAAAAAACCTTTGGGAAGAATTGATGATGTTCTTATCATGGTTAACAACAATTATGTCCCCGTTGATTTTATTGTCTTGGATATTGAGTGCAATCCATCATGCCCTATTGTGTGGGAAGACCTTTTCTTAGACTGTAGGTGCTATTATTGATATGAAAGAAGGGAATATAAAATATCAATTTCCTCTCAAGAAAGGTATGGAACACTTTCCTAGGAAGAAGATTAAGCCACCTTATGATTCTATTGTTCGAACAAATTACAATGTTGATGCTTCTTCACTTGGTAATACTTGATGCATGCTTTGTGCCTAGCTAAAAGGCGTTAAAGAAAAGCGCTTATGGGAGGCAACCCATTATTTTTTTTCTGCAATTTTTCTTTTATTGAGTCAAGGAGATGTTTACTTCTGTAGCAACTCCTTTGTATCTTTATTTTCTCGCATTGTTGTGCCAAGAGTAGCCTCTAATGTTAAGATGATGCTTAATTTTGATTGCTGCGCAGAAACAGATTTTTGCTGTTCACTGTACGAAATTCCTAAAATCACCAGATTGTTAATTAAATCTGAAATTTTTGTGCGTAATCTTTATGAATGTCTGAATCTTTCATTAGTTCAAGTTTTCGATCTGAGCGTCGTAAGTGCCTCGAAAAAATTCGTCTTTGCGGACTGTTCTGTTTTAGACAGATTATGCCTTTTTATTTTGCATTCTCTCTTTTACTAGTGTTGAGTGAAATTCTTTTTTGGGTGGAAGAGCTTCACATAACATCAGTGGCTGTAGCTAATGTTTAAAGTAACAAATCATATTGCGTCTTTATAGAACATGTGATTTTTGATTATGCACTAACCCTCTAATGAGATCTACTTTGAGTTTGGTGTGACGGAAGTTTTCAAGGGTCAAGAGAGAAGGATGATATAATAGGATCAAGAAGAGTGAAGAGCTTAAGCTTGGGGAGGCTCCCATGGATCTCCCCAGCATATTTCAAGAAGCTACATGTTTTGCATCTACTTTATATCACTTTTATACATTTTTTGGGACTAACCTATTAACAAGATGCCGAAGTGCCAGTTCCTGTTTTCTGCTGTTTTTGTATTCCAGAAAAGCTAGTCTGGAAATATTCTCGGAATTGGACGAAACTTCACGGGGATCCCTATTTTACCAGAACACACCTGACGGACCAAAGGAGCAGCAGAGGAGAGCCAGGAGGGCCCAACACGCCACTAGGGCGCGGGCCACCCCCTAGCGCCCTAGGGTGGTGTGGGCCCCTCGGGGGTCGTCAGCCGCCGCCCTTTCGCCTACTTATTCCCCCGACGCGAAAACCCTAAGTGCCTGAGCCAATATCCACGAAAAGTTCCAGAGACGCTGCCGCCGTCAACCCTAGCTCGGGAGGGTCTAGAACCTCTTCCCGGCACCCTGCCGGAGAGGGGAATCGTCACCGGAGGCTTCTACATCGCCATGCCTACCTCCGGAGTGATGTGTGAGTAGTTCATCCTTGGACTATGGGTCCATAGCAGTAGCTAGATGGTTGTCTCTCCAATTTGTGCCATCATGTTTAGATCTTGTGAGCTGCCCTACATGATCAAGATCATATTATTGTAATGCTACATGTTGTGTTTGCTGGGATCCGATGAATATTGAATAATATGTCAAGTTGATTATCAATCTATGCCCTATGTTATTTAAGATCGTGCATGCTTTCCGTTACTCGTAGATGCTTTGGCCAAGTAGATGCTTGTAACTCCAAGAGAGAGTATTTATGCTAGATAGTGGGTTCATGCATCCGGTAATCTGGGAGAGTGACAGCAACTTCTAAGGTTGCGGACGTGCTGTTGCCACTAGGGATAACGTAACAATGCTATGTCCACGGTCATATGTATTTGTTTACATTACGCACTTTACTTAATGCAATTATCCGTTGCTTGCAACTTAATACCAATGGGGAACTCGGATGACAACCCGGCGGTGGATTATTAGTCATAGACGCTGTTGGATGACGGTCTATGTATTACGTCGTAATGCCCAATTAAATATCATAGTAATCATCATGTCATATATATGCATTGTCATGCGCTCACTATTTGTCAATTGCCCATCTGTAATTTGTTCACCCAACATGTTAGTTATCTTTTATGGAGAGACACCACTAGTGAACTGTGGACCCCGGTCCATTCTTTTACACTGATTAAACCACCACAAACTGCAAACTGTTCTTTTTTCATTCTCTGCAATTTAATACTCATTTTCCACACCATACGTTTAATCCTTTGTTTTCAGCAAGCCGGTGAGATTGACAACCTCACTGTTTCGTTGGGGGCAAAGTAGTTTGATTGTGTTGTGTGCAGATTCCACGTTGGTGATCGTGTTGCGCCACGCGAGCCACCAACAACCTTCTGAAGAGTTGCTGCTCCTACTGGTTCGATAACCTTGGTTTCTTTCTGAGGGAAAACTTGCTGCTGAACTGCATCATACCTTCCTCTTGGGGTCTCCCAATGAACGTGTGATTCACGCCAACAAGCACATACTAAGGAAGAACACATTTCTACCTTGATATTAACAGTGAGGGATCATCTTATAATGCTACCGTCGCGATCTAAGCAAAATAAGATGCATAAAAGGATTAACATCACATGCATAAAAGGATTAACATCACATGCATGGATAATGTGATATGATATGGTCCTTATTGCACTTGGATCTCCATCTTGTGCGTCTTGGCATGATCTCCATCATTCCACCGGCGTGGCACCAAGGTCCATGGCGCCTCCTTTTTGATTATCCTCCAAATTACAACATATCACATGGATATGATATTTAGCACGCAGGCCATGAATTCAAATGACAACCATTTGGCTCCTGCCGGTATGTCATAATTTACAAATAGTATCATCTCATACATCAAATTTGTAACAATGACCATATCACATCACATGCCCTGCAAAAACAAGTTAGACGTCCTCTAATTTATTTTGCATATTTTACGTGGCTTAGGGCTTTTGAAGATAGAACCGTTCTTACCTACGAACATGAAACCACAACGGTGATAAACAAATTATTAACAACCCTTTGTAGATAAAATCTTAACTATAGTGAGAGAGACAGACACCCGCAAAGCCACTTATGCAAAGCAAGTTGCATGTCAGTCGTGGAACAAGTCTCATGTACGTGGACATGTAAGGTTAGTCCGGGCCGCTTCATCCCACTATGCCACTAAGATTAAAAATACAACACGGAAGCAATAACATGATCATCAATGACGCCCACATACACATATGTGTTCTACCCGTGCAAAACATCTACGCATAGACACGGCTCTGATACCACTGAAGGGTTCGTAGCATAGAAAACAAAAAAATTCCTACGTAAGAACAGCCAAGATCTAATCTAGTGGATGTGAGCAACGGGTGAAACCAAGATCCAAGAGAACTCACCCTCGAAGACCGTACGCATTTCGAGAATAATTCTCGTGGATGATGTAGTCGTTCACTCGTCGATCTCAAGATCGTGAAGATGTGCGCTGCAACTGGCAGCGCCTCCGTACTCGGTCACACGTACGGCTTGATGACGACCTCCGTTCCCTCGATCCAGTGGGGGCAGCGGAAGTAGTAGAACCACCGGAAACTCCAGCAGCACAACGGCGTGGTGTGGTGGAGAAAGTAATTGGCCATGGCTTCGCCAAGCGGATGGCCGGAAGGTGGAGCAGCGGGAGGAGGGAGAGAGAGGCAAGTGTGTGGGGAGAGGGAGCTCCTACCCCTCCTTATATAGGAGGGGGAGGCAGCCACGAAATTGGAGTGCCCCCACCTCTCCCCTCATCATGTGAGTGGAGTCTCCACTCAACCCACTCATTCTCTCATCAATTCCCACTCAAAATTCCAAGGGTTATTTTCATTAAATAAAACATTTTTATTTCTTTATTAATATTTGTTAATTCCATTAACAAACATTAACACTTACCCCCTTGGTCAATTTGTTAATTCTATTAACAAACATTGACAATCATCCCCTTGAACTATTTCAATATTACCCGAAACAATTTCGGTGCTGTCCAAACTTTTTTCTCCAATATTCCGTATCTACCCAAAAGCGTCGGCAAACCTTAAGTGTGCCACCCTACGGTTCGTGAATAATGCAGACATGATCGAGACTCCTCTCCGATCAATAATCAACAGCGGGATATGGAGATTCGTTATGACTCCTACACATTCAACGATGAATCTTGTGATCGCGTGAACCATAAACGTCATAACCAATTCCTTTTGTCCCGCGATATTTTACTTGTCCGAGATCAGATCATTGGTATCAACTATACCTAGTTCGATCTCGTTACCTGACAAGTACTCTTTACTCGTTCTGTTATATGACATCCTTGTGACCTAGTCACGTGCTTGCAAGCGGTGTCGATGTGATATCACCGAGAGGGCCCAGAGTATATCTCTCAGTCATCTGGATGGACAAATCCCACTCTTGATCCATGAGCCTCAACTAATACTTTCAGTGTACCCAATGCCACCTTTATAATCATCCTTTCGCGGTGTGACGTTTGATGTCATCAAAGTACTCATCCGGTGTTAGTGATTGACATGATCTCATGGTCTAAGGATTACAGTTACTTCGTATGTGAATGATATAACAATGTAAACTAAATGACTTGATCGCATTGCTATACTTTCTTTGGGTGTGTTCATCACATCATTCTCCTAATGACGTGATCCCGTTATCAACAACATCCAATGTTCATGATCAGGAAACCTTGATCATCAGTTAATCAACGAGCTAGTTAAACGAGAGGCTTACTAGGAACTCTTACTTGTTTATTAGTCACACATCTATCAACGTTCCGATTAATACGATTCTAGCATGAGAAATAAACCTTTATCATAAACATGGAATAAGATAATAACCATTTTATTATTGCCTCTCGGGCATATTCCTTTCAAAAATACAGGTGTCAGGTTGCAAAAAGGACATCCAGAAATTTATGGGCAAGGTAAACTATTTGAGAAGATTCATTGCTAACTTGTCTGAAAAAGTTGATGCATTTACACAGATCCTTCGGCTCAAGAACAATGATGAATTCACTTGGGGGTAAAGACAACAAGAGGCATTTGACAAGATAAAAAGTTGCCCATCTACTCCTCCAGTTCTCAGGAAGCCGGCTCGAGGTCAGCCTTTTCGGCTTTACATTGTTGTTGAGGAGAAAGTGATCGGTGTCGCCTTAACCCAGGAAGCCGAAGGACATGAATATGTCATCACATATCTAAGTAGACGTTTGCTGGATGCCGAGTCAAGGTACAACTTTGTAGAGAGGTTGTTTTTGTCTCTTTTTTTGCCTGCACAAAATTGCGCCGTTATTTGCTTTCCAGTGAACGCAAAGTCTTTGGTCAGACCGATGTTATCAAACACACGATACAAAGGTCGATTCTTAGCAGACGAATCGGCAAGTGGGCATACGGGTTGATTGAATATGATTTGGCTTATGAGTCCCTAAAATATATGAAAGGCCAGATTGTGGCCGACTTTATTGTTGAACATCGGATTGGCTTGGAACAAGAAGCCGACTTGAACATTGTGTTACTTGTACTGTGGAAATTTTATTTTTATGGCTCAGTTTGCAGCACCGGATAAGGACTCGGCATTTTGTATATCTCACCACACGGTACAATTTTGAAACCTCTTGTCGTCTTGACTATTTGTGTACTAACAATGAAGCCGAATACGAAGCACTTTTATTCGGGCTGGAAATCTTGATTGACGCAGAGGTAACTCATGTCGAGACATATGGAGATTCGCTACTTATTGTCCAACAAGTAGCCAAGATTTGTCAATGGAACAGCGGATCACTCAACATGTACCTTGACAGATGACTGGATATGATTTCAACGTTGGATTATTTCCACATATCTCATGTTCCTAGGCAAGACAATTGGCTTGCGAATGAGTTTAAGGATATGAACAACATACGACACGTTAAGAAAACTCACCCTGATCTCAACGGGAACAACCCTGACCGGAAGAACAGCAAACGGAATCCATGGAAACACGGCGGAGCTCGAGAAAAGCATGGCGGAGCAAGAACAACGAGGAAGAAGAAAAGGGGGGAAAAGAGAGCTGCAGTAACCATCCGATCCAGAAAACAACCTATATACCTCGTTTCTTGTACACTGTATTTATGTCGGTAACCACTTGGAACCAATGGCGAGCCGCCAGGGTCACGAGATATTGGGCCTTCTGACTACCAGCACAGTGCAACGTACACGCCGATGAATGGACGCATGCCACCTCAGACGGAGAAATCGGGCCCGAATTCTCCCTAACATCACGAACAGTGCAACATACGCGAAATACCCAGCGTGCCCCGACATACTGTAGAAAGCGGCGACGCAAGGAAGGGAAACAACGACGACACAAACATGTAGGGCAACCGACATGTGGGCCTCCGAACGGACGGGTCCCATCGTCAGCGAGAGAGAGGGGAGGAAGCACGTACGAAGAAAGCTATCCGAGAGGGGCACCGCTAAAATCCATTACGGTAAATGGACATAATCGACGAATGGGAGGAACGCAGTGCGAATCTGCACCGCGCAGGCCCGTCCGCCACACCAATTAAACGCGCAGCGTGAGGCTGACTGGCGGTCCCTCCGGCTACAGCGGCGATCCACGTAGGATGTCAGCGAGAGTGGGTGCAATAAGGTTGATACGTTTAGCGACTTTGCAATTCCCTATTCATTCTAACTCCAGGAGCCCGCATCAATCGGACGGAGCGAAGGCACGGTGCGGAGAGGATCGGACGGCCAGAAAGGCCAAATCGCTGAGGAGTCTCCAATGGGTCTCACTGTTTATATCTTTAGATTAGAGCATTTTTTATAAACTACTATCTATCCCCTATAGTTGTATATATTGACGATTCGGTGTCATTAATTGATTGTACATGACAATGATGGGTTTCAAAGCCACTCCATTTTTGAAAATATTTTCCGAAATTGCTTGGACTTTTTCGGGTGAAAGATGACAACGACGCTTGTGTATTGTTTCTTTTTTGAACTGTCACTTTTGGTGAACAATTTTTGCAGTCCGAGTGTTTTCATGGTCGTTGCTGATGTTTTTTCTTCCCGCAAAGAAAAGATTGTTTCAGCTGTTTTTTTTCTTATTCTCTTAATTTCTTTTTTATTTTTGGTCGTATGTATGAAGTAGTTCTTTTTTGAAGATAATTTTTGGCAAGGGCATGACCGAGAAGATATCCAGTGGAAACCGGATTCCAGTGGAAACGTGCAAACTTGAATATGGCTCGTTGGATTGCAAATCTCTGGTCCAGATCAGCCATTCGGCTGTTCCATGCTTTTTGCAAAGTAACGCCCGCGTCCTTGACGTGCATTTTGCAAAAACATCCTCATTCTTTCTCCCTATGCAGATGTGAAGCTCTGAGAAGTGGTACTGCTGGTACTTCTTTTGGACTGAAGTTGTACCTTAGGTCCAGATATGAGAATACTCCAGTTATTTTTCAAATACTTGGTACAGGATACACCAGATTGTTGGTTAACAAAAAGATGTACCAGGTTATTTTCCAAATACTAGTACATTTACTTGGTACAGGATGTACTAGGTTGTATAATGACAAATACGGGTTCATACTTTGTACAGGCTGTACCAGGTTGTTGGTTGACAAACAAAACAATTGATCTATCAAAGATAGCACTAGCTGCATAGATAAAAATTGAGATTATATACAACAATCGATTTTGCCATTTCCATGTGGTATCTCAAGTGCAGATTTACATTACCAAAACCAAAATTCTTAGAACAGATCAACCATGCTCCCGCATGTACACGATGTACCAGGTTGTTGCTTCACAAACAAAAAAAGATCGATCTCTCAAGGATATCACTAGCTTCACATATAAATAATAGTAATTATAAAATAATAGAAGTGGCTTTATTCAAATGACATATACACCAGTAGTTGGATATCTCAAGTGCACGTTTACACAGCACAAAGGCCAACCAGAATTATTAGACATATATCAACCATGCACTATATAGAACTGCTTGACATGGCTCAGAATTTCACAGTAGGTAATTTTTTAAAAATGTAGATTGTCAAGTGAAGCAGCCATGTACAAGTGCAGGAAATCATTGTACTTCCACTTTATGCCTCGCAAAGTCCAGGTAAAGATCTGCAAGTTGAAACCGATAGTTAGAGTTACATAGGTAAGGATTAATGAAAATTAACTAACTTTGTGACACAAAACCAAACGGGATTACATAAGCATGGTCAGATATACCTTTGCCATGATCAATTTATTTGAATTTCGCACAGCTGCTGCACCTTCGCCTTCTTTCCATTACGCTTCTTGCTCCCCTTCTCACTATGTCCCTTAATTCTCTTTATTTTACCCCTAGATCGAATATCATTTGGCAGGTGGATGCTTACTTCCTCAGGAATCGTACAGCCAAGAAATTCCTCATACTCTTCAACTGGGGATTTTTCTTTTGCTGGAACAATCTTGTTCAGTTCGTCACTAAGTGCATAAACTCCATCTCTAAAGCATTGCATACCTGCATGTGATTGTTTAGCTTGACTTAGCAGTTCTTCCACCTTCTTGTATGTGTGCGACCATTTTTTGCAACTCAATATCCATTGAGCTGCTAGCAATTTCTCCCAACAAAATCCCATCTTCATCAAACACAACATCCACCTTGCAGTTCTTTGTGAACCTTTTGAGTACATAATACGCCGGAAGTTCTTTAAGCTTGGAGGTCCTTAGCATATGGATGAGATGACGGCATGGGATACCGTATTTTTCAAATAGCATACAAGTGCATGTAACTGCCATGTTTGATGTATGCCACCTTACAATCCGAGATTTCTTGCCACTATGTACTTACACAGATTGGTATGCTCGTGCATTCGGTTGGTGTCATGAATCCATCATTGATATGTACATTCACTCGGGTAGTTGATTCTGTATCAGATTGTACTTCATGGAACTGCAACGGCATGGCAGCACTGGCCTCACCCTCTGACTCCATTATTTCTGCAGTTTCTGCATTGCCACACATGAACATATACAATGTTAGATCAGTATTATTCAGTATAAACATTAACACATAGGCAACCTCTGACTAGTTAGGCAGTCACGTTTAATCTTGTCACAAATTCACAATAGAACAACCCCAATCCATCCCAAGCACAAGCCCGAATTAAGCACCATTTATTCCATCAACATGTAAAGACGTGTACAGACTAAAGATTCAGAAAATAATCCTCTAATAGCAATGTGCAGAACTAAGGAAATAAAAATGGACGGAGATAATGCAAGGAAACGTGTGTACTGTTCCGTGGGTAATCAAGATGCATACACGATTTACCTAATTCTAGATCAGCTTTGAATCTCAGTGGAAGGAGTCGACGGGAGGACTGAGCCCGTGTAGGTGGCAAGCGCGCTTGAGAGTGAGGTCGTGACGGCGGGAAGCACTTCAGAGGATCTGGCAAAAGTTCTAGACCCGATCTCACCACCGCGCGATCTCCCGGACCGGAGCTGCACCGCCGGCGGCGGCGTAGGTGGCAGGCGCGCTTGAGATTGAGATCTTGACGGCGGGAAGCACGGAGGATTCGCGCAAAATATCTGTACCCCGATCTGACCACCGCGCTATCTCTAGACCGGAGCTGCGCCGCCGCCGGCGGCCTAAGCTAGCGCATGGATTTGGGGGAAGCTTCCTGTAGAGTTGTGTTTGGTCGACAGAGAAATCTGGGCTGTGGAGTATGACGAGAAAACATAATGGTCAGGGGTGTTTATGCAAAACGAGACATAAGAATACGGTGGGACAGAATGGTTCATCTGGACCGCATATTTTCCATCCAACGTTGGTTTCCACGTTTCCACTGGAATGCGGTTTCCACTGGATACTTTCTCGGCATGACCCATCCGTATGCGAGCCAACCCTAGATACGAATATGCGAGTCCATTGCATACTATAAAAAAAATGTTTTGGTTGTTAATATTGGCAAGTCTGTGTGTCTCGGACTCAGAGTCCTATCGAGCGAGCAGGACTTATCCGTCTATTTATCTTGTGGTAAATACTATACATCAGAGCCTGATGCAAAGCAAAATGTCGGACCAATCGGACGCCGTCCATTTCCCATTCAATCCGTCCATTTCCCATTCAATCGCACGCCACATGTTGTGCACCTCCACCTCCACTAGTAGTTATGCACGTGCAACGCACGACCCAACTATTGAAATGTATACTTTATGCAATGTAATTTCTGAGACATGCATAATGTTTGACACTTTTTCGAAGAGAAATTGTTCGTAACATCCAGGTTACATGTCTCAGGTACACACATAAAAAAGTAAATGCATAAGATTTCAATCCTATAGGCACAATTGAGTCATGTTGTTGCGCATACATTTCCTTCCCCGATGTGTGATTGCTGACTAATGCTTTGAATACCACCGGTAGCTGAAGAGTTGATCAGATTTTTTACTACACAAATTTTACTCAATATCAATTTTGTACACACAGATCCGACGTTTTTGCTGCACCCAAAAATTATCCATAGTAATTTTGTACAAGTATTTTTGAATTTAATCATGGTTAAGAGTATATGTAATCTAGGGTCAGATACAGACTACGTTCGGTATATGGTAGCTGAGGAGTTGATCAGATAGCTGACTAAACAAATTTTAGTCAATTGTACAAACTCCATTGTGTCGGAAATATAGAGAAATATATCAATTTTACTGTCTCTGTTCTTTTAAGTCGTCACGCTTGTCTCCTTAGGAACCCTCTCCTTGCAACAAGTTAAGGGGCATCTTTCTCTATCCACTCACCCCACCATTTTCATTCACTCATTCGCCGTTTACCACTATCATCGCTTCAGAAGTTCGGCATCTCACCTTACCATTGTTTAGACACCTTTCAGATAATTGTGTATTGAATGTCTGATTTACAAATGAAACCATCCTCACCCTCAGCTACAAGGAGACATAATATGGTATCAAGTGCCTTATTTACAAACCATGAAATATGCACGCGGTGTAAAAAAAATTCTCTCTTTAATCCTTGATAGCGAAGATAACACCTTTGTGACATCAAGAAACAAACTGAAAAAAATATTGTGTAAATTGAGAGAATCAAACTAAAATAAAGACCTAACTAACTAAAATGCTCATTGAATTTCTTTGTGCTATGGAAATTGTTGCACAACTGGTTTGCCTTCTATAAATTTAATTGTACTACAGGACATTTCATACGCAATTTATCCCCAATGGGGTAAATCACAGACCTTGTTCAGACTACACTGGCTAAGATAGGCGTAAAGGATTCTCTAGTTTCTATCTGCCAGATAGCAAGTACAAAGAAGAAACCACCAAGGTCTACCCCAAACCAATAGAAGTTACACAGATCCGACGTTTTTGCTGCACCCAAAAATAATCCATAGTAATTTTGTACAAGTATTTTTGAATTTAATAATGGTTAAAAGTATATGTAATCTAGGGTCAGATATAGACTACGTCCAGTATCTGCTATATACCATGTTCAGTCTCCGCTATATACGGCGTTTAGTCTCAGAAATTTCACAACATTCGATTAGGTCTAGATGACACATTGATGCCAAGAGACCTTATTATTTGTTCAAGAGAGAAAATGTCATACTAAATGAAAACATTGCAAAGTAATGCTTCCATGTCATCTCATGAATTCATGGTTAGAGACTTGGAGTTCTGAATCTCACATGTACCGCACCTGAGTCAACTCCCCAATGAACGAAGGTAACGGCCCTGTTAAATAATTTTGCCCCAAATCCCTGAAACAACATTGAATCAGATACAAGAATAAATGAGCATGGTGCAGGAGAACTGCGGTTTCAAGTTCATACAAATCGGTGAGGGAGCAGTCTCGAAAGAACACCAGCAGCAGATCACAAGAACGCTGCAAAGGACAGGGCAGCGGAGAAATCACCATCGACGCTCGTCACGACCATGGTGTAGGACCGTAGGTTGAGGACCTTCTCCGGCCGCTGGACCAGAGTGGCACCCTCTGTATCATATACAAACATGTTAGCTAGGGTCTCTTAGAAAGATGCAATAAATCACATAGCATCGCTTGTTGCAGATGCAAGAAGAATAGGTAGCCAGGAAACAAATGGGTATTACCTTTGTTTTTTCGTATTGTTAGACAGGAACAGAGCATCAGTTTCAGTTTGTTGTATCGTCTGTACCAGCGGAGAAGAGGACAGCGTGACATCCAGGCGCAGACAGCCCGCCGCGCACGACTATGCTGAGGAGGACAGGGTCACGGAGGGGATGTGAAGGCGCCGTGACATCGCCTTCTGTTCTGCTGGCAGCGGAAACGGGAAGAGGACAGAGGAGGACGGCTTGGCGGCGGCGGCGGTCCTTCTGGACGCCACGACATGGCCCAACGATGTGATAGGAAGTCGGCTGTCATCTTGGCAGCGAAGACGGGGAGAGAAGACGACGGCGGATCGGCGGCGACCAGCCGGTGCGGCGGAGTCGGGCTCGTGTGCAAGTCGACAGCGGCGTGCAGGGCGGCGGCAGCCGGCAGGGCAACGATGTGACCGGAAGTGTATGAGTCGCGCTGAGGGCGATGGTTCGAAAAAAGTGGAGACCCCCCCCTGATTTGTAGTGAGTTTTGCGTTGATGAAGCGTCGTATGCGGATGCGGGCGTGGAATTCCTCCGCTTGCAGAGTTTTCGTCCGTCATGGTAAACTGCTAACTGCACACATGACTCGGGATTAAATTAATCGCAACCATTAGAGTTTAGCAACTGGGGCTAATCTGACGGTGCAAATCAAGTGGGGTACATTTTCGGGGTGGCTTTAGGAAAGAAAAAGTTCGCTTGTTTAATAGTAGTACAGATAATTTCTAGCCAGCTCATCCCCTAATTTATCCCAAAAATCCCGCCGATTTACTCCTTCACAAATCTTGCTTCATCTGGTCTCGTCATCGCATCTCTATACCTCTCTACTCCTCACCGCCACCTCCGACCCCAGACGATACCTGCGCCTCCTTCTCCTCCTCCTGGTTCTCTCCCTTCGCCCACACGCATACCGCTCAACCACAGAGAGTGGTGTTCCCATGGATGTAGTGAATAAAACTTGTTATAGTGGAAGCAACACCAATACAATTTTTGGAATTAATTATTTTATAGGGAAACATGGTGTGGAACATGCTTCTACTTTATTACATGTTTCCTACCGCATAGATTTATGCTTCCCACAAGAAAGCATTAGAGTGCTTCAGATAGTATATTTCTTGGACACAGTGATTGCTTCCTTCTCGTAAATTATCATAAACAAAGTGTACACAAGTTTTGCTTCATACAATGCGTACCATACTCCCACGTTTCTCACATATGTGATTATATTATTGTATAACAGACAATCTTCCTCATGGACGTCAGTCGTGCATCAGCGGTTGTGCTGTCGATCTCGCCATTTAGAGCATGATGAAGGTTGCGGCTTGGCATGTCATCGTCTGGGTCTCACGCTGTTGCTGCCACTGCAGAACCTCACGTTGCTGGCTCTGTTGCCGCCTCTCCAGAAACAACGTTCCCACAATATAATGTTGCACTGAGACAAATCTTTGGTAATTTGAAGCACATTTTTCTGTATTGGAAACAAAACACTAGATCAAAAATCTCTTAATTTTTCTCAGAAGCAACCTCAATTGTCTCAGAGAAACAAACTATATTTTAAGGTATGAAGCAAAATTAAGTTTCCACAAAAATAAAGTGGACTACAAATGGAAATAAAATTGCTTCACATGGAAGCAAATTGCATGACGTTAGAAATTAGATCTGGCGTGAATCAAGGCAGTAGTTAGTGCAACCGCCGCATGCAAAAATTAGGTCGCTCTTGCCTAGTCGATTGCACGTCCCAGATGAAAGGAATCCTGTGGTGTAGGAGTAGTCCGATGGGAACCTACCTACCTAGGCATACCGGCCATGGACGTGTACGCAAATATATATATATCTATCGCGACAAGAGAATTTTGAAGATATATATCTATCGCGACAAGAGAAACGTTTGTTTCCCTATTTACCGTATCGTTGAAAGGACGGGACGCCGGTAATTCCGATCTCTTCACGCCGCAGCGTTTGTCTTTCCTCTCTCCGGTCTCCACGTTGTGTTTGTTGACTGGAGCTAGCAGAGATCGGAATTACAGTCCCGTGCTTTCAACCATCGAATCCAAACTCGTTAGACGCCCGCGTACGCAATGATGAATCCGCAGCCGCCGGCTCGCCCTTCGATCACGGCTTCTCCCCCTCTCCGATCGCTGCCGTGGCGCAGGAAGGCAATGTCAGGAACAAGACGTCGGCGGAGCAGCTGGTGCTCGATCTCTTCGACCCCGAGTTGCGCGAGGGCGCCCTCAACGAGCTCTCTAAGGTTCGTGACCTACTGCCTACTCTTCTAGGGTTCTAGCGCCTGTATAAATCAATCTGATCGATATATTACTACCATGTAGATGTAGGCATCATGCATGCGCAGGCGCTTTATAGTCGTCTATAGTTTACTTCTTAGCCCATACTACGCAGTGACATGAACTGTAGTCGTATGTTTCCTATACTTCATGAATTTATCATCCTTAGAGCATCTCCACCGGAGGCCTCCAAATTCGTGTCCGGCACCCCCCAATGGAGGCCCAACTGGGAGGTGCCGGATATGTGTCCGGCCACGTTTTCAGGCGCGCCCACAGCGACGCACCCCAAAGGCCCACCCCCCAAACACGAGCAAAGGCTCGAACACCTTGCGAGCGATGTCGCGCCGGATCTGGTCCGACGTCTCCGGCAGCGCCGGCACGGGCCTGCCGCCGTGGTGGGACGTGCGCCACCCCGAGGGCAGACGGGAATCCGGCGGCACCAGCAGGCCGTAGCGGTACAGGTCCCACGCCTCGTCGGTGGAAACCGTGCGCCCGCTGCGCCTGTTGCTGCCCGACTCCCAGTTGTTCGCCATGGCGCAGGAGTGCGAGAGGAGTGGGAGGCGAGGGAGACGACGGTGCGGCGAGGGTGAGGCGAGGGCCAGGGTTTTATTGGCGAGGTGAGTGGGCGGTGCGCGAGCATCCGCGCCGGCGTAAATGCATTGCGTGGGAACGCCGCAACGCCGGCGCATGGACTGCCGCGCACTATCGCCGGCGTTAATGAGACGCGTGGCGTCAGGCCTGCCGGCGTGTAGTCGCATCGCCTCCCGTCCCGTCCAGTAGCGTCGCCACGGAGACCGCCCGGCGACTGCGCGCCCCTCATAAACACGGTGGAACGGCCTCCTGCACGGCTTCATTAACACGGGCGCGGGGCGCTGTGTGTATGACGGGCGGGCCAGCCCTGTGTGCCGGACACGATTTTGCTCGGGGCGAGGCGTTGGGGGTGCCGCTGGCGTGGCGTTTTTGGCCGTCCGGACCCCCAATGGGCCTTTGGGGGGTCATTTGGAGGCCCCCGGTGGAGATGCTCTTAACCAGTTTTCATCCGTGCTTCTTTTGTAAGTAGGTAATTAATTCTGTAAGTACGCTGAACTAAGCAATTTCAGAATAAAATAACATGCTCAGTTTGACATGCTAAGGCGTTTTGTAAGGCAGAAAAAAGACTGACGAGTAAACACACCCAAATGTATTTTTCAGAAAAGAGAGATGTTTCGAGATGTGTTGGCCCCACTGTTGTGGCACTCCTTCGGTACAATTGCTCTTCTACTTCAGGTATGCATAATTCCGTATGTTTATTTGCATGCTTCGAAACTGAGATAAAATAGAGCCGGGGGACTTTGAGCCTACTTTAGTCCTAATGTTGTCTTTATGTAGTTGATGATCTGTTCTTATAGCAATTTGTTTAATTACTTTACTCTTATGTGTGTTTTTGAAGCTTACCTAGGTTTTTGGGCTAATATTTGATATTTTTCTCACATATGTGGCAACTTCGAAAATATCGACAGGAAATTCTGTCTATCTATCCTGCACTTTCACCCCCAACTTTGTCACCACGTACATCAAACCGAGTCTGCAACGTACTTGCACTTTTTCAGGTACACTTTTTGTGTAATGTAATAAAAAGGATAGCTGAAAGATTTGTTCCCTGCTGTTTTAAGAATATGAGATAACTTTAAGATGGCTATGAGTGATGCTATCTTTGACATCTAACTAAGCAGTTTTTTCTGGCATTTGGAATTATTGCAGTGTGTTGCATCGCACCCCGAGACCAGGATGCTTTTCCTAAATGGTAATGAGCACGTCCTTCTACTTATAAGAGTTGATATACACTGTCAAAATGCACAGCTTCCCACCCCTATCCCAACTATTTGTAATGTTTCATATTAAAAAATTGTAACGTCTTTTAAGAACTATTGTTGTTGGTTATATATGAACTTACCCACTTCATTTACTCTTTTCAGCTAACATTCCACTCTTCCTATACCCCTTCTTGAAAACCGAGAGCAAAGCAAGACCCTTTGAGCACTTACGGCTTAGCAGCTTGGGTGTTATCGGTGCTCTTGTTAAGGTAATCAAACTATGTTACACGCTGAAGTTTACATGAAGTGGAAAACTCATTATAACCCATCTAGAGTCAGACAAGAGCATGCCACATGTTTCACACGATCCATTCTACTAATTATGTGATGCCTCATCAATGTAGATTCATGTTGGTATTATTAAAATGAGTGAATTCCATTTTTTACCCCACAGTTGTGCATTTGTGACAGTTATTACCCCATTTAGTGAAACAAAATAAAAATACACTGCATATAAATTTTAAACATGGTTTTATCATATTTTGGCACTCTGCATCTTTCGCTAAAATACAACGGCATCTTAAAACTATGTGGTGCGCCAAAATATGTAAAGATCGAAGGGCGACATCAACGATAATACCTTGACTTCTTTTCACCATCTATTCAATTTGTCGTTTTTTGTTCTATTTTTTTAGCCTCAGTCATCATCTCACATTTTTTCCAACAAAAATGCATGAGCAAAAGAGGTCCAAAGTTTCTAAAGTTGGCAATTTAGATGATTTTTCACCGGATGGGGTAATTAGTGTCATAAATGTATAATTAGAGAGTAAAAAGTGGTATTCACTCTATTAAATTTAATACCTGGCCACGAAATTAATTAAAAATGAGAGGATCGATCCTTATGTGTGGGACAAAAGGATAACCAATTGTATAATCCGATTATATGTGAAATCTGTATGAGTTTATAAATACCAACTCTGCAAATGAAAATTAGACTGATTTACCTTGTGATACATGCAGGTCGATGACACTGAAGTTATCAGGTTTCTGCTGATAACTGAAGATTTTGTTCCTCTGTGCTTCCGTTGCATGGAGATGCACAGTGATCTGTCAAAAACCGTACGTTAGCATCTCAGTCCCCACCTACAATGTGGTCATTTTCTCTCAGCTTAGCTCTAGCAAGGATGCAATAGATTTTACCTTAATAAAAATAGCTTTTTCTGAAGATTTTGCAATAGTTCATATTTCCGTGTCTGGAATGTAAGCACTAAGCATCGATTATCTTCAGGTGGAGTTCAGAGTTGAATTCAAGTCAAAATAAAATAAAATATAAACATTTCAGTTTCACTAATTTAGTCAAATATATGTACGCAGGTGGCTACCTTCATTGTCCAAAAGATTCTGCTTGACGATCTTGGACTGCGTCACATGTGTGCCCTCCCTGAGCGTTTGTTTTCTGTGAGCAATCTTTTAGCATCCATGGTACGTTCACACCCTCTTCAGCCAAGGCTGCTCAAGCATATTATCCGGTGTTTTCACAGGTTATCAGACAATCCCAGGTAATTCGTGCTGCCATTTCAAAATTTAAATGTTAAGCGCATAATGATTTTGCATTCACATGCACTCTAATCTGTTTTCCTTTCCCAAATTTTGCCTAGGGCATGTGCCGCATTGCAAACCCTCCTCCCTGACGAGCTGAAAGATGGGACAGTCGATAGCTGTCTTGTGGTGAGTTATGTTAACCGATTGCCCATTACCACTTTCGTTATCATAGCAGAAGGATTAACCTGAAGTTTCTATTATATTGAATATATATTTACTGTGTTGTGAGTCGTGACAAACTCAGGATGAACCTGCAGCAAGGCGCTGGCTCCAGCTACTGCTGCATAATGTGACAGTCAAAGCCGTGGGGGAGCTCCTCAGCCATGCCTAGACCACATGACCAGGATATAAAATAATCTTGTTATTGCAATTCACAGTAAGAATACCTTGTATATATTCTGTAAGTTGGAAGTAGGGAAGGAGAAGGAAGATATCTATGGTGTCCTGAAGAAGGTAGTTTGGTGTAGCTAAACCTTTCAAAACACGGAACTGTTGTGCTATGCATTTTCAACTTACGCAACTAAGGCCAAAAGCAGCGGCGGCCATGGTGATTTGCACGTCAATGTTTACATTCCAGTTCTGTTTGGTTGCTCGTACGATTTTTGATCACTTTGCATTCGTGGCTCCCTATGTTCTGGCCGTGGAAAACGTGAGTTGAGTCATGTTGCGCACTTGGTTTGGTTGCCAACAATGTTCTATCGAACCCCGTTTGATTGGGTGCAAGATTTTTGCACTGCTTAGCATCCTGCATACGACAAGGCTAGCGTCATCGATGTATCAGACGTGTTCCGAGGGATAGCGACTCCAGGACATCGAGCCTACATGAGATAAATGATCCATCGGTGGTCAATCTGATGGGATTTTGGGATGGTATGATAACTTGTAATTTTTCTGCAAGTAGTTAGTTTACACTGGTATAATAACTTGCACGAGAAAACCGAATAAAATAGTCGAAACTTCAAAGCAAAGTATCATTTTTTATAAGTTTACCATGCCATATATTGAACACAAGTCAGAGTACAACACAACACACACGGAAAAGGCCGAGAAAATTCAATCTTCTACGCCATTTATCAGAAGAAACCTAAGAATAAAATATATCGAAACCCCTCGGGAAAACTGCAACCAAGATCACCCCTTTGAAGTCTTTTGGCCCTGATTTATGAAGAAATCCTCCTATCTTCTCCGTCACATTCAGATCAACCAGTTGCTAATGTGAAGCCATCTGAAGTACAAAATGATGATGTAACATTCTTACTCAAATCCTGTTGTGTGAAACAGCAAACTATTTTTATTTATCAGTTAAACAAACACAACCATGCAACATATTAGAATGTCTAGGTACGATGGAAATTGAAACAAGATGTATTTGGAATAAAATATCTAGTAAAAAACATCGAAAGAGAAGTATTGTTTTCTCTGGAAAATTCAACTGCGAGAAAATATAACCAAACAAAGAACCAAACAAATTAAATGTAAGAATTTCAGATAAGAAACAAAGAAGTGAAGTGCAGCACTTAATTTCACCAAGGAAATGCACATGAACTAAACTCCCATCTTCTTTTGCATCCGATAAGCATTCTCTACTCCTGACCCAAACCCCATCTGCAAAGCGTAATAGAAGAGACCATCGATATAAATTTAATGCAACAAAAACAAATACATCAAGATGAAAGGTTTTCCTGGCCCACACTGCATGCTAGATTCAGCAATTCACGACCGACGAACTTCACGGCTTCAAATAAATTTGGTTGCGCTCTCTTAAGGATCTACAGCCTATGGATCCACTTAATCAGCATCGTCAATTCATTAATAAAAAAAATGCAGAAGATCACTCTCATTACAACATGCTCCTTCATCTTTACAGTGAGAGTTATTTGGAAGGAAGGATTAGTCGGGAACACCTGAAGCCATGTGTATCACTGCATGGATTTGGCAGGCTCACCCCCAGCACCAGCTCCTCCTCCTGCTCAACAGAGATGAGTTCCATAGCAGGTACAGGATTTCATTTGGTTGCACTGAACCTCGCGGCATTCTCCACTCTGAAAGTTGTAGCTCTGCACTGTGAGGAGGTCTAGTTCTGGAGTTTAGCTTTTCTCCCTCCTGATTACAATGTTCCAAGACAAAAGCCCCATGGACCACGGGTCACCTTGTTCACTCTGCTGCATAGCAAAACTCTCCTAGGAAAACATTTTCTGTTGCAGAATCACAATGCTTTGTGTTTATCTGCTGTTCTTGATGGATTGCAGACCTACAAAGGCAGTAGGATGGTGGGGGGAGGGCCCAACCAAGATTCTTGGGGGCAGGGATGTGCTTGGTGGAGGGACATGGATGGGGAGCACCAAAGACGGCAGGCTTGCCTTCCTGACCAATGTGCTCGAGCCTGATGCCATACCTGGCGCACGCACCAGGGGAGACCTGCCCCTCAGGTTCCTGCAGGTACACGAAAACCCAAGTTCATCGTCAGTGTGCACGATAAGAAACATATATTTCAGTTCTTGTGCAAACCAAGTTGTTTTTTTTTTCTGCCATAGTCAGAATCATTTTTTATCGGTTGACATAGTCACTATCTTAGTCACTATCTGTCAAGTGTTCATTCCAATGTTCTGAGTTCTGACAGTGATTTTTACAGAGATTGCAAATATGAAGACAGAGACATGCATTCCCACTTTGAGAAATCTTAACTTTTACCTTTTAAAACAATTTAAGTAGCTCCTATGACAACTGTTAAACTATCATTGCCCCTCCAAAAATAAGCATTTCATGGTTTGACAATTGAAAGCATTCCTAGGATGTGCCTTACGGAGATAGAGTATAATCAGCACGGAATCACCTTTTTACCTAGCATTGCCCCTTCACAAATAAGCATGATTCATAGAATTTGTCTTGTGCAGGGAAACAAGGGCCCACTAGAAGTTGCAACTGAAGTGGCGAACGAAGCTGATGAGTACAATGGCTTCAACCTTATACTAGCTGATCTAACCAGGAATGTCATGGTCTATGTGTCGAACCGCCCAAAGGGGCAGCCTGCGACGATTCAACTCGTCTCACCCGGGCTCCTTGGCAGAAGGTAACCAAAATACTCTGTTTCCAATTGACACCCTACATATTGATAGAACTCTCATAGTGCCGCAGAAATAGAAATGCACACGATGCTGTTAATTGATAAATCCGGGAAGAACATCAGTAGCGAGTAAGAGAAGTTGAATATCCACTGAGATGTCCTTTATTGAATTTTATTTTTACTGCACAAAAGCTAAGAATAATAAAGGGGATTCTTGAGCTGGAGAGACAGCAACATGCAAGTACTTCCCTTCCCTAGTTATAGACAGCAGTGCATTTAACTCAATTAATAGCACCGCATGTACAAGAACCAAGACAAGAGTACATAAAAACGCATGATTGCAAGCTACTCTGTCCTAGGGACCATTTAATATACTAAGGATGTGCCAAGGAATGTAATGCAGATTATATTTTCATCTTTGCGTATATTTCTTGTAGGCGATTCGCCTCGGTAAAAACTTCAGGGAGCTTCTTAGGAAGCATGGTGATGATGAAGTTGTAGCCAAGGATATAGCTGAGAGGCTAATGACTGACACCACTAGGGCTGATAAAGATATGCTGCCAAACACCGGTTGCGATCCTGACTGGGAGCACGGTCTCAGCTCCATCTTCATCGAGGTGCAAACTGAAGAAGTGAGCATACAATTTTTTACCTAATTTCAGTTTACGAAGTACAGTTAGAGTTCAATCAATACGGCAATGCTGCATTTAATTACATTGTTTCACATCTTCCTATTTTTGCAAAGGGGCTCTACGGGACAAGGAGCACAGCAGTTTTTTCAGTGAACTACGATGGCGAGGCTAGCTTATATGAGAAGTACCTTGAGAGTGGTATATGGAAGGATCACACGGTGCAGTACCAGATAGAGTAGGCAATGCACACGCTGGGAGCCTCAAAAGGAAGACAGAGTGAAGAACTACACCATTGTGTATGCTGTTATTTCCACAGTTGCCTTCAAGATCGCACCTAATGATCCTCTAATTATGGGGATTAAATTAAATTATTTATTGTATGCAGATTTATCACTTCAGAGACAAATCCAGTCAAATTGCTGAATGTATACATCATATGATAAGTGTAATTACAGACTGAAGACTCTGATGTTGCAAGACGTATACTGAAAACCTGAATGTATTCAAGTACTAAACACTGCAACTATATGGGGAAAAAACTCGTAAGGGTACTTGAAAAAAATGTGTCTAGTGTACCTTTTTTCTTCAATAGGCTGGAGTGTGGTGGTGACCCCTGCATGCCCCTGCATTACCTGAACAAGTCTAGAGCTGTCTTTGTAATGTATAGAAGATTTTTGTACATCATATTAGGAATGTCATGTTCCTCTGCAGTCAAAAAACAGTTGTATGGATGTATGCACCATTTAGAATCTAACAAGAATATTGGCACAGGATTGCAGAAAGATGAAAACAAACACCTCACCAACACAAGTAGAAAGAAATTATAATCTTTATTTTGTCAGAACCTCAGCTTGTATACAAGTAAGCTAGAAAGAACTGTGAAGCCTAGTATTACACCCAGATAGTTGAGAACTACGGTTTCTCTTGTGTGACCTTGTTCTTCACTATTTGCTTCTTCTCTGCACGGTTCATGTCGCTGCTCACGGCACTGCTGGGCTATCCACCTTGTAATTGTCCTCTCATGAACAACCATCCGTTCCAAACAATCTGGGGATCTCAGTTCACAGGCACTGCTGGAGATGGTCAGAACCAGCAGCGTCTTGGCCACACTGCCAGAAGCTCGGAGTGCACAAAGTAGATCAGACCACGCCTTGAGGCGGCCACACCTACCGCCAAACTCCGCTCCTTCAGGCACCACAACCACGGCAAACTCCGAGTGTACCAGCGCCGGGTGATGACGGTACGCCACGAAATCCGTACCATACTGCAGTCCCAACCGCACCACCCAGTTCCTCGATCTGAGATGCGAGTATGCCTTGTACATCTCAGGAAATGACTCCAATGCGGTGCGCAAGTGATCCCACAGCTCCCCTCCACTCATCCGCTTCTCGGCCTCCGACTCGACCACGACGATGCACTTCAAAGCGTGGCAGAGGTAGAAGACCTCCTCAGCGCCCAGCTGGAACCACTGTTTCTCCTCTGCTCCGGCGTTCTCCACGGCCCGGCCAAAGGCTGCTCGGTTCAGAAGCGTCGCTTGCTGCGGATTCACTCCGAGAACGGCGTCCCCGCCCCGGCTAGATAGAGTCGCGGCGAGGTTGGAGCGTTTCAGCGAAGACTGGAGCTCCGCGACGATGCTTGACATGGGGCTGGCTACTGCCAGAGCTGAGAAATCCTTGCCGTCCTTGCCCTTCTTCCATCTCGGACCCGTCATGTCCAGTAAGCTGAGAACACAACAACAACAACAGTGTTAAGAAATGGACCAAGGTTAGTGAGCACGGTGAGGCAACGAATTTCATGGCTGGTTTCGGCCACCGCGTATCAGGATCTAAACCACCCAGCTATAACTAGTGCCAAAAACAAATGAGACATAGGAAGGAAAAAAAAGAAGGATGTGGAAGTCGGTAATGGAGAATGTAATAATAAAGAGTTTTGTAATGGAGCTGGTTATCCTGTTTCAGGTATCTGATGTTTGTGCTTCGTTAGTACCAGGTTCTGAAAAAATTCATAAGAGGTAGAAGCTTTGTAGTTGGTCCTGGTTAAAAAGTTTACGGTGACGTAGGGTGTGGGGTGAGTTCACTGAGTTGGGTGATTGATGATCGAACTATGTATTATTGGTTTTGTTTCCATGAAATGAAATCGGGAGCGGAGCTCCTTCAATCGAAAAAAAAAAACAAAGGAGACATCAACGCCTACCTTACCTAGGCCTACCTAGAGTGTACCGCGGGTGTACACCCGGCCTGAAAGTTGTGCTTGATATGCTTAACAGTGTGCGAATGCAGATGATAATAAAAATGGATGTACAAGATCGAGTGCCCTGATGGCTGCATTGCAGGTTTGGCTGAGTGCCATGGTCCTATTCGTTCAGTATACTACTGTACAAAAAACTGAGTCAGACGAAGATGAATCCTAGTTGGGCATGGCAGGGGTAAGGTAAACTGAGTAGATCGTCCGCTTGGGCACTCGTAGCAACAAGCAGAGCAGCTGCTGGTTCATCAGAGCGCTAGGCACTGACGTATTTAGATTGGTGGAGTGAGGGACGTACCTCGCGGGCACACGGAGGGGAGGAGGAAGCAGCGGGGCGGCGGCGCCGGCGAGGGCCGTAACGGAACTACCGAAGGGGAGCGTGGCCGGGCGTCTGCGGTCGGTGGGCGCCGGTGTTGCGGCGGCTCGGCCTGCAGGGGAGTGGACAGAGAGAGGCGTGGATTCAGTCACAGTTCGTTGTTCCCGTCATGGGAGTTGGGAAGGCGTAATCCGATGGTACGCCTTGCGGATGAGAAAGCAGCATCTGAGGTACGACTCTTTTTTTTTTTGAACCAAATAAATCAAAACGTGCCCTCCGGTTGACCTGAACATCCCTTTTCAGATGCAAAATGGGCCATCCCGAAAATCACTTTTTTTTTCTTCTTCTTATATTTGGTCCCCAAACCACAGCTGCACAAGTTGGGATCTGATTAGGCCTCTGCTTGGCATCACCCCTCACCAGTGGCGGACCCAGAAATTTTGGTTTGCCGGGGCGAACATTTGCGAGGAAAAAAATTTAACGCATAAATGCAAATCTATTAGCAAAAAATCACAAAAAATGGTAAGCGAAATATTCAATTGTCACGATCAATGAAATACAACTACCAAGAATATGAAAAAAAAAACACTTTTTTGTGGAAAAAACACTTAAAACCTACTAGCATGGAACATTTGTAGCGGGAGATGCTAGTTTTCCGCTGATTTTCCTGCTCGGTGGCGTGGAGTTGGGCTATGGATTAGGAGGCTACGACGCTTTTTCTAATAGAAGTAGAACCGATCGGGTCGATGGTGTACAGGCTGCACATATGTTGGCTGCTGAAAAATAGAAAATGGGTCTTCCACAATTCACTTAAGCCCACTACCCCAACCGTCCAGGCCCATTTTACCTCCCTTCTTCCCCACAAGGGTAACTGTTCAACGGAAACAGAGCGCATCGACAATGGCGCTGCTCCCTTTCGACAGAAACTGAAAGAGGATGAGCGGGGGTACCCTGCTCCGCGCAGGGAGAGCCGGGGCGGCCGCCCCTGATCGCCCCTACGGTGGGTCCGCCACGGCCCCCCACCCATGTACAGTTAGTTACATCCTCCATAGGGTTGGCTAATAAAAAAGCTAGGGGTTAATCTCTTGAAGTGGATTATGTAAGCTAATTCAGCGTGGATGAAGATACATTGGCGAGTTCCTCGTCTGCATTGGGCATTATGGAGTTGAAGGTTTTCATCTCCTCAAATTGACGCGCTCTTACCTATCAGCAGCAACATCAGTGACACTATTGGTTTGAAGGTCTAATTGAAAGAACTAATACTCAACAATTATTTACATTACAAGTTTCTCAAACTCAAGCTGCTCACACAACATTATTAAATATACTAATTCACTCTTCATTAACACACCCATTTATATATGTTGACCACAACTTATTGATTGGCTACATATTTTATGCAGACTTAAAATAATGTACATTAAATAATACATGTCAGCCAAACAAAAATATTTATTTTAAAAACTAGATATCACAACTAAATATCATTTGGAGATGATTGATTGAAGAATTCAATTAAATTAAACGATGGCTTTTGCACATCCCAGCAACACTTTCCTCCTGTATGTTTCGTGTTCATGGTAGACAACCCTAATTTCAGAAACTGTGTCAATGTCTAAAACGCCATCTTTTCAAGAACATTGTGTAGGGAAACTAATCACGTTTGTTCAAATGAAATTGCATTCATCCACTACCATTTTTATGAATTGTTTTAGAGTGTGTCCATTTTATACCAATTTATTTTACCTTTTTCCTTCTTATCCTAACTAAATTGTAAACATATTCTTGTTAATAGATATTACCATGCAATTTTAAATTTTGTATCCAATAGCCTTTAAAATGGATTTTATATATTGCTAATACTAAATCGCTTAGTTTTATATTTAACTCTCAAACATCTACTACTATAGTGGAACCATAGTTTATCTAATTTGTGTTTCAGAACAATTTTAGTCTGGTTATTTTGGTGAACATGAGCTATATCTAAATATAAACAAATTAAACCATATCACATGGAACAAAAAACATATCCATCCGAGGTAGAATAAATTTTGCTAATTAATATATTAGAATGTCTTTATATTTTTTTATTAACAAAATATCCCGATAGAGGCCTGTATTTTGCACGAGTTAAAAATATTTTGAAAAAAGGTTACCATGGATATGATTTGTGTTGCCTATAGATTTAATTAATAGAAAACTCTAGAGTGTATTAGGAATATTTTTCTGCAAGTTGATTGTATGAGATGTCAACGAGTTATGGTTTGACTTAAAATCTGCTCTCTTAATTAAGATATTACGACTCAAACAGGGGGAAACCCAATTTTGTTTTGCTCCCTTCTCCTCGCCCATTCAGAAACGCAACAAGGTTCCGAAAGTCACACCTCTCCTGCTCGTGATTTGTGGGTTTCCTCCCTTCGCCAGAATAAGTTTTACCCCTCTCACATTCAGAAACGCAACAGTGGAACATGGGGTTCCCATACTCCAGCCAAAGTGGATCAACCGCCAGTGAGCCCACCTCGAATATGGACAAGACCAAGTCAAGTCAACATGGCAAGTGGGCCAGCCTGCTTACCCCACGGTGACCAGCCAAGACCAGCATCAACGACGAAACGGCCAAGGACTCCAACCCGGGGAGACCCTCAGGGGTGCTGCCTGGGAGTCAATGGCAAGACCCGCGAGGAGCCAAGCCCAGAGAAGAGTTGGACGCATCCCTTGACCATGCATGGAATGCGTGCCTACTCCTTGCCTTCAGAGGATTCGGACGCGAGCGTCAGCACAAGGAAAAGAGAAGGTTTCGGCTCCAAGAAAGGAAAGAAGGAAGATCACGCCGAGGATGGCGTCACCAGGGGCCATCCATGGTGGGGATGTCGGGCACGCTTGTCGTCTGCCAGCCATGCCCCTCCCAAAAGCAGGCACGCTTTTGGGATCCTACCAACCGAGGCGGACAAAAGGTGGAGAATTTTTGAGAGAGTGTACTTAAAAGTAAAGTAGCTTGGGAAGCGCACTAAGTTTGTTGCTATGTTAATATGAACCATGTATGGCTTGTGCAGTTATCTGTGTCGCCGTGTCGCCGTAAGCGAGAAATACTACTCAGCCAAGACTTCCTACAAATAGGGTTTGCCCCGCTTTACGAATATGGATTAAACTGATATAAACTGGAGAGCAAATCCCCATACAAGCATGTCAAAAGAAGAAAAAACTAACATTTGGACCTCCACCAAAATGAAGCCAAGCATGAAAAGATGAGTTGACACACCTAACAACAGACGAACTAGAATATCGAACAAACAAAAACGGGACTCAACCGCCATGGAAAAGCACGGAATGGAGCGCTGATCCTGTAAGCAAATAGCGAGTACCGAGGATGGTGATTACGACGGGTGGTGTGCCATGGACGGGGGCTGCACCAGCCACCATGACGGGATGCACGACGTACAACAGCATCAGGAAATTCGGCATACTGCTTCTTGTCAAACGTTACACCATACTCCTCCTCACCACCCATGTATAGCAATCGGAAATTCGGCATGCACGTGCAGCTTTTACATGTATCAACTGCTGTTGCCCCAAACAGGTTGAAACCGATCACCATTCAACCTTAACTGAATGATGACCGGGATTTCTCTGTGACGCGTCTAGAAATACCATGACTAGTATTTCCTACCTGAGCCAGCTTTTACATGTATCAACTGCTGTTGCCCCAAACAGGTTGAAACGTGGCGTGATGACTAGGATCACGCTTTCGGGCTTCTCTCTCTGCTTAATTATTCGGATGCCCTAATTATTCACAAGAGTGGGATGTTTAGGTTTTCTAAATGGGTAGCGCTCATATCAGCCCTTTGTCAATGCTAGCGGCAGGAAGTGTTAATTTCAAGTCAGTCTCTTACCTACCGGGTGCTACTTTATAGGAATGTTGTAATCAAAATTACTAGCATATCATTGAAGCTCTTCAGATAGCAATGGAATTTGTTTGTACAGAATTTTGTCAAGTACAGACAAGCAGGAATTTCCCAGGACACATAGCTGGCATTTCCATTAAGCGAAACGGTCTTCCACCGTGCGCATGCTCACATATATAGCCATCCAAACTGATCCATCAACCTATGTAAATGTTAAGAAACCTATGTTGGTGTGATGAATGATGCTGGCATTTTCTGCCATATTGATGTCAGTATATGTTTTCTCCAAAACCTGTCAGCTCTTCTACAATTAAAGATCATGTCCTAAAATGTTTCTATTTACAGTATATTTCTTCGAATTTAAAGACCTTGAAAAAGATATAGGAGTAAGCTTAGCGATTAATCCAGAAAATAGTCTTCCATTTCAGGTGACCATTTATTTGCAGTATCGATTCCTTGTAAAAATCAGGTAACCCTCAACCATTGTCACCCTTCTTGTAAATATTTGATATTCCATGGCTCAATATGATCTCCGAGGTTTAACTTCCCATCCTCACAGTTTGGGGGTTAATTTCCCTGAGACACCTTTCTTTATCTGTGGTACCTATTTTCAATGTTACTTATTATATACTCCCTCCGATCCGAATAATGTGTCGTGAGAAAATAACTTGCTACGCTCAACTGTTACGTGTAACTGCCGACACTTTTTCCAGATCGGAGGTAGTACAATGTACATAGTCTGATACTGTTATTCTCTATTCATCATTCTAACAAAAGACGCTTTGGTCAATTTCGTTCCTGGCTATTTGGTTTTTCTACTATAAAACAGCTTATGAAGAGCTGCTGTATCTTCTACAGAACAGAGTTACCACTTTCCATTACATAAGTCAGATCATTAACGAAAAAAATACTTACAGATGACTGGGCACCAAAGAGTTTATATAGAAATATTATTAGTATACTATATAATCTTTTGATAATTAGGTGTTAACGCGCTTGCTAAATTTGCTAGCGTTAATGTGTCCTACAGCCTGTAAACATGCTTAACCAACAACAATCCCGTTGTGTTAGGCGTTGTTGTACATAAGTTCAGGTATGAGTTTTTCTAAACTTTTACTTTGTTAATGACTTAATGTCGACATCAATATCTTAATGTGCACTTTCTCAAAATAAGATAAGGGCATATTTTAGGGTTGAGGACCACTGTACCTGTCAATTGTGTATTTTATTTTGTTGTTCCTAAGTCCGTGCATTCAATCTTCTGTCTCAAATTTGTGCTGGTCTGCTGGGTGTTGCCACGGAATGGATGAGGTGTTCAGGTGAAGATATGCCCTTATCACAGGTTTATTTGCTTGAACGAAAGAAGGAATATTACTCAGGTAAAATTAGCTCTTGTACCTCTTTGGCTGTAAGACTGTGACTGATAGAAACTGGTCCATCTCTTGAACTTACAGTACAGATATTGTGTCTGGCTGATCTTTCTACCAGTAGATACACAGACTGGAGCTGGGCATTCAAACACTCAAGCAGCCAGAAGGTATTAGCCCAATTCTTGTCCATTCTATACGCCATGTTTCCTCAGCAATCTGCCTTTATCTTCGCTTCTGTTGCCCTCGAAGCAAATATATCTGGGATTTCCCCTGCCCCATTAAAACTGTGGTCAAGTACAAAGCATTACTGCCGCATCACTTATGTGTTACATGCAGGGAGTATCTAGATGTGTGATTTGCATGTGACTTTAACCACCGATTTTAGTGTCTTTAAATCGATAATCACAGTTGAGCACTTCATATATTTGAAAGTTTATCTGGACAAAAGTACCATTTCTATCCATGATTTATATGAAACATTTCTAGAATTTTTTTTAGAGAGAGAAATCAATTTCTCTTAGGCCAAATCAAACCTCAAATAATAATTTTAGTTACTTGTTTATATTTCCCATGAAAAAGTATTTACATTATATATTTGTGTTTGGTTTGAATTCAACTGTTCCGCAATTTGACTAGCTGAGTTCACACGATGACAATGCTTCGAGGTGGACAGCTGAGATGTCAACTCCAAAACAGTCTCGGTTCCTGCGAGAAGTCAAGAGCTTTACATTTTTCAATCATCACTTTCGCTATCTATCCTACGTGAGGTGCTTGAATGGTTCAGTGATTTGTCAAGAGATTAAGAAGAATTCAAACACTAAGCCGTTGTTGCTTGTAAGACCAATAATCCATAATTTGATTTTTCCACGCACTTGTAATCAACGGCATGTCATCATGCACCACCAACAACAAAGTACAACCATCATCAAAGTACGACTGACCGTACCAGCAGTGGACTAGAGAAACTTGTAGCTGTTCCCAGCACAGACCCATGGATTGGTTGTTTCTTGCCTGCTGCACCGCGGCCCTGGTCCTTGTCTTCCTGCCATTGAGCGTGTCCGATGAACGGCTTGTCCCCGGCAACACGCTCTCCCCAGGCGCCACCATCGTCTCCGACGGCGGTTCCTTCGCGTTGGGCTTCTTCAATCCCACCAAAACCAGTACTCCAGCCAGGTTGTACCTCGGCATTTGGTACAACGACATACCGGAGCTCACCATGGTGTGGGTTGCCAACCGGGAAACTCCGGCCACCAACAGCACCACACCGCTGCTCTCCCTCACCAACAACTCCAACCTTGTTCTCTCCGACGGTGATGGTGGTCCTGTCCTTTGGACGACAAACCTGGCTGCAACAACGAGCTCTTCCCCGGCAACAGCGGTGCTTCTGAACAATGGCAACCTCGTCATCCGGTCGCTGAACGACACCATGTTGTGGCAAAGCTTCGATCATCCGACAGACACGTTCCTCCCCGAAATGAAGTTAAGGATAAGGTACAGCACGCCCGCCGAAACAGATCGTCTAGTGTCCTGGAAGGAACCTGGCGACCCCTCACCAGGGCGCTTCTCCTACGGCGGTGACCCAGAGACGCTCCTCCAGGTATTCCTCTGGGACGGGGCACGCCCGGTGGCTCGCACCGGCCCGTGGACAGGGTACCTTGCGAAGACCGAGCGCAAATACCAGCAGTTGGCGTCTGCGAACGCCAGCGTGAGCGTCATCATCTACTTAGCCGTCGTGGATGGTGTCGATGAGATCTACATCACCTACACCGCCTCCGTCGGGCCCCTCCACACCAGGTACGTGGTGACCTACTCCGGCGAGTACCAGCTCCAGAGCTGGAGCAATGAGATATCAACGTGGGTTGTCCTCTGGAAGTGGCCGTCCTCCAAATGCAACCACTACGGCTACTGCGGCCCATACGGGTATTGTGACGAGATGGCAACGCCCCTACAAACGTGCAAGTGCCTCGACGGTTTCGTGCCGACAAACATTGAAGACTGGGAGAAGGGTAGGTTCTTGGCAGGGTGCCGACGGAAGGAAGCGCTGCAAGGGTGCAGCGATGACTTCTTGGCCTTGCCTGGGATGAAGTCGCCAGACAAGTTCGTGCTTGTGGCAAGCAGGAGGACACTGGAAGAGTGCGCGGCCGAATGTGGACACAACTGCTCATGTGTGGCATACTCGTACGCTAGCCTGGTTAGCGGCAGGGGAAACTTGACGAGGTGCTTGGTATGGACCGGGGAGTTGGTTGACATGGGGAAGAATGTTGCAGGCGTCGCCAGCGACACGCTCTATCTCCGGCTTGCAGGCTTGGATGCAACATCTGGTACCAAACCTCAATTTCTCCCTTCTTTGACCACAGTTTTTTCCCTAACATATATTCTTCCATTATCGATTATCCCATTTTTATGGTACAATGCGCAGGTAAGAGGACAAAGATCAATACACTTACGATTGTACTGCCAATTTTAGGAAGCAGCGCTATGGTTCTCATATGCATCTCCCTTGCATGGTTGAAGTTAAAAGGTATGTTCAATTAGTACTATTTGACCCATTACCACACCTGAAGTTGGAGTTAGCCTACTACTATAGGTACCTTTGGGCGAAGAGTCTTCTAATTACCGTGACTGTGGGCAATATACTATAATAATAAGTTTGAGTCCACATATATAAACCGTCTCTCTCGAAGTAATCACTTTATTTTTCCGTGGTGGTAGAAGTGCTTACTGGTTTATTTGCAATGGTTTTGCGGGTAAGGAGAGAAAAGTAGATGGACATATTTGGTTATCGGGTTAAAATGAATCTTTTTGTTTCGTAAATCTATAGAGTATTTGTTAGAGAATGAATAACCAGAACATTGTATGTGCAGGCAAGAACATGAAATGGAAACGTGGAAAGATAACACTAAATGGTACTGGAGCATCTTATGTACTTGGGGAAGAAGATTCTACCCATGATTATGAATTTCCATTTGTACGATTAGAGGAAATTGTGCTAGCAACACAGAACTTCTCTGAAACATGTATGATTGGACAAGGAGGTTTCGGTAAAGTTTACAAGGTAACTCATCTAATTAATTGGTACTGTAATTTGCTATTATTTCCTATGAAAGTACCGTCGTTCATATAGAATTCAAATCCAAGTTTTTTCTTCAAATTCTATAGGGAATGTTAGGTGGTAAAGAAGTTGCAGTCAAGAGGCTAAGTTCAGATTCTCAACAGGGGACAAAAGAATTTAAGAACGAAGTAATTCTAATTGCCAAATTGCAACATAGAAACTTGGTTCGACTTCTTGGATGTTGCGGCGAGGGAGATGAAAAACTTCTAATCTATGAGTATCTGCCGAACAAGAGTTTAGATGCTACCCTCTTTGGTACATATTCTACTGACACACACCTATTTCCTAAACAACTAAAAACATGTTTTTCTTACATTTGTTATTTTTACAGATGGTTCAAGGAAATCGTTGTTGGATTGGAAAAAACGGTTTAGTATAATCAAAGGGGTTGCTAGGGGACTTCTTTATCTCCATGAAGACTCAAGACTGACCATAATTCACAGAGATCTCAAAGCTGGAAATGTTTTGCTAGATGCAGATATGAAACCCAAGATAGCAGATTTTGGTATGGCTAGGATCTTTGGAGATAACCAACAAAATGCAAGTACCCAACGTGTCGTCGGAACATAGTAAGCAACCTTTTATACTTATACATCATGTTAATTTCTTAACAAATTCAACTCCCATATTGTAACTTATTTGAGTAAAATGGTCAAGCAGTGGCTACATGGCTCCTGAGTATGCAATGGAAGGCCACTTTTCAACCAAATCTGATGTCTACAGCTTCGGCGTGCTGCTATTAGAGGTTGTAACTGGTATAAAGAGAAGCAACAATAGTCAAACCATGGGTTTTCCTAGCCTCATAGTCTATGTGAGTATACTCAATTTTTCTCTTGAGTTCCAATTTAAAAGGGATACAAATTTTCAAAAAAACAAATCCAGTTCAACAACCAGAATGAGAAAACCATATAATACTTTTTATTGTTTCAGTCATGGAATATGTGGAAGGAAGGGAAGACTGAGGAACTCGCGGACTCGTCTATCATGGATACTTGTTCACCGGAAGAAATTTTGCTTTGCATCCATGTAGGACTCCTCTGTGTTCAGGAAAACCCGGATGACAGACCACTCATGTCCGCAGTTGTGTTCATCCTGGAGAACGGAAGCAGCACACTTCCAGCTCCCAACAGTCCTGCCTACTTTGCGCGACGGAGCTCAGAAATGGAGCAAATCAGAGTTGATATCGAAAATTCTGTGAACAGTTTAACTCTTACGGAGATACTAGGGCGCTAAAATAATTCTGATGTAGCCTTGCATGTATTAAAAACATTCCTTGTTATAGAAACAAAAGGGTCATGCATCGGTTGGTTCGGGGTTGTTATCTTTCGATGTTTTTTATGCTTTTTTAGTGTTGTTAGCAAGAGAATTTAACCACCAACAATCCCCATGACTTGATTAAGTGGTGATGTTCTCTCTTGTTTTCTGAATGTAAATTGGTATTTACTTGAAGGAAAACTGTACTGTTGAGTGACACGGCCAGAGAAAACTAGAGTGGGACATTCAACGTTTTGAAGTAAAACAAGTACGTAGACTGATGTGAAGATCGAAAAGCATGTTTTCATCCAGGACATCTCGCTCTGGTCAGGCACGATGCATCTTGCCCAGAGCAGAGATCAGGTCTAGTTTGTTGACCAAGATCAGAACATGCAACATGCAATTCGTAATCAAAACTCAAAAGAACAGACAGACTCTTAGACTTCCAGAGGGAATGTACCCTCACATTTCTAGCTCCGTCATCCATGCTGCCATGTTTTCCCTTTTGTAACTACTAGATGGCACCCCGCGCGTTGCTGCGGAAGCTTATGTTAATAATGGTTATTGAAAATAAGTATAATCTCAAAATAATTATCATAATAGCATACGACTGTATATGCATAGTACTTTGAACATTGAAAGGATTGTCAGTTACGTATCATTGTGGGGAACACCACTATTCGATGAATGACAACGGGGACAAAGTGAGTATGCAACTTTTTACCAACAAATCCCTCTTACAACTATCGCCGAAGTATGTATGGTCCACTAACTGATTGATGGATTTCTTCTGTTCCACTATTTCTGTCCCGGATCCTAGCGGATATATGATGTGCTTTTCTCAAAAAATGGCTGAAAAGAATAACAAACCCTGAGAAAATAGAATAGTTAATTGATTGTGAAGGTACTTATTATAGATTTGATCTTGCAAGTGAAGGCAAAGATTATCTAAAATCCCTTATATGTTCGAAACTGTAATACAAAATAAGGATCGGGCTGGAGTATGTCATATCTAATTTTATCATACCTGCATGGATTTTAAATCATGCATAGTAATTCACATACACATGCCTCAAGAATTATATGTAAAGCATAGAGGCATTAGTGTTTTATTCCCTGCATAAGAAGATGAAAAGTAATGAACGAATATATGGATATATACATTGTGTGTATCTCAAATTGGCAATTAGAAAACTACCAAATTAAAGATGTGCAAGGGGGTCTGCAACAGAAAGAAATGATCGTTTTCTAGGCTTCACGTGTGCAATATATCTGGATATACAGTAACAAATACACCTACAAAGATTACGTGATGAGAAAAGACTGGGAAATAGGGACCTGGAATAGTGGAACCAGTATCATGCGTGAGGAAGAGTGCAGGGTGCATGCTCCTGTGATTAGAGTGAGAGAGAGATCGGGTGCTCCATGGACAACAAATCAAGTCAGCCGCCGACCCGATCTCTACACTCGCCCTTGCAGACGGCTCAAGGAATCAACGGGAGGAAAAGGTAGAGAGCTGCTCGACGGGCATGGCGGTTGTATTCATCGGATGCAGGCAGGTCAACATACAACTGCAGCCAGCGTGGTGGCGCATGAGCTGAGGACAGCGGCACCGAGGCCACACAGGACACACTTTAGCATATACAACGCCCTCCTCTCTTATAACTCTCCGCCTCCCGTTCCTCTCCATGAGTCGCCTTGGCTTTCAGTGGTCGTCACTTCCGGTCGAGTCATTGGCCGAGTGACTATGTCAAAGAAAGAGTGATGCCATATTTATAAAGGAAGCGGATGAATCGTAAGAGGCTTGAGAGAAGATGAATAGTAAGAGGCTTGACGTTTGCTAGAATTAAAAAGGACCGCCTTTAGGAGCCCATGATTCATAGTGTTAAGGCAATTGATCATTTTGGAATGGGGAGCGTATAACTGCTTGCTAGCATGGACTTCATACAGGAGCGAGAGAATATTTAAGATATGAGAAAAGAGAGGGTTGAGAGTCCTCGATGCAATAAATTGACAAAGAAATATATAATAAAAAGATGATGTGGCTTTATTTTCTTTACTGAGGTGGCAGATTTGATGACACATGTCACGTTAGGATTGCTCAATGGTGCTTGATGAGGTGGATGGCTTGCATGTTGAGAGAAATATCTCTAGTGGGATGTTCCTATTTAGATATAGAAGATTCGTGTTGTTCAACCTGGTCAGCTGTGACATGGCGCCGTGGAAAGAAGATTCAGTTCCGCGCTGATCGTACATCCGCATGCAAGTTTGACCAACAACTTGAAACGCTGGGATGATCCAACCGTTTGATCTACTCCGGAAGTGTGCTTCCGTTCACCGCCGTTTAAGATGATATGTTATTACGATTTCTGATGCAGGTCAAATTAATTTGTAGACAAAAAACTGCCTGTTCAGTTCACAAGGTGTTATAGTCTGTTCCACTAAACGAAAATTATGAGATGAAATAGTATCTAAGTGTAATACTACACATCGGGGTCCGATGGAGTGCAAAACGTCGGACCAATCCAACGCCGTCCATTTAATCCCATCAAACAGCCCTATACTGGCACTTCCCACAGAAAAAAAAAGTCTGGCCCGTTAACCACGCACACACCTAATTAATTAAATCCCATAGTTTCCGGTCGATAAGGCCTTCACCAAATTCATGTGGTGCTCGGTGCCTCTCCTCTCCGCGCACCGCACACTACAATCCAGGCTGTGACCTCCGCTTCCACCGAGAATGATTCGGATGCCGGCAGGCATGCTGGCCGTTCCGACCTGGGGAATCATGGTCAGGGTATCCGGCTTTCCGTTTCGTCGCTTAGTGTTCTTGATGCGGGCATCTACTGGGTAGCACGCTAGGACAATAAACTACGATGTATAATGTCTAAGGCCTGCGAGCCGCATGTTTTGGCCGAGCCTTCTAAACGGGCCGGTTTGTATCCAGTTTGAGTCCAATTAGGTTAGGAGTCGGTTTGAGCCTGTCTAACCGATTAGGGTTAGGATTTTAGACAGGTTGAAAATTATGTAGAACATTGTGTTCAGCTTACCACCGTCCCTAGGGGATCGGCGTGTAGACGGCGTCTTGGACGTTTGTCGGTTATCTTTGAAATAAAGGCATGAGTGTTCTTGAATTGTCAAGAGTTATCGTGCGTTGCGAGAAGGCTCTTGGATCTGCCAAGGGTTGTCGAGCTTGGCGTGAGGCGTGGTGTTCATCACCTCGTTGCTCGCCTAAATTTATCCAAGTTCTTCAGGTTGCGTGTATCGCTCACGTGATTGGGAGGATAGTTATCATCGGTGGTTCTTGCGGTGAAAGATCGGACAAACATCTACATCAGTTCTGCTCCGACGAGTCTACCATTCCCATCTCCAAGCTCCTCGCCGGCGGAAATCCCCACAATGCGTAGTGGGACGTGGATGCGGCAGCTCGCATCGTGTGCGAGCATATCTTGGGATCGGTCGCAGCAGGTGCAGCACACTCTTCCAACCTTTTGCTCATATCCTTAATTTGTCGTGGATTTCGGTATATATGGTATCTTGAAGTACAAACCTCCAGACTTAGCACTTGATCCTCAAATACTGCATATGTAGTAATATTAGATTACGAAGCTGCTATTGCTACAAGTATGATTTGAGAAACTGCATGTCTCCATCTTTACCTGCCAACATGCTAATTTAGTTTATGAATTTATATGCCTCCACTAGGTATCGCATCTATTGTGATATCATTTTGATACAGAGATTCCATGCTTCACATATATCTAATATGTGCCGCTAATGACTATATGACCATGCTTCTTAAGTTTGAATCGGTGTTTCTAATATCTCAAACAAAGGTTTTACATTGTGGCAATAAAACCAGGCATGCTTCCTAAGAATATCGTGCTTCATATCTCTGATTACATGCTTCTTAATCTCTGATATATATGATCCACATGCTTCTTAAGTTTGAATCGGTGCTTCTAATATCTCAAACAAAGGCATGCTTCCTAAGAATATCTTGCTTCATATCTCTGATTACATGCTTCTTAATCTATGATATATATGATCCATGCTTCTTTTGACTCTGGTGCATGCTTCTACTGTACAGAAGTTTTGCTTCGTGCGATCGAGATCATGATTCTTTGTTTCTCACATATGTTTCTATTGTATACCAGAAATCTCCGTCATGGTCATTGGCCGCATGGTGGACACACGACAAGGGATGGCGACAGTTGCCAACGACAAGGACCAATGCACGTCGTCCGCGGCCGTACTAACAATCCCGGGCATGGTGAACTTTGCATGTCAACGAATCCTTGCCGATCGAGGGCGGAAGTGACTCAAATTGCACCAATCTTGCGTGTCGTCGCTTGGTTGTTCTATCGCCGCGAGGACGACGACCGTCTTCTACATCTACATGCCTGATGCGGGCAATTGTAATCCTCTATGAAGTGAATGAAATGAACAATGGAAACCCCATGTAGTTACCAATTTGATCATGGAATTAGGATATCGATTGGATCGGAGCAAAACTTTAGTTGTTCCAAATCATTATCCAATTTGTTTGAAGCACGTCTAAGTTCTGGTGATGATGTTTATCTTGATCTCGACGAAAATATTCTTATTTGTATGGAATCAATTTTGTGGTGTATGGAAGCACTTTTGTAGTGTGCGGAAGCAATATTGTGATTCTTTAAAAACAATATATCCCTTTCATAAGACACTTATTGGTGTTAAGCCGAAGCAACCTTCAATCTCCTTGAAGCAAGTAACTTGGAAACGAAATGTGCTTTAGAACGAAGCAAAGTATAAGATCATTTTTTAAAATTATAAATATTTCTATAAATTTTTAACATGGAAGCCAATTCCCTGGTGTATGGAAACAAAATTTGATTTTTTTTTGAAGCAAATTTTGGTTGCGTAGGAAGCAAAGTTGACTAACTTTGTAAATATATTAAAGTGGAACAAGAAAGCAAAATTTTGTTGTGTTTGAAGCAAAGTTTAGTTTGGTAGGATGCAAAGTAGAATAACCATGAAAACAAAGCGTACTACATGGTAACCGAGCTGAAATAATTAGTTGCTTTCCTTAAAATTGAGAATTAGTTTTCTATTAGTCAGTAATTAGTTTCCTAAAAATCAGCAATTAGGAGTGGTTATAGGAGGAAGTCAAACCCACGTAAATAACTGGTTTTTGTTTCCGAAACTCCCGGGTGGGATTGGCCGCGTTCTTCAATCACGCGGGCATGCATCAGACGTTCAGTCTGCTTCTAATCGTGCGGTTAAAAGTTGGTCCGACCGATGGGAAGCACCATATCGGACGCCGATTCCTAGTGGTTGCCGCTTTTCTTTGTCTACAACTGCTGCATGCATGAGGAAAAAACTGACAACCGCCTCCAATTGTGCAATGACGGAAGTTTACGGCGACCAAGAGGGGATAAGGACAAGACCCCGTTTGTTTTGACCTTGAGGCAGCAAAAACTAGGCAAAGAGCAACAGCGATAGTACACATAAAAAGGGTACGTCGAGCTAAAAGCTTCTGAGGTTGGTCCTCCAATTATTTTCGTATTAATTTATTTTAGGCTAGAACAAGAAATACTACTCCATCCGAATTCATAATAAGTGTCGCTGGTTTTGTAACACTTATTATGGATCGGAGGGAGTACTTCGTGTCTAACAATATTTGGTGTGTCTCACTATGTTTCATCGATAAGCATGGTAATTTTGTCTATCTTAAATATTCACGACTCGGTAGTCATTCTTGTGTGAGCGAGTGCATATGAAACTGTACCTGTACGTACGTCTACTATATATGGTACTTTTAAAAACAAAAATAAACAAATCTAGCTATCTAGTCAGCAGTGACGGTGGCATCCCAACTCCGACTTGGACATCTGAAATGTAAACTCCAACACACTAGAATTTTGCATTATTCAATCATCTTCTACCGCGATCGAACATTCGTGGATGCTGCGTTTGTGTGGAATCATTTTTTCCTTGTAGACCAAGGTTCAGTGCAAATACTTATACTCCCATACAGCAGCACCAATATATAGCTAGCGTTAAAGTAGTTAGAATCTGGTACTAAGAGTTTGCCCTGATCCATCGATGGATTTGCGTGCTCTTGCCTGCTGCATCGTGGCCCTAGTCATTATGTTCCCGCCTCTGAGCGCATCCGATGACAGGCTTGTGCCTGGCAAGCCGCTTTCTGCTGGCAACACCATCGTCTCCGATGGTGGAGCATTCGCTTTGGGCTTCTTCAACCCCACAAATTCCACTCCGGCCAAGCTATACCTTGGCATATGGTACAACGATATTCCTGAGCTCACCGTCGTGTGGGCCGCCAACCGAGAAACTCCGGCCACCAACACCATTTCCACTGCACCAATGCTCTCTCTGACCAACACCTCCAATCTCATTGTTTCTAACGGTGACGGTGATGGCCGTGTCCTTTGGACGACGGCCAACCTGGTGACTCGGCTGTGCTTTTGAACACCGGCAACCTCATTATCCGGTCCTCAAATGGCACAACGCTGTGGCAGAGTTTCGAGCACCGCGCAGACACGTTTCTCCCTGGCATGAAGCTCCGAATGAAGTACAACACACGCACCATCGACGAGCTTCTGGTATACTGGAAGGGCCCTAATGACCCCTCACGCGGGCGATTCACCTATGGCAGTGACTCGGACACGCCCCTCCAAACATTCGTGCGGGACGATGAGCGCGTGGTGTCCCGCTTCTCACCATGGACGGGGATCCCAGTGACCAGCCAACATATACACAAGCCAGCGTGGGCCACAAACGTGAGTGATATGATCATGTACCTCACCTATGTTGTCAATGATGAAGAGATCTACACCAGCTATAGCCTCTATGATGGCGCCCCACACACCAGGTTCGTCTTGGTTTATTCCGGCGAGTTTCAGATCCAGAGTTGGAGCAGCAATTCGTTGTCATGGGTTGTCCTTTGGAATTGGCCATCCGCCGAATGCAGCTGCTACGGCTATTTTGTGGCCCATATGGCTATTGTGACGAGACAGCGGCGCCAACCCCAATGTGCAAGTGCCTAGAAGGCTTTGATCCAGCAAACTTGGAGGAGTGGGCCAATGCCCAATGGTAGGTTCTCGGCGGGGTGCCGACGGAAGGAGAAGTTGCACGGGTGTGGCGACAACTTCTTGGCCTTGCCTGGGATGAAGTCACCAGACAAGTTTGCGCTCGTGGGAGGGGGCAAAAGTACGTTCGAGGAGTGCGCGCTGGAGTGCAATCGGAACTGCTCATGTGTGGGGTATGTGTATGCCAACCATATATAGTAGCGGCACGTCCGGTGGAGTCGGGACGACATGTTTTGTGTGGGTGGGGGAGTTGGTTGACACTGGAAAGTTAAATGCAGGGCAAGGTGACGAGACGTTCTATCTCCGACTTGCCGGCATGAATGCAGCAGGTGGTAACAAATCTCATTTTGTCCGTCTTTCTACTACTCCCTCCGATCTATATTAGTGGGCACAACTTTGTCTAGATACACATGTATCTAGTCTAAATACTTAACTAGATACATATGAATCTAGACAAACCTATGCCCACTAATATGGATCGGAGGGAGTACTAGTTTTTCATTCCCGCCACTTTCTACTGCTGGTTTTGACTTAGTTTTATCATTCTCATTTTCTCTCGTATTTGTATGTATGTCGTCGCAGGTAAAAGGATAACGAGTAATGCAACGAGGATTGTGTTGCCCGTTTTAGGTAGTGGTGTCCTGGTGCTCATATGCATCTTCCTTGCATGGTTAACATTCAAAAGGTACGTTTAATTGACTCTTCTCAGTAAAAGGTTAAATTTGACCACCTTATGAAAATGTACCTTTCACCACACGGAACTTAGTAGAGCTATCAGCACATAACAAAATATTTTAAACCCGTGAATGAGTACAAAAAACTATATTAAAATAAACTTTTAGATTTCTATGAGCATGGTTTTTTGCGACCATAACATGCAATCTAGTAGCTAGAAAATAAAAATGGTGTAATCGGTAGGGAAAACGGCTTTCACCGACAGAAAGTCGGTCGGGGATGGGTATTGCCGACCGACCTTGTCGGTCACCGAAAGTCCAGTCGGGAAAGCCCTTTCCCGACCGACATTGTTTTGCCGACCGACGGTTCGATGGCTATTCAAAAGCTTTACCGACCGACATTTTCTTTCCCGACCGACGTTTCTTTCCCGACCGACATTTTATGCCGACTGACTTATGGACATCATTTTCTTTGCCGACCAACATTTTGTTGGCCATACCATGGACTTTTCCCGACCAACTATCGGACATTGTTTTGTTTCACCGACCAACAATCAGATGGTATTTTGTCATACAAGTCGAGCTGCAAGTAGGAAGAAGAAGGATCATGATTTATAGGTTCACCTGATGTCTGCCATACAAATTGTGGTTCAAAACAAAGTAGTGACATGAGAAACAGATTAAAAATTCTTTGTGCAAGTGCATGAATGTCTGCCAAAAAGTGCACGTTTCAACGTTGCTTTTCAAAATAGAATATATATCGTTTTGCTGCAAGGGTGCGTTTTTGTCAGTTAATTAATCTGCTCGTCAGAGTTTCAGTTAAAGTGTCAGGTTCAGTTATTTCGTCGGCCAGCTTTCAGGGGTTTTCAGTTTGCTAGTTATTGTGATCAAGGGATGGCACCCGATCTACCCCTCTAAAAAAGATCGCTTGGAACGTGGGATGGCACGTGTGATCAAGGGAATCATGTAGCCAGACAATCAATCTTTTGTTGAATCAAAGGAAGAGAAGAAAGCAGAAAAGATGCAAGGTTTGCACCGGTGCATATACTGTCCCCGCTCTCTGAAATTTCTGAATTTTGTTTCTGAGATTTTACAAGTGGTATCAGAGCCTCTCGCGATCAATGGTTCCATGTCGTTCCTCTCTTCACTGGTTCGCCGTGGCCACAGTCTGGCGCGCCGTGGGCGCGAACTAGTGGTGCAGGAGAGGGTTATCAAGAAGGGGTCGCGGCGGCGTGCAGTACCCAACACCGACGTACACAAAATACACATATTGGGCGGTAGCCAAGCTCTAGACACAGGGCCTCTCGGAAGCCATCTACCTCACCGACGTTGGATCGGTCCGCGCTCGCACCCCTGCTCCGCGTCGTACAAGTACAACTGGAGCTGGTGCTCTAGCACAATCACCCCCCAAACGGCGTGAGTGGCAGTGGCTACGATGGTGATCACCATCACGGAAAGAATCGTGGGAAAGACGTGACGATAAGCGTTCAGACAGGGAGGGACGGCAGCAGCCCAATGAGGCGGAGTTGCTGTTGCATGTCGTTTCGATTTGCCCGCATCGGCCGGCGGGGCATGGGGTGCTCCTCGCGGTGGCGGTGCGAGAGATGGAGGATGGCGGCATTCGGGTGTGCTGGGTGTGGCCGGGGAGGAGGAAGCCGGGGCGGCGGCTCCGGAGCTGTGGCTGCGGCTGGGCCGTGGTAGGCATGGTGCTGGCCGTAGTGTGAGGTGCCGCGGTGGCTACGACATGCAGTGATGGTGGTCTGGCCGGTCCTCGACAGGCGGTTTGCGGGGTTTGCGACACATCGCCGGGCGAAAGCCCTGCTTTGGTAGTTGGTCAGGGCCAACGACGGCGATGCCTTCGGGCGCCACGTCTTTCTTGAAGGCGTTGTCGAGGTGGTGGTCTCGCTTCTCCACGCCGGGTCCTCTGGGGGGCCCTAGATCCCACGCGGGATCGGGTGAGGGCGGCGCTCCTGTGTCGCTTGCCTCTGTGGGCCTTGCCTTGGATGTTCCACCACCGGCCAGAGGGATCTGTGGGGTGCTGGTGGTTGGCGACGGCGATTCTTCATCTTCGGCCAGGTGGTGCGCGGCCCTAGGGCCAGCGTGGATGTCGGAGCGGCGGCTCTGGGTTTTCGCCTTGCGTTGAGGTTGCCTCCGCCGTGTTTAGTGTCGGCTATGGTTGCTAGGGCGACATGGTCGTCGTCTCGTTTTGGGGCGTGGTCTTGGGGCCGGGCGTGGATGTCGGAGCGGCGGCTCCGCGTTTCGGCTTGCGTTGAGGTTGCCTCCATCGTGTTTTAGTGTCAGCTATGGTTGCTAGGGCAATATGGTCGTCGGCTTGTTTTGGGGCGTGGCCTTCGGGCCGGCGTGGATGTCAGAGCGGCGGCTCCGGGTTTCGTCTTGCGTTGAGGTCGCCTCTGACATGGTAGTTGTCGGCTATGGATCCAGCACCTCGAGCTAGGAGGAAGAATGCTACCCCTTCTGCTGATATTGCACCTCCATCTCGTCCAACCAAAGCCAAGGTGAAGCAACTCAACTGGTTCCAGTGAACTATGCTATGTATGCAAACTGCTATCCACAAGGAGAACTATGATGGTTATGTTGAGCGCAAGCGCATCCTTCACAATCAAGGAGTGCTTAAGAAAGAATTTGATGCGCTGAAGGGCAAGGAGAAGCCCCCAAGAGCTGATGGTCAGGTCTCCAGTGAAAGTGAGAAGTCTGACAAGAACATCTCATACAGCAAATGGGGTTGTGAGTCGGTCAACTGGAGTGCTTTCACTGAGGTCACTTCTCAGCCATCCACCTCCAATGTGGACAAGGGCAAGCGTACTGCAGCTGGTGATGATGAGGAGTTCGAGTATGAGGAGAGCGATGAAGCAGATGCCTCCGACTGATCCATGGGCTCCGTAGCATCGCTTTTGTCCCTTTTTGGTGTCTCGATGCCAAAGGGGGAGAAGTTGCTCTATTAGGATCGCGGGATTTGCAAGGGTCGGGCACAAGCATATGCTTTTATCATTTCTTGAGAGCTTGTGTCCATTTAAATTTGTGTTGAACTATTTGCTTTGTGTTGTTGCTATCTTATGTTCAAGTGAGACATATGGATTTATTGTCAATGGTTGAGATCTACTCTAATATGCATTGGTATTATATCTAGTCTCTATGCGAAAGGTATGATCTCCACCGTCTCATTGATATGTCTCTTCTATTATTATCATGTTGATTGTCTCTTATAAGAGAAGCTTTGAAACTATATGTTGTGCAATTTTTCTTTCCATTACATTCCATCTATGCACACATTTAGGGGGGAGTTTTTCAATTCCTTGAAACATGATATTGGTTATATTCTCTTATTGCAAATCATAGTGTTGTCATCTAACATCAAAAAGGGGAGACTGAAAGACATTTCTTAATCCCTTGTTGGCTTTGTGTGTTAGACAACAACATTAGTGATTATCTAATCTGTTGTTAAGTGATGCATGTTTTTAAATAGTTAATCTTTGAAAGCATCGAACCCCAAAATTCAAAGTAGAAGAGGATGGCAATTGAGTTGTAGTGGCTGTGGGAAGAAGCCCGGAGACTCCGGTGTGCAAACACCGGAGACTCCAGACTCAGGGCAACCGGAGACTCCGGCCTCAAATATTCTTGGAAGGGGCCGAATTTGCTACACAATGGCATTTGCCTCTGATGCCCCTCCGGAGTATGGCCGGAGTATGCCTGGAGACTTTGGAAGTCTCCGGCCAGGCCGGAATCTCCGGAAAACATTTTGGTCCGGAGACTCCGCGCTAGGCCAGAGACTCCGGGGTTAGTTTCCTGCAACGGCTATTTCGTGGGAGACACTGTATAAACCCTTCTCCTAGCTTGGGAAGGGTAGCACGGCCAGAAATATCTCTCCACCATTGTTCAAGAGCTTCAAGCCCTTCGATCTCCCTCTCCACCCACTCAATCAAGCTCATAGTTGGAGAATCGAAGGAGAAGACCAAGATCTACAAGCCTACCCAAGCGATTTACTTTTTCCCCTCATTCACTTGAGTGATTTGAGCCTAGGGTTTCCTTGTGGAAAACCTAGGCCTCTTGTTGCTTACTTGTGTTTCTTGTAACAGTTTCGTGGTGATTTTTGGAGCCCCCAATTCAGTTGTGGGTGTGTGCCCGGATACGTCCCAAACGTATCTACTTTTCCAAACACTTTTCTTGTTGTTTTTCCTCTAATTTGCTTGATTTGGATCCAACTAACACGGACTAACGATGTTTTTAGCAGAATTACCCTTGGTGTCTATTTTTGTGCAGAAATCAACTTCCTCAGAAAATTCCTGAAAATTCACCAAAATTATTTTTCCCCAGAAGACTCCCAGAGCCAGAAGGACACCTGGAGGTGGGCCACCAGGCGCGGCCAGGGCCCCTGGTAGCCTTTGGTATTTAGACCTCTTCGTCCCCTAAACGGAGAACCCCCGAAGGATTTTCCCAAATACGATACAGAGCTCCGCCGCCACCAAAAACCCTAGTCCGGGGACCTGAAGTTCCTATTCTGGCACCCTGCCGGGACGGGGATTGGAGGGGAGATCGTCGCCATCGTCATCGCCAACACCTCTCCATCAACCATCCATGATTCCCCCTTTGATGTGTGAGTAATTCCCTGCTGTAGGCAGAGAGGATGGTAGGAATTGGATGTGATTGATTATGTAATAGTTCATAAGATTGTTAGGGCTTGATGCCTAGTATCCACTATTGTTTTTAATTATCGTTGTTGCAACTTGGAGTGCTTAATGCTTGTCACTTAGGGCCCGAGTGACATGATTTCAGATCTGAACATGTTATGTTTGCATGAATATAATTGTTGTTTTGGATCATATCTACGAGTTGTATGCACCTACTATTGTCCGGAACCCGAGACCCCAAAGGTGACAGGTTGGGATATCGGAGGGGATGGATTTTAGTTTGAGGATTACATGTATCCATTGAATGTTAATGCTTTGATCCGGTGCTTGGTAAAACAAGTACCTTAATTACCATTAGTTCCAAATTGGCCCCGCAGCAACGGGATGGTAGGACAAAAGATGTCGTGCAAGTTCTTATTGCAAGCACATACGACTATTTCCGGGATACATGCCTATGACAGTTAGTGACTTGGATACTCTCTTATATATTTGTGCTGCCCTTTGTTAAGTTTATTACATGGTTAATCTCATTCATGCAACGCCCGTACATCCATCCCTATGCCTACGGTGTTTTTAGCACTGCTTCCTACTTCGTTTACATTCGCTGTTACTATTGCTACTATTGTTTTATTGCTACCATTACTATCACACTACTGCTGCCATTAAATCACCGTTACTACTAATAAATTGTGTCAAGCAAGATACTTTTCAGGTGCAGCTAAATTGACAACTCAGTTATTAAGTCTTATAAATATTCTTTGGCTCCCCTTGTGTCGAATCAATAAATTGGGCTATATTTACCCTCGAAGACTGTTGCGATCCCCTACACTTGTGGGTCATCATGCCCCAAGCTCATTGTAAAGGCTCCGGATTTTGCCTTGAAGGATTCCGATAGCGGAAGGTGAACTAGGCCTTTGTGGCGAGGTTCATCTGAGAATAGGTTGAGGCCTTAGTGGCGTTGAGCAAGCCCGTTGGCGAAGCTCACACCCCTCCAACGAGACGTACTCCCCTCAAAAGGAGGAACTCGGGAATACATCCTTGTCTCCGCGTGCTTTCACTTCGGTTACTTCTATCTTTTAGCTTTTACTTGTATCTTGTATCGTGCTTAGTGTTGTTCTTGTCATATAGGTAAATTCACCATAGTTGCATATCTAGAGAATTTACCTTTGTGTCAAGCCTAAATCGAAAAAGTATTAAAAATTGGAATAGCACCTATTCACCCCTCCTCTAGGTGCCCATACGATCATTTCAAGTAGTTCATCCCTGGACTACGGGTTCATAGCAGTATTTAGATGGTGTTCTCTCCTCTTTGTGCCACCATGTTTAGATCTTGCGAGCTGTCTAACATGATCAAGATCATCATTATGTAATTGCTACATGTTGTGTTTGCTGGGATCCAATGAACCATGGGATTATGATTATTTTGTTCATGTCTTTATGAGAACTTCACTTATATCTTTAGAGTGTTTTAATATGATCTTGCACACTCTCCGATGTGTATGACTTCTTTGGCCAAGTTGTTGTATGCATCTCCAAGAGGGAGTTTATATGCTAGATAGTGGGTTCATGCCTCTTTGTTTCATGCGATCGAGTGACAGAAGTGTGCATGGGGAGGATGTGCTGTTGCCACTAGGGAGAAAACATCGGTGTTTTTGTCTACATGATGATAATTATTGCTTACATTATGTATAGATCTTAATGCAATTGTCTGTTGCACAAAGCCAATCACTTCGTTGCTGCAACTTAATACTAGAGAGATTTGCTGGATAGCTTTCTTGAGGTGGACTTTTAGATACGGATGCATGCTGGATGGGGGTCCGTATACCTTGACGTAATGCCTAGATTATTAGACCCCGTGAACTATATCTCGTCATAATAGCATTGTTATGCGTTCATGATTTGTCAATTGCCAAACTGTAATTTGTTTACCCAGCATGTTTATTGTTTTATGGAGAGACACCACTAGTGAAACTATGTCCCCCGGTTCATTCTTCCTCATAGATTACACCTTTGTTTACTTGCTTTTCATCATCACTTGCTCGCTGTACCGTTTTACTTTACGTCACTTCCAAACACTCCATACGTTTAATCTCTAGTTCACAACAAGACGGGAAGATTGACAACCTTCCTAGAAAGTTGGGAGCAAGAGAGAGTTTGTGTTTTGTGTACAGGTCCACGTTTGTTGAAGCCCCAGACAACAAGCAACCTACTGATTATCTTTGAAGCCCTACTAGATTGATAACCTTGGTTCTTTAACTAGGGGAAATTTGCTGCTTGACTGCATCATACCTTCCACTTGGGTCCCAACGGGTGTGTGTGATTCACGCCATCAAGGACGCGCTCTAGCTGATCGGCGTTGAATGCCTCCAAAGTCGCGTCGTCGAGGCGCTGCTTCTTCGCCCGCTGCTCCTCGGAGCAGATGGACTTTGCACTAACGATCACGAGAAGTTCATCCTGATTTTCGACGCTGGACAAGTCGGCGTCTAACGACTCTCCGCCGTTTTCGTCCTCCTTTGGAGCCGGCAGCAATGGCGGCGCCCACGCCCGGACTGTGCCACAACAACCGCCCGCCTCGGCGTCATGGGTACCGCTGCCTATCCCAGGTGGCGACTGACGACCGCGCTTGCGGCCCTAGTCGTAGCGCATCGCGTTCAGGCGCTCCACCTCCTCCGCGGACATCGGCGACGGCGCGGCGACCCGCGGCAAGGCGAGGAGCTTATCCGACCAACCTGGGAGCCCCCTCGTACGATTGAGACCCCACGCGGCGAAATCGTGGTGAGGCAGTGCCGTATCTGTAGGCGGTGGCGGTCAAATTGGTCGCCGGCGGCCAGAGAGTGTGGGGATTGTGGGGCGGTTTGTGTTCGCGGAGGCGGTGGAATGGGGATTTTTTCTCTCTCTCTGCCTACTTAGTCATCCGACAAAATAGGTCGGGCCCGGTCGTGGCGTGACAAATGGGCCTCAGGGTGATTTTTCTCTCTGCTTAATTAGTCACATGAGGTGGGATGTTTAGTCCCACCAAGCTAGTTTAGAGTGGCTACGACCAACTTATGAACCCGAAAGTGAAATAGTGGTTACCAACTCCCCAGGCGTAAGCTGATCATCTAATGACCAGCTTAGGCCTGGAGTAGATTTTTTTTTAAAATAAATTCAATGGTTAATTAATATGATCTCTATGAATGTGGGGACGTGGCGTGATGACTAGGACCTTGCGAGAAAATGGGCCGTGAGAAAAATAGTTGTTGGGTCCGATCACCATTCAACCTTAACTGAATGATGACCGGGATTTCTCTGTGACGCGTCTAGAAATACCATGACTAGTATTTCCTACCTGAGCTTTTCCATGAAAAGAACTCACCAAATTTCCGAAAAGTCTTTTACGTCACTCGTCTCCAAATAATAAAGAGAGTTTTCTATAGCCGTGTCAAGTAGGACTGTCCATCCTACTTGACGGGTAGGACTCAAATTCGATCTCCAATATAATTAAGTCCTCCGAAAAAGTGGTTCGGTTATTTGTCCCTGAAATATTAGTGGTGGTGCTCTTGCCGATCTTGTTTGATTAATTTAAATTTTTTTATTACTTAAAAGTTTTAAGCCTTACACCCGGCCTTTGCATAGCTAGGATGCACACAACCATTAGTTCACGAGTTCACAAGTACCCGATGCTGAAGAATAAAATAGGCGAATTACATATCAGAATGAGAAATGGTAAATCCGCCTAGGCTACTGGGAGGTCGATCCGGAGACTATGTTGCCATCCATGCCGGGAGAATAACTCCCTGGCCGCCGCCTCCAAACGCGACGCCACCTCCAAAAACAAGTCTCGGTGCTCCACACGTTGCAGGGCCGACCATGCTCGTAGCGTAGCTGTACACCGATAGATCACCTGCATGGAAGAATCATTTTTATCGTTAAAAACCTTGTCATTTCTACATAGCCACAGCGACCAAATAACGGCAAGCGCTCCCACCCTACTGAATAGTTTGAACCTAGGATCTACCCCGTTTAACCAGTTGCCAAAAATGTTTGCAACGGAACGTGGAGGATGTAAGGTAGAACCTATCTGGATGGCTGACCATATAGACCTGGCGAACTCGCACTGGAAGAAAATGTGTGTAATGGTCTCATCGTGATGACAGAAGACACACTTTCTACTTCCGTGCCAATTGCTTTTGGCAAGGTTATCTTTTCTAAGAATTACTCCTCGACGAAGATACCACGCAAACATCTTAGTTTTCAGCGGGATCTTCATCTTCCAAATTTTATTATTATATTTAATATCGACCGGACCTACGGGTAAGATTAATGCTCTACACATGGAATCAACCGAGAATTTACCATTCTTCGTAAGATTCCATTGAAATTTATCTCGGCCTTCCGAAAGATTGATGGAATCCAATCGGCGGAGCAAAGCATTCCAGGATGCTAGTCTCGTTCCAAGTAAACTTCTCCTGAACGAAACATTTGGTGGGTGGGAACCCAACACCTTAGCGATCGTGTCGCTCTTGTTTCGTACAATTGCATATAGAGCCGGATATTGTTCTTGGAGAGTGGATTGGCCAAGCCATTTGTCCTCCCAAAAAGAACTTTCGATCCATCCCTAATTGAGAAAGAACCTTGAGGGAAAAAGAATTTCTTCGTAGCCATAAGGCCCGACTAGAAGTGCGAATCACCAGGTTTCCAAATAACCTGAGATACGGCTTGAGATCCCACATACTTTCTCCTAAGGAGGATTTGCCAAGCTCCATCTTCATAGAGAAGCTTGGAGAGCCATTTTCCAAGCAGAGCTCTGTTCTTGACCTCAAGGTCATGAACTCCGAGCCCTCCTTGGTCTTTAGGACAGCAAACCACACTCCACTTAGTTAGTCAATACTTTTTCTTCTCACAATCCCCTTGCCAAAAGAATCTAGATCGGAAATAATCTAATCATTTTAAGACTCCTTTAGGTAATTGGAAAAATGATATCATATACAGTACCATGTTCATCAGCACCGAATTTATGAGCACCAATCTTCCACCCAGGGATAGCAGTTTGTCTTTCCAGCTGTTTAAACGTAGTTGAAGTATTTCCTCCACCTTTTTCCACTCAGCATTTGTAAGTCTCCGATAGTGAATCGGAATATCCAAATAGTTGATAGGAAATTGACCTTGCTCACAGCCGAAAAGATCAGCATACAAGGCGGCGTTATCTTGAGCTTCGCCGAAGCAGAACAGTTCACTTTTATGGAAATTAATCTTAAGACCCGACAGTTGCTCGAAGGCTGACAAAATCAGCTTTAAGTTACGAGCTTTATCGATGTCATGTTCCATAAAGAGAATTGTATCATCGGCGTATTGAAGAATCGATAAACCACCATCGACAAGATGTGGAATCACTCCTTCAATTTGGCCCTCAGATTTAGCGCGTTCGATCAAGATAGCCAACATATCCGCCACTATATTAAATAGTATTGGCGATAGTGGGTCACCTTGTCTAAGGCCTTTTTTCGTTTGGAAGAATTTGCCAGTGTCATCATTGACTTTAATGGCTACACTTCCTCCCAAAACAAAGCTATCTACTAGCGCTCTCCACTCAGTAGAAAAACCTTTCATTCTGAGAGTCTGTTGGAGAAAAGACCAATTGACTTTATCATAAGCTTTCTCAAAATCAATTTTAAGGATGACCCCATTCAGCTTTTTCCGATGTAGTTCGTGAACAGTTTCATGTAGGATCACCACTCCATCTAGGATGTTACGCCCTTGCATGAAAGCTGTCTGAGACGGACGAACTACATGGTCAGCCACACTATTCAGTCGAATCGTAGCCACTTTGGTGAAAATTTTAAAACTAACATTAAGGAGGCATATCGGTCTGTATTGTTAAATCCTTTCTGCCTCGTTAACCTTAGGTAGTAAAATTATCTCACCAAAATTGAGACGAAACAACTCTAGTTGTCCATCATGTAGACAGGCGAATAGCTGCAGTAGATCCGATTTGATAACATCCCAAAAGTTCTGGTAGAACTCTGTCGGGAAGCCGTCGGGACCAGGAGCTGTGTTAAGTTTCATTTGGAAGACTGCCTTCCTCACCTCATCCTCTGAATAGAGTTTAGTGAGTAGACTATTTTCCTCATCTGAAACCTGGGGTATATCCTCTGTTCGAGACTCATCCAAAGTGAAGTTTCCTTCCTCTGGAGCTCCGAACAGGCCCTTATAATAATTAGTAATGTACGACTTTAGTTGTTCATGGCCCTCGATCGTTCCCTCCTCCTGTACAAGAGAGTGAATACGCTTTTTCCTATGTCTGCCATTGGCAATACTGTGGAAATAGCGAGTGTTCGAATCTCCTTCCAGGATAAATTGGGCTTTGGATCTTTGGTACCACTTTAACTCCTCCTCACGCAGAAGTTTCGCTATCTGTGTGTTCGATTGGCTTTTTCGCTCAATCTCTTGCTCGGATAACAGGCGCACCTCCGCTAATGTCTAGAGCATCGATTATAGAGGAAAGTCGTATCTTTTCTTTTTTAAGTAAACCAGTAGTATGGCGAGCCCAACCAACAAGGTGTGTGCGTAGAGCACTAATCTTATTGTTCCACCTCTGGATCGGCGTGGCACCAACAATCGGTCTTTCCCAAATTCTTTTAACCATCTCGTGGAAACCTTCACGATGTAACCATCCAAGTTCAAACTTGAAACGTGGTTTACATTGTGGTCTAGGCATACCGGTGGTCAATAGAATGGGAGCATGGTCCGACAGCCCCTCAATACGTTCAAGCGCCCGTACCGACACTAATGGGAACCGAGATTCCCAATCAGTATCCATCAGTACACGGTCTAACTTTTCGTATGTAGGTTCCGGGAGAGAATTAGCCCAAGTGAATTGTCTCCCGACCATTGTGATCTCTCTTAAGTTCAAACTGTCAATAACTGCATTGAACAAAAGAGGCCAACGGTTGTCAAACCGACCCCTACTTTTCTCAAATGGAAACCGTAGCAGGTTGAAATCCCCACCAATGATCATAGGGTGCGGGTTATCTTTTGCCAGGTTTACCATCTCACAGAGAAAAGAGGTCTTGGCCTCATCCTGGGCTGGTCCATACACGGCGACAAGACTCCAAATGAAGTTATCGGATTTATTACGGATGTGCAATTTGATATGAAAGTTGCCTTCCATAACCTCCAACACTTCCATGGTGTCAGTCCTGATGCCAAGTAAAATGCCCCCGGAGCGACCATGAGGGGGCCGCGAGTACCACTCAAACTCAATACCGCCCGATAGTCGGTTCAAGAGAGATTGTGAGAACTCACGTCTACCCGTCTCAGAAAAAGTTAAGAAATCCAAATTATAGTCCCGAATACAGTCCGCGAAGTGCAAGTGTTTAGCTAAGTCACCAAGACCTCTGCTATTTTTAAACATGCCATTCATCGAGAAACCGTGGGGGATTTGGATAACTTGGACCGTTTCCGTGACTTGTTGGCTGTAGATTTAGATTTCCGACCGGATGCTTTTAGCTCATATAATGAACTTAGCCCGTCGTCATCCAAACCACCATCCAACACTTCACCAATTAGATGAGCAATAAGCTGACCATCTGATGTGGCAATCGCTTCTTCATCATCATCGTAGGGGGCTGACAACCCAGTCGAAACTTTAGGAATAACCGTTAGACGGTCAAATTCCATGTGTCTCAAGACTTTGGTTGATAAATTAACTTGATTTTTACTATTACCGAGACTAACACCTACACTACTAAGCTTGGAATGAATCGACTGTGGGGAAAAAGAAAGAAATGATTTAGAAGACATTTCCGTACCGGAGAAGTTGAGGTTACGCACTGCCTTGAGTCGCATGGCCTTCGTCATCGAATATTCATCCGTCGCAGAGGCTCCGTCCATATCCACACCGAACCTCTCACTGCGACGGGGCGGGGTGACCCCGTCATAGGTCGCACTGCCTTGAGTCGCATGGCCTTCGTCATCGAATGTTCATCCGTCGCAGATCCTCCCTCCATGTACGTAGCCACCGGGGAGACATTAGCCTAGGTCGGCACAGACGAAGTAGCAGCCGACCCAGCTAACACATCCGTAGAGCCTGGAGAAGACAGGGGCGGGTTGGTCTTTGTCGGAGACGAGACCAAACCCGTCCCTACAGCGCGCGGAGCGAGTCCATCCAGGGGGGGCATTGGCGAATAAGAGCCCTCCCCGGAGACCGGCACAGTAGCCGCAGGCAGCCCAGCAGGCGAGCCAGCAGAGAAGACCTCCAGGCCTGGCACCGTGTTGGCCTGGAGCGAAATCTGCCCGGCCCACCCCGCCGAGCCCATCAGCTGACGGCCTTCCGCAGCAGTCGGTGTCTCCGTTGGGCTGCGAACCAGCGCCAGCGCGTGTTGGAGCCCCGTCGGGCCGCAAGCCACGGCCGGCCCATCTTCAGCAACCTTCGGCGACCCAGGTGGGCCGCTATCCACCGCCTCCGCGCGATGGAGCGTAGAGGGCCCCCGGCGTCCAACTGGGCCGAAAGCCTCGACCGTCGCAGTGACGGCCTGCAGTGACATCTGCTCCACGACCTCGCTGTCCAGCGCCCCAGGCAGGCCGGTGGTGGGCCGCGACGCATGGTTAGCGAGCTGGAGCTGGCTGCAGGAAGCCCCTGGAGAACTTTCGCCTGAAATAACAGAATCCGCTGCACCACACGAGCGAAGAAGACCGGGCGAAGTACGACCAATTCGAGCCACTATCTCAATCCCGCGAGGAGTTTGCGGGTGTGGGTTGTACGGAGTGATAGCAAACGTAGGCCCCTGTGGAGTACCGTGTAGAGAGGCCACGGACTTCCCCTTCACCGCCGCCCTCGGTGCTTGACTCGTGTCAACATCTGACATGGGTATACATCTCGGGTACCCTACCATGAGGGTACTTGGTGCACGTGACGACTAAGGCCCAATAGCGAAGAGCCTATTCGAAGCCCAAGACCAGAGGCCCAAGAAGATGGAGTACCCTCCAAGATTAGTCATAGGCATAGTCGGTTAGAACTTTCCTTACATGTAAACTAGGTCGGTTACGAACTCCCGAGACCCAGCCTATTTAAGGGCTGGGTGAGGTGCCGATCTAGGACGAAGCCATAGTCAAACCACCAAAGCTCTAGCGAGATCGACATCTCGCCGGAGCCACCCTGTAACCTCATAATCTCACACGATTAATAACAGACAAGCAGGAAGTAGGGTCTTTACCTCCACCCGAGGGGCCTGAACCTGGGTAAGTCTTTGCCTCTGCTTGTCAGCCGACGAAACTACCAGTACTACCACGTTCTCTCTCCATAATCTCAACCCTAGGTCCTTAACCATGGGATTTGATGAGTGTACCCCTCGTCAATTGGCGCCGTCTGTGGGAAAGAATAGTGCTGGACTCACGGTTCCTTCGGTTCCATCGAAAAATGGCGACTCGCCGATCGGATCTACAAACGGCAACTCGCCGGCTGCATCAACAAACCAGAACTCGCCTACTCGGGCGGCACACGGCAACTCGCCGAATCACTCGACAAACGGCAGCACGCCAGCTTCACCTGCAAAAAGCACATCAGATCCTCTGATGGATTTCGAGCCACACTCGCCAGAATTCCAGAGACCTTCTCCGATCTCGAGTCAGGTTTGGGTTTGACTGTTGGTTCGTTCAATTTTTTGTAAACAAGCTTGGTGTGCAGGACTTGACAGATCCACGCCAACTCGCGACTTCCGCACCCGAGGCTCCATCGGTTGCGGCTCCTTCGACTGCGGATCCATCAACCGTCCATACCATCGTCGATCCTCCGATCTTGCTCGTCTGCAACAACTATGTCGACTCAGAGATGAACAAGCTCATGGAGGAACTCCAAGGTGAGAGGCCGAATCAGCATACCGCACAAACGATCCCGAGCTCGATCTCCCACTCGAGGACAATTTCGACTGTGGGATCTCCCTCAGCGACTTCGACGAGCCCGAAACTCATATCGACAACCACGTCGACTCCGAGATCTGCACCAAAAACAACCTCGACTTCGAGATTCATAACAGCTTCTCCAACACCGAGATGAGCATAGGCGATGAGGCATCGACTGCGAGATCCGTCCAGACGGACCACTCGACGGGCATATCGACTCAGACATGAGCCTCGATGAAGAGTCGAGTCCATGACGGGACTCGAAACCACATACACATACCCTCGGGTGATACCCCAGCAGGTCTACGTCGCCATCGCCGCAGAATCATCAGATGCTGCGGCCAGCCGCAGGCCTACAGAATTCCCGTGCACAGTTACTATGCCGGACGGAGTCACAACTCTCACAATCACTGCTGAGATGGCAGCAAAAGCAGATAAAGTCATCAAGGAGTGCACAATGATGCCAGCAGACGCAACACAAGAGGAGATGTTGACCTTCCAGTACTTCAACTGGCAGGAATCACTTCGACTGCGGCAGGTCAGAGCAACACTCGAAGAACGCAAAAAGCAAGCTAGCTTGTCGAGTGCGCGAAGAAGACAGCTCTCCCTGAGCTCCACCGGGCGAGCAGACACAAGACCCAGATCAAGGTTGTCACACCTCTCGCCAGATGAGAGGGCGGCACTCACCCGCAACTTAGGCAACTCTTTCATGACATACGACGAAGAGGGAGTGCCAGTACCCAAAACAGCTGCGGGTGCCCTCTTTACTGCCGCAGCATACCTAGAGCAATCAAGCCTCCAGCTGATGACCCCAATGCAAAACTACATCGCCAACAGATCAAATCACTCGCCTTAGCAGCAAGGCCATACGCCAAATCCCAAACACTCCAGGAGGGAGTCGAGATCGTGCCATAGTTGACACGCGTCGTGAAGAGCACAATCGCAGTGGTCGTCGCCACCACTCGAAGGAAAGAAGCGGCTCGCGCAGGCGCAGGTCCAGGAGCAGATCACGCAGATCTTACAGTAGCGACTCATACTCTGATCGAGAGCCTGAGCCACATGGAGCTCTGTGCTTCACTCGACGCGTCCGCGAGACACGGATGCCCAAAGGGTTCAAACTCACATCTGAACAGCCCAAGTACACGGGTCGACAGGAACCTTCGGGTGGCTGGAAGACTACAGGCTGGCTGTCGCGTGCCAGCGAGGCACAAACACCACAGCCATGCAATACATACGACTCATGCTCGAAGGCACAGCCCGCGACTGGCTCAAGTTACCTCCATCAACATACGACTCGTGGGATCACTTCCGCAGACTTCATCAAAAACTTCGAGCCTCTATGTGAGCGCCAAAAACGTTCGAAGAACTGCGAGCCTGCGTTCAACGGTCAGGAAACGTTGAGGTCATACATCAGACGATGGACTGAGATACGCAACTCAGTCGGAGTAATTTCAGAAGATATGGCCATGGATGCTTTCATCATGGGCCTCGCCAGGCATGACTTCAAAGAAGCACTTGGTCGCAAAAAGCCAACCTCTGTGGCTAACCTCTTGATGAGCGACTGAGTGGGCAGACGGAGAAGACATGGCGCGCACCACACGCGGGTCCTCACCCCGTGACAATCATGAAACGGCAGTCGAAGCCGCAGAGACTCATACAGAGACGACCGAAGGCGCAAGCGTTCAAAACGTCACTACGACGACGACAGACCCGAATTCATGGCGGCTGGGTTCTCTACACCCCGCAATGACCAAGACAGAAGCGACCGACGGTCAGAAGATCGACGGGACAGTCGAGATGATCGCGGACAGTCGAGATGATCGCCGGGACAGTCGAGACCGCGGCCAACGCAGTGATAGCTACAAAGGAAAGACTGGCGCAAGTCACGATCCGGCGCACAATCCGAGCGATCATTCGAAGAAAAGATGGATGCTGATTGCAGATTCCACCTGTACAAGGGGAAGACGGAAAACTGCGCTCCAATCACTCGATGAGAAACTGCAGGGAATTCGACCAAATGGCGACTGATTACATAAATCTCAGAAAGGCAACAGCCGCAAACGCACACGTGCCTGCACCTGTGCCTCAGCCAAACAACGTGCCCGTCTGATGGCACCACCACCACCACAGCCTGCCGCAGGCGGAAATCTCGCGGGTGCCATACAGCCCGTACCTCGGGTGGACGAACCTCAGTACCCTCCGCCCCAAGGGCAGATGTACATGATACAGAAAGGTCGCCCTTCCAACAGGGAGCAAAAACTTCGCACTCGACAAGTAAACATGGCGGTCATGTCACCTCCTGCTGTAACTGAATTCTTGAAGGGTTCTGAAACCGCAATAAGCTTCAGCAGAGAGGACCACCCTCCATCGGTCGTTCGTCCAGGGCACTCTGCTCTGGTACTCGATGCACAAATTGGAGGCTACGCCATGTCCAAGGTCTTCATGGATGGTGGCAGCGGCATAAACATCATCTTCGCAGATACGCTCCGCAAAATGAACAGGTCAGTCGAAAACCTGCCAAGATCTTCAAATACCTTTCACGGTATCGTCCCAGGGAAAGCAATAAGCCCAGAAGGCACCATACAACTCGACGTAACGTTCGGGGACAAGAACCACTTCAGGACAGAGTCGATTGAGTTCGAAGTTGTCGACTGGAAGTCACAATACCATGCATACTTGGACGCCCGACGTTCGCTCGATTCATGGCGGTGCCACACTACGCATACCTCCAGCTAAAGATGCCTGGACCAAAAGGAGTAATCACAGTCAAGGGAACTTCCAAAAGTCTGACTCTTGCGACCGAGAGTTTAGCAAAATCTCTGAGATGTTCGGCATGGAAGCAACACTCGCCGATCTAGCGGTCTCCAACGATCGAACACTTATGCCGGAGCACAAGAAGGTGGCAGTCGACAGAGCATTCAATGCCACCAATGACACAAGGTCGCATCAGGTGCACCCGACTGACCCGACCAAGACAGTCAATGTCTCGTCGAGTCTGCCTATCGCATAGGAAAGCGCGCTCGTCGAATTCCTCCGTGAGAACTGGGATATATTTGCGTGGTGTCCAGCCGACATGCCAGGTATTCCCAGGGAATTCGCCGAGCACTCTCTCCAATTATTTCCAGATGCTAAACCAGTCAAGCAAACAATGCGCCGCATATCCGGCCCAAAAAGAACCGCAGTCGAAGCCGAAGTCGACAGACTACTCGCAGCAGGTTTCATCAGAGAAATCAAGAAATCACAATGGGTGGCCAACCCCGTACTCGTAGAGAAGAAGAACACAGATATCCTTCGGATGTGCGTAGATTTCACAGCACTCAATAATGCTGTCCAAAGGATCACTTTCCACTACCTCGAATCGACCAGATCGTCGACTCCACCGCCGGGTGCGCTCGCTTGTCCTTCCTGGATGCTTACTCGGGTTACCACCAGATAAGGATGAAGGAAGAGGATGAAGAGAAAACGGCGTTCATAACCCCACTCGGGGTCTACTGCTACACAACAATGCCTTTCGGGCTCAAGAACGCAGGCGCAACCTACCAGCGCATGATGCAAGACTGCCTCAAGAAGCAAATTGGGCGAAACGTCCAGGTCTATGTAGATGACATCGTCATCACAACAAGGGAGAAAACACACTACTCGATGACTTGCGAGAGACGTTCGCAAACCTCAAACGCTTCCACATCAAGCTCAACCCGAAGAAGTGCACGTTCGGCGTGCCAGCCGGGCAACTCCTCGGGTATCTAGTCTCGCTCGAGGAATCGAGGCAGACCCGGAGAAAATACAGGCCATCTTGACGATGCAAAGGCCTTCAAAGCTCCATGACGTGCAAAAGTTAGCGGGTCGAGTAGCAGCACTCAGTCGATTCATCAGCAAGCTGGCGAAAAAGCACTCCCGTTCTATCGACTGATGAAGAAAGCAGACAAATTCGAGTGGACGCAAGAAGCCGAAGCAGCCTTCACGGACCTCAAGCGAGTCCTCACAAGCCCTCCAATCCTCGTCGCACCAAGGGAACGCGAGCCACTGTACCTATATGTCTCCGCAACTAACAGGGTGGTGAGCACCGTACTGGTAGTCGAACGAAGGGAGGAGGGACACGCCCAAAGCATACAACGTCCAGTCTATTACTTGAGTGAAGTGCTCTCCATATCAAAGCAGCGGTACCCGCACTATCAAAAGCTGGCCTACGCCGTGTTCATGTCCTCAAGGAAGCTGACGCATTACTTCTCCGAGCACCCGATCACTGTAATCAGCACCTCAGGGATCGGGGACATCCTCACAAACCCCAACGCAACTGGGCGAGTCGCAAAATGGCTCATCGAGCTAGCACCGCGAGATATCAAGTATGATTACCCGAAGGCCATCAAAGCACAAGTCTTACCTGACTTCCACACCGAGTGGATCGAAGCTCAGCTGCCAGGAGCGCCAGATGTGTCCAACTCATGGACTATGTACTTTGACGGCTCGAAGAAAAACGAAGGCGCAGGCGCGGTGTCATCCTCATATCACCAAAAGGCGACAAGCTTCGCTATATCCTGCAGATGGGATTCGAGTTCCCATCCAATAACGAAGCAGAGTACGAGGCCCTGATCCATGGCATGAGGATGGCCAAAGCCTCGGGTGCACTCGACTGATGATCTACGGTGACTCGAATCTTGTGGTGCAGCAAACAATGAAGGCCTGCGACGCAATCGCAGACAACATGATCGCTTCGAAGGCTGCGAGTTGCGGCACATAGGGCGTGAGAGCAATGAAGAAGCAGATAAGCTAGCCAACATTGGCGCGACCAAAGCACCAGTTCCACCTGGTGTCTTCTTCGAGCGCATCGAGCACAGGTCCATCAAGAAAAGCGAGCATCTCCTACATCAGCCGCACCAGCCAAGAGCAAAGCACCTAGCACAGAGGACCCGCCAGTCGAGGTACTCCTCATCGAGCCAACTTGGACTCAACCTTTCCTCGCATACATACTCCGCGGCGAGGTACCTGAAGACATAACAGAGTCAAGACGCGTCACTCGACGATCTAAAGCATACACTGTCATCAACGGTGAACTATACAAACGCAGCATATCAGGTATGTTCCAACGTTGCATAGCATTTGAAGATGGCCAAGCCATCCTTCGTGATATTCATGCAGGTACCTGCGGGCATCATGCCAGCAGTCGATCACTCGTAGCCAAAGCCTTTCGCGCAGGCTTCTACTGGCCCACAGCACTCAAAGACGCGGAGGACATAGTCAAAAGGTGCATCGGCTGTCAAAAATTCGCCACAAAGCCGCACGCACCCGCATCGGCGTTGAAGACAATACCATTGGCCTGGCCCTTCGCCCAGTGGGGGCTCGATATGGTTGGGCCACTCAAAAAATCCTCCCATGGAGGGCATACTCACCTTCTGGTGGCGGTCGACAAGTTCACCAAGTGGATTGAAGCAGTCCCTATCACAAGTTCGACTGCCACTACAGCAGTCAATTTCATAAAATCCATCATATACCGCTTTGGTGTGCCAAGTAGCATCATCACTGATAACGGTACAAACTTCACGGCTGAGGAATTCCGATCCTTCTGCAAAGAGCAAGATATCACGCTCAATTATGCATCTGTGGCACACCCGCAATCCAATGGCCAAGTCGAAAAGGCCAATGGACTTGTGACGAGAGGAATCAAGAAACGCCTCCTGGTGCCACTCAAAAGGGCCGGGTGCTTGGGTCGAAGAACTCCCGTCTGTGCTATGGAGCCTACGCACAACACCCAACGCCTCAACACAATTTACCCCATTCTTCATGGTCTACGGAGCAGAGGCAATCCTGCCATCAGACGTAAGTTCAATGCACCAAGAGTCGAAGCATACAACGAAGACGATGCAGATGAAGCACTCGAAGATGCAGTCGACTTGCTCGAAGAAGCACGCAACACGGCGCTAGCACGCACAGCTGTCTACCAGCAAGACCTCCGCAACTATCACAGCCGTCGACTGCGTACCAGATCCTTCGAGGTTGGCGACTTGGTACTTCGACTGAAGCAAAAGAAGGTGCATAAACTTGCTCCATGGGAAGGACCCTTCATCATCACCGAGGTCATTGGTGGTGGAGCATACAGACTGAAGCACGCGAAGACAGGCGAACTCTCGCATAATCCTTGGAACGTTGCGCAGCTGCGCCGTTTCTATGCTTAGATTGCTCAGTCGCATAATGTAATAGGCGCATATGTCGGATGGCTGCAGGTTTCAGACGCGCTCTTTTCCTTACCAGGGTACCTAAGGGGACTGGAAGGTTTTTAATGAGGCGGCCTGCAGCCTAACATTCATAAATGGAATATAGTCAATGAATTCCTCATATTTCTCCCTGTTTACTACTCGCACAACCTTAGCCTCACCCGAGTACTCGGGGGCTGCGCTACTTCAAAACGTGAGCTCTCGCTCCTTCAAACATAATACCCAGCGCACTCGAATACTCGGGGGCTGGGTCGTACAAAATCATACATAAACCAAAAAGTTGCTCAATAACATGAGTTGAAGCTTCAAACATCGTAAAAATTCACAGCCTCACTCGAGCACTCGGGGGCTGTAGAATGCATGTTCTATACAAAGTGTTTTTCATAAACCCCACTCGATACACTCGGGGGCTGCATATATACAAGTATGTACTAAGTGGCAAAATTTACACTCGGGGGCTGTCCCCTATACAGAAAAACCCTAATCTTCCGGTTCGTCCTTTGCTGGAAGAACAGGGCCCATAAGTTGAGCATGATAGCACTCAACCAACACCCTCGCATGATCGACTGTATCGTCAAGATGCGACTGGGACAAAGACGATCCAGGCACGGGTGGACGTAGCTGCATATTTGGACGTTGACTTCGGATATATGCCATTGTTGCGTTGGCTCCATCCACAAGCTTCTGGGTGATAAAGTCTCGAATGGAACCTGTAGTCCGGAAAAGCCCGAGCAACGCGTGGATTCCTTGAGGTTGCGGCCCAGTCGGAAAAAGCGTCTGGTTGATTCGACTGAAGGCCGACCTGCATAACTCAAGAAGCATAGTGCTCCGCCACACTCGATCCTGCAGAGTCGCGAGTATGCGTGCTCGGTGCTTATCCAAGCGAAAGTGCTGGCGTCCAGTCGTGGGTTCGTTAGTCGCATTGTTCAACTGCTCTTCTACACGAGCTTGCTCCGCCTGGAAATCTGGAACAAAACCTACAACAACACAAGTTGGGTGAACAAAAAGGACAGATTGTGAACTCATAGATCAAGGCAGTCATGCTTACACTCGAGCTGTCTGTTCACGATCTCCATCTCGCCAAGCACATACTCCTCCCGTTGAGTGGGTAAAGCAGGCCTAGCCCTCATCCTATCCAGCTCACCGCGGGTATTCTCCAGCTCTTGCTCCAGTTTTGCGACTCGAGCCTTCATATAACGCATTACTGCGGCATCGTTCGCCACCTGAGCTCGAGATCGAGTGGGGCGCGATGCCGCGACGAACTGGATGAAGTGGCGGCTGGCTGTTTCTGTTCCAAATATCATAAAAGTTTCGTGAGAAACTCATCACAAAGCTTACGCGAGTAACAGCACACAGCCTTACAGGCAGAAGCATAAGGAGTAAATTAATACAAAGGTAGCAAAAGCACATGCATACTCGCATGGTCATAAGTTTAATTACAAGGCATAAAAGGCGCGGCTGCCCTACTTCTCCGACACCGACTCAGACCTAGCCCTACTCGCACGGGCGGCGACCTCTGTTGCCCGACGTTCCATGGTGTTCATAAAAAGGTTGGCCAGCCGGGTGGCTCGCTCGCTAACATGCTTCAAAGATATTAGCTTCCCGCCGGCCTTCCGAGGGAAGTCAGACATCGCCGCCTCGAAGTTACCCTCTATCCCATGACCTAGTATCAGCTTGAGGGTGGACTCCGAGCCGCGTACCGTAAGGGCGCGAGCAAAGTTCGCCATGGTCGAAGTTCCTGGACCAAGCACATCAGCGAAGCCGTCAGCAGTCGACGGCACCTCCGTCGTTGGGAGTACGTTCTTGTGCACGGCGCTGAGGGTGCTGGCAGACTTGGCAAGGGCATCCTTCGCCTGGACAAATTGAGCGCCAAGGTCACCTATAACCTGGTCGAGTGATAACTTATCACTCACCATGTCAGTAGGTGTTGGCACACCAATCGCCTCTGCAACAAATACCAGAAAGAGCAAATATTAGTACATAATACCCAACAGGGTACACACGAAGCATGCAAAGGAAAGTTGCTAACCTCCCACGTCCCGAGCAAGGCCAGCCAGTCGTTCAGCAAACCCTCTCTCGCGCACGGCGGCTGTGTCCTTGGCGGCATCCAAAGTCTTCTTCGACTCAGCGCGCTGGGAGGCGATTGCTTCCTCCAGTTCCTTCACCGGGATTCAGCATGCCTTGTCACCTGAGTTAGATGGCCAGATGTCATTCACAATCGACAAAGCAAAGACAGAGCAAAAGGAACTTCGAATTCAGAAGTCAAACACACTTACGGCTGAGTTGCTCCATGGCAGCGCGCAGATTGTCCCTGTCCTGTTCAACTGGACAAAAGCTTTGCCTGCTTCCACCAGGTTGAGGTAGAAGGGCTGCATGCACATGGAACGAGCATAAGTTATACACAAATAGTCCAGGATGAGGGCTCAGCAAACGACACTTACGTGTTCAACCCAAGGTGCAGGCTTGGCAGCAGAAGTCCCAATTTCTGGAGTCGACGCACTCGCAATCTTGGCGGCCTCAATGGTAGTGGCCGTGGCTACTGTTTTACGACCTCAGTCGCAACAGGAGAAGCTTCTGGCTGATCTGGAGTCGAAGCTCTCTCGGCTGGAGGAGTCGGAGGGCGCACAGTCTCGGCACTACGAGTGACCGAAGACATACAACATAAGCAAAAGTACTCAACAAGCGAAAACTTTAGTAAAAAAGCTCAGGAGTAAACCTGTGCTCTTCTTCTTCATCAGTGTCAAGGTCTTCAAAGTTTGGGCCTCCAAAAAGTAGCCCCCACCCGACTGAGGAGGAGGAGCCGAGCTCAAAGGGCTCACGTTCAAAGGAGCAGCTGTGATCGTAGGAGACGAGCCTGAGTCTCCGTCATCTCTCACATCTGATTCCTTGGCGGGTGAACTCATGGAGGAAGACACAACTTGGGCCGCCCGACGGCGCTTGCGAGTGGGAACCTCGCTCACATCATCAGTCGTGGCAAGCTCCTTGTCCTGTGCTTCTTCAACCCCTTCCTCTTCAACCTCTTCCGTGGGAGATGTGGTAGCCGAAGGTAGAGGCGATTCGTCTCCTCCCTTTGCTTCTACCGTCACCTCTGTTTCATGAGTTGGGCCATCTTCGGGAAGAGGAGGAAGGGTTGAGGCGGTCGAGTGGCCCTGCATACAAAATACAGCAGTCGAAAGTCACAAATATGCATAGCAGAATAACAAAAGCAGGAGATCATAAACTCGATAGATTCACTAACCTCTGGCAAAGGCTTTTCAGCCCCATAAGGAGCGACAGGGCAGTCGACGTTGCAGGGCTCGCTGGATTTTGTGCTGGTGATGGACCGCACATGTGACACCAGCTCGCTCCTAGACAGCTCCTCCTTGTTCATTCGAGTGGAGTCGAGAGGGCCTTCATACTGCCACATAGGGTGAGCTCGTGCGCGGAGCGGCCACACCCGCATCTTCACAAAGGTGGCGATTAGATGCACACCAGTGACGCTGTTAAGCAGTCCTCCAATCGTCTCCAGCAGAGGCGCCGCTTCCGCCATTTCTTCAGTCGAAAGCTCATGGTCCCAGGCCTTCGTCCTAGCGGCTATACCAGCAGTCGAAAATGCTGGGACCCCTTCCTGGTCGACGAGCACATAAAACCACCTTTTTCTCCACCCTTGCGCCGAGTCGACTGGCTTCAGGGCAAAGTATCGGGTGTCGCTGCGCACTTGGATCTGCAGGCCTCCAACTGGATAGGTTCGGCCACCTCGGTTGTTGGGCCGGACCATGAAGATGGACTTCCAAAGAGCCCAGCTGGGAGCAACTCCCAGGAAGCACTCGCACAATACCATGAAACAGGCAATGTGCATAATGCCGTTCGGGGTGAGATCATGGATTGCACCCCATAGGCGAAAAGCAAACCACGAACGAAGTCGTGGAGGGGAAAAGATAGACCCCTAGGCAAAAACTCCACAAAACATACGCGCTCATTTGCGCGAGGTTCGGGGAGTACCTCTTTCGATGGCGCGCGGACGGTAAGCTGGTCCGCCGGCGGCAGCAGTCCGTCCTCGCGGAACTTTCGAGATGAGCCGCTTTGATCGTGGACTTCATCCAGTCGCCGTCGCTTTTCTTGAGGTCGACGGCGGCCGCAGATGCGCTTGCCGCGGTTTTCTTCCCCTTCAGAGCGGCCGCATCAGTCGCGGGCGCGTCGGAGGCAGAAGCTTTCCTCTTTGGCGCCATGGCGGTGGTGGCTAAGGAGAACAACAAAAGCTTGGGCACAAGAGCAATGGAGCAGAGACGCAAGGAAGAAGATGGAGCAGGGGCGGCGCGCAGAGCAAATGGCTAGTAAAAAATCAATGCCAGCGCCGTTCCCCTATTTACCATAAATCAAAGGCAATCACAGCCATTCAGATCCTAAACCGTGCGCTACGCACGCAATCTCGCCGTACACGTGGCAAACGCGGAGGGCAACCGTCGCCGGCCACTCCGCCCACTACGCACGCAAAAAGAGGAGCCATAATCACCTCTCCGTAAAAAGTGGGCCAGAGTGGTCAAATCAAGTCCAAACTGCACCGCCGTTCGGTCAGCTTGCACAAATGGGCCCACCTATGTGTCACGTCCCATCCATCGCAGCATAACGCACGCCACGCGTGTCAGCAGCGCAGTCGCCAAAAACGTCATCCCTGACGTCATCTCAAGCGCTTTGATCAGAAATACATTCGAGTCCGCTCAACGCATATTGGTCACTCGATTGCCCTGTTTGGTTCGGGTATGAAAAAGCAATGATAAGGTAAAATTGGTCACTCGACCGTTCCTTCGGCTGAGGCATATTACTCCCATCGGTAGCGTATCAAAAATTTCTTCGACTAAAGATGCTCAAGACAAAATGATTTTGAGATTATCCTCCATTACAAGTAATAAAGCACAATCTCGGGGGCTACTCCCATCGGGAGCGCTGTCGCGCACCCGATAGAATAATGTCAAAGGGTCAGTCGACCAATATATCGACTCCGTTCATATACAAAATCATACTCGAAACATTCCCGAGTTGCGTCCATCGTAAATACCTCGGATGCTGCACGCATAGTGAAAGGTAAGACCCGCCGAACTTTCGAGCTGGGCTAAGGACCGCTCCAGCAACGTCGATCCTTATCTTTCCGTGTCAGCAGACATGATGAAAAATCCCGACGGACGTGTTGGGTAAAATTCAAAGTTATACTGCAGATCGACTCAGTAAGACCTCAAGCGGCCTAGTCGAATCTGACCAGTTTATTCTAGATTCGAGTCCGGGGACTCGAGTTTGATTGAAAGCTAGTAAGGTTTTACCCGAATGTGTAGTTAACCAGTCCCGATCCGTCGAGTGTACTGGGCCTGCTAAGCTATTATCGCTTGATCATCATAAGCAAAAACCACAGTCGATAAGATACCCGACATAGCCAACATGTGCTATTCATACAGGAATTCCAATTATATATACATAATACAAAGCATATGACGTGCACTTACGAAAGAGTCCATGCCCGATTCTGCGAGTCAGACAAGTACTCGGGGGCTACTGACATGGGTATACATCTCGGGTACCCTACCATGAGGGTACCTGGTGCACGTGACGACTAAGGCCCAATAGCGAAGAGCCTATTCGAAGCCCAAGACCAGAGGCCCAAGAAGATGGAGTACCCTCCAAGATTAGTCATAGGCATAGTCGGTTAGAACTTTCCTTACGTGTAAACTAGGTCGGTTACGAACTCCCGAGACCCAGCCTATTTAAGGGCTGGGAGGGGTGCCGATCTAGGACGAAGCCATACTCAAACCACCAAATCTCTAGCGAGATCGACATCTCGTCGGAGCCACCCTGTAACCTCATAATCTCACACGATTAATAACAGACAAGCAGGAAGTAGGGTCTTTACCTCCACCCGAGGGGCCTGAACCTGGGTAAATCTTTGCCTCTGCTTGTCAGCCGACGAAACTACCAGTACTACCACGTTCTCTCCCCATAATCTCAAACCTAGGTCCTTAACCATGGGATTTGATGAGTGTATCCCTCGTCAACATCCATGTTTGTATTCATCGCCGCACTCATATTGGGATGTTGTGTGAATTCCTCTAAACCATCCTCAGCACCCCCAGACTCGTCATCAGCATCATCGCCCTTACGGCGCTAGAAATAGGGAACAAAATCTGCCTCAGGAACAAAATCCGCTGCCTCGCGGCGAAAAGCGAACGCATACTCCTTCAGCTTCACCACGCAAGCTATGCCCAGGTAAAGTCCAGTCGGATCCTGCTGTGTGTCAAGGGGCCTAGAGCTTGGCATCCCGACCAGGATACGCACAATGCCTCTGCTCCTCAGCGTCACAAGATCAACATCAAGAGTAGTACCAATAAGAGAACCAACAGCCCAAATACCGAAAAAATGCTGAATAGGATACGGAACCCCTTGGACATGCACCCAGACCTGCTCAAGCACCCTAGTCGGAAGATAATCCTTTTTCTTCCACGCTGAGATATTGGCTTGCGCTTCATAGGAGGGAACACCCATCTGCATACCATCCATCCGCTGGAGATCCTCGAAGCAAGGGAATCCAATCAAAAATGCGTCCGTACCGTGTGGCACGGCCTCCCAGGTCCAAGATGGCGACGCCAGGCACATCCTAGCTATCAGACTCTGGACCGCTGTCGCAGGCACTGGCGCACCCACAATCTTCACCAAAGCCATAGGTAAGCTCGAGGGGATCAGGTGGGGCTTTTACACACTGTCAGGGAGCTGCACAAAAGTAGTCTCCTCCTTGGCATAGCCAGCAGTGAAAGCCGTGGGCTTCGGAAGGCGGAGAGTCGGGCACCTCATGGTCGGATGATCCCGATTATCGCAGACTAGGCAATAGTGCTGAACGGGACACTCCTTGGAAGTATGGGTGTCCACCGCGCACTTCCAGCACCTCGTTGGCTTCTTTGGTTTGCCAGAATCTCTAGTCTTTGCCTCAACTTGCATCTCAGGGCTGGGAACCGTCGAGGCGGCTACCCCGTTTGCCGCGGCAGCAGAGGTATCGGTGACGGCAGGAGGCGCCATCTGCTGCTGGCCTAGCGTGGGCATAGGGATAGGCGCGACAAACTGCCCCGCCATCGCTGGCTGTTGGAAAACAGGGGGCGGCGGCTGAGCCGGGGGCTGTTGGACCCCCTTCTTCTTTTTCCTCTTGGGGCACGGCGCCGGACCCGCCATTTGAGGGGGCGGATTGGCGAGCTGCTGCTGGAATTGCTGGAAAGAATAAGGAGGCATCGGCATCAGCGGCGGGAACATCATCTGCTGAGGCGGCGGCATGTACGCCGGGAGTCCGGGCTGCCGGGAAGGGTTCTGCAATGGACGGAACGGAGGTCCTCCCGCGGCCTGCCAGTACTGGGCACCCGCGCCAGGTGCAGCAACGCCGGCAAGGAGTGCGGACTGTCCTCCATAGGACGCGCCGCCGCCTGGACCTTGAGGTTGGCTCGGGCCGGCCAGCTGCGACGGCTGCCCCCCTTGCGGCATCCCAGCTCCGGCTCCTTGAGGTTGATGTTGAGGCTGTGCCGGAGTCGGGGTGGGCGGGCGACCAGGGCCCTGGCGAAGCTGGCCACCGGTGTGCGGGCGCGGCGGCGCGGCCATGGGACTGGCCGCAACGGACGCTAAGGACGGAGACCACCGAGGCGGAGGTGCGGCGGAGGCCGCCGGCAGGCGCAGCTCCGGACCCCTGACAGTTGGCGATGGGCTTGGCGAGACGAGGGGCGGTGGCTACGCTGTGGAAGACGAAAGGCGGTGGCAGCGCTGTGGAAGACGAAGAAAACCGAGTCGAATCGTAGACGAAGTAGGGCTCGGCCGACACGAACGGTGGAGATGAGCCCAAGGGTTTGGACGGTCCAGATCGTGCTCCTGACACGTGGGCCCCGCCGCCATGCAATTTGAAAACTGGGACGTTTCCGGCGCCGTGAACAGTGGATCGGCAGCCGTTGAAGACGTCGGAGTACTGCTTGCCGTCGGCGGCAACCCCGGTGGAGAAGCTCTTGCGTGAGCTGCAGCTGCCTTGTCGATGAAGGACCCCAGAACCGGCGGCGGCGTGACCCGGCGTGGAGGTAGAGGGCCACACCATGGTCGAACTCGCGGCGGCGCCCGAGCTAGCCGAAAGCCCGGTTGCGGCGAGCGCGCGCTCCGGTTGATCTACGGCGGCGAATCCTCGTGCGATCCCGCGTCCGACCTGCACCCAGAAGACACACTGGTTATCTCACCTATGGGCTCCGGCGTGCCCCGCTCCCAAGCACGGCTCGCCGGCGAAGGGCAGCCCGCCATCACCCAGAACTCCTCGATCCGCTCCTCATCGGTCTGTTCCGGAAGTCCGACCGGCGACGAGCTCCTCCGCCGCGTCCCTTCCTCGTGGATCGCATCCAGCGTAACACTGGCTGCGTGCGTACACAAAGCCTTGGCATTGCGGCTCAAAACTAAAAGGGGAGAACCTTCGTTGGTATTCACAGGTCTGTGGTTTAGTGTATTCGACATTGTTCTACGGCTGTCTTCAGAAAAGTACAAAATTATATCATGAAGAAAGAAAGGGCTTGAAGATCATATAGATTTCCTCGTCTTTTTTAGTTTTGTTTTTGTAATCGATTTAATCGTGTACTCTTTGCTGGTTTAATATATATGAAAAATTCAAAAAAAGTCCTCCGAGAGAGGAAGATGGGAAAGAAAAGAAAAGTGGAAAGTTTTTTTTTTGAAAGTTGTGTGGTCAATTCTGACACCGACACAAGACGGTACAAGAACTAGATATACATGCAGCTGCTCCTACGTGCCTAGATCGTTCCCTCGCATCGCATAGCCGTAAATATCCTAATCTGAAGAAGATGAAACGGATGGCGGCCACGCCGCTCCCGGACGACGCCCTTCGCGAGATCCTCCTACGTGTGTCCACGGATGTCGCCGCCCTATTCCGCTGCGCCGTCACGTGCAAGCAGTGGCACGCCATCATCACCGACCGGTCCTTCCTCCGGCTTCGCTGGCCAGACAACCTGTGTGATCCGTCTTCACTCCTCGGTTTCATCGACAATCGATATGAAGAGCATCTGCCACCATTTGTCAACCCAATATCATCTAGATCGGTGCTCGGTTCTCGCCGTCGTCCCCTCACCTTCTTCATACATGGTGCGTCGGACGGTGTCTTGAATGGCACATCGGCTCTCGCCGCGCGTGGCGGCCTCCTCCTTGTGCATGTCGCCGGTGATCCTGGCACCTACACAGTCCGCCCGGCTGTATGCAACCTGCTCACCGGCTCTTGTAACGTGCTTCCCGCACTCTGTTGCTCTAGCGCCGTAGTACTATCCCGTGAAGACTGTTGCTCTGAGCAGGAAGCACGGGCACCCTCAAATGGTGGTTACTCTACCTTCTTCAAGGTGATAGCCATCGTAAGGGGCAGGCACGACCAGGATGGTAACATCTACACCTTCTTGTCCTCCCAACCTAACTGGAGCTCCCCGAGAAAGTGTTTCGACCAAGTCTGGCTTCAAGGTAAACTCGCTTGTAGGCTTTTACTGGATAATAACAAGGCCGTTGTATGTCGTGGCGTGGCACACTGGCTCGGGATCTACTTCACACATCAAGGAAAATTCCCGCATTATTACACCTTTGGTGTCAACGTCAACACCGGCCACATCTCCTTAGCGGAGATATCGATCCCAGGGAACCAACTCGACATAAAAGAATATTCCAGACTATTGCTTAGCGTCATCACCGAAGAACGGCTCTCATTGTTCCACTTGCAGAATGAAAATCTCCGGCTAAGAACGTGGACGCAGGGAGACGACGGAATATGGCTCCAGACTAGAGTGATTGATCTAAGACTACCAACACAGGTGGCTGATCATGCTTGTGTACGCATGTGGTTGGGAGAGAGGAGCGGCACGTTCATCGTAAACATGCGTCGCCATATCTACAAGACGGACATTGAAACAGGGGCAATGGAGGATGTCACGACGGAGATGTTTGAAGACGGCTATGGTGCAAACTGGGTGCCCATAGAGATCGATTGGCCGGCATTATTCATGTCTCGGCTCGGGGTTTACCGCTATTCTTAAACTTCGGCATAGTCATAACAACGGTGTCAAAAAATGGGAAGTCATTAAAGACGATTTGATGGCTATGTTGGCTCAGCTGCGAACGGGTGATTTACCATTGTATAAGTCAAACTTTGGTGTAATTATCCAGCTGCCCAAAAAAGAGGATGCTAGCCGAAATGAGCAGTATCGTCCTATTTGTCTCCTTAAGGTGAGTTTCAAAGTTTTTATCAAAGTTGGGACCAATCGGGTAACGTCAATTGCAAGTAGGGTTGTGCGTCCAACTCAGACGGCGTTTATTCCTTGGAGAAATATACTCCAGGGAGTGGTAGTTCTTCATGAAACTATTCATGAAATACATCGTAGATAGTTGAATGGCGTTCTTTTTAAAATCGAGTGGGGTAGTTGCAAATTCTTTTTCAAACAAATAATCACTCAAAACATACTGCCTGATTAAGCACCCCGGTGAGATACTTTTCATGCCACACAAGTTATGTGATCGGGATTTATATTGGAATGATCAATACCTAGAGTAGTAGTCAACATCTTGAGTATGTAACAGGGCCCGGAAGGCGTCATCAGGAGTGGAGCAGATCTAGATTTTTCTTCTTCCATAAGGTGGACCTCCATTGGTATCACACATACTCTAGTTAGTATTATGATGTTACGTTAACAATGCAAAATAAAAAAAATTATAAATCTGATTTAGTTTTTTCAAGTTTGACCAGTTAAACATTTAAAACATTTTTATAAATATCTGATATATCAATTTTTGAACATTTTAAAATATGAATATTTACCTAGTATTTAGAAAACATTTAAAATATTTTAATTAGAAAATGTTTGAAAAAATGACATATTGTAAAATTATATATTTTATAAATATCTGAAATTTCTAGAAAAACTTAAATATTTCTATTTTGAAAATCTAAATGTTTCCTGAGCATTTTTTAAATTTAGTAAAACTTAATATGAACAATTATAAAAAAAAATCAAAATATAAATGTTCAAAATTAAAAAATGTACCAATAAATATTCATATTTGGAAATCAACATTTTAAAATATTGAAAATGTTCCAAAATTGAAAATTGTTCAGATTTTTTAAATGTTCAGAAAAACAAGTTCGACATTTTTTATACGACATTTTGTCTAGTGACCATCACTCTAATAAATAAATTAGGATGCACGTTAAATGTCACTTACCCCATGCATGTACGATGAAGTTAAAAAATCATGATGGTATTAAATGGTATTTATTGCTCGGCATGCATGCCCCTCTTAAATGGTGGTGTGTTCCTCCTTGTGTACACAAGTATTTTTATTTATTGCTGCTTTTCCACCTCATTAACAGTAATTTGTTTCCTAATCGTCAAGCTACCAGAAACCGTTGAATTCCATTCTCGCTCGTCTCCATGTGCCAACAAAGAACCTGAGCAGCTCAAAAAAATATGCAGGAAGACTAGTGACTGAGAGGCTGAAAACCATTTAGGAAAAAATGCTTCAACATACAAGTCCATGTCAACCAGTTGCATTAATTATTAGTATAATGATAGCTGATGCTAGACAGATATTTGGACATGCCAACATGATTTCGCTCAAAACAAAATCTGGGCTGAATTCGGATCAAAGACCATGACTAAAGTACCAGGTTCAGTTTGTAAAGTATGCAAGGGGAAAAACCACAACCCATATAAGAAAAGATAATGACAAAGCCTCGGCCCATAATTACGATCAATGACAAATTGACAATGAGGGTATGTGCCATATTTTGGTTGGCCACGTGGTTACATGAATACACAGATCCAATGAGATGATGTTCATGCCACAAAATTGATGTGATAATTATTTATGAAGAAAGAATGAGGTCCTTTTAGTTGAGAGATAGCAGACATCTCCAAAGTAGCAAAACAAGGGGGACTAGCTGCCTGATGGTTCAGGTTAACATAGCACAAACTTAAAGCAGTGACCAAGCTACTCAATTTGAACTACATCAGCCACTTGACTTGCACATGATATTGTCAACTACCAGAGACTTTGAGTTGTCCGCATGTCACACTGTTTCACGGCTGGGCGTCCATACCAGCTGCTCTCCTGTTTTCGATCGGCAACAGCTACAAGTTAGCAGATATTGGAAGGCCCAATAGATGGCTATAAAGTTGACTCCATTTATATTTGAACTGTCCAGAAAAACAAACTTTCTTGTTCAAATTGAAAACTAGCTAGGGAAAAGACCAAGATAGAGTTCATTGCTCCTAGTGCACAATTGTTATACCTAGTGAAAGAATTGTTATATCAAGTGCACAAACCTACTCGCTATTTGTTGTGTTAATTATTTATCGCCAATAAATCAAGTCTACTGAAAACAGAACAATTACTAATAATAAGATCCAAGGCTGAACAATAGAGATAACAGAATTTCATTTCTCTACAAATTTGAACAATCCCACGAAAATGTTGGTACAAGAAGAAGACCATATTTGCGTTACTATAGGGAGGGAACATAAATTATTTAGCGATGAGTTTATGGTCCAATTTTACAAACCACAACGGTCCAATTTTGCATCGAAAACAGACAGGGTAAATTCATACATAATCAAGTGCATAGTTCACTGAACAGAAGGCCCTACAGGTGGCTATTAAACCGGCTCCATTTATATTTGATGATATGTCCACAAAAAATACTTTCTTATTATTGTTATAATTGACAGGACAGAGTTGAGTGCGCCTACTGCTGTGCATGCAGTTGGTAGTTGCTACTGACTAGAATGAGACGATGAATCTAGTTGCTATCTGTTTCATCCATTGATCGGAATAATCTTTTGCTCATGTGGTAGGGCGCCCATGCGCAATCTTGACCGTCAACAACCGCATGAGCAAAATCCACGTTCTTGTCTACTGGAAACTCAACAATACTTTTATCCATCCACTTACTTCTAATAAGGCACAACCGGCCATAGAAATAACAAGATCTGTTTTTTTTGAAAAATAACAAGCAATCTGAGGGAAAGGTTGGCACACAAGGAAGAGTAGGTTCATGCTAGCGGTACAACAAGGAGGTAGGGAACAAAACTATCCAGTGATGAGAGTCTGGTCCAATTTGACATGCAGAACAAAACGGGTAAAGTCATCCACGATTCAAGCTAGCAAGTGCATCATGTATATATTCAAGGATAAACAAAATTGCAAAAGAAGTTACCTTTTCTCCTATTGCTTGGCCCAGTGAGACTTGATCATGTCGTTGTACTCGGTCCTGTCCATCCTGTTGGTTTTGCCCAACATCTTCTGTCTCTCCTCCTGTGTAAAGTCTGCGAAATAGCTTATCTCTGGAGGCATCTTCCGCTGGCGCTCCGGTTGGATCGTCTCGACGGCGGCCTTGAACAATTGGAACCGCATAGCCTTCTCTTCATCATCTCGGTAAGTCTTGTTGTTCTTGATGATCCAAAGCTCAAACCCAGCCTTCTTCCAGGCCTCAGACTCAGTCAGCTTGCCAGCGGCTACACAAGAAGACGTGTATGAGGTGGTGGTTCCTGACAAGAAACGGAGCTAATGACGAAGAGCAATCTACCTGATTCATCAACACACGTACGTACCTGTGCTTTTCTGGAACTGCTGGACCGCGAACGCCAAACCACCACCGGCCAACATACTCCCGGCAAAAATAGAAGCATTAATAAGGACTTCACGAAAGACGGGATGTTTCTTTATCGATCGGGATGAGAAACACGAGGGAGGAGGCTGGAGTTGTAGATGAGAGTGAAACGGAGGGCGGTTCAGCAAGGAGGAGCGGAGAGAGCGTGCAGCCGACCGTCGTGCGAGGAGGGAACCGAGGGCCCGGAGGGACATGGTTGGCGCCGCCGCCGCTGTTTTTCTGCTGTGTATTGGTCGCCGCCGCCGAAGCAAATATCTGCTACACGTACGTGACAAGTACCTCGTCGAAATCACTAATAAAAGGCTTCCCTTCGCGAAGGGAACCCCGCGCGCGTCATGGTTGCGCTAAGTGTCAGCTTCTCGTTTAACGCGGTCCCGTGGGTGCATTGCATGCGTGACAAGTGGCAGACTGAGAGAGTTTTGCTGGGTTTTCTTTTCTTCTCCCCGTCCAGATTTGAACCGCATTTATTTCGAGATTCGTTTTTTAAAAATGAAATATCTTTTGAACCGTTTATTCAAATTATGAACCGTTTGCATATTTGAAATCCTCGCGTCGAGATCTTCAAAAGTAGATCCCATGTTGATAGGTTTTGAGAAACTTTTTTTCTCGTATTTTGTACAACCAGTTCTGTGTAATTTGTACATCCAGTAACAGCGTGTACATCTAGTAGCAGTGTGAGTGTACATGCAATAGCAGGATGCGATTGTACATCCAGTTGCATCATGTACATTCAGTAGCACGCAGGTGTACAACCAGTAGCATCGTGTACAACTAGCAGCAGCGTGAGTGTACATCTAGTAGCAGTAGCGTGTGTACATCCAGTAGCAGCGCGAGTGTAGTACATCCAGTAGCATCGTGTACAACTAGTAGCAACGTGAGCGTACATCTTGTAGCGGTCTGTACATCCAGTAGCAGCGCGGACGTACATTCAGTAGAATCGTGTACAACTAGTAGCAGCGCGTCCGTACATCCAGTAGCACAATGTACGTACATCCAGTAGCACAATGTACAACCCGTCTGTACAACTTGTGTCTGTATAGGTGTACAACATGTGTTTTTTAGTTGTACAATTTTTATATGTATAGTTGTACAAGTGCTTGTACACCTTTCTATATGTAGTTGTAAAGTTTTTTTGTTTGGTCGCCCTCCATCGTACGCGTACTGGTTCCATTGATTTCCCGTACATGACACTTTATTTGGTTGATCGGGACGCCTGGGGGCCTCGCGCGAGCTGCCGAGCTCTTGTACATCTGCCCACCAGCAGCGTACACCCGGGCGGCTTTGATTTGTCAACGAATCGATCGGAACGCGGGGCGCCTCGCGCGTTGGAGTACTAGCTTGGCAGGACGCGCACGGCTCCGTCGCGTACTGTTCGGTCGTGGACAAATTTGATTTCGCCTCGTCCGCTCGCACGTCGCTGTCGTCTCACCCGGTCGTGTTGCAGGGCCTCCACGTGGCGCCAGCGGAGGAGTTCGACGTACAAATCGCCCTTCACGAAGGAACCCTCAAGGTAGTGGTACCCGTACCTCGTTGAAAAGAAAACGAAGTCGCGCAGCATGCACACAGGCCCATGTCGGCCCAGCGATGAGATGATCCCAACGACGGCCTCCTGCGCGCGTCACAATTTCTCTCCAAGGAAACAAAGATTGATTTGGCAGTAAATTCGCAACTACTGGCCGCCCGCCCGCCCACAATTTAAGGCCTTCTTTGATTCAAAGGATCACAAAGTGCAGGGATAGGAATAGGGATAGGAACGGTAAAGGAATGCAACTGCAAAACTAAGGATTGGAGATTATAGGAATGCTTCCTTTTGTGGTCGTTTGATATACAGGAAAGGAAATATAGAGGAATTCTAACATGCTTTGTTAAGCAACTTGATTAGCCTACGTAATAAGTAGGGGCAGCAGCTTTAAGTGGCTTTTGTTGCCTCGTTCCTCTCAAAGGAATGAAAAAATGAGGTCAGACTTCATTGTTTCGTTCCCTTGCATTTCCTGTGAATCTCGTTGCAAGGGAAAATTTTCCCCAGATTTCCTTTAGTGCATTCCTTTGATTCAAACGGTGCTACAGTACATATTCCTATAGGAATAGGAATCCTACACTTTTCCTACCAAAATCCTGTGAATCAAAGGGGGCCTAATTGGATCCATTACCGCCTTTACAAGCGTATTATATGGCATGCCTCGCTTTGTTCCGGATCTCTAGCTAGCCAAGTCATCGATCCGTGCCATCACTTATCTCAACTGTTGGTTCATCAGTCCTTCCTCTCCCTCCGGATAGCAATCAACAAACAGGAGGTCGAACCCGTCTGCCTGCCCGTCACTATAAATATAGGGCCATCACCACGAGCACCACGTGGGGAGTGCGCGTGTGACTTGTGACTTTGAACTTTGGCGAGGAGAGGAGAGTAGAGGAGATGGAGATGGTGGGCGAATGGTCCTCATCAATATCTTGCTTCGATCAGCCGGTAATCCATGCCTCGTTTTCATTGCCCGCCCATCATTCCGCAGCTCCCCGACCAATACTCTTGTGCTTGAAACCCGCCGATCCCCTAATTGAGCTCTTCCTCTCCGAATCTCTTCATCCACAAACTTCTTCCCATGCCTCCAATCTGCCATGGTCTCCCCTCCTCCGCGTCCTGCTAGATTTCTTCGTGGTCCACAAGGGTTGCCGCTGGCTTGGAACGAACCCTGTTTTTGTGTATTCTGCTTCTCCTCTTCTTCTTTTTTCCGTAGTAGCTTACTAGCTTCTCTTCGATAGACAGCCAACAAGAGAGATGAGGGGTATAGATGAGAGATTGGAATGAGGCATGCCCCCATTTAATTTTGCATACGCTGGGTACATAATTGTGGTTAGCATAAGCATGGACCTATGTAGAACGGTGGACAACGCCATTTCTCCCTATCCTCTTATACCTACATGGAAGATACACCTTTCTAAAAACGAGATGAGAGTGATTCTATATGGATATGCACACACGCCAGCTCCGCCTATTCTTTGATCAGTTGTTGCTAGTTCTCCACACACTACTCGTATGTATCGGCAGACCTTTAGTTTTCTGAGTAATTTACCCTTATTACAGAGGAAATTACTGTCGATGGATGATTTAGTCATGTGCCAATCAGGTTCAATGATCGATTATCAGCTACTCGGTTGCCTACACAAATTCAAGCGCGTAGCTGCTTTGGTTGTGAAGGGTTTCAGAAGTCACAAATCAATTTGTTCATCAGCAACACGAGACGAATGGCAGCACTACATGAACAGCACTGTACATGTGTCCACTGGTTGCCGTATTTGTTCAAGTCAAAACTTGAATAAGTGTGATATCCAGGATGCAACACAAGCGGATACAATGATTCAGCTAAAATCCACATGGACGAACCCTACCTATATTATCACAGACAAAATCCCAACCAACCAACAGAGTTTCTCATCATCATAATCTACGACTACTATCCACACAACGCCACGGCAAAACCTCTTCCGGCTTCCAACAATTCCAAGTCATATTCAGCTGAGGATAGTATTATTTCCACAAAGCGGAACAAGAAGATTTCATCCACATATAAGTCTGGTTTGGTTCAGTCAATACAAGAGGTCCAGAAATCATATAAACTAGCAGGCACACTGCCGAAGCTGGGTCGTCCTTCAGTTGGAGGCTTGGAGCTAGCTGCCACCACGCATTCCCTCCTTCCGGGGTTTGGTCGCCTGGAGAGCAAGCAAATGTCGAGCAACAGTGAGAAACTGAGCAGACCGGAAAAAGAAACTACCAGCCTAAAGTGTTAAATCAAAATACCAGTTCGATGCAAATACAGACAATGTTTTTTTTTGATAAAAAGGGATTAAACCAATACAGACAAAGGTTGCAACTTAACTTGGAGAATATAGAGACAAACCTGTAACGACATACTCGATCATCATCGCTGGCTTCTCTTCTTAGGCGCAATGCCAGCTCGGGGGAGACTCATGATGGCCACCAGCCTGCCGATAAAGGACGTGGCAGCCGCGATGTAGAACGACTGTCACGTCCCTTCCCTAAACGGCGCGTCTCACGGCTCACTGTCCAGCTACTCGATGATCTGCACAAGGTGACAATACAGGTTTCAGGGCTCACAAAATATTTCATGACAAATTTTGGCACAGAATGAATAAATCTCGAGGACTTAGCATATCTTTATTTTCCATTACTACTACTAAAAATGGAAAAACGAACTTGGAAATCTGACCGTCAAGATTCACATTCAAGGAAATCATGCAAGACAAGTGCAGGTATCCACAAACTCATGTATATACAAGTTTGATTAAAACAGAAAATATGATGATCTACAATAAACACGCCATGAAAGGTTTTGGGGAAACAGACACCAATTTAATACCATCACGAGACAATTGTTATACAAGCAGGTTTTTCATTTACAAGTTAACACAAGTAATTACATGCTCTAGTTAATGTAATGCTGGTATAGCATCAAATGTCACAACAAGGTTTACTAAGCAATAACAACAACAATGCCATGCTACTAATACAACTGGTCTGCATAAATACAATTAACCCCACATATCCGAGTTGATACATACTACCTACAGGTCGTCCAAACAAGTCAGCACAGAAACAGAAACCACAAAGCAGCGCAGACATGCATCATCATCAGTGTCCCAACACTAACTCAAGCAGATAAAAGCGGAGCAAATTGCCACCGTAACACCATATTGTGCATACTAACATAGGTACAGTCAGAATATGCTAAACCAAATGCTGTTCACACTCACAATTCATCAATCTCAATGTACATTCACGGGCACAACAAGAGCGAGACACTGAGGCAGATTGGGACATGCCCAGCCCGTTACCTTGAGGACGTTGAGCTTGATGGAGCCATTGCCAATCAATCGCCGCTTCAAGTGGGAGCAAGATAAGCTTGACCTCATCGCCAATCAGGCTACAGGGGAGGGGTTAGGAGCTGGGGTCTACAGTTCTCGGACCTAGAAACTGGAATGGAAGTAAAAATTCAGAGGTGCATGCAACTCCCTATTTTTTCCAGGTGCATCCTCCAGAGGGAGCATCGGACACCCATACCCTGCAAGCAGCAATGGCATTATTTTAGCGCATGTTAGCATCCACATACAAACTCTAGACATGGATGTGAACCAGACATGTGAGAGGAATATGCTTTCATGAGACTACTCAGGTTTCAACCAAAAGAGGACACCATATACAAGCAAGTCACCCAGTTTCTTGATGCAAGGTTACTCACACCAATTGCACGAGCCTTACCAGCATCATATAGCTTCTCCATTGCTCCCCATGTAGCTCGAATGTTAGGTTTTACATAGTTTTCAGGGTTGTTAATACTGGATCCCTTCTTGACGCTAAATGACCAATGGATGTACAAAAATGTGCATGTGATCATTGTTTCATATGTGACATTGAGAGCAAACAACATTCAAACTCTTTCAAAGAAAAATTATCTAGCTCAGAAGTTAGTCAGAGGTATTACAAAAATGAACCACTAAAGAAACTTAAGAGTTATTAGTAAGTGGAAGTCTACAGTACAATGTCAGTTAATACCAAAATGGATACGCAGAATCATCGTGCAATTGATTAGAATGTGTAATGCATGCAGCTTATTACTCAAAAAACTTTGGGCACTAATTTATAATTCACAAAAATGTCAGTTATCTATTGATTAATAGAGGATAATTATATTTATACAAACCGAGCGAGATATACAAAATAGCAACTTGTTGTGAATTGATGCCAATGGTAATGAAGAAGGTCACTGAAGATTGAGAAAGCATAACTGAGCAAGTAGCAAACTGAACTATATTTCCTGAACAGGAGTATAACTTACAAGGTAAAAATCCAAGTACTCAAGCTGCAGGTCATTCAGGGCACATCCTCTGGGCATGATGACCACACCTCAAACAAACATGGACATTACAAGGAATCATTTAGACATGAAGTATTATAAAGACACAAATACCAGAAATCTGGCATTACCATAGCTTAGAGGTGATAAACAAATAATAATATAGCTTCAATTTTGAATAAGTGATGAGTATTTTCCGACTTCCAAGTTGACCAACAACTGAATTTATACCTCCATTTCGGTCATATTCATAGACGCATAGTTGTCCACCACCATCTCAGTCTCAGATGTCCTGTACATGAGAATATGTTTCGTATGCACAAGCACAACAATCAATGAGTCAGTTATCAACCGCCCCCAGAAAAAACACACAGCCATGAAGCATGATCCAACAATCTGATTACATCCAAGAAAATTTATAGTTTGACGACACAACAAGTTGAAGCAGAACCAAATCAGAGGTGGGAGTAACATAGTACATGCGAGATTATGCAGTTGCCATTACAACATTTTAACTTGGTACACTCATATTTGTTTCAGCACCAAATCAGAGGTGGAGTAACATAGTGCTAGTCACTTCCATAGTTCTAGCTTGATCGAAAAGCCCTTGCGCGAGCATATAGAGTTTGTCATACATTTGAAACAACCTCCGTTGGTCCCTCGGCCATAGAAGTTGCTTCCATTGCTGCAGAAATGCAAGAATTCAGAAACCAAATCAGCTGCTATCAAAAGTAACATACACACATTCAGAAAACCATTAACACAGGTCGAGTACCTGGAATGTGGAAGCTCATGTAGGGAAAGACGTTTGCAATGTGATTGAGCACCTTCCTAACTCGCCCTGACTTGAGTTCAACCATGTAGACGCTAACAAGCGTGTTCACGAAGATGATGTCAGTGCCCTCCGCGAACCCCGCGACGGATGCAGGGGGAACCAACTATGTTTGTATCGCAAGAAGGCGGCATCAGGAAGTAGAGTGTTTAGATCGATTACCCTGTGTTTTGCCCACCCGTTGGTCTCTTTCGAAAACAGGGTTAAGATCTTGTCATGAGTACTGGCATTTGGAATCTAATTTTGTAATGTTGAATCTTATGTGAACATTTATTTTTAAGATTTGAGCAAAGTTCCAATTTTTGTATACTTTTATCCTTTCTATCTACACATATCATTTCATATAATTTTCCGTCCTAGAATCATTGCACTAGTTTGTCGGTGGGCCTAGATTCCAAAATAGATGATATGTAAGCTATTTCAAACTCATTTAAAAAAAAATCACAAGGTTGTTGGTATTATACAATTCTGAAAGGGCATATTTTATACCAATTTATTTTACCTTTTTTCTTCTTATCCTAACTACATTGTAAACATATTCTTGCTAATAGATATTACCATGCAATTTTAAATTTTATATCCAATAGCGTTTAATGGATTTTATATATTGCTAATACTAAACCGCTTAGTTTTATATTTAACTCTGAAACATCTATTACTATAGTGGAACCATAAATTATCTAATTTGTGGTTTAAAACAATTTTTGTCTGGTTATTTTGGTGAGCATGAGCTCTGTCTAAATATAAACAAATTAAACCATATCACATGGAACAAAAAACATATCCATCCATATAATATTTTTTGCTAATTAATATATTAGAATGTCTTTATATGTTTTTATATTAACAAAATATCCGATAGAGGCCTGTATTTTGCACGAGTTAAAAATATTTTGAAAAAGGTTACCATGGATATGATTGTGTTGCCTATAGATTTAATCAATAGAAAACTCTAGAATGTATTAGGTATTTTTTTGCTAGTTGGACTTGGCTGTGCCAAACTGACGAACCCAACGCCCTGATCTGGCTCGCTCGGGCTCGACCGCTTCGTGGCGTGCCTTTTCACGCGCGCGTCAAGGAAGGGAGGGAGTCCCGCGCCGCTGGCACTCCGGTGTGATCGTCTCGACGGCGGCCTTGAACAATTGGAACCGCATAGCCTTCTCTTCCTCATCTCGGTAAGTCTTGTTGTTCTCGAGGATCCAAAGCTCAAACCCCGCCTTAATGTCCGGTTTCCATAACTTGACCTTGTACTTAAACCAGGCCTCGGTCACCTTGGCAGCAGCTACACAACAAGACAGACATGAGGTGGTGTTTCATCAAGTAGGAATGAATCTGAGTGATGATTCATCAATACGTACTTGTGCCTTTCTTGAACTGCTGGACCGCGAAGCCCAAACCAGCACCAGCCAACATACTCCCGGCAAAAATAGAAGCATTAATAAGGACTTCACGAAAGACGGATGTTTCTTTATCGATTGGGACGAGAAACATGAGGGGGGAGGCTGGAGTTGTAGATGAGTGTGAAACGGAGGGCGATTCAGCAAGGAGGAGCGGAGAGAGCGTGCAGCCGACGGTCGTGCGAGGAGGGAACCGAGGACATGATTGGCGCCGCCGCCGCCGCTGTTTTTTTCTGGTTACCGCCGCCGCAGGAAAATCTGCTACACGTACGTGATATATACCTCCTTAAAAAGAACTCGCGCACCATGCAGGCCCATGTCGGCCCAATGATGAGATGATCATCGATAACATTGTTGAGATCTGATGTCCGTGTCTTCTGTGCTACAGATCGCTTAAAAAACCCTAAAAAATAAGCCCTGGTGCCTACAGCCGACCTGCGTACGTACCCGGCGGGGTTCTCCGTGTGAGGAGGGATCCGAGGGCCCGCCGGAACATGAGGGCGTCTCCGCCGCCTCTCCTGGACTAGCTAGGGCTTGGCTGACGATGCGCGTAAAGAACTTACCTGTACGTTTACTTTTTTTTTCCTTTTGATGACATTTTCTGTACGCCAAATAGAAACATACCTTATGTACGACGAGCTGGTTCGTTTGTTGGAAGTAAACATGGTCGTTCGTACACGTAGAAATCGATCGATCGATACTTTGGCCGGCCATCGATCGATAGACATAGAGATAGAAAAACACGTTGTCTCCCTCCAGATCACCGACCTTGTGCCATGGCGGCACGGCGCTGGATTTGGCCGCAGCCGGCGACTCTTTCAGAGATATGTCGCGGTACTCGGATCACTGGCACCTGCTCCTCCCACGAGATGGCTGAGTCAGCGCTATTGAGGCGGTCGTTGTCGTCGTCTCGAGGCCAGGCTTCTCCTTCCAATCTCTGGCACCTCCTTCAGTTCCCCGGCGCCAAATACCGATTTCTCTCGTTGTTGGCACCAGCAAGATCAGGGCGTTGGGTTCGCCAGTTTGGGACAGCCAACCAGGGCCAACATCAGCAAGCAACGAAGCCGCATCTGTACCTCGTACTCGATGACAACGAGCACGCCTTCACCATCCACAAGCTGGACATGGACGATGACCTAGACGACCGTGGCTCCGCTGAGACCACGCTGCCCTTCCCCGAGCCGCCCCTGATCCGCTTAGGGGATCCCACGGTTCCACGTGGTGCACAGTTCGCCGCAATTGGCAGCCACATCATCGCCATATGTCCCTCCACAAGCGTTAATTACCATCACCTTCGACACCAAGAACGCGAAGCTTACTCCGTCCAATGTCTTGCCCGAAGGTCTGATACTCGGCTATGACGCAGCCATAACCGTAGGGACACACTATACGCATTCGAATCGTTCACCAACAACAGCGACGGCTCAGACGGTTCATATTTCCCTGGAGGATTGCACTGCCTAACTGCAAATCCTTATAATGTTGAGAGGCCCTAGCTGTGCATGGCAACCCTTGTCAAGTTCATCACAGTTCTACTGGAGTTGGACAGAAAAAACACCCGAGCTTCCGTTTGATGCTAAGACAATCACCGCGCATGCCGTGCATCCGCGGACAGACACCATCTTCGTGTCCGCCACTCTTGGACGTGTGAGGTGGGGTAGGTCCAATCGGGGGGTTGTGAGACAGGGTACATATTCGTATGGCATGAGAGGAAGAGGCCAGTGGAAGCGTCGTAGTGATGGCCTGCTACTCCCTCCGTTTTTTAATATAAGATGTTTTAGCATTTGTCCATATTCACATATATCTAGATGTATGTAGACATATTTTAGTGTGTATGTGCACTCATATTAGTATTCATGTAGACAACATGTTGGATAGCTAAAACATCTTATATTCATGCACGGAGGGAGCACCATTCAAAGGTCATGCGTCATGCCCACTATGACAATGCGCTCGGCGCATGGGTTGGACTCCACCATGACTCTATGTCAGCGGATGGGTACCTTTGTGTAAGCTCCGTCGTGTCTTGCCAGCAACAGCTAAACTGGAAAGTCGGCAGGGAGATGCTTTTTTCTAAAGCACCCACACTGGAGACATGTTGATGCAAAACTCGTTCACATGCGTGAGCACAACAAGTATTGTGTCGTGGAGCGCCTCGTACCCGAGGGACTGGACAAGACAAACCATAAGCTCTGTAAGAACAAGTATGTGCTCCGTCTCACCATGTTCATTGTCAAGTATGGTGAGGACGGGGAGCTCAAGATCATGGTTCACCAACCTGCTAGTTTCTACAAGGCACCCAGCTATCTATGTTGTTTTAATATTCAAGCGTTCTGGATGTAGTCCATGCTCAAGTTCATCTACACCCAACTTAGATTGACAGATTGTATCGGCCAGACTCTACAGTTTTGTCCTATTTATTTCTGTTTGCCTATTGTATTTGATGAGCTTGTGTTTGTAGGTTCTTAATTATAATAAGAGCTAATGTGCTGAATAAATAAAGTAACTGTAGTGTTATTTTTACAGGAATATATTCCTACTGTTGGATTCACTCCTCACTCGGAGGGAACAACAATGTGGCCGGAAAAATATTCAGTGCCTATAGAGTGATTAATTAGTGACATTGTCGAGGCTCCTGCCTGTAGTCTTGGGCGTAGAGCAGACCTTGAAACAAGATAATATCTTGGAGCGTAAAGATGACTCTGAAACCAGATATTGTTTGTCACCTTTTTTTCACTATGCATTTGCAAGAAATTACGAGTGACATTATATATCTATCTAAACTTCACATACTTGTGTACAACTTTCTTGCCAGTTGCCTAGGTATGAAACCTGAGCATCCTCATACATGGGAGAAGTGCCCTTGACAGTCTTTCCAAGCGGTGGTGGCAAATTTCCACAAAATCACGAAACAATAGTAAGTCAAAACTTAAGGCACCGCATACTCCCTTGACTTAGTAATATTCAATTTTTTACCATCATTGATGACCCACTTTCATAACTGACTTAAATTATAATAATGATTTTGTTTTGTCAATGGCATATAGATATAGAGCCTCCAACACGACCGAATTAAGATAGTACATTTTTTTCCTTGCAGATGGATTCTCCGACATGGTCCAGTTAACTCGTACTCCAATTGGTGTTTTCCTAACACTATTGCATTATGAGGGCTACAATCTCTATGTGCCTATTGACCTCACATGAAATATGACACGACTGTGTGTGTTGCGATGTATGATTTTTATCTTATTTTACAGATTTATATTAACCGTTCAAATAAGCTCTTCCTTTGTGTGTATGGTCAAACAATGCACTTAAACTCATCAACTTGTTGTGGGTGTTGGGGAACGTGCTAGGCAAAACAAAACAAAATTCTATGCGCCAGCACATAACCATGATCACTATCGAGTTGCAGGTAACGATAACGTACCCATGATGACCGTCGATGAAGCGAAAGACGACTGTAGTCGATGACAATTCCTGCAGCTAAGTTATACCTCCCAGCCACGAGAATATCTCCTCGCAAAGTTCCCACGATCAAGTATCGAAGTTGATGGCACCTCTGAGTTATCCACACGTTTCAGAAGTAGCGTAACTGTTCACATTGCAAGGCTCCAGTACGCAACGTCACGGGAACGAGCTTGACGTAGTTTTGGAGGACGCAAGTTACCCAGGTTCGGTCGCTCACGATGGAGGAAAATACATACTCCTGCTAGATTAGACTGATCTTGTATAGGAATTACAAGGTGCGGCGGCGTGCACGCTTAGAGGGCTCCCTGGTGGTTGGTGGTGCAAGGCTTCATAATAGGCCCTCTAGGGATCTCGTTGGCTTTATATAGTCAGTTTTCTAGGGTTTACAAGAAGATCTAGAGTCGGTTAAGGATCCGAGTCGACTAAGGTCTTTGCCTTGTACTCCAAACAGATGCGCCGACTTCCGTCTAGGATCCTGTCGGGCCCGGCCTAGCCCGGAGCCGACCCCAACTTGGTTCATGTAAGACCATTAGAACGTGGCGGCCTTTAGATTTTCATGAGTCACCTTTGTCTTGTGGTCCGCCTCCGGCATGTGGGAATACCCGGTTGGTTAGCTATGTGGCCATGATCCAATGGATGAGAACACGCGAGATATATAGATATTTGGGCTCTGGGAAGACTGTATGATAACAACTTTACTCCTGCTTGTGGTGTGGGTATTGTGCTCGTGAATGGTATTATCAAGAACAGGAGATAGCTCGAGGAGCATGCTCGCCTGTTCGGTCTAAGTATGGAAGGGAATGAGTGTGAAGGGAGTTTCTCCCTCTGCCTCATAGCGATGGTATAAGAGGGAGGTACTTCTTTTCGAGATTACCGATTAGGATCACATCATGACCGGCCAACGCCATAGCGTAGGATAATTATTTACCCATAACGAAAATTAGTTATATGCATGACATTTTATATCGGTGTGCATATTCTTTCATCCAAATAACAATTGATCTCTCTAGCTAGGTGACGTATAATAATTAAAATGCAAAAAAAGAGAGAGAAAATGCATCGTATACCAACGCACACATACATATCACGAAGGCACCAATCTCTCTCCCTTGATTACGGGCGCACCTGTTCTTTTGCGGGTGGCAACGAAAAAACAGGATCTATTGATGTCTTTGAACGTCCGGCCGGCGATCGAGCACGAGAAAACTTTTGCCCCTCTGCAAGAAACCCCTGCTCCCGATCCTGTGAAATCCATCGGTAATCCAATCCAGGAGGAGGCGAAGGAAGGTCGCAACCATGTCCCTCCTCGCACGGAGGTTCTCGACCCCAAGGACGGCTCCGGCACGCTCTCTTCACTCCTCCTTGGTGAGTCTCCAGCCCTTTTGTTTGTTTTACTCACATCTGCGACTCCAGGAGCTCTCATCCCGATCGATACAGAGAGATCTCGCCCTTGGGGATAGCCGTCGTCGTGCTGCTGCTGCTGCTTCTGCTGTGGCCGCGGTTGCTGGTGGTGGGATGTTGGCACTTTATCAGTATTTCAAGGAGCCCCCGTGCGATTGCCATAAACGTCTGCGTAGGATGCATATGCGGAATTGTCCTGAAGGAATAGACCAGACCGAGTGCGACGACTTGTTCATGGAATTCTTTGCCATGTACGAGAAAGGTATCTTCTTTTGCAAAAAAATTATACATCCTCAAATATATACTTGATGCACTTGCAAGTTTGAATCATGTATGACTTTACCCTGTTTTGGTTTGGATGCCAAGTTGGACCCATATATTATCGTTGGTATACGTTTTTCATGGCTTTGCCCTGTTTTGGATGTCAAATTGGACTATACACTCATCACCAAATACTCCCTCCGTCCAAAAATAAGTGTCTCAACTTTGCTCAAAAGTAGATGTATCTATACATGAAACATGTCTAGATACATCCACTATTGGAAAAACTTGAGACACTTATTTTGGGACGGAGGGAGTAGTTTTTTTCCCTCCCTCCCACCCTGTATAGTAACACTAGCTTGACCAAACTCGTCATCCTTTGCCAAGCTTTTCATCAGATTGTACGAATTATTTTCAGTGAAACCAGATCTTATTATCTCTATGCCTGGTTATGCCCTACAACTAACTGGATGTATAAATTGTTGATTTTACAGAGCCTCGCGAAGAATTTGACAAGCTTGGCCAAAACGATATGGCCAAGTCTATCCGGGCCATATATGAGAAAAGGTCTCTTGTTTACAATTTTATATAGATGAGTCTGTTTTGTAGCCATGCGTTGGGCCTTCCAGTCTCCTAACTTGTAGCTTTTGCTCGAAAGCAGGAAATCCAATGGTATGGAGGCCAGCCGTGAAGCAGTGCCACCGCGCACAACTCAAGACTCTTCTTAGAATGGTGTTTGGTTATTGTGTTAACCTGAACCATGTGATGGAACTAATGGAAAATATTATGTGCTCGATTATGTGATTGCAATTCTTCATTATGATATTTATTGTTTCAATTTTTGTTAATTTCGTAATATTATGGAAAGTTTTCTTGATCCACTCCACTCTACTCCGGATGCCTTCGAGCACCCACACACACTAATATTTTTATGCATGCCTTGTGTTGCTACCATGTTCCATAGTTACTTTTTGTAAGGAAAAAAACATAAGCATAGTTGTCATTTGTCAAATGCTAGGTTACTCATGAATAAGAAAAGAAGAATAATGTTTGCAAACATGCTTCTTATGCAAAGAAAAGTATTCGTCCGTATAGTAGTACATAGATGGTTTACTTGGCACACAAACACTTTTGCTCCATGCCACTTCTCCAGATGGATAGTAATGACCCTGCTTTTGTCTCCAAATGGACAGTGAATGAGTGTTCAATAGGCCCGGCCCTGAAAGGGGCCAGCAGGATGACCGTCCTGGGCCCGGCAAAATAGGGGCCCAAGTCACTGGCGGAGACAGGGGGGGGGGGGACCAGCAGGGGCCCTGGCCCCCCCTAATCCATTGATTTACTGCTAAAAAAATCATGAACAGTGTTGATTTCGAAGATTTTACTCTAACCGCCCCCCCTAACCTCCAGATTTAAGTAATCCTGCCTCCGCCAGTGGCCCAAGTATTTGGTATGTGCACACACTAGCGATAGGTAAAAAAGGTCGGACGGGAGCAAGCCAAATTCAATAGTGCGATAGATCCCACAACGAGGAGAAAGAGCCTGTGACTTCAGGTAGATGGGAACTCGATGCACACGACGTGCCACGACCCACACGATATCAGATCGACGAGTTTGCTCTTTATCTAACAAAAAAACTTCTCAAATACTCTCTCTATGCAATACGCTAACGTAAGAGAGGCTACATCGATCAACCCTTCTGCCTCCCAGTTTTAAAAAATCTTTAAGAAAAAATCTCAGGCCTAGATGTCAATATTGGACATGAGTTTTTAAGCAAAACGTCCGCGCCTGAGAAGATTGGCCACCAAGGGCGTCACAAGTATATATCTCTAAACTCTAGTTGTCCAGTTATAGGTAATCTTTATTATATGATATGACCTAATTTGATACGATGATTGGTCGATAAAAATTATAAATCATGATTAATATTATCTCTTCATTGTAGCAATACATAATTGATAGCATTTAGTAATGTATATTTTTTGGGGTTTGTGATTTATGAGTTCGGCAATACTATGGTTCTCACTTCTAACCATGATATCAGTTTGTAGCCGTCAAATCTATATCAATTAGTATTTATTTATTTATAGTTCTCATTTCTACTCTCACATTAATTTGTACAGTACTAGAATTTAACATAATTAATATGAGCCAAAAACAGTAGGCTGACCACATAGAAAAATATGTAAAATACAAAAGATATATACCAACGTACGTGTGATCTTGAGAACACTTAAATTGTTCTGTCCCCACTATTTTGATGTTATTGATAGCCCACGCCATCATAAAAACTACTTTCATAACATCATTTTGGGTGCATCATGAGACCAGTGAAACCAACACAGGTTTTAACCTAGCACACCTCGGAGAGCAAATGCTACACAATAATCCCGAGTTTGCTTGTATAATTATCGTAACTATATTGTTTGCCGTAGTATATCAGCGACTCTATTGGTTGAAAATGTATTCACATTGTATTCTGATCTAGTTGTTCTTGAACATGGTTATTACCTCTATCCCTAGCATTAATTTGCAGTTCTCAATTATATCTCTAATATTATTTTACTTGTACAGATATCGTCTTTTGTTGTAACGAAAAGTCAGTTTTTTTAGCGTATTGTGACGTTCTCAAAACTCCCTTTTTTTTATAGCTTTTTGATCTTTTTATTACTCCGCGCCACTCCACTCTACTCTACTCGTCGTCTCTCCCTGCTTTCTGGTGGGATGGTTGGTTCCCTTCTCCCGACTAGCAAAGCAACCAGGAGATAGAGGAGGAGCGCGGCGAGAAGTCCGTCCCCAACAGAGAGCGGCAGCAGCAGCAGTAGTGGGCGCGCCATAAAGGACGGACGGAGGTGCTGCTGAGCGCCCCGAGATCCGACTGTGAGATCCGGCCCCGCGAACCGCCGTTACCGGATTCACCGGTTGCCGGTGCGCGACGAGAGCGGCCTTCAGCGCGCGCGCGGGTCTATGGTAGGCGCGGGAGGTGGGGATGAGGACGACGAGGAGTCCTCCATCCATCCCCTACTTCTACTTGTACTCGCCTCCCCCAGCAATCGGCACTATTTCGTGTACACCAAGCCATCCGAGCTCCGGCGGTCCCGAACTGGAATGGTAAGGATCCGTACTTTCTCTTTTTGAATCCGTGGGAGATTTTGTGTTCCTGTTTTCGGGGGATTTGATTGAGGCCCATGTTTCGGGGATCCCGTACTATGGAAAGTGCTCAAATCTTCTTCTTCCATTTATGAGAGAGATTTCCCCCTTTTTAAGCTTCGATTCTGATTTTTTGTTTCCTCCGCAGATCCATATCTCGGTCCGACTCTATGGCTTCCAACGGTGGCGGCGGCGCGCTGCGGCACAGCAACAGCAGCCGCATGTCCTTCTCCGGCGACAACCAGCCCACGGACCCGGCCATCTCCGCGCGAGTCGAGGCCAACTCCCTCTTCACCGGCGGCTTCAACAGCGTCACCCGCGTGCACCTCATGGACAAGGTCATCGAGTCCGAGGCCAGCCACCCGCAGATGGCCGGCTCCAAGGGCTCCTCCTGCGCCGTCAACGGCTGCGACGGCAAGGTCATGAGCAACGAGCGCGGCCAGGACATACTGCCATGCGAGTGCGACTTCAACATCTGCTCCGACTGCTTCGGCGACTCCGTCAAGAACGCCGGCGCGCTCTGCCCCGGCTGCAAGGAGCCCTACAAGTCCACCGAGATAGAGGACTTGGTCGGTGGCCCCCACGCTCTCGCTGCCTCCGGCGTTCCTGCGTCAAAGATGAAGAGGAGACTGTCTATTGTGCGGTCGCAGAAGGCGATGACCAGGAGCCAGACTGGCGACTGGGATCACAATCGCTGTCTCTTTGAGACCAAGGGAACCTATGGCTATGGGAATGCCATCTGGCCAAAGGAGAATGAGGTGGACAACGGTGGCGGCGGTGGCGGTGGAGGCGGCCTCAGTGGAGCCGATGGTCAGCCGGCAGAGTTCACCAGCAAGCCATGGAAGCCGCTCACTCGGAAGCTCAAGATCCCTGCTGCCATCCTTAGCCCATACAGGTATACACATGAACTGCATTTGCCTATCTGTTCATGTTTTGACTTGTTTGGACCATTCATCACATGGCAAATGTACTGCTTTATTATGCTTTTGATTTGATTAATCTAAAGTCAAACATTGGTTCAACCTGGATCTGTAGATTAGTCCCAGTTGTGATTCAGTAATAAACTAGTAGTAGGTTAGGTGAGTTGTTGGATCTGCACTTCATCTTCTGATCTCCTTCTAACTTCGAAACAAACATTATATCATCATATATCCATATGTGAAAAATCTTAGCTCACACAACGCTTCTCTATTATGTATTACACTTAATATAGTAGTATTCACTTTCATGCTGTTTAGATTGCATCCTTTGCTTGTAGCACAAGAGACACTTACATTGGCGCAAGTCTGAACTGTTGTCCTTTGAGTTTGCTGATAGAAGCCTTGATTCTGCAATTTCTGTAACGATGATGCACTGTTCATTAACTTGGTACCCTGATGATGCAGGCTTCTTGTTCTTATTCGCTTGGTTGTTCTTGTTTTTTTCCTTCACTGGAGAATTAAACACAAGAATCCGGATGCAATGTGGCTGTGGGGCATGTCTGTTATTTGTGAACTCTGGTTTGGCTTTTCTTGGGTCTTGGACCAGCTGCCGAAGCTGTGCCCTGTTAACCGAGCAACTGACCTCGCCGTCCTGAAAGAGAAGTTTGAAACCCCAACACCGTCAAATCCTAATGGAAGATCTGATTTGCCAGGGCTCGATATATATGTGTCCACTGCTGATCCAGAGAAAGAACCTCCATTGGTTACAGCAAACACTATTCTGTCCATCCTTGCTGCTGACTATCCTGTCGAGAAGCTTGCCTGCTACGTTTCTGATGATGGAGGTGCTCTCCTGACATTTGAAGCAATGGCTGAAGCTGCTAGCTTCGCTAACATGTGGGTTCCCTTTTGTCGCAAACACGGCATTGAGCCTCGCAATCCTGATAGCTACTTCAGTCTGAAGAAAGACCCATACAAGAACAAGGTCCGCTCAGATTTTGTCAAGGATAGGAGGAGGATCAAGAGGGAGTATGACGAGTTCAAGGTCAGGATCAATGGGCTGCCTGACTCAATTCGTCGCCGCTCTGATGCATACCATGCCAGAGAAGAAATAAAGGCCATGAAGAGGCAGCGCGAAGCTGCTCTTGACGACTCCGTGGAGCCTGTTAAAATTGCTAAAGCTACCTGGATGGCTGATGGCACACATTGGCCTGGTACCTGGATTCAACCCTCTGCTGAGCATACTAAAGGTGACCATGCCGGAATAATTCAGGTAGGCATTCTCAGGCAACACTTCTTTTTGCTGTTCTATACCTAAATTAATGCATTATGCTTGAGAGCCTAACCATCTCTTATGGTGCTCGATAAGTGAACAAATGCTGCACCTAATTAGTAGGACAAATTTGCACCAGTAATGAACACAATGTGCACATTCGGTTTAGTGTGCATATTGCTATATATGTTTAGTAAGTGAGCTATACTTTCTTAACTAAGTGTACGCTACTCTTTTTAACCATTGGATCAATTCAGTATCGAGAATCCAGGAAAATTAACAGAATAAAGAAAAAGTTAAGCAATTTACAAGTAGCAAAACTGTGTATTATATGCACCAATAGGTTGATCATTAATTATTCTGTTCTTCAGGTAATGCTGAAACCTCCTAGTGATGATCCCTTGTATGGCAGCAACGCTGAAGAAGGCACACCCCTTGATTTCAATGACATCGACATCCGTCTGCCTATGTTGGTATATGTGTCCCGAGAAAAGCGCCCAGGCTATGACCACAACAAGAAGGCTGGTGCGATGAATGCCCTAGTCCGTTCATCTGCTGTCATGTCAAATGGACCTTTCATCCTCAACCTGGATTGTGATCATTATGTTTACAACTCTCAAGCTTTCCGTGAAGGCATGTGTTTCATGATGGACCGGGGTGGTGACCGTCTTGCTTATGTCCAGTTCCCACAACGGTTTGAGGGCATTGATCCATCAGATCGCTATGCTAACCACAACACCGTCTTCTTTGATGTCAACATGCGTGCACTGGATGGTCTCATGGGGCCGTCTACGTCGGCACTGGTTGTCTGTTCCGCCGTGTTGCTCTGTATGGATTTGATCCTCCACGCTCCACAGAACATGGTGGCTGCTGCAGCTGTTGCTTCCCGAAGAAGCGCAAGATCAAGAGCTCACCTGAAGAGACACAGGCTTTACGTATGGCAGATTTTGATGATGAGGAAATGAACATGTCAACATTCCCAAGAGGTTTGGTAACTCAAACTTCCTCATCAACTCTATTCCAGTTGCCGAGTTCCAAGGGCGCCCGCTTGCTGATCACCCTGGTGTCAAGAATGGCCGTCCTCCGGGTGCTCTCACCGTGCCTCGGGACCTTCTTGATGCTTCCACAGTTGCTGAGGCTATCAGTGTCATCTCATGCTGGTATGAAGACAAGACAGAGTGGGGTCAGCGTGTTGGATGGATTTATGGTTCAGTCACAGAGGATGTTGTCACAGGTTACCGGATGCACAACCGTGGATGGAAGTCAGTCTACTGTGTCACCAAGCGCGATGCTTTCCGTGGCACTGCACCCATCAACCTTACTGACCGTCTCCACCAGGTGCTCAGGTGGGCTACTGGTTCAGTGGAATCTTCTTCTCCTGGAACAATGCGCTGCTCGCAAGCCGAAGGATGAAGCTACTCCAGAGGATTGCGTACCTGAATGTGGGCATCTACCCTTTCACGTCGATCTTCCTCATCGTCTACTGCTGCCTGCCAGCGCTGTCCCTCTTGTCCGGGCAGTTCATTGTGCAGACGCTCGACGTGACCTTCCTCGTCTACCTGCTCGTGATCACTCTGACGCTGGTGATGCTGCGGTGCTGGAGATCAAGTGGTCAGGCATCAATCTGGAGGAATGGTGGAGGAACGAGCAGTTCTGGCTCATCGGCGGGACCAGCGCCCACCTCGGCGCTGTGCTCCAGGGTCTCCTCAAGGTCGTCGCCGGCATCGAGATCTCGTTCACTCTGACTTCCAAGTCCGGCGGAGAGGACGTGGACGACGAGTACGCAGACCTGTACATCGTTAAGTGGACGTCGCTGATGCTCCCGCCCATCGCGATCATGATGGTGAACCTGATCGCCATCGCCGTCGGTTTCAGCCGCACCATCTACAGCGAGATCCCGCAGTGGAGCAAGCTTCTCGGTGGCGTGTTCTTCAGCTTCTGGGTGCTGACCCACCTGTACCCGTTTGCCAAGGGCCTGATGGGGCGGCAGGGGCGGACGCCGACCATTGTCTTCGTCTGGTCCGGCCTGATCGCCATCACCATCTCCCTGCTGTGGGTCGGCATCAACCCGCCGTCCCAGAACTCGCAGATCGGAGGGTCCTTCACGTTCCCCTGATCTCTTCTTCTGCCACAGCTTATATATCATATATGAATTACATACCATTTGTTCAAGCAGCAGTTGCAGCGTTCCGGAGCTAGCTGAAGGGGAGTAAATTCTGACGGTTCCCTGTGGTTAAAGTAGGCTATTTTTTGTGTTGTCGAAAAAACGGTGAATCATACTAGTTCATTTGTTTTTTAAATTATGTTTCGGAGATGAGATGTTTTGGTTGGACCTGGATAACATCACAAGTACAAATTTCGGAAGTTGTAGCGAGGTGTTTAGAGTTCCATTTTCCGCGTCCAGATGTTCAGTTTTCTTATGATTGCATTGATTGTGCTCTGCCAAATGATGTAGTCATGCAGCTAACCTGTTGTAACTAGTACAAATCATACTAGTTCATTTAGTCTTCTTCTGCCCGTGATGTAGTCATGCAGCTAACCTGTTGATTACTACTAACTAACAAAGTAACAAGTGATTTGATCCAGCACGGTATGTAACATATTATCCTGTCTAACAAATTATGGCGTTCTTTTACCTTATTGATTGATGCTGTCAATGTGAGTATTAACCTTGATATTTTTTTTATTTCACAGAGAGGCTATGATCCGCAATGGCTGTCCATCACCTTCTCCAAGGCTATATTTCTCGGAAATGGTCTAATTGCCATCATAACTGGGCTCTTTGCAAACCTGCTTGCTGACAACCTGGGCTTTGGTCCTGTGGCTCCTTTTGATGCTGCTGCATGCTTCCTGGCAATAGGCATGGCTATCATAATGTCCTCATGGAGTGAAAACTATGGAGATTCATCCGAAGGCAAGGACTTGATTGCTCAGTTCAAGGGTGCAGCTAAGGCAATTGCTTCAGGTATGCTTACAGCATTAGAATTGGTATTCTAACACTATCCACCAATCTTCAGATGAAAAAATTGCATTGCTGGGAGCCATACAGTCATTGTTCGAGGGCTCAATGTACACTTTTCTCTTCCTCTGGACTCCAGCATTGAGCCCGAATGAGGAAGGCATTCCTCACGGCTTTATATTTGCTACGTTCATGCTGTCATCTATGTTGGGTAGCTCCATTGCGTCACGTCTGTTGGCCCGGAAAATGAAGGTTGAAGGTTATATGCAGATAGTGTTTTCAGTATCAGCCGTCACCCTTTTCCTCCCTGTTGCCACCAGCGTAAGACCACGGGTCACTACTGTTCATTTCTTTTATCTAGTCCATCGTAACGTTATTCTAATGTCCAACAGTTCCTAGTGCCACCTTCAGTGAAAGGAAATGGCATCTCATTTGCAGGCTCTCGACAGCTGCTTGGTTTCTGTACCTTTGAGTCATGTGTTGGTATCTTCTGGCCATCTATCATAAAAATGAGATCTCAATATATTCCTGAGGAGGCAAGAAGCACGATCATGAATTTCTTCCGCATACCACTGAACCTGTCTGTCTGCGTGGTGCTTTACATTGTAAGTAAAGTATATTCCTTTTTACCCGTATGTATCCATTGATTGTGCTCTGCCAAATCATTTGGCAAGAATGGCACAAGAGGTCGTGGTCAAAATCTTGTAACTTATAAACATTTACCTTGCAGGTGATTGCGTTCCCCATAACCGTCATGTTTGGCATGTGCTCCATCTTCCTCTTCATGGCAGCAATCTTGCAGAGACGGCTAATGGTTGTCGCTGACCTACACAAACTATCGACAAGTATGTGCTCTTTCTTCGATCTATTCCAGCAGAGATGAAAACAGCACTGTCCTCTTTCCATTCGACATATCAATTCAGTTTTCCTAACTGCTAACCATGTACTGCAGAAGCGCAAGAGATGACTGGGGAAGACGAGCCACTAAATCCCTAAAAGGCCAAGAGCAAATCGAATAAGCAAAGATGTGCCATCCATACTCGTCGAGTCTTTTCCACCTGGCGGCTGAATAAGATGGAAGTGACAAAAGCCTGGAGTAGAAGAAACCGGTCGTCGTTTTTTGCTTGTAACTACGTTTCTGTAGCGTAGATCTGTTAATGTTAGGCCTGAGGATGATACATAGCTGAGCAAGGATTGAGCAATATGGCCAAGTTAAGAGAGGGTGGTATAGAGTATTATTCATCTTGTCATTCATCAGCACGGCATTATTTGTGTTTAAAATGTACGGGTGTCTTCATTCAAGCTATATTGCATCAGATAAGAATATCGGTGTGATCTGCAATGGAGAAGCGTGTCCTGTCTGTTATATTTCACATGGAACTCGAGTTCTTCAAAATTTCAGTACACAAGTCCAATGAGGATAGCAACTGAATGACAGAATGAGGTTGCAGAAAGTGCTAAAATATTTATGAACTAGTGCCACGCAAATGTATTGCTGAAACATTCCGATGTGTCGTGCGGGCGTACTCAGCTTCAACCAAGTTAAGCCAAAGCCATGGTGATTATCATGGGGTGGAAGGCGTGAACCACGCTGGCAGCTGCCAGCTCCAGTGCCGCCGTAGTCCCTCGATGTCCTCCACTCTGCCGTCTTTGAGGCAGAACACGCCGACGCCATGCTGTCCATCGTCTTCGTCGACTTGTCGTAGAGGCTTGGAGAAAATTGTACATAACACCAACCTTTGGTGCAAAAGTTGCACAAAACACAGAAAACAAACACCTTTTGCAGCTATCCGCAGTTTTTCGTCTAATAAGTTGCATCCAGCCCAAAATGATGATTTACGGACTTAACAGGTATCTGACTTGTGGGACCATGATCATTATACCGTATGTTATACCGTATGTTATACCGTATGTTATAATTATATGACATTTCTTTTAAAGAAGTTTTGACTATGGCACAACACAAAATTAAAATAATTTCCCAACATCGTATATGTATATGGTTTCTGACCGTAATTTTTTTTAACATGTACCACCGTGCCACACCCACGCACAAGCTAATCAGCTTGGACACACACTCGTACATCCCTCCCTATTTCAGTTTCCTTTTCCTAACGGACCCACTTATATATATAGAGGAAATTATGGGAGTCTAAAAACGTGATTTCTGTTAACGTAACGTATTATATGTTGAGAGTATTCCAAATTAATCGTGTCAAACTGGATTCGGTCATGTAACTATAATTGCCTTGTCAATCTTAGTCATAAATTTTAGATCTAACTATCAAATCTAAAGATTCCGAGCCGCACCGGGCCGCCGGCCGCCACCAAAGAGCAGGCCCTCTCCCGCCGCCCCCCTCCCTCCTCGCCGCCGCCAGAGGCGTCGCCGGGCAAAGCCCGTTGGGCGCGGCGGCGGCGGGCTCCATGCTCGCGGCGCTCCTGGGGAACTCGGCGGCGGCGCCTGACCTGTCTTCTCCGGCGGCGCAGCGACAAGGCGGTGGGGGTGGATGGCGGAGGTGGCCGGGGCACGTCGCGGCTGGCTCGGGTGGCTGCGGAGAGGTCCGGCTGAGGTCGGGGCTGCGGGCTCGATCTGGGCCCGCGAGGGCCGGGCGGGCCGCCGTCGGCTGGAGCGTCTGCTCCTTGCTGGCGTCTTCTCGGCTTCCTTGGGTGCGCGCGGAGGTGCTCGGCTGGTCATGGTGGTCGACGCCGCCCTGCCGGTGACAGTACTTTTCGGCCTTGGTTGTCCGTGGTGTGGGGCTGTTGGAAGGGCCGAGAGAAATCCCTTGCAGCTGCGGGATGACGGCGACGCCTGCGGGCGCCGCCACCTCCTTGGAGGCGTCATCTAGGCTCTCTCCGGCATGCCCTCTCCCGAGCATCGGGGAAACCCTATCTCTAGCTTGCTAGTGCCGACAGTAGCGGCGTTCTATCGTCGTCCCCTCAGTGGAGGTACTGTCCGGATTGCTCGCGGAGTCCTAGGACGGCGTTGTCAAGGTTGGTGCTGGGGCGTACCCCCAGTAGCAGTGCTGCTCTTCTCGGTGATCTAGGGCGCGCGTGGGCTGCCGGAGCTGGTGGCAATGCTCCCTCTAGGGACATGGCGCGGCCGGGGTGTTGGTGCGGAGCGTTGCCGATGCTCCCTCCTCGTCAATGCTGCAAGCTCTCGGAATCCTCCCTCATTGGGCTGAGGTTCTCTAAGCACTAGCTTCAGAGAATCATCTAGATGTTTTTTTCCTTTTCTATTTTCTGGGGCGATGCTTAATCGTCCTCGAGTGCTGTAATGCTGTTGTAAGACATGGTTTCTTTTCTATGAAATGGAACCGGGGCGGGGCCCTTTTTATCTAAAAATCTAAAGATTCGCAAAAAAAACTATCAAATCTATACCTAATAATAATAAAGAGAGAAATGTTTCTTGTGGTCACGTAAAGAGCAAATGTAAAATCCAATTTTGCTACAAAAAAATCCATTCACGCTCCAAAAGATGTAAACTTGTTCTACGTTTGCTTGTAGTCTATCAAGAAGAAATTAAGTTAGTTGCCAATATAATTTAGAGGTTCAAAACTCAACATATAATAGCGGAAAACACAGAGTGTTCCTGGTTCAAGTCACAACATAATAAAATATTCCCAACACCCTTTTGGTATAATTTTTATATATAAAATCAAGTTTTATGTTTAAAAGGAGTTTAATTCCAAAAGTAATATTTGCATCCAAAATTTTAAAAGTTTTTAGTAGATTTCTGTTATATTGGAAAACTTAGAATGCACAATAATTACATTATACCTTTTATCAAAGGTTGTGTCAAATGATCGAACGGGAAATGAGCATTCTGAATCCTCACCAACGATTTTCCGTTTTCCTATACTTTCTCTACTCCCGATCTTAGGGAGGCCAAGGCCTCGCGGAGTGGCGATGGCGGTGCTAAACTCTGGTGGTGCTAGCTCACGTGTACCGGGTGGCTTGGCTAAAGCAGCGGGCGAAAAGGGTGGTGACGGCACGCCTAACAATGACGCAGTTTTTCCTCTCCCGTTGCAACGCACGGGCACGTTTGCTAGTACCTAATAATCTCTACTACAAAAGAACGAAGTGTCCTGTCTCGGCCGTCGTCCGTTGTACGTCCGTCCGCAGTGCCCATCGCCGTAATCGCGTCTACTCCTCTCCGTAATCACCGGCGGTTTCCTGTCAAATAAAAATCACCGGCGGTTTCTGCCAAGAAGATCTCCCTCCCCGTCTCATCTACAAGCCGCACGACAATAGAAAACCCTAGCAGTTTCTGGGTCACCCACTGGCCACTCCAAGGCGCCTGCGCCGCCGCCGCCGCCGCAGAAATCTCCAACATACGGCGGCGACCAGGCATCTCCTCCAGTCGTTCAATGCTAAAATCGGCCCTCCGTCCAGCTAGCTGGCCCGTCAGCCCGTGCCGCCCCAAATTTGGCCGCGACTTTGCGCCGCCATGAGAGGCCGTGTGGGCTTGCCTCGGCCACCATGATCTCCGCCCCGACGGAGACTTCGTGCGTCCCTGCTCCACCGCGGAGCTCCCTGTCGATGGTGCTCCACCTCGGCCTGCGTGTGCGCGCGGCTCGATCGGCCACCATGTCCTCTGCACCAATGGCGTGCCCGCCCACGGAGGGCATACTGCTCCCCTCGGGCGCGCGTGGCCTCTGCTACGGCGCCCGCTCGTAGATTGGCGTCGGCAGCTCAGGTCCGCCGATCTGTCGCCCGCAAGTCAGTTCGTGCAGCCTCGGCCTGTCTTCCGAACTCAGGTGTCGTTGGTGAGTTTGCTACTCTACTCCCCTAGAAACTCCTGCTCAAACTATCTGTCAGAGCTGACCACGGTTTATTTTCTGATTGTATTGGTACAAGTCATCTGGATTTTTCATTCCCCAATTATGTCTATCTTCATGCAGCAAGTGTTTCTTTATGTTTGTGTTTGATGTTAAACGAATTATACCAATTTTGTATGACTAGGGGCTGGCTGATTGTACCTCTACCTAGCAGAGTCTTTGGATCCAGCGCTCCCACATCCTTTGTGCTTGTGGATTTCAGAGACGATAGTGTGGGTGGAGGATGGTACATTGGTAGGTTGGTACCTATTGTGAGCTTCTGTAGTTGCTTCTCAGCAACAATGGAAGCCGATTGAAGGCAATACCACTTACTGTACAAGTGGAGATACAATGTTATTCCTTGGGCGCCTACACGATCTAAGGTTTGTTCGATAGGTTGTTCATCAATGTTCTTTTATAGCCTGCGAGACTATTTTTCTGGTTATTGGCCGTAGCTATCACTGCACCCTCTCTAATATTTACACGAAGTCTGTTCAGCTCAATGCCTTAGAGTAATACAATTCCTCTTGACTTCCATGGACAACATGGATCATTTTCTTGTTGGACATGCACGCCATGGCTGTGCGTTGGGAGCAGGCAAGGGATATGCAGAACTAGCTTAATTTTGTACTGAAATAATTGTTTTTATATGCAATGTTATAGGCAGTTGTCAGAAGTTAATCGAGCATGATACTTTTGTCAGATACTCAATCTGTTCATAATTGTCTCGAGGTTTTCTATGGTTAGGTGCTCATTTCTGCAACGGGGATAGTGTTAGAGAGTGCTCCCTCAGCGCTCCACAACATAGCGCATCCGAAATTCCCTCCCTGAACACACCAATTAGAGTCATCGCTTTCTTCTCAAGGTTTATCTTTAATCTTTTTCAGACTAGACTCTGCAATTTTGTAGAATATCTGCATACAACATATGGTTAAGTGGTGAATTATGTTTGCCTTGTGTATTTCTAAATTAAATGGGGTCCTCTTCCCCTCCGGTCTAATTTTTTATTTCTAAATTATGCTAATGGTATGTTATAGTGCAGTTCCCGGTAGCCCGACGTTTAATTCATAATTTCTGTGGCATTCAGATTTTCTGTTACATCAAAAATTTCAATTGGGATCTGTTTCACTGCAGGTTCTGAAATTGAGAGCCCAAGCCTGACCTCTCCTCCAGCCTGATGTGGTCTGAGATCTCCACTGTCGGGGCAGCTCTGTAGTTCAGGTGTATGTGTCGATTGCATGCCAATTTCACAGGAGGATGATGTTACCAGTAATTTCTTCATCGATCTCCTCCTTGGCCAGGTACAGTAGTTCTATTCCGAGAACAGATGACAACAAGCTGCCCTATTGGTTTCCCGAGCCCTTTGTCAAACAATGATTCGCCGAAGGCTTTCATAGTCTTCTTTACAGGACCCATGCCCTCTCTACCTCCCATTAGTAACACGGCAGGTAGCTCAGGATCCAATTCAAGTTCCTTCCGTATGTCATCCTCATCCTCGTGAATAGTTGGTTTAAGGTAACGTGGTAGATCAAAAGAGAGTAATAAGCATTGTATTAAGACAACCAAGAATTCTTTACATTTTTTGTTACGTAATACTTGGCGGTTAATGGATAGCCGAGAGATAAAAAATAAATACTGCAAGTGAACCATTTTGCTTTCAAAAATCATATATATTTTTTGAAACCAGTTGGGTATAGAAACAACAGTCCTAATGTAAACTTATATATCTTAACAAGAACAACACGGCAGAATGATGGTCGAATGGGAAGACCAAACACATGGATCTGAAGGGTTGTAGGTCATCCAGTGCTGCCCTCTTGGCTACTTCTTCTGACAGACAGTAACATCTATTCACAGTAGAATGGAACCTGTATACATTTTTTGCAAGATTTTACTCTAACTTTAAGTGTGTCAAAAGTAGTGATTTGCCTGTAAACAAAAAAAAAATCCATGATTTCCCCTTTTTGCTAGATGAGCCTACCATGTAGGGTAGCAAGTGTTGAGGTCGGTGATGACGGTGGCGAAGATTACTCTGTTTGCAGGCCTTGCCATTTGACTACACATAGAGAAATGTCTTGCATGTGGGTTTGACACTTATTATTATATCTGGCTTGAACTTCTTTAATCCAGCCTCAACCTTCCTTCATCACCCATAAACAAGAAAACTTCAAAAAATAAATAAGCCCATGTAGTCTCTTCATGTTAGTTTTTCGTAGTACAGTTTCTGCAGAATTACAGTTATTGGTTATTATTGGTTATGGTGCAATATAAATTGGAGGCTTCTTATCTACTCCGGTTCTAAATGTAAGATGTTTTAGCCTTTTTGGTCCACACTTATCTAGACGTGCTTTATGAAAGATTCACATGAATCTTGCACTTAAACATGGTTACATACGTAACGGCCAAAAGAGGCTAAAAGATCTTACATTTAGAAATGGAGGGAGTACCTTACATGTTTGTAGCTATACCATATTGCAGACCAAAAGTCCACATAAGATACATTGGATCCACAATTATTTTTTTTTCATAGTCTTCTAGATCACATAATGCATTAATGCATATCATGAATATTCAGCTCAAGTTATTTCGTCCCACATTCACATATTTGTTGTTGTGTATGTGTATTGACCACTCCTTTATTTTTAGAGTTTCTTTTGTTGCACAGTTGTTCAGTTTAGTTTTGAAATTAAACATATTTATTGGATGCCATTTTTATATCCTCTCTAATTTTCAGGAAGTTTGAACAACTCTGAGCAGAAGTACTAGAGGGTAGAGCGAGAGGGCCAATCTAGAGGTGAGAGGCATAAGAGAGAAGACATTGTTTGGAGTAAGAGAAGCCCAAATGCATTGGGGCGATCGAGGGTGGTCAAGAGATAGAATGTGTGTCGTCGTGGAATAAAATTATCTTTTAGTTCATGTTTGTGTGCACATTTTTTTGGTCGGTTGTTGCTTTCTATGCATATGGTATCAAACAATAGCTTTTAGGAAGAACATACTTAGTAAAGAAGAATCTTGTTGTTTTGAGATATTATATGTTGCTATCTCTTTTTTATACATGTATTTTTTATGTGCATTATTACTGTTTTCGCATGTTATGAAATAATAAATAACTTTTGTATGACGTTTTCATACTTTTTGGATATCCATGATGCAAACAAAGAAGGTTGAAAAGTAAGTTGTATGTGTTCTTCAACTTTGGAGAAGATTATTGTATAGTGAATTTCTGTCAAACCCAACATTCTTCTAATGCTATACAACAAAAACCATGATATATTTCAAACATTAGATGATTCATATATTTTATTACCCGTTGCAACGCACGGGCATTTTGCTAGTAATAATAATAAAGAGAGAAATGTTTCTTGTGGTACGTCATTGAAATTGCCCCCAAAGTTGACAGAAATTACCCACCACTGACACCCATAAGTCACCTATATGGCATGACCGGAATTGTACCGTACTCCGATGGATCGCGTATCGATCCAGAAAAAGCGGCAGCACGAGGAGATGTCGCCGAGGACGGCGGGGCTGAGCCTCGATCAAGCTTTCCTGGCATTACGTGTCGTCTTTGAGATGCAAGGTTTGGTCCTGAGCACCCCAACGTGGAGCTGAGCGCGACGACGACGAGCGCCATGCCTCGCTTTGTGGTCGATTGAACGGAATCCATACGGAGTCTCCTCTCGGTGGAACCCCTTGCATAAATTTGCCTCCGGAGAGCGTACAAGCAGCGCATGCAGCCGTCGAAGCAGGGCACGAATGCCATGGAGGAGGAAGAGCCGAGGTCAAGGGCGCGAAGCGCACATCGAGATCTCAGTCCAGGCGGCTGAGGGGAATCGCCGTCGTCTTAACCCATGACCTGCCGTAACCCATGACCATCGATCGAAGAATCGAGGGATCTGCCAAGATGCAGCGTAAGACCCTTGCCCCAATTTCATAGCGGGCCGAGCACCTTGCGACTCTTCTCTGCGGCCCTGGCGGCATGGAAGGAGGAGGGCGTCTGGGTGCGGGAGGAGGCGGCGCGGACTCCTCCAGGACCATGAGGCGCAACGATGGCTGCCGGCTGCGGCGCCCTGGGGCTGTCGCATGCTTGCAGGTTGCAGCTGACCCGGAGGTACTCCGACAAGATCGTCGGGCTCTTAGGCGCTCCACCGTGTAGACTTCCGATTTGGGACGAGAAGTGACACAAGGCCGTTGCTTCTCCAACGCAAAGCTATGATGCCAGACAGGCCATCCTGACCTTACGTAAGGAGTAACAACTTCGGCTCATCTGATATACGTGTTTTACGTTCTGATATATGAGCGACCTTTGCAATTTTCTATTTGAGAATCAAATGTTTTTTTCTTAAAGAATGTCCCTTGGTACTTTGAGCACTTTCAACATTGTTTTGCTACTTGCAATGTTGTACTAAACATATGTTTATTTTTTTTTAACCATTGCAGTAAACGGGCACTTTCACGTTAATATCACTCTAATGTGAATCTGAACCTTTAACCATGTTTGCCTATAGCAATTGTGTCTGAGGAACAGTATGAGAAGAACATGTGGAAAAATATGATGGTATGTAATCAATTATGTTCTCTTCTTACTCTTTTGCTTCTTTTTATTTATATCATTCATGTCTCGAAGAGAACTAAACAGATCCCTAAACAGATGCTTTATTTAGTTTGTATATTATTTGGTAAGAGGTGTATGATTTTTCCTCCCCGTTGCAACGCACGGACATTTTTGCTAGTAATATAAATGGATTGTCGTATAATTATGGTATATGGTATAAAATACGATACAATGGTCATGACCCCACATGTCATATACCTGTTAAGGCACTAAATAAATGTTTTGGGCTAGATACAACTTATTAGACAAAAACTAGCCGCAAAATCTGTTTGATTTCTTTGTTCTGTGCAACTTTTGCTCCAAAGCTTGGTGTTATGTGCAATTTTCTCTAGAGGCTGGCCACATCCTTCAACGACGATGCTCGGCTCCGATTGTCCTCGACATGCACATCGACTCGTTCGCCCCAACAAACAGCGCCGCGTCGCCAACGTCGTCCGTCTCCTTCAACTGCGCTCTGTCGAGGACGTGCACCTTAATGAGCATGTCCACCGGCCTGTGTCGTCGTGCTTGTCCGTCTTGAGCACCATCATGAGCCGCCCGCCCGGTGTCGCCACGAGGTACTTGCGGCAGACCGACGGGTGGCCGCCCGCGTCGGCCAGCCTGGGTGTGACCGCCGTGCTCCTGAACACGCCGGCGCCGGCATCGTGCTCCCACGCTTCCACCGCGCCAGAGTAGGTCACGGAGTAGATTTTTCCGTCGTGGTGGATGGCGTCCTTGACGCCGTCGCTCGAGGGCGCCAGCCTCCACGCTGTTATTTTGTGGTGATCCAAAATTCGTATATACTGATAAAGACCAACTTGTGACGAGGAGAGCGGAGCGTCCCGACGGAGGGGGGTGAGGGGACGGCAGCCCCCAGCGGTACGGTACGAGTTGTTACCGACCTAGATTAGGTCAAGGCACCTATAAATACATCTTGTAAGCCGCTGTCATGAGATAAGTCGCATTGTGTAAATCCCCGGCATTTGTAACCTCATCCGATATAGTGAACTATTGCTGGCTGGCGCCCGTGGTTTTTTTCTCCTCCATTGTTGGAGGGGTTTTCCACGTTAAATCTCGTGTCCCCGTTGGTTGATCTTTCCGCTACTTCGTCGTTTTATTTGCTATCGTTTATAACACACGCGGCGTCCTCCGCCGTAGCGAAGGCAGCGCCGCCGAACAGCGATCCCATGATCAACATGGCAGTGGCGCCGTGGCCACCGCCTGGTGAGTCGGAGAAGACGACCTTGCGGTAGAGGTGGCCCGTCTGGTCGGTTCTCAGCGTGAACATCCCGCACGGTTCGCGACCGCCGGCATACGGGGGCCCCCTGACGAAGGGTTTCAGCTGGAAGACGAAGATGCAGCCCCCCTAGCGCGCCTCGAGACAGGGGATGGTGGTGATGGCCGGTGACCGGGTTCACGAGGCTCGTCCGGCCGCGGGCGTCGGCCGTGGCAAGCCACCCGCGGGAGGAGCCCAGGACCGCGTAGCCGGGGTCGGGGGAGCGCGCGGTGGCGCCACGGCCGTCGGTGAGGGAGAAGAGCGTGGTGGTCTCCGGGGTCTCGCCGGGGAGCACGAGCCACGGCGCCTCCGGCTTGAACACGTCGCGGAAGACCGACGCGAAGGCGAGTCGGTCCCGGCAGCTCAGGCGGCCGTGGATGTTCGCCAGCATGTCCGGTGAGAGGTTGATGATGTGACGGCCGGCGGCACTGACGCTGGCCTGCCTCTGTTTGGTCGCGAGGCATTGCACAGATCGATAGCAGCTGAGCTGAGCTCAGATCGATGAGGTTTTACCGTCTCTAGCCGTACAAATTTGTAAGGCATTGCACAGATCGATAGCAGCTGAGCTGAGCTCAGATTGACCGGCGTTTGGACGTTGCCATCCTGACACCCGCACACGGAGGCGGAGCCCACTGGCTGTACAAACAGGGATGCTAATCATATACCCGAAATTTACATAGAGCAGTACTGAAATTTAACTAAAATTTGAACTAAACTAGCCCTATCCTTGTTACTCGTCGTCTGAGTCAAGGGCAATGACCGGCGCCGGTGTTGTCTCCGATCGGGTGCCACACGAGAACCCCACGGGCACCATGCTTCCCATGGGTTTCCGGGTGGCGTCGCTGGCACCGCCCGCACAATGACGAGCGCGGTCAATTTTCACGTCGTTTTCCACGCCTCCCACGTGGATAACTCGAGCGTCACCTGTAAATTTTGCCACTCCTTTTCCGGTGTTGCCTCCTCCCACTTCCTCCATGGTTGACGACCGGTACGAGTGGGGACAGGGCAGGCCAAGAGCTGGACATGCGGCAGCCAAAGCCGGATGCGGACACGTCCAATTTAACTGTATTTCCAGCCCATTCCAACCAAAATAATTTGGGCTGAAAGTTAGACTTGCGTCCACGGCCACTATGAGATACCAGCGATGCTGAGCTAGGCGTCATCGGGAGACCCTATAGGACGCGGTACGCGGAGATTCGCTCCCTCCGTGTACCCCCCCCCCCCCCCCCCCCCCCCCCCCATATCCCGCGTCGACGTTAGTGGGTCTGGCCCAATTATGTTTCGCTGACTATTTTGCTCCCGTTTCCCTGACTATTTCGCTGACTGTTTCGTTGGTTTTTGAGGTATCGAACGCGGGAAATGTTTCGTTTACCGTTTCACTGCTTCTTTTCAGAATGCTATGTCTGTACACTTTGAAGAAACAAAAAGAAAACCTTTTTTGAAAACTCAGAACCATTTTCAGAAATTCGAAACCATTATTGAAGAAAGGAACTAATTTTTAAAAATCTTTCACAAATTAAATTTGCAACCATTTTCAAGAAATGAACGGTTTTAAAATTTGGAACCATTTTAAAAATGGTTTCAAATTTATCAGAAAAATTAAAAAAATGGAACCATTATAAAATTTGAAAGCATTCTGAAAATATGGAATCATTTTAAATTCGGGAAATTTGGAACCATTTTCAAAATGGAACCATTTTAAAATTTGGAAGCATTTTAAATTCGAAACGATTTTAAATTTGGAACCATTTTTAAAAAATAACAATTTTAAAATTTGGAGCCATTTTCCAAATGGAACTTTTTTCAAAATGGAACCATTTCAAAAAATGAACCATTTTAAAATTTGGAACCATTTCTTAAAAGCAGAACCTATTTTCTAAGATGGAACCATTTTCAAAAAATGTAACCATTTTTAAAATCAGGAACCATTTTTAAAATTCAGAACTATTATAAAAAATCAGGAACCATTTTTAAAATCAGAACCATTTTTTAAGTCGGAACCATTTTAAAAAATGGAACCATTTTAAAAAATCTGGTTCCGACTTAAAAAATTGTTCCAATTTAAAAATTCCCGATTTTTGAAAATGGTTCTGAATTTTTAAAATGGTTCCCCATTATTCACTCTTTTAAAAAATCGGGAACCATTTTCAAAAATCGGGAACCATTTTTAAAAATCGGAACCATTTTGAGACACGAAAGTTGGATGTTTCTATTAGCTGTTTCTTGTCTAATTTTCAGGGGAAAAAGGACCTTTTCCAGTAAACCATATATGCGGGATGAACCATAACTAATATTAAACCGTACATGCTTATGAACCAATAAAATGAAGTGGAACCAAAATAAAAAATTGCACCAAATATTAAGGAGGACCAAAAATAATGTTCTACACTTTGCGAAGATTTTCAAAATCGGAACCATTTTAACGATCGGAGCCATTTTTTAAAATCGGGAACCATTTTTTAAAATCGGAACCATTTTAAGTCGGAACCATTTTCAAAAAATGGAACCATTTTCACCATTTTTAAAAATGGGAACCATTTTTGGGAACCATTTTTAAAATCGGAACCATTTTTAAGTCGGAAACCATTTTTTGAAAATCGGAACCATTTTTTACCATTTTCAAAAATCATGAACGATTTTTTTAAATCGGAATCATTTAAAAAATCAGAACAATTTTAAAAATCAGAACCATTTTAAAAATCAGAACATTTTTATCGGAACCATTTTTTACCATTTTTAAAAAGCAGGAACGAGTTTTTAAATCGGAACCCTTTTAAAAAATCGGAACCATTTTTAAAAATCGGAACAATTTTTAAAAATCGGAACCATTTTTAAGTGGGAAACATTTTCAAAAAATATGTTTACTTGAAAAAATTCCTCATCATTTGCATGAACACAATATGGGAAGCGAAAGCAAGATGCATCAGAACATTACACCATTTTGTACTAAAATAAGAGGTTCAGATATTGCATGTACTTGAAACAGGTTAAAGTACTACCCAGCACAGAAGCATAAGGAAGCAATAAATTGCCTCTACCATTAAGAAAATTCCTTAGGTTGGAAAACAAAATGGAGTTGAATCACAATGTATAGTACAAACTGAAGTCTTCCGAAACAGATTAAGCAAGAGCACAGCTAGGTTTTAGGGGCAAACAAGTTTAAAAGTTGCTGAGTTTTTGAAGCACTGCGAAATAGTCAAGCATGACGGGATAGTTGAGGGAAGAGACTAAAATGCTCTAGTAATGGAAAGTTGCAACAACTTGTGAATTATGGCTGCAAGGTCACGGGAGAGCTAAAGCACATAGTGACACGCTAGATTCAGCAAAGTAAAAACTCAGCTCACAAGCTCTTGTTTCTTTGGAGCATTTGCACAAACACATTGACGGCGACTGATCAGACAGTACAGGAAATGGAAGAACTCACGTCCGTTACATCAGCGACCTGTAAAATGGAACGGGATTTTACCTCGAACTTGGACCTCTTGTCCCGCAGTGCGATTGGTCAGGAAATGCAAGGGCTTGTTTCGCATTCATGTGTACGTCTATACTACTGTTCATTGGCTATTCAAACTTCCATGTTTGATATTATTTGTTTTCTGATAAAATGGATGTAGTTCTTAGGGGGACAATGAAAGCACAAGTAGTTTGGACTCCACCTCAATTACTTCTGCCTTGTCACTAGCCTCCGTGTGAAAAAAAAAATCCATTAGTTTAGTATTTCTTCTCTTAGGGAATGTGCTTCTTTGTAATATACTAGATTTTGTCTAAAGATGCTTTTAGCAATCGGAATGCATATGTTGTTAATTAGGAACATATTTGTCACTGGTGATGTTGTTCGCATGAAAAGGCCAAAGTTGAGGGCTTGGCCTAGCAAAGTACATTCTCTTAACACTTATCATCTTTTTGAACCTTGCCTATAAATAAATACATCTAAAATTGGTGCAACCTATATTTATATTAAACATTTTTACTTCGAAATGTCACTATAATAGTAATCTAAACTACATTTTCATCGACGAAACCATCTGCGTGTAAATTAGCTATTGTTTCATTAAATCCAAGTGCTTAGTAATCTAAATTTCAAATGCTTAGCATTACAAATAAAAAAGTTATATAGTACACATACTTAATTTTCTAAATATTATAATGTTGTTGTTTTTTTTAAAAATTGGCATGTATTTTGATAGATTATTTATAAATCTAGGCAAAATATCGCAGGCAAAACTTTTTGTGCCATTTATATGTGCTATAGTATCTTCATCAGATTATATGTCCTTTCTGTTCTAGTGTCTTCAAATATATAGATCCCAAAAGATGTTTGTAGAGTATAGTAGGATTGTGTAGGTTAGATTTAAACTTATATAAATAATTGATGATTCTAGAAACAGAAGTTTTTGCGGGACACGGTATTTTGCTTTTGATTTGAAGAAAACGCAAATTGGCCAATACGGCCAGTCACGCCAGACGTCGGTACTTAACCACACTTTCTGTCGTGAATATGACATGGCAGGATATAATCATCATAGAAGCAGCACACCATGCCATTGGCCAACTCGGCCCGCTAGGATGACAGTGAGTGAGTGCACAGGGCTAGAGTAGCTGTTTCAAAAAATAAGAGCATCGATCCTACATCAGCTTAGGAAATGGTCGTTAGCCTCTTGCAAAAGTTTATGTAGAACTGTATGCAAGGTATTGTAGAATCTAAACAAAGCAGTAATCACAATTATTTGATCAGTAGAGTGTTTTGAGTGATATTAAATGAAATAACCAAACTAAAAATAGGAACAAGAGTGTGAGTAAATATGAAATCAGCATTTTGACTAAAAGCGTTCTCGAGGGTTCCGTATTCACCGCTATCTTGTGATATGATTAGGAAGCACAATATTTTTGCTATGAATTATGTCTGCTATGAGGGCGGATCCAAAATAAGGATGCACTCTACATCCATAGAATAAGCACCACATGCACCACTACCATCTTTGACATCCACCATGGGGCGACGATAATCAAGGGTCTCCCTATGGCTGCAGCGTAAAAAGATCATGGGTCTTCATGATTCCCTATCGGTTAGCCACCAAATGTGGCGAGCTCTTCGGTTATCCACCAACCGGGCCAATGCCAACGATGTCTCTACTATCAGCAGACTGAGCTAGGAGGCATACGACGAGTACCCTACCCTAGACTTAGGGTAGGGTACTGTTGGCGCGCCCAAAACGAGTTGGTGTGTCTGCATACAACAACGACATGCGGGGTTCTAGCCGACGTTGGTGGCGGGGGTGTACTAGATGTTGAGGCGGCGGTGTTTTCCTCCCCAACCCTGTTGTTCCCACAACAAACGTGTCGGAAATTCGACCATGCCAACGGGTGACCGTCATCAAGCAAGCAGAGATCAAACTTAGCACGAATCTTGGCACCTCCGGTCTGGTCAAAGTCAAACCGTACCCGATTCCCACCGAACCAACCAACCGCCCATTTCATCAACAAAAATATTCAGAATGAGAGACAATAAACAAAAATATTCTACAACTATTGCAAATGTTTGGTAAGTAAATATCACTTATGCAATTAACATCTTTGACGATGTGAACTTTGAGGGCAAATGATTATCATGCCATATGTTGAAACACTCATGTAAGTGACATTGGATTTGTAAACTAAACTATACTTCTTACATCATGTTAGATCATTACGGGATGATAGCTATCACTGATAAAAATCGTTGAATTAAGATAAATTAGTCTATCCTCCTTAATAGGTAGTTCACAGTAGATAGCGAGAATTACTTTGTTCGGAAATTTCTTCCTCTCGCTAACTCACTCGATACCACAATTTGCAACATTTGAGAGACATGAACGCGGTGCGAATTTGTCCATTATTATTTTATATAAATATACTGCTAAAGATAAATAATTTATGTAGTTGGTTGAAAATGTTCAAGAAATAAAAATATCATTTCATTCGTATCTCATCATTTCCCATTACGTGACAATCAAAAAATCTACAAAAGTCGCGGTTGACAAGTTTCCGGTTGGGGCCAGGAGTCGCCTCGGTGGCCGCCAGCCGGAAAAGTGCCAGTGAGGCCATCGCCGGTGGAGAGTAGAGTGGCGGGGCCGATGGCGATGGATGCGGGGCCCAGCTGCACACCTCGAGGGGCGGGGGGCGGCGGAGGTGAGATCTGGGAAGGGGAATCGCGCCAAAAGAAAAGGGAACAGTCTAGACTGCTCCATGATTTATGCTAAACTATTTTACTTATCTACAAGTCATTATGTTATCACATCTCCATTACAATCCTATGTATATGACCGATAATATTAAGTATATTATTTTTCATATTATCCCTAACATTATTTACTAAATGTAATATGAAAACTGAAATTTCAGTATTTTACAATTGAAACATTGGAAGTATATAGCTTATACCGTTAAGCTCAAATGGACAGAATCGAGGTACTAAAAAAATAAGTAGTTAAAATTCAGTAAATAGAAAGTTACGTGGATCTAATCAAATGATAAGGAACAAGAACCATATACGCCCCAAGTTAGATATTCCACTCTTTTATCATCTTTAAGTACGTTGCTAAGTATATATAACACAAAGGAGTGCGTAAAATTATGTAAGCCCACTTTGTTGTTATCATGGTATTTTCTCTCTTAGCCGTAGAAAGTAACAGAAAACTCTAGAGTGTGTGAGGTTTGAACAAATGGGTTGTCCATTCATGATGGCAGACGGTTATTTGGGCATTGCTGATCTCTCCATGTTTTAAATTTCTAGAATTCACCCATATTTCCTAAAACTAATTTTCGAAAATCAAATGAGATTTGAACCATGTTTGTGAGAGTCTAGATTCGAACCCAACCCAAGAGTCACGACAACACCACCTAATAACGCATCCACCTCCTTCGGTTCCGTCCCCATCATATATGTATGTTGCTCGCTTCAGGGCGGAGTCTGGTCTACTTAGGGCATCTCCACTCGTAGTGCCCCCCAGGCCAAAAAAGGGCGCTAAACTGGGCCGCCTGGGGGCGCCGCTATTCTACGCCCTGGGGGCTCCGATTTCCCAGCCATTGTGGAACCCAGGATCAAGCCCAAATATTTTTGAAAAACAAATTTAGAAGATAGGCGAAATTCAAATGCAAATGTAGGCGAAATTCATACAAAGATAGGCGAAATTTAGGCGAAATTCAAATAGTTGAGCCGGTTACAATAAAAGACTTAAAAAACATAAATAAACTAAAAACGGCGGTCTACATGCCCCGTTTTTTTGTAGAGCTGGGTGTAGTCGCCGCCGCCGCAGTCGTCGTCGCCGTCGTCGTTGCCGTCACCGTCGTCGTCGTCGTCGCTCGGCGGGGCACGGGTTGATGGGCCTGCACCGTCGTCGCCGCCGTGCCACCTGCTCAGCCGTGGCTCCTCCTCCTCGTCGGAGTTGTCGACGAGGATGATGCCGCGATGGAACGCGTCGTGCCGCGCCGCTCACGGGCGGCGAGCCGGAGCAGCTTGGCCTGGCGTGTCCAGAAGGCGTGGTTGGCGGGGTCCCAGCGCGGGTCCACCGCCTGCTCCTCCGTGAGCCCGTCCAGCACTTGCTGGATCTCAGCGTCGCGGTCCTCCCTGATAACCCCCAAGAGCAGGGGATCACTGTAGCACATCTCAATGTGGAAGTAAGGTATCGATCCGCAGGAGCAACAAGGAAAAATTATCTATTCCCTACAACTAAAGTGTCACAAGTTTTAGTTGATTATGCACTAAACAAGTTTAAAGAACAAGGTGGTTGATTTAATGGATGAAGTTTAACGTAACAAAACAAGAATGTGAAAGTGTCCCAATCCTCTTCAATGCAAGAGGACAAGACAAAGGTTTTCTCTTATAGGAACAATGGACATGGATTCATGGGTTCACTTAATCCTCTCTCTCTCATCTACGGTGATTATCATGTTATAGATAAAGTACACACAATTGTCATGTTTTAATGGTAGCTTTTATGACGGCTATATGTCCTAAAACACATAGTTGAAAGAAGTACTCATTTGTGTTGCTAGGTCACCCTCATAAGGCTAGCGTGGTTGCTCTCACTCCCACATCATACTCTTCCTTTTTACCCCCAGATAAAGGATGTTGGGCTGTATTTCACATGTCACTCAATACATATGCCGTGTCACATCGGCCATCCCGTACCTACATACATCATACTTCATAATGGACAATATTCTAAACACTAGTGCAATGATTCATATTCGTGTGCATGACCACAACTCTCTCATCTATCCACACTTGGTGGTGTCAATCACCTCATGACAAGGATAAACAAGGCATTATGCATAAATCAAACCATCACATGCATCATAGAATATCTCCAAAGTATGACAAATCATAAAAGCTCCAACACAACGTAAATGTATAACAAATCATCTCATACCACAATATCCACCATAAGAATTAGAAGATAGTTCCATAATCATGCAAGGCACATCATATGGACTTCAACAATGATCATACATAGAGAGATTGGATCAAGTTACCACCACAAACCCAAGTCCAGGGGGTGGACTACTCCCCTTCATCATGGAGACGGTGGAGAAGTCGTTGGAGAAGATGGAGACCACCCGGCAGCGCCCCGCCGGAGTTTTCCCCCTCCAATCTGCAGCTCCAGGTCTCTGTTTCGTGGTTTCTGTGTTTCGGCGGCGCTGCTTCCAGAGAACGTCGGGGGCTATTTTTATAGGCGTTTTTAGGTCAAGACTATGTCGGTGGAGCAAAGATCGACGGCCACGGAGCTCCGAGGGGGAAAAGAGGTGGGCCCACGCGGCCAGGTACAGGAGCCGCGTGGGACCCTCTATCTTCCAGCCTGTTGGGCTTCTGGTCTTCAATTTGAGCCCATTGCGTTCGTCTCGAAAATTCTGAACCGTGCTCTTTGGCCTTGCCCTTTTTGGAGTCCCGAAGCTCCCGGAAAGTCTGAAACACTAAAAAGACGTTTTCTGAAAACAGGGTTAATTCCAAATAAATGGGAAAACTATGAAATATTCCAAAATCATTATAAAACATTGATATAACCCTTATATGATGCAAATATGATTGGAATAGAAGTAAAATAATGCAAAGTTCATGTATGCATTTTACATGCATCAACATCCCCAAGCTTAACCTATACTCGTCCTCGAGTATGAAGGTGATAAAACTAACATGGACTTTGCAATTTTAATACTATCAATGGATATCAAAGATGATTACTATTGCTACATAGAGTAAAATGATTCATTCTTAAAAGGAGTAGCAATATGCAAGATAGTTTATGAAGTGATATCAAGTATTCAATGCAAGGATGTTCAATGATAATTCACAAAGTGTAACATGAGAGAAAAAGTACTATGGACCACATGTATGCATAATAATAAGTAAGAACATCCTACAATGGTCATAGAGTTTGGTGAAAATCTGAATATAAAAGGTGGACACTTTGGAAAGATATATATGAGTAAGGTAAAGCATGAATAAATTTCATCTATCTTCTGAACTTCTCTACTTAAGTCAATGATTGTAATATGGTAATCCTTGGTGTCAAGCTCTCATTCCTATCATAGCATCTTGAATGATTAAGTTTAAAGTGAAAGCAATAAGAGTAGTGTGCTTGACAAAGTACAGGTTGAAAGTCTCATGCCCCTTGAATACAAGTACCTACTCATATGTTACTCAACTTTAGAAAACAAAGCAAGTTCAAGTTAAATATCATTGTAAGTAATAACAGTATCATTAAGAGCGTCAACTGGGGTACCTCTTGTCCCAGGATATGGAACAAGCCCATATCAAATGACAAGACAAACAAACATAATGAACAATCTCAACACCTTTTTATTTACCATTGGATAGCTTTTTATTGTAAGGTGTATCACAGAAGGTTCACCATAGCATGTAAGTAAATTTCCACCATGAATGATGCATGGCTTAGATTAGCGGCCCAGGCGTCTCTCTAACCATTTATACAAACTCATTTAAACTCACTTCATTTCCCCATTTATTTCACCCATGGTAAGCATCCATAAACAAAAGTACATGATATCAACTAAATGAGATGATGTGCAATGTTGAAAGCTTGCCATGTGACAGCACATATGGGCTAACTCTCAACCAAAGACATTTGTCAAGTCCACAACTTCATAATTTTAATCACAATGGGTCATATTTATTTATGCAATGAAAGTAAAGTGTGCATCAAGTTCGCGAGAGCTATATAACCAACTTTTCCACAACAATTAACAACATAAGCATTTTCATTCAGAGGTATAGATAACTCAAATATCATGATAAACATACTCGGAATAGCATAAAGCTAATAGGTAGATATGGTGGACTCACTGGAAAAACTTTGGTTGAAGGTGTTGGAAACAAGTTTTTGCTTGTTGAAATTTTTGGGCTAGCAAGAGGGAGAAAGTCGACCATCTAAATGCATGCATGAGTGTCCATAGAACTAACTAATCCATGTTAGAACAAGGTAGAATAAATTTAGCATCAAAACATGAATAAGAGATAGCTCTTGATAAAATATTTGCAAATTATTACTCATTAACAAGCTCATGAATCATGCAATTATATGTATCTTTTAAAATTAACTTTAACATCCTTTTCCCAATCTTATAATAGCATCCAACATAATTTAACCCAAATTTCCAGTAGCTCTCTCATATATAAATGATCGTGTGGTGGTCTCACAAAAAATAATAATCTAGTCTAAACAAACGAAAAGACGCTCCAAGTTTATGCGATAAAGTGTTTCGATCGAAAAACAGAAGTTAGACGTGTGCAAACCGAGAGTGTATAGGTCCAGTGGGGTTGTCTTCACATCCCCAAGCTTATGGTCTTCACCATCCTTGGATAGCTTCGGTGCATCTCCTCTAATCCCTGTGAAAAAACTTCAAAACACCGTTTCTCCATTTCTTTTTCTGTGGGGCACATTAGTAGTGATAAACAAATAGATTTCTTGTGCATATAATCCTTAGACAAAAATTCATATGGATGTCCAGAACATGTATAATGTTGTATGCCTACTCATAAACTCAATTGGATCAAAAAGATTCATGTTAAAAGTTCTAAGCATGCATCAAACAAAATGGGACAGAATCTGTACAGAAAAATAGCTGCAGCAAAACGTATTTTTTACCCTACTTTACTTTGTCGGAAAATTCCGAAAAAATCATGCATACATAGGATGAAAAGTTGCCATTACAGTTTAAATATGAGCTCATTCGGAGTTACAGAATAAGAATTAAAAATCATACCGTGCACAGATTCGTGCAGAAAATATCTCCGAACGCTATAAGCAACTTATTCATACCAAAATGAGTAAAACTAAGCAGAGCAAAGAGAAAGGCTTTCTAACCAATCTTTGAAAGGAATAGTAGACTGCCATTTACGTCTGTGTAAACTTGCTTCCATTCTGAAGACACCGGTTATTCTGAAAACAATAAAGTCACATTTATTTTAATCTACAACAAAGCTCTCTCCGGGGACTGAAAAAACATTTCAGTATCAGCCATTCCATCAGAGCCTACAAGCAAAAGCTTGTCAGGATATGCTTCGATATGTCCGAATGCGCTGGTGCCAGGAGGACACTCCAATGCAGCCTCGAGAGTGCGATGGTGCACACCGTGGGAGTCGACAGAGTGGCCGCCCTTGTGGTCATGCCCAGCAAAGCAGGCTTTGACACAGCTGTACCGGCGAACAATTGCCATCACCTCGTCATAATTCCACATAAGACCTACCTGGGATGCTGCTTCAGGGTCCATTGGGAGATGACTGCACAAGATGACATTCTGCCGGCGGTCTGCTGCATTCCGTAGGACATCACTAAGCCAGGACAGCTGCTCCTTGCCAACAGCACCATTGAACATCACGAACCGCTTGTCGTTGCCAACCAAACCCTCAGGACTGTTCTTATCGGTGTTTGGGTTCTTTTGATCCAGGAACTTCATTGCTGCTGCAGTCACAGGATGATCACGAGGCCAGCCAAGCACGCTGAAGTCATAAGCATCCAGAATAACGAATCTGTATTCAGGACACGGTGAGAAGTCATAGTACGCACGGTCAGAGCCCGTCGGCATCTTCAGCAAAGCCACTAGCTTGCTCCGAGGAAGGTTATAGAGGCAATGGTTGCCGAACATGTGGTAGGTCGGGCCATCGAACTTCTCAAACTCGTCGATGACCTTCTGCACCGCCCACAATGACTTGTCCTTTGGGCAGAACCCGTCTACGATGTCGCCGAAGTTGATCGAGAACTTGATGTTTCCTTGCTGGTTCCACGCGCTGACGGCCCTTTGGAGAACACTGATGCTGTAACGGTAGTAGCGTGGGATGCCAAGGAAGGATCGGCCATCCGGGATGTCGGCGTACTGGACATCAGCAATCAGGGGCGGACCCAGGGAAAAATGGGACTGGGGGCACAGAAAAATCACCAACATTTTTTTTCCGAAAAAATCACCAGAACGTGACTACACAAAGCTTAAACGTGTCCAAATATGATATATATATATAATATATTATATATATATAAGTTCTCTCACAATTAACTCATCCAATAGCAATATGACAAGTTTACTAATAAAACGTACACACCTTTTTGAACAAAAAGATAGATATCCAAATAGTTCATACATTGAAAAAATGAGAATATCATTGTCTTGCAAATAAATATTGTTACCTGCGAGTAGAAAACAATGACACATGTTATGATCAGAAATACAACTACTAATGGAGGTGATAAAGGTAGAAAACGTGTAAGAAATAAACCATTACATTTTCCCGCGGCGATTCTTCTTATGAAAACGATCAACGATCGCTTCATTGGTAATTGTGTCCAGCAATACCTTTTCTATATAACAAATGAGGCTATTGCTTAAATATTCATCCCCAATTTTGTTACGCAAAGCGGTCTTCACAATCTTCATAGCTGAAAAGCATCTCTCCACGGTGGCAGTGGCAACAGGAAGAGTTAGTACTAACTTCAAAAGTTGAAATACCAACGGATAGGAGAGATGCTTCCTTGTATCAACCATGAGTTTAGCCAAATCACCAATACTGTCCAGGCTAGAAAACCTTGTATCATGGAGTACATTATCTATGTAGAGGGAAAGTTCATTATCTATGTAGAGGGAAAGCATCTCTCCATTTGTTTCCTTCTTCCCTGCCAATCGTTGAACACAGTCTGTATAAGTTCATATGCTAGTGGTAGCAGGAAAATAAAAATAAATGTGCTAGTACATTAGTCAGGCTAGCCGGATCACATTCAGGCCGTGATTGCATTTCCAAATCCTAAATGTGATAGTATACTAGTACGTCCTGCTACAACACTATATTTTTCACCACCGTACCAGTAAGATGTGTTGTATTTCACACCTAAAAGATCAAGATAGCTAGATAGAAAAGATCATAATCAAAACTTGAAAAGCCCTAATGTTACCTGTGCGTTTATTTGGGGATGAGGAATTGGGGATACAGTACTGCAATTGCCCGACGCGAAGACGGCGCCGGCGGCTGGCCGGCCGGGCAGGCGGCAGACTGCCGGTAGGCAGACGGTGGCGATCTGGCGGCGGGGAGGGCCTGGCGGAGGGCGGAGGGCGGAGGGCGGCGGCGATCGCCTACTCTCCTCTCGTTCTGGATAGACGAAGCGGCGGAGTTAATTGACGAAGCGGCGGAGTTAATCAATCAGATATGCACGATTATTGAAAGGCGAACCGTCGAGACTTGAGTCTGTAACGTGCAAAAGAGGCCTAGCAAGCTGAACGATCCTTTCTTTTCTTACTGGGCTTTGATAACTAAGTTTGGGCCGGACGGATTAGGCCACTGGGAGCACAGCAAATGGGCTGACTGGGGCACGCGTACTCAGCTGACTGGGGCATTTGCTTAATCCTATACAACATATATAGGTAAGACTGAAAATCGAGTGGGGGCCAATGCCCCCACAGAGCACAACGTGGGTCCGCCCCTGTCAGCAATGACGCCAAAGGTAAACAGGGGCTTAGCTGTAGATGCATGGACAACTCCGTTTGCCGCAGCCATCATCTAAGCTTCCGTGCACGATACCTCTGAAATCTCTCTTCCTCTTCTTTGCTAGGAACTGGACCTGGGACTGGGAAATCTACTCTCGAAAGGCAAACGGTGGCCTCTGTGCTAGAACCTGCAAGAGAAGCCAAGCAGTATCTGTTCAGGATTCTGAAACGGTGATAGGATTAGTACCAGGACAACCTGTCACAGTAAAAACAATAACAAAGGAGCACACTGGAAATTATGAGCACCATAATAAGAGTAAAAGTCCTTTTGTTTTTCCTTTCAAAATTTCTAGTACAGAGTTTTCATCACACCCACGGACAAAGCCTACCGAGGCCTCTAAGTAAAACAAGAAAGATCCTAAACACTTACAGCAACAAGATAAGGCCAGTTCAAGACTAATATTCCCCACCTCACAATTTCCATCAGAGACTGGGTAGATTCATTGAGTCTTCTTCTTGCCTGAACGGCTGAACCCAAAACGTGAATCCCTTCTATAGTTGTATCCTATTCATTCGAGGAGGCACCGTAAGCTGCATCTCGAATTTGCTAACACAATCGCTAGAGCGATTTGGCCTACCTACTGCTGAGGAACAACTAAAGCAAACAGGTACGGATCGTGCAATCGATCGACCACGGCCGCGCGGAAGGAAACGCGTGATTACTCACCGGCGCTAAGAGATAAGGTGGATGGCTGTGGCTCCCGGTGGAGCGGAACAGAGTCCGGCGAGATATCCCTCGTGCGCTCCGGTCTGGCGGATCGGCCGGCGGACGGCGCAAGACTGCAAGAGTAGAGGAGCAGAGCAGCTTGAGGAGCAGAGGAGTTTGTATCTTGACGAAAGCTGCTACTACTCGTCGGTTGAGACATCAGTTGAGTTCTGGGCTGAAAGTGGCCTAAAGCCCAACTGCACAAGGAATACTGGTGGCGATTTTTTTTTAAGGAAATTCCATTGAACTCGACCTATCTTCGAACGTCTACAAAATCTCTACTACAAAAATAGCAATGTCCTGTCTCGGCTCGGACGGACGAAAGTATCCTCGCCGTCCACTCGCCTCTTCAGCAACTCCACACCGTTCGATTTTCGAGTACGAGAAAATTACACGGACTGCCACCGCTCAGTTGCCCGAAGCGGTACGAAGCCCCTTTCTCTCCTACCTCCTACCCGTCGCCGCTCTCGCCACGAACCCTCGGTTCTCGACTCCACCCGCGCCGCCATCCGATTCACGCCGGCCGCCAGCAAATCAACGCCTCTGGCAACCAAATCTAGTCACTGAACATAGGAATTAATCCCTAGACTTCCGGTTCCTCAGCACCGCCGCGCGAATCGAGAGCCACGATCTCGCCGCCGCCTCCAAGATCCCCCGCCGTTGCTACGAGATCTCAGCGGCCGTGTCCCGAGCTCCACTGTGAGCACTTGGTCGAATTCTGGCCTGACCCCGACCATGGATGCATCGGTCGACTCCTCTCCATCTGCTACGTTCCCGCTGCCGCCGCCTCCACGCCAGCCACCATAGCCACTCCGCTCCCCAGCACCCAAGCCGCACGCCCGAATCCCCGAGCCTCTGCGTCGAGGACCACGGCGACGCTCGCTCCTCTGGACCCGGCGAGGACAATAGGCCAGCGAATCCAGTCCGATCTCGACCTGATGCTGCTGCTGCACCACCCTCCTCCCTCGTGCTATCCACCCCTCGCCGGCGTCATGTGGAAGAGAGAGGATGCAAGGAACTAATGATGGCGATGCAAAGGTACCCAAATTAGTCCCAAGCCCTAGCCCTCTCTATTTTGCAGTATGCCCGCAAGAAGTGGATTTGGATCTTAAGATTCTAATTTTGCATGTCCAACTTCGTACCACTCTCTCCTGATACTTGGTGAATTATCACAAACTATGACTGGCTTGCATCTGTGTGTTTGTGTCGTTGTCGCTCCTCATACTTGGTGAATTACAATGATGTTTTTTTGTGGACATTTGTTCTTCAACCGAGGACTGATTGTTGTGGAAGTAATTGCAAGAGGTTTGGTTTCTGCAGGTGGACAGAGCCTTAAGGACTCCCAAGATATGCGACAAACCATTGATTTAGGGACACTACCTGAAATACAAGTAAGTATTGTGGTCCCGCTTCTTGCTTTTTCTCTACTAACGATGTCATTGTATATTTTCTTTTTGTATTTTTCATGGTTCAAGCACAACTATTTCTTGGCTTCACTTCAGAAATAAAAAGATGACCGCTAATATTTAGGTGAGATGGACGGGCGGGCTCCTGTGTGGCGGCAGGTAGCAGGCAGGAACGTGCGTGCTCACATGTTCTTTCTCTCTTGGGGCTCCCATCTCTCTGATCCGACCCCTCTCTCTATTTCTTGCTAGGAGCACGGGACATTGACATTGGACTGAGCCAGCGACGAAGAATTAGCCCAGACACAGCCCCATCGCACGTGACATTGACAAGAGGACTACTTGATTCATGTGTTAGTCTGAAGGTTTTTATTTTGGGTTGAGCACTTCATCTCAGTAACTCAAGGCAAGGGTTTATCGCTTTATGCACTTGCTTAGTACCTACAGGCTAGGAGAGGTTCAGATTATGTGAACTCAGAGATAATCAAGGATCTTTGTTGTCTGAATGCTTTATTGGTCACAAGTGCAGGGATACTTGCTCTTCATGACATTAATCCATGTCTTCTACGTACAGGAGGCAAATATTCAGTTTCTGTGAAAGCTAATGGACTAAGTTTCAGTGCTACAATGCCTCATTCAGTGATATATCCCCGTCCGATTACTATCCAACTGGCGGTGAATTTTTTATTGCTGCTATTTGTCCATGAATCGAGGATTTTTTTTTCTGTTCTGGAATTTACACAGTGCAGATTTCTTTCCTTGGTTTCTATCTTTCATTCTTCAGGTATTCATTAATTGTTTACATACTGTGTTTGTGTTTTTTTAATTTCAGTTTATGGTGCTATCGTGGAAGACAGTGCTGCGGAATACGAGGTATACACATACTCTGAAGATTACTGAATGTATGAAATGTTTAGAGATTTTTGTTGATTATCTACCATCTTTGCAAGAAAATATTGTAAAAATAAAAATTGGGTAGATCTAGGTACACCGTCCAACATTTAATTTTGAAGATCATGTTAGTGTTCATCTCTTTTTATGTGAAAATAGAGGTTTATATGAAGCCAAGAGTGGCAAGGTTTTTACGGTCGCTTACAACCAAGTAGTATTCGGTACTGCACCTACCCAGTCAGCAGATAAATCACTAGACCTACCAAACATGCCTGGGCCGTGAGCAACTAAGTTCACCTCTCTTCGTATTTTACTATACGTCACGACACTTAAAAAAGCTTGGTCACCCAGTTGGTTTCTTCATACATCATAAAATTGTTTTTATTCCTAAAGTTTTGCTGGATGTCATGCCTATGTTTTAGTTTAGGGTTCTGAATTAATTGAGGCTCTTTCAAGAACAGCCACTTCTGAGATACGTTTGTTGTGATCAAGTCATGTTCTTTTAATAGGCCGCAAACATTGTAACTTGTGGGCATTTGCCTCAATGATTTATTATTATTTGGAATCAGTTGGGTGTCACTTCAAATATTTGTCACGTTTCTTTTGCAGATTGTACAGTCGCACATTTGGTCAAGAGCTCAGCATTACCAAACACTTTTGATTGCGTATACTCATTATAAAGTACTACTATATTTGATTAGTGAGTGATTCATTTGATTGGTAGCTTATGATTCTCCGAATGACCTGTTGTTTATTGCAGTGTCTACTAGCAAACATGCCCGTGCGTTGCAACGGTGCCTGCTGGTGTAGTCAAAACAATGAAGGGTCACAGGACTCATTGGCAGAATCAATGTTTCATTGTGCTCTGAATCAGAGTCTCTTTAACTACTCGTCGAAGTTATCCTCTATACTTCTCTTGCTCTTCATCTACAGATGCTCTTGTTTGTTCAATGAAGGCATCTACATATGCTCTTGCAAGCATTTTAGATATGTACAATCTGTAGAGTTGATGACTTCATGGAGATTTATTAAATATATCCCTCATTACTCACTGGCAATGTCTCATGTAACGTACTCAGATAGTCAGATGGAAGAACAGTTTTAAATACACATATGTGTTTTACTTTTATGTATGTATACATCATAGATCTAATGTTAAATCCATTAAATATTTGATTATGCCAATGGGTTATTTGACATAAATAATTTTGATTTATATTGTTTTGTTCCTATATTAGTCTCTTGGTGGTAATTTGCCATATGTAATGTGTATACTAATTGTACGCATAGTAAAAAATATCTAAGTAGTTAGTTGGCAATGAGAATAATGGTACGAAAGAAAAAACTTTAAATTTGATGGTAATCTTTTCAACAAATGATGATACAAGTTGTACAAGGATGTTCCTGTTACATAGACATGAGTTTCGGGAGAGAGAACTGGTGCTACTTGATTTGCACTGAATTTACCGTGAAGACTTCTTCAGGCTTCACTGGCCATCTCATACAGCGAGGTCTACAAAGAAAAACAGGAAACCTAAGTCCCGTAGTCCTTCCTGCATCCAGTGGCAAGCTACTCTGTCACTGCTTCTCCACTTGCTTGGTGTCCTAAACTACTGAACAGTGTGCAACTTCATTTTCCTTACTGGCTTTTTTGGTTAGTGATCTTCCATTGCACTTTGTTCTGAATGTTTTTCAAACATGCAGATGTTGGACTGGGAAGGCACTTCTTCTGTTCTTCAGAACCATGGAGGTGCAGGGAGCCAGATTGAACTCGTGCAACACATGCATGTAACTGTTCCGGAGCCGCTACCAGAACACCATGATCATACCTGCAAATTTACTTGGGTGGAAACTCGTTCATTGGTGACCCCAAGCTTCAGTGACATGTGCTGGGCTGGCACCGGAGGCACAAGCAACATTTACTAATCTTGGTAAGCATGCTATGTGTGGCTTTAGTTGGATTCATGTAGATTGTTTTGCTCTATTTCTTGAGTTGAATTGTGAGATGTACATGCTAGAACCATTCACTACTATGCATCTGTTTGTCTCTACTATGTCAGCCTGCAAAATTTATTCTCCATGCTACATGTATGAAGGTTTGTCTCTGTTTATCTCTGAGTGCAGGTTTGTCCCGGCCATTATGGACCAAAATGAAGGATATGTTATTTAAAGAACAAAGTATGATTTTTTTTGCTGGTATCGAAGTATGTTCTTCGGACTGCAGGTTTTGTAGAAGGTCATGGCCTCTTCGCACAATGGGAGTTTATGACTTTTCTTGTACAAAAATGCATGGGAGTCCATTCGAAATAGCTCCAAGTAGATGTTATTGCTATACTACACACGGTATTTGGCTTGGTCCATTCGATCTGGACTCTGGAGCAGCTCCTAATCATTTAGACACAAACCTCGGCATTACTCTTATTTTGTGATTATGGAACTTAAATTCACTCAACATGCAGTCTATCATGAACTACTGCTTGCCATTTAAATTGGAATGAGTAATGTAATTATTGTGTAACAGTAGTGCATACTAATCTTCCATATTTTCCTTTCCCGTTTGGATGGTTATCATCTGGTAGGAATTGTGTAAATTGAAGAACTTGGTGTGTGATGATAACAATTAATCAGTTCCATAACATATATTTTTAACAATCCTTGTCTTGATGTTTCAGTCATGTTTTTCTAATATAACTGACTTTGTTCCACCGGTGATATGCCTGTCTAGAACACTTTTATGATCCTGAACTTCTATAAGAAAAATGCTCAACAAATAGCATGATTTTCTTTTCCCAGCTTATTGTTGTTACTAAATTAGGACATCTATAGAAATTCACAAAAAACCAGAAAGCATGTTTTCAATCAAATTTGTCATTTGCTCACATGTGGGTCGAGGAAAGAACTTTGAAGGACCGTTACAACGCATGGGCGAACATTCAAAAACAAATTAATAGTATTATGTCTTTCATCATAAATGACAATAGTGCGTGATGCACACGAGAATCCTAAAATTACATGTTTAAAATGATTAGTGTGGAACCATTAGAATATTTTATGTCTCCGTTGCAACGCACGGGCAATTAACTAGTATATTTCAGAATTACAATTAGATGGATGGATGAATCGAGGATGAAGTGTGGATGATGATGAAGGTCGATGTCGTAGCCTCCGTAGCCGAGATTGAGATGATGGCGTGGTGGACGCCAATCCGCTAATTCCCCCTCCGTGGGGTTGCTTCACTAACGGTCTGCGCCAAGCCTCACCTTTTTCCCCTAGCGGCTATGTACTACCTTAGAGAGCTGAGATCCTTAATCGGTCGAGAGATGAAGAAGTAAAGGGGCGCCCAGACCCCATATCTCAGTTGTCACAACCCGAATCAGGAACCCCCGGCCTAGAGTTCTGGTCTTTCCTACCGCATTTTACGTTGTGTAATATTTCATTCCACGACAGTAACTAGATCTAATTTCTAGATGCTCTCCTAGAGGAACTCACCACCAACCTTCACGCCTTATTCGTTTTCTCTAACCCCATTTGTAAGGGGTAGTCCACTACCTAAATATGGGATGTTTGTATCAGTAGTATGTAGTCATCTCTCTATGTGGTTCACTGTCTTAGATCCCCTTTGAGGTATTGGGAGATCCTGGTTACATTGTATCCCTTGGCTATATATGTGGTCAGTGGAGAATAAGAACACACATAGACTTTATGGTACCGCACACTTGTGTCTTCTCCCTTTGTTCAACTTAATAAAACCAGCTGATTACATAGACTTAGTTCAAAAAAAGAAAACAGGCTAACACGCAGCCACACTAACCGGCCACAACTCAAGCACCTACCACTAACAGCCTGATCCACTAATCAGTCTACTAATGATTTAGCCTGGAGCAAGCTCGGCGTGTTGATGTCGGTGGTGCAGGTTGGAGGCCCTACGGGGTTCGAGTTCCGACGACTTCCCGTCCGCCTGGGGACATCAGCCGATCCAAGGAGTGTGGCGATGCGGCGGCGGCGCGCCATCGGTGCGACCTGTTCTTCGTCGGCGTCAACGCAGTGCAGAAGAAGGACTTGGGTGTAATTTTGTTTTTCGTGGAGGTCCTTTCTGTAATGGGTTTGCTGTAATGCTGTCTGTATCCTCGCAAAAAAAAAAAATCCCTCAACGGCCACAGGACATGGCCAACATCATGCATGCTGCATGCACATAACTCACACGTACGCGCAGCAAACTCCAAGAACGCATGCACACTTTGCACTGAACCACTGGCTTGCCGATCCGCTCACGCCATCACCGCCACACACTATCTTTATGGTCTTCCAGCTGCAGATCCGCCGGCGCCATGACGCAACACTTGCACTTTATCTTGAGCTTAGCTGACTACTGATGAAACTTTACGGCAACAATGGCATGCAACAAAGTAAACATGATCTAACAACAACTCTTAGTACTAATTAATGCGGAGTAACAAGGTTAGTTCCAATGGGCTATAATTAAACCAAGCAGGGTTGTGGTGGAGCAAAACTCGGCCACTTCCTGTATAGTCGCCGACATGCAGGCCGTCACTCAAGTCGCCCGGTCGTTGGAGACGCCAACGCGTACCAGTTCGAGCCGGCGTCATCGGCCTACAGATGCTCAAGCCCGGCGTACACTTCTCAAAAATGGTGGGCATCGGGCCTACAGGTACAGCTTGGCGACGTGTACAGGTTCAGTTTCAGGCACGAGTATAAAGCTTGGCGTATAGAGGCAGCCTCTCTCATCGGCAGGTACGGGAACAGCTCGACGTGCCGCCTGGCGTACAGCGCAGTACACCCGCGCCCGGTGTACAGGTTCAGTTCGGAACCGGCCGGCAACAGCGTGAGGCATCCCGTGGCGGCGCGTCGCCGGCGCCCAGCGACGGCGGCCGGACCCGAGCAGCTAGTAAACTGGACGCATGAAGAGCAACAACCAATAACTCATACGAGTCTAAGCTATACATGCATGTCCAACTACATGTGCGTGTATGGCTAGTGCACCAAGCACACGCAGACACAATGGCATGCATACCCCATGCATGCGATGCAATACGGGCCGGTTCCGCTGTTGGTAAACAGGTGCAGCTACAGGCCAGATAGGTGCATTTTGGCGTTCCCTATGACGGCGACGGCGTACAGGTGTAGAGCCGGCATACAAGGGCCGGCGGGCTGCGCGCTGGCGTGAGCATTCGGGTGAATTACCAACACTTAAAGATAAATTTATTTACACAAAATTTATTAGGGTCAAAAGAGTCTTCGTAATGGTGAAAATGCACTAGAGGACCATATTAGGAAGAAAATGAAAATAAGATGTCAAATTAGGAAGATTTTATTTTTTAGGATCAAATAGGGAATACGATTTTAAGCAAGGGTCAAATAAGGAATTCTCTCTAATAAATTCATGGGCTCTTCCGGACTCCAAGTAGGGCGTTCTTATGGAAAATTGAACAACTTTGTAGTGTTAGGTTTTTCTGTTTGACGTCGCCTTTAGGCCGAAAAATGACAATCGCTGAAACCCGTTGATCAGACAGATTTCAGGAAAGTCATAATTTGACTCCAACAAGGCTTTCTTTTGGTTTTTGTCTTTTTTTCAAATAATTTCTACACAACAAAAGTGTAAAAGAAGAATTTATGCAACTATTAATAGGTTAGTACGATAAAATAAACCAATATTAAAGAAAAATCATAATAAACTACAATGTTCGTCGATACGTTTTACACGTATCCCACCACCTTATGTTTTTGTGATGTCCAAGTGACCACACTTGCCCCGACAAAGAATAAAGATTCCAGTGGTGCTCTTGCGGTCGGCGACGTCTCTGGCGTGATTGCTGGGACTATACCAAAACAGCGTAGGAACCACATGGTTTCCCTTTTTGTACCTGCAGCCATAGTTCGTCGTGCCACTTAGTGTCTCACTGCTCTGTTTATCACTTATCGCCTTTTTGAACCTTGCCTATAACGACATCTAAATTGGTGCAACCTCTATTTATACTAAACATTTTTACTTCGAAATGTTACTCCAGTAGTAATCTAAACTAAATTTTCATCGATGAAACCATCGGCGTCTAAATTTTCTACTATTTTATTTTTTATGTAACAACTATAAATACATGCAATATTAAACCCAAATGCTTACTAATCTAAATGTCAAATGTTTATCATTACAAATGAAAAGTTATATAGTACACATGCTTAATTTGCTAATATAATAATGTTGTTTTCCAAAAAAATAGTATATGATTTAATAAATTATTTATAGATTAATCTAGGTAAAATATGACAAGACCAATTTCTCAGAGGAATTTTTGTGTGCCATGTATATGGACTATAGTATCTTTTCTATTTTAGTGTCTTCAAATATCTAGATCCCAAAAGATGTTTGTAGAGTAGGATTGTGTATCTTAGATGCAAACATATATAAATAACAGATAATTCTAAAAATTATCGAGCGTCAATTAAAGTTTTTGCGGGACACGGTATTTTGGTTTGGTTTGAAGAAAACGCAAATTGGCTAATACGGCAAGTCACTCCGCTCGTCAGTACTTAACCACACTTTCTCTTGTGAATATGACATGGCAGGAAATAATCATCATAGAAGCAGCACACCATGCCATTGACCAACTCGGCCCGCTAGGATGACAGTGAGTGAGTGCACATGGCTAGAGTAGCTGTTTTCAAAAATAAGAGCATCGATCCTGCATCAGCTTAGGAAATGGTCGTTATTAGCCTCTTGCAAAAGGTATTGTTGAATCTAAACAAAGCAGTGATCACAATTATTGGATCAGTAGAGTGTTTTGAGTGATATTGGATGAAACAACCAAACTAGAAATAAGAACAAGATTGTGAGTAAATATGAAATAAGCAATATGACTAAAAGCGTTCTTGAGGGCTCCGTATCCACCGCTAGCTTGTGATATGATTAGGAAGCACAATATTCTCTCTATGAATTATGTCTGCTATGAGGGCGAACCCAAAATAAGGATGCACTCTACATCCTTAAGCACCACATGCACCACTACATCCACCATGGGGTGATGATAATCAAGGGTCTCTCAAATCCTGCGGCGTAAAAAGATAATGGGTCTCTGTTATTTCCCATCGGTCAGCCACCAAACGTGACGAGCTTTTTCGGTTATCCACCAACCAAGATAACGTCGGTCATGTCGCTACTGCCAGCAGGGAGCTATGACAAACAAGATACCAGCAAGGCTGAGCTAGGTGGCGTCGAGCTCTAAACTAGGGTAGGGTACAATTGGCGCGCCCAAGACGAGTTGGTGTGGCCCCGGACAACGGCAACTTGCGGTTCTAGCCGACGTTGGTGGCGGGGGTGCACTAGATTTCGAGGTGGCGGTGTTCTCCTCCCCAACCCTGTTGTTTCGACAAGAAAAGTGCTGGAAAATCAACCGTGCCAACGGTGACCGTCATCAAGCAGACCCTTGTCAGGAATATGCCTGCGGACCACGGAGTATATTCCTGCAGATCAACTTATAAAGCGTGGCAAATTATAAAGGGCTCAAGTAATAGAGGGCAAATTGTAAATTCTCCCCTCCTTCTGATGCGCCGATTTGGAGGAATAGCATGGTCAGGATGAGACGTGGTCCGTGATTCGGTGTGGATTTAGCGTGTGCGATCTGCGTTTACCGGGAATCGATCGATTGATTCGAGTGCATATCTCACCAGCTCTATAGCTTGTGCACCATCGTCGGCTTCTTGGAATGTCTCCACCTGTTTCTTGTGAATTTGGGATGTGTGGACCCAGTTTCCCCCGTGATTTGTTTGGTCCTGTGATCGGTTGGGTGAGTTTGAGTGCGTACTTTCGTCCAACTTAGCATGATACCCTTGATTTTAACAATATATGCTTACTGCCTGAAATACACGTGAAATACTCGGGTCGATCTGCATTATTACCGTGTTACATAACTCTCTTGATCAAGCCATGATATCTTCCCAATGCGTGGCCATGCATTTTGCTGTTCAAATTTGCAGCTAGTACAAGAGAGCTTGTACCTTATTATGTGCTTAGATGAGGATGTGAATCAGTGAGAGCGGGTTTACGATATGTTCTGCTTTGGATATTGTATGTGCGCGAGCGCTTCCAGCTTAGTTACTTTCTATAATGTCATAAATGATATAGGTTTATAGATGTGTTGCTATACCATGTTCAGATACGGTGCTTAGCTTATATTTCTTAGCACTTTAGTGCATTATAAACATATGGGGATGTATTTATATTATTTATTTTCTGCATGAAAAACATGAGTGATCGATGTGTGTAGGCTCAGATTACATTTTGTGGGCAAGAAGTTGGCGATTTCACCAGCTGGGTGTTGCCTCCGGACTATACTTCCTTGTCTCTGCTCTCAAAGAGTGTTGCTCGAAATGCTTCCCCTCCTTGGAGACAAGACGATAAAGATGGCCATTATGTATTTGCTGTTGGAGAGAATTTGACCTCTCGCTGTAATTACACTTGACCATCATTATTCGAGTATAATCATTGCATTTGTGATGCTTAGGCTGCTGGAAGCTTTATTTTCCCATCTTCTTATTTATTTTCAAATAGAAAATGTTTCTTGGCTACTCGTTTAGACTTATGATCTTCTTCCAGATGTGCTTTGAAATCCATGATATAGTTTGTTTTAAGGTTCACATAGTCAGGTTTATTTTAGCCAATATCTGTTTGTTTCTTTGATATAATGTTTTCTTTGGATTTCCCTTTGTATGGTCTTGGATTTTTAAATTTGACTTTATTTCTTTGGTATTGAGTGGTTCCAAGTTTACAAGGATTTCTATGTTAGTTATTTTGTAGCTGAACCAAATGATGTTACTATGTTTGTGTTAATGCAAACATGTTTTTTGCAAAGTGCTTGCTAGTTATATAGTTACTTTTGATTGCACAAATTTCTCTGAAATTACTGAACTCCTTAGAAGGCTCTGTTCTTACGCACCTCACTATTTTTGCAGATAAAATATACAGAAAGATGGCAGAAGGTTAGTATTTTTTTCTGATCACGACTGTAAATTCTTCAGTTAATCAATTTCTGACATCCATGTTGGGCTCCACCTAATATTATTTTGTGGTCACAACTCTAGGAAATTATTATCATAATCGGAATATCTTTGTTTGCATAGGTACTTTTGGCCAAGTACTAGAATGTTGGGACAGAGAAAGAAAAGAAATGGAGCTATTAAAATTGTCCGTGCTGTAAACAAATACAGTGACGCAGCAATGATAGAGATTGATGTGCTGCAGAAGCTCGCAAGTGTTAGAGAGATATTTGTATATTGTAGTTCCCCTATTAGATAGGGGCTCACTGCATATTTACACCTGTACATGTACTATATATTGTGGCCTTTGGCCCCCGTGAAATACAAGTTGCATATTCCTAACATGGTAATAGCTAGGTTAGGCTCCACGCACGCGCAACTCGTGCAGTTTTTTTTTTTCCAGCCACCGCCTCCGCCGCCCTCGTCCGAGCTAGCTAGTACCAGATCGAGCCCGCACTACGCAGCGCACTAGCCTTGTTCGATCCGGCGACTTGGTTTCGATCCGAGCTAGCTAGTACGTGAATCCCTGGAGGTGTCTGCTAGTTCTGTACGCATACGTGCGCTTGTTGCCGGATCGTCTTCGTCGTCGGCCGTCGGAAGTTCCCGGCCGCTCCCGTCTCCGGCCGCCACTGCCCCGGCCGTCTCCGTCACCGGCCGCCCCCGCCCCGGCCGTCCCCGTCTCCGGCCGCCACCGCCTCCGCTGCTCTCGTCCCCGGCCGGCCTTCTCTCCATCCGCGGCCGCCGCTGCCGTCCGTCGCGCCCGTCCGTCGCGCCCTTCCATCCGCGGCAGTCGCCGCTGTCTGTTGGCCCCTCCGTTCGTGGCCGCCCAGCCGCCGCCGCCGTCGTCCGTCGGCCCCTCCGTCTGCGGCGCCCCGTGCAGATCCTGCAAGGTCTTCTCGCTCCCGTGCGGATCCCGTTGGATTTCTGCTCGTCCCGTGCGCCCTTGCTGCTGAGCGCTCGTTCTCGTGCGCATTGCCTCGTGGTTCGCTTGCTGTCTGGTTTGGGCCAGATTGATTTGGCCCGTGAGCTTCGGTAAAAAAAAAAAAGATTTGATCTCGTTCCACGATGTCGCTGTCTGCTGCTGATCCCGTTCTAGGCTGTCCCGAGCTTCCGTCTTTGCTGGTGCTGCTCCGGGGTCCTTGTTGCCTATTTCGTCGTCTCCTCGATGACGTCTGCATGCCGCTCTATGTCGACTCTCGCGGCTTCTGCCCGCAGTTATGGCCGCTCTACGTCGACTCCGTCTATGTGACTCGCCGCTCTACGTCGACTCTCGCGGCTTCTGTCCGCGGTTTGGCCGCTCTATGTCGACTCCGTCTATATCGACTCGCCGCTCTCCGTCGACTCTCGCGGCTTCTGCCCGCAGTTATGGCCGCTCTACGTCGACTTCGTCTATGTCGACTCGCCGCTCTACGCCGACTATCGGGGCTTCTGCCCGCTCTACGTCGACTCCATCTATGTCGACTCGCCGCTCTACGTCGACTCTCGCGGCTTCTGCACATGGTTCTGGCTGCTTTTCTTCGACTCCTCGCGTGGCGTGTGCACGCACTTGTGACCGCTCTCCTTCGACTCCCCATGTGGCGACCACGTATTGTGATGATTGGTCCTCCTTGGCTGACGCATCTACCTCGACCTCTTCAGTGGCGTCTTTCACTGCGCGTGAGATCGCGCAACTCCGATGCCTGCTTGCTACTTGGGACTCTTCACCGACAGGTTCTGCTGGTTCTGCGACTGACTTTTCTGGCACCGAGAGACCACCTTCTTCTCATTCAGGTACATCCCCTTGGATTCTTGATACTGGAGCATCTTTTCATATGACTTACGATTCTTCCGCCTTGAGCTCTATTCGACCTGTCGAGTCTCCTGTCTCTGTTCGTACTGCCGATGGTACTCCCATCCCCGTTGCTAGTCGAGGCACTCTTAGCAGTCCCGCGTTTCATGTTCCTTCTGTCGCTCATATTCCTCGACTCACCATGCAGCTTTTCTCTGGTAGTCAGATTGTCGATTCTCGTTGTAGGGTCACTCTAGACTTTGATTCCTGTTCTGTTCAGGATCGTTGTACGGCGCTTTGCTTGGTGCTGGTCCCCGACGCCATGATGGTCTATGGGAGCTTGACTGGCTTCGTCTTCCTTCCGCTGCCACCGCCGCCAGTCTCTCGACCCAGGTTGCCGCAGCCACCAGCTCTTTTCAGCAGTGGCATCATCGTCTTGGCCATTTATGTGGTTCTCGTCTCTCGTCTCTAGTTCATCGTGGTGTTCTAGGGTCTGTCTCCGGAAACGCTTCTTTGGATTGTCTGGGTTGTAGGCTTGGTAAGCAGATTCAGCTACCATATCCTCATAGTGACTCTGTGTCCGAGCGTCCTTTTGATCTCGTTCATTCAGATGTTTGGGGTCCGGCTCCCTTCGCTTCGAAAGGGGGTCATCGCTACTATATTATCTTTATAGATGATTACTCACGATACACTTGGATTTACTTTATGTCCTCTCGTAGTGAGGTTCTCTCTATCTATAAGCGTTTTGCTGCCATGGTTCACACTCAGTTCTCTACACCTATTCGTGTGTTCCGTGCTGATTCTGCTGGTGAGTATATCTCCAAGCATTTGCGTGGTGTTCTTGCTGAGCAGGGCACTCTCGCTCAGTTCTCTTGTCCCGGTGCACATGCTCAGAATGGCGTTGCTGAGCGTAAGCATCGTCATCTTCTAGAGACTGCTCGTGCGATGATGATCGCTTCTTCTCTCCCGCCACATTTCTGGGCTGAGGCTGTCTCTACCTCGGTCTATCTCATTAACATTCAGCCTTCTGCCGCCCTTCAGGGTGGTATTCCTCTCGAGCGACTATGTGATCGCTCTCCTGACTATTCCATGTTGCGTCTGTTTGGTTGTGTTTGCTATGTTCTCCTCGCTCCTCGTGAACGCACCAAACTAACCGCTCAGTCTGTTGAGTGTGTTTTTCTCGGATATAGTGATGAGCATAAGGGCTATCGATGTTGGGATCCCGTGGCTCGTCGGATGCGTATTTCCCGGGACGTGACGTTTGACGAGTCTCGTCCTTTCTTTCCACGCTCGACCTCCTCGACCTCTACTGTGGAGGATCTCTCTTTTCTTACTTTTCCTGATTCTCCTCCCGATGTCCCTCATATTCCTCCTCCTCCCTGATCCGGTGCCGTCTACTCGATGCTTCTTCTCCTCCTTCGTCGATGCCTTCTTCCCTCTTCGTCGCCGCTTCTTCATCCTCCCCGTCCCGTCTCCGCCTTCTCTTCTGTTGCTCCTTCTCATCCTACTTTTCCTTTCTATTATACTCGTCGTCCACGTGTTGTGACCGAGTCATCTGATGCACCCTCTACTTCTGGTGCACCGTCTCAGCCGACTTATTCTCTTCGTACTCGGCCTTGTCCTTCACCTGATTTCTTATCCCGCTACCTACAGTGTTTCGGTGTCCGAGCCGACTACGTATCGTGAGGCTGTTGTTCATCCTGAATGGCAGCTTGCCATGGCTGAGGAGATTGCTGCGCTTGAGCGCACTGGTACGTGGGAGATCGTCCTCTTCCTCCTCGTGTTCGTCCTATCACCTGTAAGTGGGTCTATAAGGTTAAGACCGCTCTGATGGGACTCTTGAGCGTTACAAAGCTCGTCTGGTCGCTCGTGGTTTCAGCAGGAGCATGGCCGTGATTATGATGAGACTTTTGCTCCAGTGGCTCACATGACCACTGTTCGGACTCTTCTTGCCGTGGCATCTGTTCGCCATTGGTCTGTGTCTCAGCTTGATGTTAAGAATGCCTTTCTTAATGGTGAGTTGCGTGAGGAGGTTTATATGCAACCACCACCGGGTATTCGTTACAGATGGCATGGTCTGCCGTCTTCGTCGCTCTCTCTATGGCCTTAAGCAAGCCCCTCGTGCATGGTTTGAGCGCTTTGCTTCTGTGGTCACAGCTGCTGGTTTCTCTTCCAGTGCTCATGACCCTGCGTTGTTTGTTCACTCTTCTCCTCGTGGTCGCACTCTTCTTCTTCTGTATGTTGATGACATGATCATCACTGGTGACGACCCGAGTATATTGCCTTTGTCAAGGCACGTCTGAGTGAGCAGTTTCTTATGTCGGATCTTGGTCCGCTTCGTTACTTTCTTGGGATTGAGGTTTCGTCCACCTCTGATGGTTTCTTTATATCCCAAGAACGGTATATTCATGATCTTCTTTCTCGTGCCGCTCTTACTGATGACGTACTGTGAGACTCCCATGGAGCTCAATATTTCTCTCGTGCTTCTGATGGCGATCCTCTCTCTGATCCGACTCGTTATCGACATCTTGTCGGGAGTCTCGTCTATCTGGCTGTTACTCGCCCTGATATTTCTTATCCTGTCCATATTCTGAGTCAGTTTGTTTCTGCTCCCACTTCGGTTCACTATAGTCACCTTCTTCGTGTTCTACGCTATCTTCGTGGAACGATCTCTCTTTGTCTCCTCGTTCCAGCTCGTTACAGCTTCAGTCCTACTCCGATGCCACTTGGGCTAGTGATCCTTTGGATCGCCGTTCACTTTCTGCTTACTGTGTTTTTCTTGGTGGTTCTCTCATTGCCTGGAAGACGAAAGAAACAGACCGCAGTTTCCCGTTCGAGTGCAGAAGCTGAGTTGCGAGCTATGGCTCTTTTGACTGCTGAGGTGACTTGGTTACGGTGGTTACTTGCAGATTTTGGTGTCTCTGTTACGACACCCACGACTCTATTGTCAGACAGTACAGGTGCTATTAGCATTGCACGTGACCCGTGAAGCATGAGCTTACTAAGCATATTTGTGTTGATGCTTCTTTTGTCTGTGCTAGTGTGCAGGATCAGATTATTGCGCTCCAGTATGTGCCTTCAGAGTTACAGCATAGCTTTTTCCTCTCCAAACTCAGTGTTGTGGATCCACCATGAGTTTGAGGGGGGTGTTAGAGAGATATTTGTATATTGTAGTTCCCCTATTAGATAGGGGGCTCCCTGCATATTTACACCTGTACATGTACTATATATTGTGGCCTTTGACCCCCGTGGAATACAAGTTGCATATTCCTAACAGCAAGAAATGATGCTGCAGGAAAACAGTAAGTTTTACATCTACCTTGTCCCCTCCAAATGAAACAAATCAAAAAGCTTGGGATGGACTGAATTGTAAATTTATTTTCCAAGTCATGTTTCGACTTTAATAAAGGAAATCACATGTTGTGAGTTTTTTGCAGCTGTGTGCAAATACGGAACTGGTTTTCCTATCGTAACCATATTTGTATTGTAAGTACATGGTTGATTCATCGAATTTCGCAACTTGTCTCGTTGACTTAGGGTAGTCAATCAATAAGTTTCGATGACTCAACAGGTCTGCGAGAAGCTTGGTCCAAGCTTATACGACTTTCTGCGGAAAACTGGCTACCGCCCATTTCCAATCGACCTAGTCCGCGATCTTGGAGAGCAACTTTTGAAATCTGTTGCATGTGTGTAGTGACAGCAGTCCTCAATTATGTTATATCGCTCACTTATTCTTTTATTTTTTTGCTTTTTATTGCGTATCTGTCTTACCTTAAAAAGCAAATGAGAATTTTCCAACTTTTTTTTTAAATTGTTCTTATTGATAGCTTATCTGCTGTTGCGTGTCTTTGCATACTCATATTTTCTTCTAATATAATTATGTGTACTGTACCTTAATACTTATCTTTACCTCATTGCAGTTATGCATGGCCTGCAGTAAATTCATACTGATCTAAAACCAGAGAACATCCTCCTTGTTTCTTCAGAGCATGCTAAGCTACCTGAGAACAAGGTATACATATTACTGTTTGCATAGCACTGATTTAATTACAGGAAGAAGTTTCTTACAAATTTCACCATATTCGCATCAGTTTAGCAACGTGTTCAATATGGTTCTGTGTTAAATACTGCATGCTGTGTTATTTACCTTAATGTGTACATGGTTTAAATTCAGGATGGATCGTTTTCAAGGAAGCTGCCAAAATCAAGTGCCATCTAGTTAATCGACTTTGGTAGCACGGCATATGATCACCAGGACTGTAGCTATATTGTCTCTACTAGGCACTACCGCGCTCCTGAGGTTATTTTAGGTATGACTAGGGACAAACTGTCTGTTAGCGTCATTCATTCTTTTGATTGTTTATCAAGCACGGGAACTGAGTCTATGTGTTCTGTGGTAGGGCATGGATGGAGCTATCCATGTGATATATGGAGCATTGGTTGTATACTCATTGAGCTTTGCTCGGTATGTTTTTGCCTTCATTGTTTTTGTCTCTGTTCCTGGGAAAGGTGCAAGTATAATTGAATTACTGGACTCTGATTTTTTTACAGGGTGAAACATTATTCCAGACCCATGAGAACCTGGAACACTTGGCGATGATGGAGAGGGTTCTAGGTCCTCTCCCACGGAACATGCTGGAAAGAGCCGAGCATGTTCCTATTCCACTACTTGTGGTATTGCAATCATTAAAGCTTAAATGCCACCTCCAGATTTGTAATGTGTTTTATCCTTTTTTTTCCTTGGTTTTGTGTACATGCAGCAAGCACACAGAGAAGTACATCAGAAGAGGAAGGCTGAACTGGCCGGAAGGAGCTACGACAAGGGAGAGCATCAGAGCTGTCCTCAAACTGCCTCGCCTCCAGGTAAATCAGACTAGTGACTCCTGATTCATGACACATTTTAGTTTCTACTTGTGTTTCTCTGCAGCAGCAGCAGCAGCAGCACTGTATCACTTACTCGGTTGATTCTTTTATAACCGCCGCCATTTTCCATTCTTGCAACGCAGAACCTGGTGATGCAGCACGTGGATCACTCTGCCGGGGACCTGATTGGCCTACTGCAAGGCCTCCTAGCGTACGAGCCCTTGGCCAGGCTGACCGCCCAGGAAGCCCTGAGCCACCGCTTCTTCACGAGGTACCGCGAAAGGCGGTCGCTATGACCTCCGATGTTCTGTATCGCAGCTGACCGAAACACTGACGAAACTAGTTTGCGGAGCATTACTCTGAACCTGTGTGGAGTGGCAGTAAGCAAGTTTATAAGGTTGAGATTCCTGATTCTCCCCTGGATATAAAACAGGGAGAAGTAGCCATAGTTAAGGTTAGAAGAAGATCGGTGTGTTGTGCCTCTGTGTATGTATTATAGCTGAAAATACAGAACTCATGTGTATCCTTGTATTCCAGCTCTTGTATTGTTCCCTTGAAATTAAAGCGGCGGAATGTAATTCGACCATGAAAGCTGTGCAATTTTTTTTTTCAATTTGAAGGACCGAATGCTCCATATTTCATTTCCATGAAACTGGCAACACAGTTTCCTTGTCGCAAACACCTGATCACAGCAATAACATCTTGTCATCTTGTTTGCTTCACATGCTGTTGTGAAGCTATTATCTTTTGTTTTCTACAGGCAAATGACTTGATAATACTATGACATACGGAGTACGCAGTTGGTGCTGGCTGCTGAGCCCCTTGAACAAGCTAGATATGCATTGCATGAAATAGGAACTCGCCTTGAAGTGCCATATTCGTTTGAAGTACCCAAGCAACAGTGTTGTTACACACGGCACGACACAATTTCTATAACACGCTTGCTAACACAATAAGATGTTGTTTTTACCACAAAACAGAAGCGGCCACGGAACACCGTAAAAGGAAAAAATCACGAAAGAAACTCGGTTGGGCCAATTTAAACGACAAAAAAAGGAGAGGGCAAAACTTGCCAAACGAATTTGACTGCTACTTTGTCTTCTAGACTTCTAGTATAAGCTTGAATCTGCAGATTCCTGACACTTGTGTTGGGAGGCTCGGCTTACAATGCAATGTTCGCTGTTCCGCCTACGCCATTTGTTTATGCTCTGCCCGTCGTTTTGCCTATCGGGTATAAAATTCAACCCTTTCACAAATCACACGGATGTGGTGTCCTTTGCCGATCTTTGGGGATCAAACTGCGGGGATGATGTCTTTCCTCTGTCATCATTTCAGTGCATGCTTTGGAACAATGGGTTTTACGTGCCTAGTACTATGTCGGATTCAGAAAAGAAAAATTGGCATTCATTAATCATGAAATTTGGACATTCATTAATCATGACTCTGCCTCATCTATTCTTTTCCGGTTCCAAAAGATAAATTCCGAAGTCTATATATCATGGCAACCACAAACTTGAACTGAATCTAGCCTGAAGCACTGTTATAGCCGAAAGGCAATAAAACGATGAACAAAAGCAAATCAACACAGGGGACACCAGATTTTAACATAGGGGGCGAGCAATGGAAATGGTGAAGTACAATGTACGAATATATCAAAGTCTAAGGCTAAATACAACTAAAAGGAAAGTCTAAAAATAAAATTTATGAAGAAACTGACATCATCAATTTGAGAATTGGTAACCAAATATAATATGAGCCGGAGTTAATCCCCAAAGCTAATTTTTTTTCATAAGTTTAAATATAGCTACATTGTTACCAACTTCTAGATCTTCTTTTTCTAGAATTACCAGCTATTGATCTAAATTTTCAGCATTAGCCCGATTTGAGATTGAAGCAATTGGCATGGAAACATAGGGCTAATCTGAAGAAAAAGAGGAATTAGAACAGATTAACAGTAGTCATGTACCTTGATTAATAATATTTGTGGTGATTTGATGAGGGCGGTGACGCAGACGGGCGGCAAGAGGCAACGACGATCATCGACAGCCGCCAATCACTGGTACAGTGGTACTCCGCTGGATTCAATCGCCATTAATCGAGTCTAAGGTCGGAGGCGCAGTAGCCACTCCGTAGCCAAGGGCGACAAGTATTCACGATTGATGTGATTAGGCGAGAGAAAACAGGAGTAAATGACCCAAGGTATCAACGATCGATCGGCGCAAAAACAGGCGCTCACGCAGATGGGCTCTTTTTGCCAGTTGGGCTGTTGTGCGTGCTCACGTAAAAGACTGGGCTATTATGTGTCCTAGTTGATCATCAGAGCTTGTGGACGAACCCCGAACATGAATTACGAGAGAATAGAGTTACAGGTACGGCAGCCAGGAGGTTTGCTAAATCATGTTACATCGTGGTTGGCACCTGGTAGTCACGCCATGCCCTTGGACGCATGACATTTCGAACATGGATTCCATTTCAGTTTCAGATTCCATATAATTAAGTCATTCATTAAAGCTAGGGCCGCCATTGCTCTCATGTAGTAATTCACAAGGTTCATCATCCTCTAGGAGCATTGTTCAGTTGCAGTATCAGCTAAACTTTCCGCATCACACACATGAACTTCCGATTCGGTCGTGACATGCAGAAGTACTCAATATTGTCATCGAACGCGGTAGTGATAAGCGTGCCGTCCCGCGTGCGTCAATAGTGTCGTCGTCCTAGAGAAAATATATCAGGGAAATATACAAATCACTCTTAATTTAGGCTAACGGTAACATAAATTTGAAGAGATTCGCCAATTATCCTCGGCGACCGGCCGGCAACTCCATGTACCTATGGTATTGTGCACCTAGCAAATAATAATGGAAAATGCTTGGTATCATCCGACCGATCCTGCGCAAAAGATCGGTACATGGATTCTCCATACACGCTCACATATCGCACTTTTTGTTGTTGGCTATTTGTTGCAGGCATACGCGTAGTACTGTAGCTTTTGCTGCATGTACGCACACAGCTAGTTGTTGCTAGTTTATTCTTTTTCGGTAGCGTACATCTGTTAATGTTAGGCCTGAGGATGATACATAGCTGAGCAAGGATTGAGCAATATGGCCAAGTTAAGAGAGGGTGGTATAGAGTATTATTCATCTTGTCATTCATCAGCACGGCATTATTTGTGTTTAAAATGTACGGGTGTCTTCATTCAAGCTATATTGCATCAGATAAGAATATCGGTGTGATCTGCAATGGAGAAGCGTGTCCTGTCTGTTATATTTCACATGGAACTCGAGTTCTTCAAAATTTCAGTACACAAGTCCAATGAGGATCGCAACTGAATGACAGAATGAGGTTGCAGAAAGTGCTAAAATATTTATGAACTAGTGCCACGCAAATGTATTGCTGAAACATTCCGATGTGTCGTGCGGGCGTACTCAGCTTCAACCAAGTTAAGCCAAAGCCATGGTGATTATCATGGGGTGGAAGGCGTGAACCACGCCGGCAGCGGCCAGCTCCGGTGCCGCCGTAGTCCCTCGACGTCCTCCACTCTGCCGTCTTTGAGGCAGAACACGCCGACGCCATGCTGTCCATCGTCTTCGTCGACTTGTCGTAGAGGCTTGGAGAAAATTGTACATAACACCAACCTTTGGTGCAAAAGTTGCACAAAACACAGAAAACAAACAACTTTTGCAGCTATCCGCAATTTTTCGTCTAATAAGTTGCATCCAGCCCAAAATGATGATTTACGGACTTAACAGGTATCTGACTTGTGGGACCATGACCATTATACCGTATGTTATACCGTATATCATAATTATATGACATTTCTTTTAAAGAAGTTTTGACTATGGCACGACACAAAATTAAAATAATTTCCCAACATCGTATATGTATATGGTTTCTGACCGTAATTTTTTTTACATGTACCACCGTGCCACACCCACGCACAAGCTAATCAGCTTGGACACACACTCGTACATCCCTCCCTATTTCAGTTTCCTTTTCCTAACGGACCCACTTTTTTTTTTGAATTTTTCCACATATATTAAACCAGCAGAGAGTACACGATTATATCGATTACAAAAACAAAACTAAAAGAGACGAGCAAATCTATGAGATCCGCAAGCCCTTTCTTCATCCATGACACAATCTTATACTTTTCTGAACGCAGCCATAGAACAACGTCGAAAACACCAAACCACAGACCTGTGAATACCACCGAATGTTCTCCCTTTTTAATTTTGAGCTGCAATGCCAAGTCTTTGTGCACGCACGCAGCCATTAAATTAATCAAGCAACATCGGCAAGAGCACCACCACTGATATTTCAGGGACAAATAACCGAACCACTTTGTCGACGTCGTTGGGAGCCGAGAGAACGAATCACCATTGCCGAAGACGTAGTAGCCGGGATAGATATTGCGAGGACAAACCTCCTCGCGGCAACCATGAGAAACAATCCAAGATTGATCTGGCGAAGCAAGATCTGAAGAACCATACCTAGACAGACTTGATCTTCCAAAGCCACCATTGACGTCGGGAAGGATATCTCGCCGTCGAAGGAAGCGTGGAAAATCACTTATTGCAGACGATACTATCTCCATTAACGAAGAAGATGACGACCAAAACCAAGCTCTAACATTAAGGACCTTCGAATAGCGCCGTGCGCAGGTCCGAGGTCCCCACCCCTCCTAGTGCCAGAACGACAACTAGAGGAGGCGAGGACCCGTCAAATCTTCACCAGCGGCGACGATGAAGCTGCAGATGGCGCCGGTTGCAACGGCTAGGGTTGAAACCCTAGGCCGCCGCCACGACCGCCCCAAAATCGCCTCGCTCTCCCTCCGTACGTACGTACCGGTTCGCTAAAATTAACGGACCCACTTATATATATAGAGGAAATTATGGGAGTCTAAAAACGTGATTTCTGTTAACGAAACGTATTATATGTTGAGAGTATTCCAAATTAATCGTGTCAAACTGGATTCGGTCATGTAACTATAATTGCCTTGTCAATCTTAGTCATAAATTTTAGATCTAACTATCAAATCTATAGATTCGCAAAAAAAACTATCAAATCTATTCCTAATAATAATAAAGAGAGAAATGTTTCTTGTGGTCACGTAAAGAGCAAATGTAAAATCCAATTTTGCTACAAAAAAATCCATTCACGCTCCAAAAGATGTAAACTTGTTCTACGTTTGCTTGTAGTCTATCAAGAAGAAATTAAGTTAGTTGCCAATATAATTTAGAGGTTCAAAACTCAACATATAATAGCGGAAAACAGTGTTCCTGGTTCAAGGTCACAACATAATAAAATATTCCCAACACCCTTTTGGTATAATTTTTTTTATATAAAATCAAGTTTTATGTTTAAAAGGAGTTTAATTCCAAAAGTAATATTTGCATCCAAAATTTTAAAAGTTTTTAGTAGATTCCTGTTATATTGGAAAACTTAGAATGCACAATAATTACATTATACCTTTTATCAAAGGTTGTGTCAAATGATCGAACGGGAAATGAGCATTCTGAATCCTCACCAACGATTTTTCCGTTTTCCTATACTTTCTCTACTCCCGATCTTAGGGAGGCCAAGGCCTCGCGGAGTGGCGATGGCGGCGCTAAACTCTGGTGGTGCTAGCTCACGTGTACCGGGTGGCTTGGCTAAAGCAGCGGGCGAAAAGGGTGGTGATGGCACGCCTAACAATGACGCAGTTTTTTCTCTCCCGTTGCAACGCACGGGCACGTTTGCTAGTACCTAATAATAATAATAATAATAATAATAATACTAATAATAATAATAATCTATACATCTATACATAATAATAAAAGCATTAAGGTTTCTTGTGGTACGTCATTTTTTTTGGACGATTTTGCCCTCCCACAAATCACATATTTACCCACCAATGCCACCGGTAAGTGAAAGAAAACGATTCAAGTTTTTTTTATTTCATCCCGTGTCTCTTCCACGTCCTTCCTCACGCCGATATCGGTGATGTACCTACCGGCGCAGTACATCCCCGCCGTGACGGCGACCATGCCCAGCGGGCCGGCCGACATGAGCCTGAACGGGGTCGAGAAGAGCGCGGCCAGCGGCACGCCGACCGCGGAGGCGGCCTGCCCACTCCTCCCGATGCCCGGCTCGGGCGGCAGGATCAGGCCGGTCTTGCAGTAGAGCGCGAAGTCCTCGCAGTTGTTCTCGAACACGTCGTAGCTGCCGAACCCGTTCTGGAGCAGGTACATGGCCCGGTGCACCACGGCGTCCGGCGGGTCGGAGGCGGCGGTGGTGCAGGTGCCGCCGCGGAGCTTGGCGCGAGGAACACGGCGGGCGGCACGCCGTACTCGAAGCCGTGGAGGGAGCCGTCACGGAGGAAGCAGTCGAGGCAGGTGAGGATGACGCCGCTGTCTGGGAGCTGGAAGCCGCAGTCTGGGAAGGTTGGGCACTCCGGTGAGCCGGCGGACATGAGGCTAGAGATGGCGACGGCAGAGTCCAGGCCTGCCGTTCCGGCCTCTTTCTTCCCGTGTGAAGCCGCGCGCCCGCACATGGAGCTGGACGCCATCCGTGGTCCGTGGAGACCGCTGGCGATCGAGGCCGCCGTGCTGCTTTGGCCAAACGCTTCTCTGTCCGCATCGAGTTCATTGGGCACATCTTGACCAGCAGCAATTAAACTACTCCCAAATGGATGCATGGCCAGTAGCCAATTCACCCCCAAATCGTGTCTCTATCGGTGTGATTATATCATATGCGCGGAGAGTTCTTCCAATTCACTGAATATGCATATTCAGTCTTCTGATTGACTTTATGTCCAGACCACGTGCAACATCAGTTGCAACAAGAACAAGGTAAATCCAAGACTGAACTTCTGCAGTCCTTCAATCAGATTAAAATCCTGGACTAAGCTTTCAAATTAAAATCGGTTTGGTGACAAGATGTCCGGGTTCTCATTTGGTCTTAACCATGGCCAGGTATATATCAGTCTCATTTGGTACTTATGTTGCTTTTTTCCTATAACTAAGTTAGGTCACATAATGCACTAGCGACAAAAGCGTCTTCTTAGTTCCCAAGTTTCTTTCATCTGTCGCGTTCGCCGTCCCCCTATTCGTGTATGCTGCTGATGAGTATTTGAGTAGCATATGCCAGCCCGGCCCGTTGCAACATCGCCTTACAGCCGAGCGCGAGTAAAAACGATATCAATTGTAGCTAGATAGTTCATGGTCGTGTACTTGCTTTCTATAAATCAAATGTACGCAATTTGCGTGCTCTCTCAAAAAAAAAAAAAAAGAGGTCATGGTCAAGAGACATGCGTAGGGATGCGACCCACTCATCGGGGGCACATGCAAAGCAGGCCAAAGAAGAACACACCTGCAGCAACCTATCGTCGACCTGCTGCAGGGCAACATGCACCAGTCTACAAACCTGACCGATGACCGCCAACTGTGCAGCATGATGTTATTTTATGTATCAGCAACCCCATCAAACACACTTCGTCTCATCAACAAATACCGATTTTCAGCAGTGAGTAGTAAATATTCTATGGGCTTAAAAATATCCAATATAGAAAAATCACACAGTAACAAACGCACGACATTTCTGTTATGGTCACTCAATATCAGAATTTTTCTTTAGGTGGGAAAGTGCAGAGGAAAATAGCGCGTCACCCTAATGGTACCTTAGCAAGAGAAAACTTGAAGGCTGTGGTCTCACTTATTTTAAATCTGCGAGTTAATTATTTTCAACAATTATTTGTATAGCTTTATGCAATGAGATTTATGTTGTGTGATTTGACGGAAGAATATTTTTTTCTTTTGATCGTGTATTTTTCTCTCCCGTTGCAACGCACGGGCATGCTTCCTAGTAATAATAATCTCTACTATATAATATGTCTTCAGGTGATGGTCCGTTTTTCTAATTTCCCAATTTACCCTTGCATTGGTAGTCACAGCCAGAAAATATTTACACCTTGCCACCGCTTAAGTGAAAAAACGGTTTGACCAAACTGTGTCGCCTTTTGACCTTCATCTGTCGAACCGAACAAGGCACCGTACGAGAGAGAGGGGACTGCGTCAGAAGAGGGCTCGAGAGGAAACGGAGGCCCGTCATGGTGGGGGCGTGGGGGTGGAACGAGCGGCAGCGGCGCTCCGGGCTGGTGCCAGGCGTGCCCGAGCTCCCGAATTTGGCCACCAAGTGGTGGAGATCCCTATTGAGGAGGAAGAGCGTCTGGGATGGGGAAGGGGGCAGAGGGGGCGGCGCCATGCCGGTGATGGGCCGCCGCTGTGGTGCTGAGCAGGGGACGCGTACATCACGTGCCAGCGCTCCGTCGCCTGCGAGCACGAGCACGCACGTCTCCCCCTTAGGTATTTTCTCCTCGCAAGGAACGAGCGTGGCGGCCAGGGCTCCCCGCCGCTCAAATCGTCCCCCTGGCCAGATGAATTATCCGCGGGCCACGCTCAGGCCCTTGGGCTGGCAGCTAGCTGTAGAGCTCGTCGACGTAGACCAGCGCTAAGCTCCGGTGCTGGCCATGCTGCACGGACGGCAGGGGGGTGGCGCCGGAGAGCGTCGAAGGTGGCCACCGAGCCGGCCTGGGCCTGACCACCGGACGCGTAACACAGACCAACGGAGCCTGGCGTGCGTTTTTTCCGCTTGCTAATCCAATCCCAGTCTCCAAGGTAGCTAGCTAGCTGATCCCAAATCAACAGGCCGGAACGCTGCGCGCAGTGCAGCTGCGCCGATCCTCTCGCTCTCTCCTCCCAATCGGAACGTAAGGCGCTCAATCTTGCGGCCTGTAGTGGAGGGGACCCTTGATCTGGCCGCGGTGGAGCTCTCTCTGGCCACGGGGCCCTCGATTTGCCGGCAACGCAGCTCGTTCTGGTCGATGTCTTCTCCTGCAGCGACCCCAACCCAGTCCGCGGTGTCATGGGCTAGGCGACGGCGTCGACAGCCACGCAACACAATCCTCTGAACTCTTAACCCTTTCCTATCTTCTCTCTTTTTCTCACTTTTCAGTCGCTTTTGGGAGGAAGTAGCTGCCTCCTCTGTAGGTCATGAAGAAATTTGGGCCTGACTTTTGTTGGATGCAGAGCAAGCTAGCACACTGACAAAAATATAGTATGCATTCAGTCTCTTCTTCATGTACGTGCTATACAGACATCATTTTAGTGGTACGTTTGTAATCTAAAGATTTAGCTATTCATGTTAACAACATATTTCTAGCAAATATAATATCTTGATGAGAAACTTGCATTGTATAACTAAAATCATTGGCCATGATCCTGCAGTTAATTTATTGTTCATGTGTGTTCATTTTGGAGCTCTAGAACAATGTGTTCATCGGTGATGAAATATGTTCATGAACTATGCTAGAAAATTTACATGAGCATTCGATGAAGTGTTGCATCGACTCCCCTTCCCCCTTGTGATGTTTCTCCAAAAGAAGTTCTGTGTATTGCAATATTTTCCAGAAGAATTGGTCTGCCTTGTCTGAGTTGCATGCGGTGCGTAATGCAGATTCTTGTTCATTGGCGGTGAATGCTCTCTTTGCACCTGACATTGAGGTTAGATATCACAGTTTTCTGTTGCCTATGTAATAGACCATGGTACCAAGTGCACATGGATACTGACAGTTAAAAATCTGGATGGTGGTACTGGTAGGAGTATTTGCAGATTTGTTGCATGCATGTACGTAAGAAATGGTAGCCTCAAGCTCTCCGCAATGTCTGCAATTCTGAAGAAGTTTGTTGAATTACGTGAAATCAGTCGATTGTATGTTTTTTTGGCAATTTCACAAGTTTTATTTTATTACTTCTTTCGCATGATATGTAACAAGAAATAACTTTTGCATGACGTTTTCATTCTTTTCAGATATCCATGATGCAAAAAAAAGAAGATCGAAAAGTAAGTTTTATGTGTTCTTCAACTTTGGAGAGGATTATTGTATAGTGAATTTCTGTGAAACCCAAGATACTTCGAATGCTATACAACAAAAAACCAAGGTATATTTCAAACATTAGATGCTTAGTATATTTTATCACCCGTTGCAACGCACTGGCACTTTGCTAGTAATAATAAAGAGAGAAATGTTTCTTGTGGTACGTCATTGAAATTGCCCCAAATTTGACAGAAATTACCCACCACTGACACCCATAAGTCACGTATATGGCATGACCGGAATCGTACCGTACTCCGATGGATCGCGTATCGATCCAAAAAATGCGGCGGCACGAGGAGATGTCGCCGAGGACGGCGGGGCTGAGCCTCGATCAATCTTTCCTGGCATTACGTGTCGTCTTTGAGATGCAAGGATTGGTCCCGAGCACCCCAACATGGAGCTGAGCGCGTCGACGACGACGAGCGCCATGCCTCGCTTTGTGGTCGATCGAACGGAATCCATACGGAGTCTCCTCTCGGTGGAACCCCTTGCATAAATTTGCCTCCGGAGAGCGTACAAGCAGCGCATGCAGCCGTCGAAGCAGGGCACGAATGCCATGGAGGAGGAAGAGCCGAGGTCAAGGGTGCGAAGCGCACATCGAGATCTCAGTCCAGGCGGCTAAGGGGAATCGCCGTCGTCTTAACCCATGACCTGCCATAACCCATGACCATCGATCGAAGAATCGAGGGATCTGCCAAGATGCAGCGTAAGACCCTTGCCCCAATTTCATAGCGGGCCGAGCACCTTGCGACGCTTCTCTGCGGCCCTGACGGCATGGAAGGAGGAGGGCTTCTGGGTGCGGGAGAAGGCGGCGCGGACTCCTCCAGGACCATGAGGCGCAACGATGGCTGCCGGCTGCGGCGCCCTGGGGCTGTCGCATGCTTGCAGGTTGCAGCTGACCCGGAGATACTCCGACAAGATCGTCGGGCTCTTAGGCGCCCACCGTGTAGACTTCCGATTTGGGACGAGAAGTGACACATGAACGGCCAACCTTGCTTCAACATGTCCATGTCTTCCAGCTTGCCAGGCGACGGCCGGCCTCCCTTGGTACATGCATCTTCACGGCCTTACAGAGCGAGAAGAGCCGTACAAGGCAGACGCCACATCGAAGCACGACTGGGTGATATAAATGACGTGACAATTGGGTGCCACGCCAGCAGCAGCCGCACAAGGCCGTTGCTTCTCCAACGCAAAGCTTTTGCACTGTATCCATCTAATGCAGAGCTGTGGACGGGCTTCCTGTACTCAGCTATGATGCCAGACAGGCCATCCTGACCTTACGTAAGGAGTAACAACTTCGGCTCATCTGATATACGTGTTTTACGTTCTGATATATGAGCGACCTTTGCAATTTTCTATTTGAGAATCAAATGTTTTTTTCTTAAAGAATGCCCCTTGGTACTTTGAGCACTTTCAACATTGTTTTGCTACTTACAAAGTTGTACTAAACATATGTTTATTTATTTTTTAACCATTGCAGTAAACGGGCACTTTCACTTTAATATCACTCTAATGTGAATCTGAACCTTTAACCATGTTTGCCTATAGCAATTGTGACAGAGGAACAGTATGAGAAGACAGAGGAACCGAGCCGCGCGGGACGTTCACGCTGAGAACCGACTAGACGGGCCACCTCTACCGCAAGGTCGTCGTCTCCGACTCACCAAGCGGTGGCCACGGCGCCACTGCCATGCTAATCACGGGATCACTGTTCGGCGTCGCTGCCTTCGCGACGGCAGAGGACCTGCTATAAATCCAATCTGGGTACAATTGTCACACAACTATGTTAAAATTAAGTTGCTTGGGAACTGCTCTAAGTTTGCTGCTATATTAATCTGAACCAAGTGTGGCTGGTGTAGTTGAAAAAGTAGCTTGGGCACTGCTTTAAATTTGTTGATGTGTTAACTCGAACCATGTGACGAAGAACAATGGTGTTTGCTTGATCCTGTCACCCACTGCGATTGTTCATTTGCTTGCTCACGGCAATTTCTGCTATTTACATTTCATTATGTGGTTATCGTAACGGGCAGGGGCGGACCCAAGTAGAGCTGAGTGGGGGCCACTGCCCCCACTCAGTTTATAAAATTGTAGTGTATTTTGTTCATATTTGAAGGGGAAAATCACAAAAATTCAAATTTGCAGTAGAATTACCCCCGGTCATCAGAATTGCCCCCAGTGAAGTTTTTCTCTGGGTCCGCCCCTGGTAACGGGCATATATAGTAACTTGATTATGTCCGGTACCAATGGATATTGAGGTCCACCATATGGAAACAAGCTTTCTATGATGCACTGATGTCCGGATGCCAATCGGGCTATCATACATACTCAAGATGTTGAATGAGGCCAGTGCTACCATGTTTTTGTGATAGGATTTTGCAAGCTCCCTGGTGAACAAGCACACACTTGCAGTTATAGAGACATAATTATCATAGAGATTTTGGTATCTTGAGGTGCCAGTAGTTTGGCCTGCAAAAATGCCAAATGAATTGTTCAGTTCCAGGGTTTGTATTTTCAAGAACAAAAACATGAACATGGTTGCTTGTGCTCAGACTCACAAACTCACAACTAAGAATGTTAAGTGTACAGACATAATGGTATAACTGTTCAAATTATCTGTACACCATCTAATTAAGTAGTACATCCTGCTGTTCAGACATTCATGTATATACTGCAAGTTTGAATTAGAACAAGACTAGCTCTTAGACTTGGTTGTGCTGGTTCGCAAAGAAATGAGAGAAAACAGAATGTTAAAAAATTTGCCAGGGGAGGGAAATCATTAAACGTTTTTATGGCTTTTCATTATGGTGCTTCTTCTTAACTTTGGAGTAGAAAGTTAGATGTCTCATGGACTCTAAAACTTTCTAGTATTCCTGCAACCAATAAGATATATACAAGGAAATACAATTTTCTAATTAAACTTAGACCTTTATATAGAAAACATAAATCTATAAGACTTTGTCGAGATATTTGTCAAAAACAATACACTTTAGAACTCTCTTCCAAGTAAGAGATGATCAAAATGGATCTCAATGCATGCATATGAATTTTGATTTATTCAAGAACCACAAATTAATATGTTGATCTCTATGAAATTATGTCCATTTTCCTCTTCTTGGATTTAGAGAGAATTGATTGAATACTTTTTTAATATGAAACAATGCATAAAAAGCTGGAAATAAGTAGTGTAAATTATTAGCAGAACATCCCAATGAAAATCACTGAATTTAAAGTAACATTTCACCATAATCATTTAGGTACAGTATCAAATTGGTCAACTACATGAATTGTAATAGCAAACTATAGTCAAATTACGCAATTCATTTCTATTTAAACTCCACAACTGTGACAACTGTTGGATGAGCGAGTTAAACAGCTCAAAGGTCTTAGAAAACTTACTGAAAAATTGGTCTTCTATTATTATTGACTTTTTCAACATGATCGGTCAAATGATTAAGCATTTGGAATCTAATTGTGTAATGCCGGATCTTATGTGAACATTTATTTTCAAGATTTGAGCAAAGTTCCAATTTTTGTATATTTTATCCTTTCTATCTACACATATCATTTCATGTAATTTTCCGTCCTAGAATCATTGCACTAGTTTATCCGTTGGACTAGCTTCCAAAATAGATGATATGTAAGCTATTTCAAACTCATTTTAAAAAAAATCGAAAGGTTGTTTGTCTTAGACAATTCAAGTCTGAATATTATGTAATAGTTTCAGTGCAACGTACATACGATGCAATAATATTAGCAGAAAATAATGCAATGTGACACCAGGATGAGTAGCTTCATGCATTCTGAGGAGTCGCCGAGGAGCGACAAAACCAACGGCGTGTAGCATTTCACAATCTCATTCGGCTGCAAAATTGGAGACCGATCAACATCTACACTATACACGTAGAGGAGCGCGTCCACGCCTAGTATCTCACAAAACATAAGGGAATTCTGCATTCGCAAAAAAAAGTAAGGGGATCCCGGATAAACAGCAAAGAAACAAATGTGGAATCTACCTAATGCGCGTCGCGGTGCACGACGACGGTGCCGACTAGGGTGAGCTCCTCGCGGTTGGATAGATCGTCTGACAAGTTGTTTGGGCTTTGGACAGACGGAGAGGAGGAGATGGACACATGAGTATTTACGTGGCGGTTCCGTGTCTCGAAAGCTGTAGCTGGGCCAGTCAGTGGCACTCAGGGACGTGAGTTTCTACGTGGCGCGACGCTGTAAAACGGTCAAAACACAATCATTTCACTTCAAAGTATACTACTCCCTCCGTTCCAATTTAATTGACTTGATATCCACCAAATGTACATGTCTAGAATTTGGTGGATATCAAGTCAATTAAATTGGAACGGAGGGAGTAAGAAGGAAATGCTGGAAATCCGAGCCCAAGTTTAATCTGTCTTAACTTGGGAAAGTGCGTACTCTGCAAGCTGCAAAGAATTAATGAACTGACTTAAAGATGTGAGTACCTAGCACTTGGCTGGACATGACACATACTGGATGGATTTGTTGCTTGCAAGCGGACGTCTCGCATAAGCCCGCGAAATCAATTCCTAGTACAAACTGCCACTAATTTTTAAAAAATGTTACAACTAAGATTAGTGCTTTTGGCTATGAAGCGGGGCCGACCGAGCACCTCTTCACAGCCCTACTCGAGCACATGCAGCCTTCTCCAATTTTGAAACCGTTACTGCATGCTTTGTCCAGGAGAAGGAGCCCGTGCCCCAATCCCAATGAATGAAGAAACAAATCACCCCAACTAACCTAGCCACCAAAAGAAGACCGACGGTGTAATTTTGGCCACCCAAGTCAAGCAAATTCCAGCTTACCTTACATCTACAAGTATGAAAAAAGGTTACACGGGAGCAACCGCTAGACTCAAAATTTTCATGATGTATTGCATAAGTCGTTCCAAAATCGATTGGTGTACCAAATCATTCGTAAGTCGTAACCCTCGATATTCTAGGATCAAATGGACCTAATTTCAAATCAAAATTTAAAACTAGGTCAAATTGAGGTATTGTTAAGTGAAATTAGAATAGATCGAAACCCAAAATAATTTTTGTAATTTTTCGTTGAGGTTCAAGTATATTCATGTTTCTGAGAATTTAAGCCATGCAGACACATCATCGACTCTATAAGCTTCTATTTCTATACACCTAAGACACAAGATTATTTTATATAATTTCCTATTTATCCGTACCTTTAAGCTATACAATCATACACAATAAAATTTATTAGATATATTTGTTAGATAACACACTTTGGAGCTGTCCATCAAGGTATTTAGAGATACTAAGATATAATCGATAAATTTATATTTCTATTTGAGTGTCACAAATTAGTTTGTTTTTGTATGAATTTTTATCTGATTTTTCATGGGCAGTTGAATGATAGTTTTTCTAAGAGACAACATATCAAACGATAATCGATGAGAAATACTTTTAGTATTAACTGAAATATATTGTGAATAAATAAACGTTATAACTGTATTATAATATCACATCTTACATATTAGTCGTATGCATAACTAAGTGTAGTAGAAAACTATATATCCGGTTACATACATCTTTACAATTACGGTTGGATCGGTGGTTATGTTACACCTCCCATAGCTCATGTAGATTTAGGCAGTATTGAGCTCATCATTAGATTGCTAGCCGGTCGGTTTCCTCTTATGTATACTCAGGTGATGAAATATACGACGTGGACACGGTTCCTGTCAACATTGTGTGCACTTGATAAGATCAGGAGTATCCGACTGCACATGTAACCCCGCAAATTACAATTGGCACTCACTGGCCATTGAATCGTTCCACTCACACGAGAAGACACATTATATATCTTAGGGCAAGAGGATGGATGGGATTACACAGCTCATGGTCAGTCCTCTCGTGATGTGAGAGGAGGTGACTTCAACATATGGGCTGACCATATTTGTGTCGGGCACATCCAGCCCCGCCTCCACAATTTCATCTTCCTCTAGCAGCGACTGGCTCGGCTTCAGGACGTCTGATTAGTACTAGGCTAGGCTCAGTACCGGAGACATGAACATGGTTGCTTGTGACTCAGGACTAAGCTGCTCATAGGTAGACTTCCAAATACATAATTCATGCTTAGGATAGAGTTTTTTGCCTAGACAAATAGACGAATGAGGTAACATGACTCAATGAAAAATCTATGAGAAATAAATGTCGAAACATCGATCAATGTAAAATAAATCGTTGCTTTCCACTTGGTCTATCATCTATGTACTATACATATTAATCAATTCCATTGACGATAAGCACAACCAAATACTATGAAACTTCTCGTATAGATAAACAGCTAAAGAAAGCTACCGTTCTGGAAAAACTAAATGCCAGAGATAAATGGTAATACCAAATCCATATGATATTACTGGCTCTCACCATAAGACCTACAACCATAAACAAAATGTCAACTAAACAAGCAAAATTGCCACCAAAGATAACTTGTGAAGAAGAAATAAAGAGACAAAGATAACCAAGATACTAGGCTAACCTCTCCAAGCTTATGACATTTTCAAATTTGAAAATTCGAAGTAAGGCTGTTTTTGTTTTATTTTTGTTGTTGTAAAGGCCCTTGAGAGTCCAGCGAAATCCAACGGAGCCCACACCAACAACAACTCCCAATCAATAATCTCTGTCGCGCATCTGCCATTTCCACCGCCGTCGATATCCACCACCTCCCTCCACACAGCACGGGCGATCTCGCCGCCGCCCGCCCGCCGGGAACCCTCGCCGGTGATTCTCCCGGCGCGCCCGACCTCCGCCGGGCGCGCGCGATGGAGGCGGCGTTCGACGCCTACTTCCGCGCGGCGGATCTGGACCGCGACGGCCGGATCAGCGGCCAGGAGGCCGTCGCCTTCTTCAAGGGCTCCGGCCTCCCGCAGCCCGTCCTAGCCCAGGTTCATTCCTACTCTACACCCCCAGCCAGATCTCCCCCTATTCCACGCTACCTCCGCGCCCTCCCAATTCGACGCTGCTCGTTTCGGTTCCCAGCGATCTTAGCCACGGGGGTTCGGTGTCGGCGAGCCGAATCTAGCGCAATTTGCAGCTCCCGCTGGCTGGAGGAGCTTGTATTCGTTCCGGGTGTGTGTGGGTTTGAGCTGATGGACTGTGCTGTGCTTGATGAGCTTTCTACATGCCGCGACCCTATGCTCTGATCTGGCCGTGCAACCACGTGCTTTAGCTAGTAATTTTGCTTGCTCTGCAGTCCAGTGACGTATCCATCAACTTTAGGGAATGCGGAGGAACAGCTGAGGTTTGGGATGCAGATTTTGAGCTAGGAGGAACTGGATGAGCTGTCATGCTGCTCTGATCGTAGCTGAGGTCCTAGCATAGTATTAGGCGTACTTGTTCCTTCCACTTCCTGCATTTGAATCTAGATGCGAGGAATTGCTGTTTTAAGCACAGAGGTGGTGCTGGGGTTGTGCCAAATCTTAGGAGCTTGCCCTTGAGTTGTGATTCCGCCAAATCTTAGGAGCTTGCACATAGGTGGTGCTTTCAAGCGTTTACCAAAAGAAATGAACTTGGGTCCATGATTTAGATGCGCAATGAGTTGCAGCAGCTTGCGTGTTTATTTTGTTATTCATACTTGCTGAATACAGAACCTAGTCACAGTTACCACCTTATGACATGAAGCATTATGGTTTGGTCGGTAGATAGTTGAGCCACACTTTTGCAAAACACATATCTATTCGGGCATGGTTGTTGCTAGCATCTCAAATACTACTGTGCTTGCAAGTCTTACATCTCAACATTTTGGTGAATAGACTGATCTATAGTGATGAATTCAGTTGGATAAATGATGTGCGAACTGATGCTGATGCTACTTGCCCTTGACCTTCACAGATCCTTGTAGCCGTTTGCCTACTGGTACTAATTGCTATCTATTTCGTTTGCTGGTGCAGATCTGGACATATGCTGATAAAAACCGGACTGGGTTTCTTGGGCGTGAAGATTTTTACAACTCGCTTAAACTAGTCACGGTCGCACAGAGTGGCCGACAGTTGACACCGGACATTGTTAAGTCAGCACTATTCGGTCCTGCTGCTGCAAAAATCCCTGCTCCCCGTATGAATATCCCCAACGGACCTCCTCAGACAAACAGTGTTGCTGCCCCCCCTCAGGCCACTCAGGCACCAGGTCCTTCTCGTCAACAGAATCCAGTTGTAAATGGATCACAGGGCCCTCCTGGAGCATTACTGAACCCACAAGTCCCCCAACCTGGTAATCTTGTTAGGCCGCCACAGCCTCCAAATGCAAACATTGCCCCTGCTCAGGGAATTGCGCCAAGGCCACCCGTAGGAGGTGGTCTAAGTGGGCTAAACCAGGCTGGTTCAACAACGGCAAATCTATCAACCGATTGGTTTAGTGGCAAGAGAAGTGCAAGTCCATTGGGCGTGACTTCGCAAGCTCCAGTTAGAGGTGCTTCTCCACCGGTGAACCTTGGTACCGTGGGAACACCGATACAGAGTTCAACTCCTGCAGCTCATACACCGGTTATTACGGCATCTGTAAAGGCAAATCCAACAGATCTAAACCTTCTGTCTCCACAACCAGCTGTTAATGACTCCAAGGCATTAGTTCCCCTAGGGAATGGAACGTCCTCTAACTCAAGTTTTGGGGTGGATCCTTTCTATACATCTCCGCAACCAACGCAAAATTCATCTCTCCCCCATATTGTTTCAAATGGATTGCCCAGTTCTACAGCCCATGGCCCAGCTGCACCTCATCACCCCCCTAAGCCAGTGCAGGCTGGTCCTGTGCAGGGTATATCATCAATTCCTTCTCATACTGGCCAGGTGCCACCAAGCCAGTCAGCTCCTAAGCAAAACCAGTTCAATAGTCTACCAAGCACTCCAGGACCATTGAACACTAACATCCCTGGTGGACAAATTCCTACAAATCAAAAGCAGTTTCAGGCCCCATGGCCCAAGATCACTCAAGCAGATGTCAGGAAATATATGATTGTATTTATTAAGGTAGACAGGGATCGAGATGGGAAAATCACTGGTGAAGAGGCAAGGAATCTGTTTTTAAGTTGGAGGTTGCCAAGAGGTAGTGTTCTTTCTTCCATGTTTATTTACTATAGTCTATAGCTACCTCCAGATACCGTGGCTGCCTGCATTGTTTTTTTTTGTTGTGTCTGTGAACTTGGTACATCCCAGTAATCTAAGCAAATAACTAGGTGGTGATTATTTGTGTGGTGCAGCGTGGAAAACATCAACCTGTTTATCTAAGTCCATGTTTAGTTTGAAAGAAGAATCTTACTTCTGCATTATTCCCTGACTTCTTTTTGCCCATAAAAATTGCCTTCTGATGACCAATTCGTTAATTGCACTTTTCTTTAGTTTTTCTACTTTCCAAATTTGCTGGCTGCTGGTGCTGTGCTACTTTTACATGCAAATATGCATTTATTGTATTAACTTACTAGTTATTTTCTCTAGCTAGAAGCAAATTAAATTGGCATATTCGATAGTCAAGGATACATTCGCCTGACATTGTATGTTTAGTGCCTCAGAGCGACACCACGATCTTATAACGTTACTTAATTCTGTCTGCAACTTGGTATTGTTGATGAACAAACTGCATCAAATAATAGACTATATATATACTGTTAGCTTCTTTTTTCCACTCAATGTTGCCTCTGAGACTGAACATCTGTCTGGACATTGGTTCTTTATCTTTGTATTGCCTATAAGTTTCTAAAATTTCTGCCCCTCTCCACTTATAGAGATCTTAAGGAAGGTATGGGATTTGTCCGACCAGGATAAGGATGGGATGCTGTCTTTGAAGGAATTTTGTTTTGCTGTGTACTTAATGGAGAGGTTTCGAGAGCAGCGTCCACTTCCTGATGTATTACCAGATGGTATTTGGGCAGAGGGAATTTCACTACCCTCTACTGGCCAATTTGCAGAAAACCCTAGTGGCCCGGTTCCCCATCCAAGTGCAGGTATTAATCAAAAGGAACTACTGTGTTCATTCTTTTGAGTACTAACTATTGAGAAATCCCTTGTCAGTAATCTTGTTTTCGTTGCATACTTGTTGTAGGGTTTGCAAGTAGAGCAATGCAAGGACCACATCCTGGAATGCCTCCTTCATCTATGAAGCCACCACCTCGAAGGCCTCTTCATTTTGATGATGAAGATAAGATGCAGACTGAACAACAAAAACCTAAGGTCCCAGCATTGGAGAAACATCTGGTTGGCCAGCTTAGCAAGGAGGAACAAAATGCACTTGAAGCGAAGTTTAAGGAAGCTTCAGATGCTGATAAAAAGGTATTTACTCATTAGGCTTAATTAACTGAAATATCTGTGGAGTTTTCACTTTAAAATTCTGGAAAAACAAAAGGAGATCCAAAATTTATTTTGATTTGGCTCTCCATAACTGGGTTCTCGTTCAATATTTTCCATTCCATAGTTCATGAGAAAGTTAACTGAAAGTTAAATTCCTGTAGTATTGGCTAAGATGTTTAAAACAGAATATTATAATTAGCACTCAAATTCTTGTACGGATAATTGTTTCAGTCTAATTCATATTTCTGTAGAATCATGGAAATGGTAGTGCCATTAGATTTTTAGAGATTATCTTGGAGCAGAAGTGGAATGTGCATTTGCATTGTTTTGCATATTTAGGCTGTCCTGATATGTAAGAATGAACATATTTTAAATCTTTATGAAGGTTCAAGAGTTGGAAAAGGAAATACTGGATTCTAGGGAGAAGACTGAATTCTTTCGCACCAAGATGCAGGAGCTGGTAAGTACTCTATAGCAATATGCCTTACTATGTAAATTGCAAACATATATTCTGAGTGCAAGAGTTAGGTCCATCTATATTGAGTAGCAGAACTATTTACATGTTTACGAATATTAGCGAGGTCCATTGTTATAGCATTTCCATTTACCGCGGTCATGTTTCACAAGTACAGGCTGTAGCCTACTTTTTTTTACCAATTGAACATATCTATTTCTCATTCATTAGCTACAATACCTGACGCTTAATATGAGCTATTCATATTGCTAGTTTTATGTGCTTCATTTCTGACTTGATTTCCTTATTTTGTCTAGATTCTTTACAAGAGTAGGTGTGATAACAGGTTTAACGAAGTCTCAGAAAGTATGTCTGCTGATAAGCGCGAGGTAATGTTTCTGTAACCTTGATTAAGAAAAGAAGTTATGCAATTTATTTTTTCTACCCTTTCGGGGTAATTGCTGGTTTTGACAAGCTATTTTTAGTTTCTGAAGTGTTTGGACTGGAGAAAAGATAACGGAAGTGCTGAACTAGAATTTTACACTATTGTATATTGTGATGCTAGATGTAGTGCATGTGCAAGCTTCCAGTTATTGCATCTCCTGGAATAACCCACAGTATCCAGCGTGTAGTTTTGGGGGAGTTAGAACTTATTTATTATAGTAAAAGCCAGAAGGGTAGTTTTGTTCATTACTGTCATATAATGTCTCTTATGAATTATGTTGATATAGTATAATAAATTATGAATTGTGTTTCAACTGTCATATAATGTCTCTTATTGCATCATGGCATTTAATGTAACAATGGCGGCCCGAACTACTTATAATGGTCTACATAAATCTCACGTTTCTTCATCAATACTGTATTCAGGTTGAATCCCTTGCAGCGAAATATGATGAGAGATGCAAGAAGGTTGGAGACGTTGCATCAAAGCTATCAATGGACGAGGCTACTTTCCGTGAGATCCAGGTACATTTGTTATTTAATCGCAGCAGAAGATAATAATCATTTTTAGTCAGGACAAACCTCATTGTTTCTCCTTTTGCTAACAGGCGAAGAAATTGGAAATATACAATTCTATAGTTAAGCTGCAGAAAGGGGATGGAGATGATGAGAAGCTTCAGGTTGGCATTCTTGTATTCAGTATCTTTCATCTGTGCGACGTCCGAATGTTGTCAAACTTATTGTCTGACCATCTTTTTCCTTTGTTTACAGGAGCGAGCTAATCAGATACAGTCTGAGCTCAATGAGCTCGTGAAATCTTTGAATGAACAGTGCAAGACATATGGCTTGAGAGCTAAACCAACTACTTTAGTGGAGCTTCCTTTTGGTATGTGCTATTATCGTGTTTATGTTGTATTATATTTTATCTTATCTTTCCCTGATTGGCTTCACTATCTTGTTTAAATTATTGTTGTACCTTGATTTTCAGTATCCGGTACGAATAAGATAGAATGAATGTTAGTTCATTGTACCGAGTATTATAATATTTATGTTAACCAACACAACCGTAAAGTCCTCAAGTTAGCCAGCTGTGTAAAGTAGAATGTGCAATTCATTCCAATCAGTTTTGCTGGTAACTTGTCTTGCTCTTCATTTTTAATGGGCATACTACTATCTGTGGTGTTTGGTTGCTTTACAGAATAACAAATGGTTTGCTTTCCCATTTTAGGTTGGCAACCTGGAGTACAGGAGGCAGCTGCTGTTTGGGATGAAGAATGGGACACATTTGCAGATGATGGTATGACTCTATTACCATATCCTTTATTGGATGTGTTACTCAGTTACTCTAGAACGTTCGTAAAATTGAACCATCGTGCTCTGCTTATTTTTCTCCAGGGTTCTCTGTTATAAAGGAACTCACAGTTGAAGTGGAACCTCCTCCTGTACAAGAAAATCATCCTGCTGTTGAAAATGGCAAAGTGTCTAGCAATGGGGCATCAACAGAGAAAGAAGACAACAAGAGTGATACAACTGTTCCTGCTGCTGAGCAGACAGTAGAACCTGAAGCGACTGGCTCAGACAGCAAAATTCCTGCAGATAGTCCTGCAAAGAAGGCAAAGGATGGGCATAGTGATGAAGCTGATAAAAAGCAATCCGGGACGAATGATGACTCACCACGTGCTGCTGACAGTATCAGGTATAGATTTCGTGCACTCGTGCTAGGGAAACAGAAGAATGTGCCTTTTCTATGACGAAAACAAGCCTATGCTCTCATTTCTCAGCTCCATTGTCAGTTTTGGTGATTAAAGACCATAAATTTTAGAGTCATGTTTTTTAGAACAGTGTAGGCTCCTTGTGCTGAGATATGCCTGCCCTTAATTGGATAGTACTTAGACAGAACATATTTGGTGTTTGCATAAAAAGAACTGCCTTCTTATTGCTTGGTATTTTGACAGTGACCGTGGAGCCTCTGATTCCCCTGTTCGTGGAGATAAAGCCAACAGCAGACATTCTTGGGGTCCATCTTTTGATCACGGTGATGATAATGACTCCCTCTGGAACTTCGATTCTAAGGTGAAACTCTCGTCATGCTTTTCGTGGCATGTTCTGCACCATTGTTTTATGTTGTATAAATGTTCTGTATGCAGCACTGAATTCCGCAATTTGTTTTGCAGGATGGTGCGAATGGCGATTCAGATCTGTTCTTTGGGCCGCAGGGCCTTCCCCCGATAAGGACAGGGGGTTCTTCTGCATCTGCTAGTGCTTTTGGCAAGGAGCAGAAACCGATGTTTGATTCTGTCCCAGGCACCCCGGTGGAGAAGCCGTTCTTTGATTCCGTCCCAGGCACGCCACTGCAGAAATCTGTCTTTGACTACTCCGTCCCTAGCACACCGATGCAGAATTCGCTCTTCGACTACTCTGTTCCAAGCACACCGATGCAGAAGTCGCTCTTCGACTCATCTGTTCCAAGCACGCCGATGCAGAGGTCACTCTTTGATTCTTCTGTCCCCAGCACACCGATGCAGAAATCAGCCTTTGATTCCGTTCCAGGCACACCGATGCAGAATTCATTCTACGACTCTTTCCCGAGCACCCCGATGCAGGGTTCGCTCTTTGATTCTGGACCAGGCAGAGTAGAATCTCCTACCGCCGGCAGCACCTATGGCGGCGGCCAGCAGAAGGGATTCTTCGATTCCTCCGTCCCAAGCACACCCATGTACAACAACTCCAGCTTCTCGCCGAGGTACAGCGAAGCAGGGGATGACAGTGCCTTTGGCGCGAAGGACAGCAACAGTTCGTTCGGGGGGCAGCGTGATAGCTTCTCAAGATTTGATTCCTTTGGGAGCAGTTCTGAGTTCGGGGACACCTTTGGCGCAAAAGACAGCAGCAGTTCGTTTGGGGGGCAGCGTGACAGCTTCTCAAGGTTCGACTCCTTTGGGAGCAGCGCTGAGGTTGGTGGCGGCAAGGACGCATTTGGCGCGACAGACAACAGTTCATTCGGGGGGCAGCGCGACAGCTTCTCGAGATTCGACTCCTTTGGGAGCAGCGCCGAGCTCGGTGGCAACAACAGCAGCGACCCGTTTGGGAGGTTTGATTCTTTCCGCAGCAACGCCGACCAGGGCGGAGGCAACAGCAGCTTCATGAGGTACGACTCCATGAGCAGCAACGCCGACCACGACAGAAGCAACAACACGTTTGCTCGGTTCGACTCGATGAAGAGCACCACCACCGCCGACTCCTCCCACGACCGGGGCTACTCCTTTGACGACGACGATGACCCTTTCGGCACCGCCGGGCCGTTCAAGCCCTCGTCGGGGACCACAGCCGCCAGCCCGACGACGCACGGGACCAACAGCTGGAGCGCGTTCTGACTGACCGGAGCTGTTGTACTATAGGAGAGGTAATGATTTCGTGTTTCGTGCAGCTTACTGCAGATATATAATGTGTATACACGTGCTACAAGGGCAAAGACGTTTTTTTGCCTGGCAGGGGGCGGGCTCGCTTGTGTGTTTCCTTTTGTGTTTTTGTACCTAGGGTCGGATGTTGAGTTGAGTTGTTGCACATGTTTGGTTCGGACGGTGCGTTATAAGCATTCTTTATACCTTGTATTGTACAAGTCTGTCAAAAAACTCTGGAGGATTGGAAATTTCATGAGCCTTCTTTTTTGGCCTAATTTTGGATTTGTACAAATTTTTGACTTCTTTTTGTACATGTATGTGCTGCTCTTCATCAGGAGCTTGGTTATTGTGGGCTGAAACATATCGCGAGCTTGGTCATAGTGACGACTGGTGGTAGTTGTCCTGTAATCTACTATTCACCTGTAGACAGACAGTGCTTGAAATGTTTTCTGGTGTTATTGGAAACCTTGTTACTGAAATGGTTTACTTCAGAACAAATATCATTTGCTCCAATAGCAAGGCCATCTTAATTTATATGCTTTTGGAATGTAATCTACTAGTAGTATCAGCAATGATGAACAGGAAAGCTCATCAGATTAGGACCAGCTTTGATCAGCATCTTCAGAGTCAACATTCAACATCCAGTAACCACCATTCCCAGAGTATCATTCAGAGATCGATTTCCGTCAGGAATCAGCGACTTTCAACATAAGAATCTTTTGCTTTTACATCAACATGAGAGACAAGACAGAGATTGGCATATATCCCTACAAAACCTTTCTTCCAACCTACACTTACAGCAACTGCCCATGCCGAGGCACGTGCGAGCAGGAAACAGCGCACATCACCCGGACCGGACCGCCACCAATCTTCTGCGAGTAAATGGCTAAGAAGAATACACTGGAGCAAGAATATGTGGAACAGGCTCCTAGGGTTGTTCGTAGTTAAATTAGAAGAAGACGCGGGAATCTCCCCCGCTCTGGTCATTCGGCTCTACATCTTTTGTACGGCACAAATCCCCTTACCAGCTGACCTCCGCCGCTGCTGACCGGCTTCACCCTCACGAAGGCAGAGTTCATGCTTGGCTTCAGCTCAAACGTCGAAGCTGACCGTGGGAGCCGAGGAGGCGTTTCGAGTGACTCAAGTACTTCCCACTTCTTGCTGGCTTGCTGGGTCCTGTCGTCAGAATCGTCCAAGCTTGATTCGACCGGAGGGCTCTTTGCCGCATCACTCTCGTCGGTAGCTTCATTGTTCGTCACAGCACTCGGTGCTGCTCTTGGATGGCCAGCAGGAAACCCGTAGTAAGGCCACCACACGTGCAAAGGGGCCGCTGGTTCGCCAAGATGGAGCGGGTATGAGTTGAATGGAAGAACCCACCCATTTGGCGGAGCAGTATATGCTGGAAGAACCTCTCCAACTGGTGGGGCTTGTGATGTTCCTTTGTTAGAGGACACTGACATTTGCTCGCCGTTCTCGTGCCCTGCGTCCGAGGAACACTTTTTCCTTGGGTCTGGGATGATAACCGTCTTCCCAAACAGCTTCAGACTTGTCTCCTGCTGCACCTCATCAGAAGTGTCCTCTTCAGACATGCCCGTATCTTTGTTGTCCTGGTCCATTTCCTGCAAAAAGGAGCATGAAAGGCCTAGTGAGTTCAAGAGGTCACTCGGTACGGTAGTCCAGCAGTAAAGCTGACTTATTCGAATGATGGTGATTTACCTTCTGGGATTCATCTATCCCTGTTTGTTGACCTTCCTCTCCACTCACCATCGGAGGAACATTATTTTCATCATCCGATGACTCTGGTGAGGTACACCGAGTTGACGGGTTTGACATCGATGATCCAAAAGCATCTGACTGCATTGCAGATAGCACAGACACCGGAGAACCATTCTCTTGGTCAGAACCAGAGGAAGATGAAACAGGAGCAAGCTTCGGTTGCCCAATCACTGGATTTGCCTCATTGGAGGAGTTTGCAGACTTTCGGGGATACGGATGCAGTGGTTTCCTCTTTGGCCTAGGGGGAGGGATCTCAATCGCTATTTTAGCCGCAGGTTCACGCACCACCTGCAGAATGAACAACCAGCGTGGCATGAGAATACGGTCTGACACCCGAATGGTTCACATGAACTCATAGCAATTATGCTTCCACAAACACATGTGATTATAAAAACATATCCATGTTCTTAAATAAGACAATTCAAACATATACCGCTGTCAACACAGTTGCATTGCCTGCCAAATTTATCATAACTACAGGAAGAACTTAGTCACCTTTGAGAAAAACTTCTGGGCATGGCTTCGAATTTGGACAGCGGTCTTTGTGCCAATGTGTTCTAAAGAACAGTTCCGATGAATCAGAATCACTAATTTCTACTACTTTGAATTCTAATGCAAGATACGTTTTACTTATACAGGCTGCACACACCTTGTATCTGACGCCAGGACCGACCGTAGAGCTTCAGGGCCTCCAGAAACTTCTCATGCTCTTCCTCCGTCCATTTCTCCCGCTGCTTCGTGATCGTATACGGCTTCCTCGCCTGATGAAAGCATTTCAAAGACCACCAGGCATATAGATTCAGGTACTGATGAGCCAAGCATGCATTTGCTTTTAGATCTCAAAAAACTTGGATAAGAAATGGCTAACCTTGACAGGAAGCTCACACATCCCCTCCTCTTTGGGCTGCATTGCAGTCGCATCATCCATCACCGGAGGTTTGGCGACATCCACCGATAGCCCTCTGTTGATCGGCAAGCCCGATGAGTCGAATCCATCCCTTTCCTAGAGGCAAGAACAGAGATCATCATCAGTGCTTGAGCTAAAACACAGTGCTGACTGGTATTACAGCACACAATTTCAGAAATCAAGTTATCAGTAGTACACCAGCTAAAACACACTGTTGCTGAACTTTACCATCCGGGTTAACTGAATAGTAGAGCTAGTATAAGCTTTTTACAATGTATCTGAGCAAATGACATCAACTTACAGGACAAATCAAGAGATTTACATTCCTAGAAGAGCTGGTATACTCTAGCTACCGCAACTAAACAGCTGAGATGTACTGATTAATCTTCAATGGTTCATGGACTAAATGAAGACTGTAACAACCAATTATTACAGTCACCGCCACAGTAAAAGAGCAGCACACTAACAGAATTACCTAGTATGGATGGAAAGCATCGATGCTTCTGGATTTGGCACTGTGGCTCGATGTCATATCTGGTTGGGACGTAGCTCTAACAAACTAGTCCTCCGTTCCAAATTAATTGACTTTTATTTGTCCATGTATCTGGACATGTTATATGTACATTCATATTTAAACGAACGGAGGGAGTACTAGTGTACTACTGGCACTACCCATGCCTCCTCGTTTCTGGAAGGCTCTAAAGATATAGTGGTCCGCATGCATCCTCCCCGAAATGGAAGTATCTAGAACAGAACGGGGCATTCTCCTAGGAGAAACAGATGCAAAGAATCTCCACCCAGCAAAAAAAAAATCTCCTTTTTTTGTGGCCAATTATGCGCTACTACCAAAAAATCACCGTGGAGTAATTACAAAAATGATCGCCCTCCAAAATTTACGGCGTGATGAAAACCTAGAGCAGGATGAAACAAAGAGAGGAGAATGCGCTGGGCGAGCGGGAGGGGTTCTTTTTTTACCTCCGCGTGCGCCATGGAAGCCATGGGAGCTGTGAATCTCGGCTGCCGAGCCGCCGAGATCGAGGCCGGGATGCAGCGAAAGCACCCGCCACCGGACTAAGAATTCGGCGGCGGAGACGGAAAGAGGCAGACTTTCTCGCTGGATCGCCCAGGAACCTCCAGACACGCTCTCGTCGGCGGCGACCGGCGAAACGAAAGAATCCCGAAACAGAGCAGGAAAAAAAAAGACAAACACTCCGGCGAGCGGCGCGTGGTGAAGAGGCCGCCTTTGAAGGGCGCGCACGTGGGAGGCAAGGCCGGAGGAGGAGACGGGGAGGAAGCGGCGGAGGCGGAGGAGGAGAGGAGCTTGTGGGGAGGGAGACGACGGAAATATATTTTTGGGAGGAGGGGTGGGGGGGCGGCCACGTCAGGCGTGGGGCCCACCTGTCGGGGCCGGAAATTTCCAGAAGAACCTGCGAGCTCGTGGCTGTGGACGCCCCGGGCCCACCCGCAGTTACATGTGGGCTCCTTCTGCGCGCTTTCCACCTTATCTACTACTCCCATCGGTTTTATTTTTTTAGTATAAGTTTTTTTATTTCCTTATTATTATTACTCCATGATGATTTTAGGTTGATCATGACATTTTCAATTACAAGTTGAAATAATAAATGAATAATGCGTGTATTGGTCAAACATGGATTTTTTGTGTTAATCTTGCACATGTGGAAAATAGAGGGGGAAACTGAACGGGTTAAATGAACCATACAAATGCGGGAGAGTCCAGGAGGTGGAGATATTTCTCGGACAAATCTCGACGTCACCCGTAAAAGTCTAGATAAAGCCAATGTGATATCATCCTGTAGACAGTGGGTCTTTCCGATTCTCGTCTTGTCTAACTATAGGTCTACTTATGCTGGCCACATAAATTCCGAAATGTTTTTCATTAATTTAATTTATCAGGTAGATATGATGTGGTGAAGTTACATTTGTAACCAGCTCGAGATGTGTGGTGACTAGTGAAGAGAGGGGAATCTCCACCCATTCTAATTTATTTATTACTTACTTGCTTAACAGTCTATTTCAAACTCATCTTTAGACAAAAAATATTGGATGTTGACTTTACAATATTAACTTGTCGTGTACGAATGTGAATAAATCTATATATAGGTGGTGTCATGTGATCTCAAAAGTTGTTTAATTACACTGACTGATCAGCCACCTTTAAGATTTTAACTTTTGCTATCTCAACAGGTCACCAGCTCTAGTGACCTTGCGCCAAAGTACCGCATCCGTATCTCCATGCGCTTTTGTACCGGCCATGTCACGCCTCCTCTCATACACGTGTGTTCGGGCCCACCACGCTGGACCGAACCTTTGGTGGCCAGCCAGCTAATATCTCCTCCTAGTCAGTCAAAGGCCCACCACCCTTTCTTTCAGTATTAAGAATATTTCCGTTGCTGAAAAATCCCTGGCCACATGTTTCATGGAGGGTTTGATAAAAAAAAAAAAAGTTTCATGGAGGGAGGGAGGCTCCTTTTTTATCGTTTGTGCTTATATACTATTATTCACTCTGTTCTACGATATGAGCCTTTTTAGTAAGTTAAACTTGTTACGTAAAAAGTTTTACATTGTGAAACAGAGTATTGGCAGATTGTTTGACAACCTCAGCTTAGAAGCAAAGCAACCAGCAACCTCATCTCGTGTTGATCTCGTTAACATCTACAGAGTTGCCGCTCGGTTACGGTTACACGTGAGCTACACGTCAAATGGGAAGCCTGCGCCTATAGCTGTGCAGCTAGCTATCCAAAATTTACCATAATGAGTTGAGGAGATCCAACGCCTAACTAGCAGCGATTTTAGAAATGTAAGATAACGAGAGCCACAAATTAATCAAGTGCTCACCACGCCACGCCATGTCACATCACATGGTGGGCACCTAGCTTCTTCTTGTCCTTTAAAGTTCTGCACTTCTAGAGTGTTTATTCTTTATAATTATTATTATTTGTTTTGATTTTTGTTTTTAGTATACAAGTTAATTTTAGTTATTTTTATTTTTGTACTCCATGTTTTCAAATTGACCATGTGATTTTCTTGTAATTTGTTATCCTTGCCTATTTTTGTTACAATTCGTAATACAAGAGTTCCCTCTTTTTCTTTGTATCGTAATTTTTGATTGCACAAGCTTTTAGTTTGTTGCGAGTTGTAACAATGTGTTGGACAAACATGGAATTTTGGTGTTTGACACGTGTAGAACAAAGAAAAATTGGAACTAATAAGGCACGATTATCTAAAGCCAATCAAGCAAACCGTCAGAGGTATTTTTGTCATGATCATCTAGAACCAATCAAACGGAAGAGGCCATGGGCAAACCACCGGAGATTTTTTCTGAATAAATCTCAACGACATATGCAAATTTTAGTTAAGGCCAATTATGATAACATGGCATAGCACGAGGGGTCTTTCCCTTTCTTTGACTTGTTTAACTCTATTTCCATTGGTCTCGTCCACATAAGAATCTGACATGTTTTTTTATCAAGTAGGTAAATGTGAGCCGCGAAGTTATGTCTCTATCTATCCAAAGGTATCTATGTCCAAGAGAAGGATGTCCACCCATTTTAATTGTTTGAATTCATTTTAACTCTATGTTGGACAGACTTCATGTGTGGTGTGGACTCTTATAAATAAAAGAATTGTTTTGCAAATAATTTCTATATATTTAGGTTTCCCTCAAATAACAATTTCTATATATCGGTGGTGTTTGTCAATTTTTTCACATGATCTTAAAAGCTACTCGAATATGCTGACTGACCAACTACCTGGTAGCAATATTTTTCTTGATCTAATTTGATATCATTGCAGCTGTGCTTTACTTTTTTTGCTTACTTAACAGATCAGCCGGACCCAACTGCCAAACAAAGGAGCTACGAGGCCAGCTAATACTATCTCCTCGGAAGTTCGGGCCCAATGCCCATTATTTCTGACAAAAAATCCCTGGCCACATGCTTAGTACTATAATTGTTTATTCTTGTGTATTTGTAGATGGATGCTCGTATTAACAGTTTATTATGCTGGCTTTGCTACCTTTGTAAAAAGATAATGATTTTTGATTTGTCCTTGTAGACTTTTACTTCCTCCTTTAATATCTTTGCAGTTCAATTGGAAATTTAAAGCATGCTCTAGTTTCTCCAGGAGAATGTTGATGTTAGCAACCACACGTGAAGCATAAAATATATATTGAACCAATAAATTGGTTTTCAATGCGTGTAAAAAATATAAAGTCTTGTGGTTCTAAAACTTCTTTTTCGATAAAGGGAATATATTAATATAAAAATTGTGGTTCTAAAACTAAGAGCATTTATTAGTCATCTCATGTATTAGTCATCTGCCACTAATGAACACAATGCCGTGTTGCAAATTTGATTTCAGTCAGTACTCGGTAGATTTTTGTCCCCCCGTTTCTCGTGGTGTTTATAGAAACTCTAGTGGTTAGGGTTGTCCCAAAAGAGAGATGACAAAAAAGGTGGGTGCAAATATCTTTTGTGATCCAGATTACATTTGAGGGGTGCATCTTCCATTTCGATAGAATCACAAAATTATGGCACGTGTGAGTCCACTAATCCGGATTCGAAGTGACGTGGATCCGGCGCTTTTTGCCATGTCACCACTCTGCTGGCTCCTCCCAAGCATAATGAAACTTCTCATCGATCATCTCACGATATTTTGGTTTATTGGCATTGATAGGTACATTTGACAAGTTCATCTGAGCAAGAACATTACATTAATGAGCGGATGCTATTATTAGTACATACTAGTTGCTTGTTTGTACCTCGGCCGTGATGACACGTGGTAAAAATGAGCGATGCGTCACATGAAAGCATGCACCTATTTTTTGCTTCTAACTTTGGCTACCAGTTTGGAGACACAAGCCGGAAAGTAGTAGTCCAGGTTATTTTTAGTTTTAATATCTAATAATTTTCAAATTGATGATGATTTTTTTAGTACATAGTCATCTTATACTTGAGTTACAATTTATAATACAAGATTTTTCGTGTTTAATTGTAATGTTGCTGGGACGAAATTGTTGCACAACTAAAACAGTGCCTTGCACGAACATGAAATTTTGGTGTTTTGCACATGTGGAAGTAGAGATAAAATAACGCGGAAATTTTGCAAAGATGTATAGGGCCACTCAAATCTGGGAGAGACCAGGAGTGAACCACCCGAGACATTTTTGGTAAATCTCGACGATTGAGTTGCATATTTAGTTGAGGCCAATTATGATATCATATCGCGAGCGAGTGGTCTCTCTGTTTCTGGACTTGTCTAACTCTAGTTCGTCTCATTTTGACCACATAAATCAAATCTCGATGTGTTTCCATCTAATTGTTGCGTAGATATGGGGTGTGAAGTTACGTCACTACCCCTCTAAATGCGTGGCTAGGAGAAGGATCCCTGCTCAGTTTTATTTATTGATTTGCTCCTTTTGACACAAGATTTATTTGCTTGTGTGTGTTGGATGAGCTACACTGCATGCCCTAACAACACGAAACATCTAGTTGTCTGTTTTTTGGCGAATCCAACACTAAAGTGAATGATTCCTTTTTGGGTGATGGATACATACATAAATGGTGTTTTCCATGTCTTCGCTTGATCTCAAAAGCTGTTTAACTACACTGACTGGCCACCTGCCGGGTCCTACACTGGTAAACTACATTTCTTAATCTATCAAACCGCAGGTGGTGCTGTACATTTTCTATCTATCTGAACACAGGAGGTCGACCAGCCGGTGAAGCAAGATGAAATTTAGCTGGTAGTATCTCTTGGTTAGGCCGGGCCACCACATTTTCTTCCTACATTAAAATAATCCAGCTGGTGCTGCCCAGAAAATCCATGGCCACATGTTTTATGGGGAGGGATTCCTCCTTATTGTGTTTAGATGGATGATGTCCATGCTAATTTAGCTACCTTATTACAGAAACACTAGTGGTTAGGGTGGTCCGCAAAGGGACAGAGATATAAGTGGCGTAAAAATATCTTGTGGCTGATATTAAACTGGCGACCGAGAGATAGAAGTGGCGCACCTCTCATTCGGATATAATCATACTATTATGGCACTGATAGCAGCTGCTCATTGCCCTGGTTTCCGAGTGTCGTGGATATAATCATACTAGTATAGAACTATCCTTATATGACTTGAGTGAAAACTAGGAAAATTTCGCGCGCGGCCGCGCCCGTGTGGTAAAATTTAAATTTGGAAATGTCCTTATTTTAAAAGTGTGGAAATTTGAAATTATTGAAATGCAAATAGAGGTTACGTTCAAAAAATTGTTCAGATTTCAGGAAATTTTCAAATTGGGAAGTTTTTCAGATTTGATTTCTTTTTACGTTTGTAAAATGATCAGACTTGAAAGGAATTTAAAATTTTATATTCAGATTTGAAGGACATTTAAATTTTCAAAATATTCAAATTTCTTTTTTGACCATATGTTATAGACAGACAGCATTTATTTTTGTGGTAATTTTGATATTTTTTATATTTTGCAGTTGGATATATTTAATTTTTTTATTTTGTAGCATTTAGTAGTTTTCCGAATTTGTTTAATTAAGTCTGATATATTTTTTATATTTTTTCGGTGGTTATGTATGGAAATTTATGGATTTTTTTCCATTTTTTTTGGGGAAAAACTTGCAGGTTTGAAAGTCTTTTTTTTTTAATATGCAAATTTGAAATTTGAGTTGGAATGCTGAAGTATATGGTTGTATTTTTACATAAAATTATACAAATGTTGGCCAATTTGAATTTGAATTATTCATACATGATTGCATTTTGCCAAAAAAAAATTTAGCATTTTGATATATTTTTCCAGTGGTTATTTGTGGGAATTTTTGCATTTTCTTTTTTTTAAAAAAAATTGTCAGATGGGGCCCACCGTGTGGCGGCCACGGCGAGCAGAGCGCACGGCAGCGCCACGTTCGTGCGATCTGGGACGCTCGTGTGTGTGCGGCAGAAGCGCGTGAACGCAGAGCGGCCGGGAGCGGCGGCGCCACTGGGTTTAGGTCGCCGGAGTGGCGGCTGACGTGAACACGCGGCGGAGGGAGCAGAGGCACGGCGGCGTCGTTTCCAGCGGCCGCGGCGTTCCAGCACGCGGGTCTCAGCGAGGAGGAAGAGGGTGCAGCGGCGAAGGTCGACGTGGCCTTCGATCTGAGCGGGGAGTGGCGGAGCGGCGAGGGCGCACGTCGGCGGCGGCGGTGACGCCGGTGTCGCGCGGGAGAGAGGTAGGGGAAGGGGATGTGGGGACGTTTTTGCGGGAAGTCCCTGAATTTTCTGAAATTTTTAGATAGGTCCATCTGCGTGGGAAGGTTTGGGCTGCGGAGTAATTTACGAAAAACGCGATGGCTTTTATGCAAAAATGCATCGGGACCGTCGGATTCGCGATCGACGGCGCGGAGCCGGGCACGCACTGTAGAAGTGCGTACTGCCCTTTAAGCCTAAAGTGGCTGTGACGTGGGCGCGCGAGGGGAGGGCTAACTGGGTGAGCTTTGATATATTGATAGAATAGATGATCCAAAATTAAGGAGTTAGAATACCAAAATCGAAACCGATGACGGAATGGAAACTACTCGTCGGCGTGCATATATTTCGTGTACATATTATCGCGAAAAGAGTCAAAAAAAGTAGTGTGCACTTTATCTGCTACAGTACGCATGCACTGTAGAAGTGTGTAACTGTAGCAGCTACAGTGAGCGGCGGCGTGGACACCACGAGCGGATGGCTTAAAGGGTACTAGTAAAACAGGTAGCAACGTTTGTTTTTCTTGCCACGTGAACCAGTTACATGGTTTATATCATATATACTGCTACACATGTACAGACTTGCATCCAAATTCACCTTCATAGTTTTCTTTTCAAAATAAGCATTTTAGGGATAATAAATATAGTATATTAGCAAGTGCGCTAGTGCAGCATCCTGATCCCATGCCAGTGATATAATTATGTTACTTCATGTGTAACAGCAAACATTATATAGTGGCAGCGCAAAGACGGTCAATTGATGCATGCTGAGTAAACCCATTTTACAATGTATACAACTACATGTGTTACTGATTACACACAAATAATTTATGAGAATTTCACACGTATTAATCACTGTGTTGGTAATGACATGCAAACTATTTTGTACATAGTCTAACTAAAAATAACACATAATGGACGTGAGCTTTCTAAAGATGAAGCCATAATTGGGATAGAACTGGTACCATTAATTAGCCTCACTGTATTTTCATATCCGTCGCCATGTTTTAATGATCTATTATTTCTGTCCTAATTCATACAACGTGTAAAGTCCATATTATCCTTACGCGGTAGTTAATATCTGTCGCCATGTTTTAATGATCTATTATTTCTGTCCTAATTGGAGTAGTAGATTTGGGCAATTGGATCACACAGAACTGATGGCCTGTCTAAGTTTGGGAATGCCTTAAAATTTCTCATCAAAAATACAAATCGAATAGGATAAATGATTTTCCAGGGAATATAATAGGAGCTTTACCTGTTTAAATATTGTAGACTTCCCTGATTCACCAGCACCTTAAGAAACAAAGCATCGAAAAATAACCCCTATCAGGAATAGGTTCAAACTCAATTTTTCTGAGATCATTGGTTTCAATAATTTATTAATGAAACACATTATAAAGCTTGCATTTTGTCAAAACCAGAGGAAATGTGTGATGAAATTAACTACAGAGGAACCGCAGGAATTTTATTTTCTAAACCAGCAAATGTTCAGGATAATTAGCGTAAGACAATGTCTATTGAAGCAAGTTGGCAGTACCAAGTAGTAAAAGCTTGTGGATGTGTTGCTCTGACTTTGTTTCTTGCAAAATTCGCCGGTCGATGTCTGCAGACTGTTACCAGGTGTATCAGAAGGAAATCAAATGTGGCAGTTAGCCAATCTGCTGAGGGTTTAGCTGCTCAGTTAGTTTGAGTGGTAACTTACTTTTCCGTTTTCAGCCGCTTCAGCCTCGTTTAGAGAATGAGATCGGCTACAGGATGAGCCCATGCTCTCAAGCACACATGTAACCACGGACATTATTCAAGATGTACACTTTCATGCCTGAGCCTGTTCCCAAGACGAGCATCTAGTCCTATATCTCACAGCTCATGGGCTGTATACTCAAAAGTGCAAGACCCAAGAGATAATGGTCAATGTTCAAGCAATCAGATAGCATAGTGTAAAAGAGAGTCGCACACTGACAAACCTCAATCATTACATACGTATGAAGGAATATGTTTTAGGCTAAGAGGAGTCAAGAGGACAAAGATGGTGTGTCACTACTTGAAATACTCGCGTTGCCGCTTTTGTGCTAATCAAAACCCGTTTACCACTTTGCTAGATTATTATGACAACACACACCTGATCACAAGTAAGACATTTAAGATAAGCATTCCTATTAGCTTGAGCATTACTGAGATAAGACTAAGTATTTCAAGTTACACAGTAGCCAATTGAAGCATACTAGGAAAATTTCGCGCGGCGACACCGCCGCGCCCGTGTGGTAAAATTTAAATTTGGAAATGTCCTTATTTAAAAAGTGTGGAAATTTGAAATTATTGGAATGCAAAGAGAGGTTACGTTCAAAAATTGTTCATATTTCTTAAAATGTTCAAATTTGAAAGTTTTCCAGATTTAATTTTTTTTACGTTAGTAAAATGATCAGACTTGGAAGGCATTCAAAATTTTGAAATATTCAGATTTGAAGGACATTTAAATTTTTAAAATATTCAAATTTTATTTTTTGATCATATGTTATAGACAGTCGGCATTTATTTTTGTTGTAATTTTGATATTTTTTATATATTTTGCAGTTAGATATATTTGAATTTATTGATTTTGTAGCATTTAGTAGTTTTCTGGATTTGTTTAATTAAGTCTGATATATTTTTATATTTTTTCCGGTGGTTTTGTATGGAAATTTATGGAAATTTTTTCCATTTTTTTTTGGGGAAAAAACTGCAGGTTTGAAAGTCATTTTAAAATTTTGAAATATGTAAATTTGAAATTTGAGTTGGAATGTTGAAGTATATGGTTGTATTTTTACATAAAATTATATAAATGTTGGCCAATTTGAATTTGAATTATTTATATATGATTGTATTTTGCCAAAAAAAGTTTTTTTTCATTTTGATATATTTTTTATATTTTCCAGTGGTTATTTGTGGGAATTTTAAAAAAAATGTCAGCTGGGGTCCACCGTGATGTCAGGCTGACGTCTACGGTGGCCATGGCGGCCACGGCGAGCAGAGCGCACGGCGGCGCCGCGTCCGTGCAATCTGGGATTCTCGCGTGCGTAGAAAATGATGGGGTTCGTAGCAGAAAATAATAATTTTTCTAACTATCGCAACACCGAAACTAGCCAGGATCTATCTATCTAGTAATGCGGTAACGGAGAAGTCATCGAAAACATACCCTTGTAGACCGATAGCGGGAATTACGCTCCCGCACAAGCGTTGCCGATGAAGCCGACGTAGCCGACCTCAAGGTCGCGGAGAACTTGGCGCGACGAAGAAGAAGGAGACGTGGCGATGAAAAAGCTCCTAGTGCCGAACTCGTGAGAGAGCAGCACCTCCGAGTACTCGCACATGTACGGACCTTGACGATGACCTCCGTGCTCCCCGATCCAGCCGGAATAACGGAAGCGAGAACTTTGGGTGGAATCCCGCAGCACAACGGTGCGTTGCGGTTTATAGGTCTCCCGTATACGCATCCAGACTTGGGACCGCGCACGTCGAGAGATGGGGAGGTAGGAATTGGACTAGGGAGAAGCCTGGGCCAACCGGAATTAATTCCTGAATTTTCTGTGTATTTTTCCAATTAATCCGGGTCCTTATTTATTGGAGGAGAGGGGTTGCACCTCTCCTCAACTAGGCAATGTGGGACTAAAGAGGAGAGGGGGGTGGTGCGGCTGCCATCATGGGCCAGCCGCACCCCAAGCCCAGCCGCACCCCCTCTCATGGGGGGGAACTTCTCCTCTTGGGCCTCTAGGGCCCATTTAGGTGTGCAGCCCCTTTTTCTCCTTTTTATTTATTATTAAATTAATATAAATATATAATTCCACAATTAATATATTTACATACTATTTAATATCCCGTGACTCCGAAACAATTTCCGGATCACTCCGAACTTACTTCGGTCTCCCCGGAACTCTTCCGTTCTTGCTGGAACCTTTCCGAAACCTCCTATCTCTATACCTAAGCCACTCCGATGTTTCCAAAACGTTCTCCTAGCATCGTCAAGACCTTAAGTGTGTTACCCTCGGTTCGAGAATACTCCGGACATGGTCGAGATCTTCCCGCCAATGACCGTCAGGGAGCCCTGGATGACTATGACGGTCCCCGTGCATTCTAGAATAAATCATCCTTGAATCATCTTTGAACCGTTAACATGATATGGTCATTCCCTTTGTTCATTGATACTTCCTTGTCCGAGTTACGATCGTCAACATCCGATGTTGTGTTTTATCTCGTTACCGACAAGGTTGCTTTACTCGTTCCCATGAAATTATATCTCAATGACCTAGTCATACGCTGCGCAGCTTTACAGATATAATCTCACCGAGCGGGCCCAGCATATCAATCCATCACACGGATGAACAAATCCCGCTCTTGATCACTCGCCCCGACTACTTCCTTCCAATACCCGAAAGTGTCACCCTTATTGTCGTGCGTATGAGACATGACGTTAGGTGCGATCAGCCGTATCTTTCAGAAGCAGCGACTTGATGTAATCTCACGGTCTTAGGAATAAGCTACCACGTTATAATCCTATTGCAGTGTTGAACTATCTGATACGATCCTAACTGCAATACTTTAGGTATTGTCCATCAAATTATTCTCCCAATAAAATGACTCCACCATCAACTGTTAATGCAACATGATCGGGAAATCACGATCATCCATTGACTGATGGACTAGTTTATCTAGAGGCTTAACTAGGGATTCTGGTTTGTTTACATACCACACGTGTATTAACAATTCTGATTAATAAAGTTATTGCATGGTATAAAACTATTTATAAACTTAAAGAGATAATGCAATAAATCTTATTATTTATTTGCCTCTAGGGCATATCTCCAACAGTCTCCCACTTGCACTAGAGTACAAATACACTAGCTGCATTTTCTATACCAATCATACAACCTTATCTTTTATAAGTGTTTATGATAATGCTTGCTCGTGGAAGAGGTTTCCTTCGGCCTGAACCTTTCATAACCGCAAGTTCTTTGCAAACCATTGATATCTCCTTATTTGATATCATCATGTTATCTTAATAACAAATATACATATTTGGCAACTAAGTGAGACTTTTGTTTCCCTGCGCTTACTCTGATCCAATATCAGTTAATTGCATTAAACATACTCAGTTTTAGAGAATACCTTTTCTCTACCAACTCTATGTACTTTTGCAGTATCTTTATACTTCTATATTTACCTAAGTGGATCCTGACATTCTATTGTCAGCCTAATGCCTTTTAGTTTATCCTATAACGACTTGATCCTTATTTCTTTGTCATTTCGGTTGATCCTTTTAACGCAACATTTGTTAAACTCGTCATCCTTTACAGATTTGAAATAACCACATATCCTTAGTTTCTTTTAAACTATGAAGGATAATTTTGGTTCCACTAATAGTGAATCACAAATTCATCTCAGTGTTTATTCTTCTTGTAAGAATATTAATCATATCTTTTCGAGTATATAATATGGTTAATGTGCTGTCACCCTATCATGGCATAGAAGTGCAGCCTGTTTTACAACCATGATTACTTTATCCAGATTTACAAGGACCAATATCCTCGTTACGTCTTATTCTGACACATCAGAATCTAATCTGGAAAAACACCTCGACTTCTTTAAAATGATCTATTCAAAACAGATGCTCACATTTTAAACATATATGATTTTATCGTAATTCAATAATTACTTCTAATTCATTTTCCTAGTACCTATCTATTATATGTCATTTACATATAAACACCTGACTAAGCTCCCACTCAAAATGTCAATTACATTTGAGATTGTGTAACTTGTAATGCTCCCACTCAAAATGTCAAACACATTTCATATTGTGTAGCCCACAAGCTCCCACTTAACAATATGTCACTTACATATTATTCCGGTAAGCTGTCCTACTCCCACTTAAATTATACGGATATAATTTCCTTCGATATTTCGGTCATAACCGAAATCCTTGATCATGTATCAATTCGAAAATTCCAAATACGATGTATTATACTTGTTAATACAAATCCAAAAGACTTAGGCATGTCTACATCCAATGTAGTCAAAACAATTTTGATTTTGTCAAAGACATTCTTCATGACAAAATTAGCTTTATGTCCTTCTCGCAGTTTCATTCTTTTCACACAACTTGTCATGTGAAAAATCAAGTAACCCTTTTACTTAATAAGATTCAAGCAACATTTACCAATACAATCTTGAATGCAACCTTTTGGATTTATGACTCTGTAGTCACAATTCGAATTTGGCATCACCCCAATTTCTTTGTATTTCGTAGGTATCCCTTGTTCTAGTAACAAGCTCATTAAATCATGAAATATTAATCTGTGACCGGACAGAAAATATTTTTTAATGCCTACTATTTATAAAAAGCTCCTTGCATGAAAACACCATGATCAAATATCATCATTTTTCATTTTCATTTGTGGAGTTTTGTTGTCGGATCAAATTCCAACAATATTTCTCTCACAAATCGAGTAAGGTCAATTACCCCTTTTAAGCTTTTCTTTATTTCATATCCTTTCTTGAAACTTGTTTTCAATGAATCACCAAGTTAGCAATACTAGTTTTGCCCTTGTTGGTGTTTACCATATGAAATATATTCATTCCTATGAATATTTTACAAAGAACTATTTCGTACATAGTTTCGTATTATCATATAATCTATAAACCATGACACACAACTTATTGTCGTTCATACGAATTTTGGGTGAAGACTTCAAAATAGGGAGTTTACTAATTCTAACGGAAAAACCTTCTACGTGATTTCTAAAATATTAAGAGATAATTTTTAGGACTATACTTTATTCAAAATAGAGTATGATTATAATGTCTACATCAACATGTTTGATTATGCATCATAATTTTGTGAACCGAATTTCACAAGTCCTTTTGTGAACCGAATTTTCACAAACCTTCATGATAAAATAAATCTTTAAAATCCTTGCTATTATAATCCAATTAATGACTTGATTTTACATCCTCCTTTTCTATCCGAAAAATCTTTCTTGATCAAATCAAATAATTTCAGATAATTGTATCTTTTAGTAAATACTTATTATTTACTTAGACATACAACAAAGGTTTCAATAATAATTTCCACTACACAATTTAATTTAACAATCATCTTGCATGATCTCAAATCAAATTTCTTCTCATATTGACTTATCAATATTTTCAATCATCACATTAGTATGCAAATACACAAGATCAAAATCCAAAATATTTGCAATAATATGAAAATTCGGTAGTGCATTTTATTATTGACTTAGGATATTTATTTTAACATTCAAATCCACTTTGCTATCAAAAAGATTAATGCATGAATAACTTATTCATAATCGAAATATGATCATAAGAAAACTTTATTCATAATAAAAACAACTTGCTTGTCTCTTACAAATATGAATAACTTGTCTCATCGAATAAGACATACTTATTACAATCACTCTCAAATTCGACTACAAAACTCTTATTCAAAACTACTAATCAAAACTTGATAACTATGGGCGTGAAACTCCTTGGCCATCAACTACTTTGCCTTGCCATCATTCCGCAGCATCATGTCGAACTCTGCAATTTTCCTGTTATATTCTGGTGCTGTTTCAATAAAACAGAACATAAGTATCAAATACTTTAATATCAACAAGTGTAAGAAATAACAATTATAACTTTGTATATCAAATATACCTTGCGTGTCATCTATTTCTCCTTCGATGGGTTCCACCTCCACATCTTTGATTTCGACCAGGAAATCATTGAAGAGGAGGAAATCACTCTTAAGTATATACTCATCGACAAGCTCCTCATAGCTAGGAGGTAGAGAACGCAACACCGCCTGTATTGCAAAAGTATCCGCCATCCAGTAATCGCATGTGTGTGAGATCATCGTGAATGTCAAACATCTTACACAAATGTGTCTCCAAGCAGGTATGTTCTTCCATCTTGAGTGAAAGAAACTTGTCCAGCTGCTTGTACTGCTCTTGCTTCATTCGGTTCAAGAACCGAACTTTAAGAGCACCTATCATCACAGCGGGTTCCATATGGCGAAACTCATTTTTCAGCTCATGATCCATGCAGACATACATCGTGATCTGAACACTCCTCCAGACCTCACGACGCTGACGAAAATCCTCTTTCGCCTCTGCACTTGCGGAGTCTCCTGGTTTATCTCCTAACAATTCTCCTATCACGTAAGAAATGTCGTTCTGGTAGAGGACGTCTTTCAGGTTTCTGTACCACGTCATGAAGTTGGATCCATCGTTCCGGAGACTTTCTTTTCTAATAAAATGGTTGAACTCAAGACTTTCTTCCTTAGGATAAGGCATGATCTACAAAGATAATTTGCAAAGACTAGGTAAGGCTAAGTTTATAAAATATGAGTTTATTTTATAATCACATTATCAAAATACACTCCACTAAGAGAATTATCCCTAAAAACTGTCTTAGTGATTACACGATCCCAATCCATTAAATTACCCCCTTCGATCGGGCGGGAACGTAACTTCAGAGGTAGGCAACGAATTACCAATCGCAACAATCATGCGACTCATGCTCGATCTTTCGATCACCCGTGTTCCGAGGCCATATACTGGTATATGCTAGGCTCGCCAATTTAACCTTAGTGTTTTCGCGTGTGCAACGTGGCTTACACCCACTGTATGCGAACGAAGAGACGAGTGTAGTGAAAAGGATCGAAACCCGACAACGTACCCCGTAACGTAGAACTTTATTGGTGGTGCACACTAAGGCAGAACACAATTTTGGTATTAAATTAGGGATCATCCTATTACGGCTACCGTTGTATATCTTTATATAAGCACTCAAATAGGATGCAAACACACAACAAACAATATCAAAATAATGTAATGAAGTGCGATATGACATGGCCGTCGCGCTCGGCCTTCACGGCGCCCTCCAATGGTGCTCCGAGTCTACGGTGCCACCTTTGCCTCCGATAACATAAACTTACCGTGACCATGTCATATTAAAATAGCCCCACTGCAAAACAAAGTTAGACGCTCTACTTTTATCTTTTGCAATTTTACGTGGCTGCTAGGGCTTTCGTGAAGAACCGTTTCTTACCTACGAACATACAACCACAACACGATTAAATAATTGTCTCTATTACACCCTTTTCAGGGCCCTCCATTGAAAATGCCATGCCGTCTAAAGAGAGAGAGACAGACACCCGCCAGCCGCATATATGGTACAAGCCATATGTTAGTTGCGGAACCAGTCTCGCGTAAGCGTACGCGTAAGGTCGGTCCGGGCCGCTTCATCAACTCAATGCCAACAACATTAGCAAGTGCACGCGAGAGGGTAACAATTACAGAATCGATGCCCACATTCAACATGTGTTCTAACCGTACCAGCAATACTACGCATAGATCGGCTCTGATACCACTGATGGGGTTCGTAGCAGAAAACAATAATTTTTCTAACTATCGCAACACCGAAACTAGCCAGGATCTATCTATCTAGTAATGCGGTAACGGAGAAGTCATCGGAAACATACCCTTGTAGACCGATAGCGGGAATTACGCTCCCGCACAAGCGTTGCCGATGAAGCCGTACGTAGCCGACCTCAAGGTCGCGGAGAACTTGGCGCGACGAAGAAGAAGGAGACGTGGCGATGAAAAGCTCCTAGTGCCAACTCGTGAGAGAGCAGCACCTCCGAGTACTCGCACACGTACGGACCTTGACGATGACCTCCGTGCTCCCCGATCCAGCCGGAATAGCGGAAGCGAGAACTTTGGGTGGAATCCCGCAGCACAACGGTGCGTTGCGGTTTATAGGTCTCCCGTATACGCTGTCCAGACTTGGGACCGCGCACGTCGAGAGATGGGGAGGGAGGAATTGGACTAGGGAGAAGCCTGGGCCAACCGGAATTAATTCCTGAATTTTCTGTGTATTTTTCCAATTAATCCGGGTCCCTATTTATTGGAGGAGAGGGGTTGCACCTCTCCTCAACTAGGCAATATGGAACTAAAGAGGAGAGGGGGGTGGTGCGGCTACCATCATGGGCCAGCCGCACCCCAAGCCCAGCCGCACCCCCTCTCATGGGGGGGAACTTCCCCTCTTGGGCCTCTAGGGCCCATTTAGGTGTAGCCCTTTTTTCTCCTTTTTATTTATTATTAAATTAATATAAATATATATAATTCCACAATTAATATATTTACATACTATTTAATCTCCCGTGACTCCGAAACAATTTCCGGATCACTCCGAACTTACTTCGGTCTCCCCGGAACTCTTCCGGTCTTCCCCGAAACTCTTCCGTTCTTGCCGGAACCTTTCCGAAACCTCCTATCTCTATACCTAAGCCACTCCGATGTTTCCAAAACGTTCTCCTAGCGTCGTCAAGACCTTAAGTGTGTTACCCTCGGTTCAAGAATACTCCGGACATGGTCGAGATCTTCCCGCCAATGACCGTCAGGGATCCCTGGATGACTATGACGGTCCCCGTGCATTCTAGAATAAATCATCCTTGAATCATCTTTGAACCGTTAACATGATATGGTCATTCCCTTTGTTCGTTGATACTTCCTTGTCCGAGATACGATCGTCAACATCCGATGTTGTGTTTTATCTCGTTACCGACAAGGTTGCTTTACTCGTTCCCATGAAATTATATCTCAATGACCTAGTCATACGCTGCGCAGCTTTACAGATATAATCTCACCGAGCGAGCCCAGCATATCAATCCATCACACGGATGAACAAATCCCGCTCTTGATCACTCGCCCTGACTACTTCCTTCCAATACCCGAAAGTGTCACCCTTATTGTCGTGCGTATGAGACATGACGTTAGGTGCGATCAGCCGTATCTTTCAGAAGCAGCGACTTGATGTAATCTCACGGTCTAGGAATAAGCTACCACGTTATAATCCTATTGCAGTGTTGAACTATCTGATACGATCCTAACTGCAATACTTTGGGTAATGTCCATAAATTATTCTCCCAATAAAATGACTCCACCATCAACTGTTAATGCAACATGATCGGGAAATCACGATCATCCATTGACTGATGGACTAGTTTATCTAGAGGCTTAACTAGGGATTCTGGTTTGTTTACATACCACACGTGTATTAACAATTCCGATTAATACAGTTATAGCATGGTATAAAACTATTTATAAACTTAAAGAGATAATGCAATAAATCTTATTATTTATTTGCCTCTAGGGCATATCTCCAACAACATAGTCGGTCCAAGGTAACACTATAGGATTACACCACTATTCAATACAAAATCTCGAGAACCTCCTTTACAAACAGAAGTAGGTCTCGTGCAAATGAAACTCCCGAAAGACTCAATTCGAAGCACTAAGCTGGATACCAGCTCTAATTCTAACTCCTAATCCACTACTGCTGTGGTCACAGCCCTAATCCATCCATCTGGAATCTCCGTGTCAAGAGTTGTTTTCCTCCATCCAATTATAGCCGTCTTGTCCATAGGAATTGTTGTCGATGTGTCCACCGTTGCACTGTTGTCGCCACTCATCCGTTGGCAAGTAGAGGTTGACTCTTTCAGGTCCACTAGGTTGATTTGATTTCTCGTCGAAGATCTCTCCAACATTGCTATGGATTCCTATCCTTCCTCTGCTGTCTCCAATAATCTAAGCAGGTGATCAACGGAGGAAAGGGTGAGCGACACGAGCGTTACTCAGCAAGTTCATATAACAAGAATAAGGTGTTTTATGCACTAGCTACCATCCATACCAAAAGGTCATGGATGAACATGCATATCTTTGTAAAACATTTTTAGGAAAAGATTTATTTTATCTTCAGAAAACTATGCCCGTCATCCATTCACAGGTGCTAGGGCTTCATGGAGCCACCTTTCCTGCAGCGTTCGCAGCTCCTTCCCGGAACAGGGAGTAACATGTCACACTTTTTTACACTCTGCAGAGGTGCGTTACTTTACCCATAAGAGATCAACATCATGTTGCACAACCAGGCGTACTTTCCTGTCCACACTTCCTATGGTGTGGGGCCCGATTGTTGATCCAAGCCATTCGCCGTGCTTCTCCAACAACCCCGCATGCCCACCCTTTTGTAGGTCTGTCCTCCCCTATATCTTTTGGTAGACTGTTTCGGACCGAAGTCCTCCCTATACCAAACAGATAGATTGTTCCAGTCAACCCCTACAATCCATCATAGACCCCAGAAACCGTGGGAATTAAGGGATCCCACCCATGTGCATGTAGTCCCGCAAGATCTACAGCCTACGGAACTGGCAGTCCGTTGACATAAGAAAGGGAAAAGATCACAGATGACTTTCCTGTCCTATTCGAAGTCTCATGGTCAACGCTTCATTTACGGCGCAAGAACACTGACGGCATTGGTTATTAAATCCTAGATAATACTTTCCCGTGCAAATGGAACCTCCACCAACCACATCATACCATGGTTCCATCTGCTAGCCAACAATATATATATAGCAATTCACATCATTCGAAAATAGGTTTTACTTTTTTATGCAATGATAAACCATAGTATTTTGCATTTACTTTGATAAACATAATCAAGTAGGACATGAGCAAGAGTGAACTTGCCTTTTTGACTGCAAGATTATGCAGCCAAGGTCTTCGATACAATAAAGACTCCAAAATCTGGAAAAAGCGTCATTGGTCCGGTAAGGACTAATGTTTGAAGAAGCAATATGCTATTATGCATAAGTATGAGATGCATCGCTTTAAACCACGTAGCTAACTCTCGATGGTTGAGGTTGTTTGAGTTTGGTGATTACTTTTAGATTTGTTTTGTCTTCAAGTTTACTTCACCAGAAAGATGAATGTTAATACTCTATCTTTAAAGTACCATGTTAAGCATAAGAATAAAGTAAAACAACATCATGGTACTAAATGGTTGTTTTAGGGTTGGTTAACATCTTTATGTTTGTAAGGTATATATATTGACTTAAATTAATTAAAGGAAATGGTGTAGTATTATTATTCATGAATACAAAAAGAATAACTTTTGAAGAAACAAATAATGTATACTTTTGTTGGTATCATACCATAAGGGTACTTGTTTTAGTTAATTGATGGTATATTATTAAATATTAATAGTAATTACTTATGTGTTTTTATTTAAGAAATAAGATAATGTTTATTTACATTTAGAAGAAACACAACAAAGTAGTCTCATAATATGATGAAATTATTAATTTGGATTGATGACCTAATTGAATATGATTAACACAAACTTAACTAATTGTTAAAGATAATAATAATTATCAAATTTTAATAAATGGAAATCTTATTTTTTTAAGAGTTAAGAATGACATAGAATATTCAATAATGATGAAATAATAGCATAACTATTTCTTAAGTTTGTAGATTCATTTATTATTATTGATTTATTATTTGACAATTATTTTCCTTATGGAAAATTTCATTTTGATTATCCATTTTTTGAATTACAAATTATTCATGTCCACACAAATTATATAACATTCCATAATTAAAACATATATTCAAATTTAAGTTTACACATGTGAAATAATTTAAATGAAATTGAAATGCATCCAAAATACATTTCAAATAAATTCCATATTTAAACTAATAAGTGATTAGTTGTTTAAATTTTTGGATGATACAATTTTGGTCAAACAAGTATTTTATTTATATTAACAACTAAATTCTATTTTTCTGATTGTTTTGATATATTATTTGTGTTATTCTAATTTAATATGGAATAGTTAAGAATTTCCAAAGTTTAGCAATTTTAAACAATTTCTGGAATTTATTGTCTAAAGGAAAATCAGGAAGTATTTTGATTGGCTGGCTGACGTCAGTATGACGTCAGCAATGGAGTCAACTCCCTGCCGAGCACGAACTCGACGAACGCGGGCAAATTAGCGAGCGCGAGTGGGCGTACTGGACGCAGCGCGTCAAGGGAGACCAGATGGCGGCGGCGCCGCTCGCGAATAGCTCACCACAAGCACGATGGATGGCTCGGTCAGGAACGGCGTGGACGGACGGTGACGCATCCGTGATCGACAGCCGGCGGCCGGAGTTGTGGAAGACCACGAGATTCTCCACGTCCCGAGCTCCACCGCTCACGAAACTCCACGAGGGGCACGAGGGAGCCACGGCGAACCTCCAGAGAAGCTCAGTGCAGCACGGCGAGGTCGGAATCGGCGACGATCGACGGCGACCCGAGAAGCTAGGGTTAGGGTTTGGGGAAGAAAATGGCGGCTAGGGTTTCCAGGCGGCGGCGGAGGGGTTCTTATAGGCCTCCAACGGTGGTTGCGCATCACGGCGCATCCAAGGTGACGGACGACGCACGCGCGGACAGCGCGACGGCGAGGTCGCGAGGTTGAAGACGGCTCTGACCATTTTGCAGAAACCCCCCTGGGTTTCTAGTAAATAGCAAGAACAGTTGAAACAGGCCCCTGGTTCCTGTTTTAAGTGATTTGAGGACTTATTTGTAACAGGAATATTTACAGGAATGTCCTGGAATGTTTAAAATTGCACAAACAAGTTTATTCCAGTACTGAAAATTGACTATTTGGAGTATTTTGAATTCAATTAGTATTTGGAATATATTTGTGCTTATTTAAATTTATTTCCTATTATAAGATGTATAGAATTTCACAACAATTTTATTTTGAACTTGGAACTTAGTTTGTGTATTTAAATTCATTCACCATTTAAAGTAATTTGAGCATGTTTGGATTTATTTCATTTAATCAGTTTTGTTGTTTATGACTTCTATTTTTATTATGCATTATTTTGTTCTTAGCAACAAGAAATATATTGCTTGGTTGTTTATTTGTGAATACTTGTCATTTTCAAATACTAAAGATAATTCCTTGATTGATTTCAACTCTAGAGAGATATAAATATTCAATCTTGTGTTTTGAGTGTTTTATAAATTCCTGGGCAACACCAAATTGTTGTCCGACAATATAAACATGATTTGATCCTTGTGATGACTTCAAAGAGTATACACAGTGTTTCAATTCAAATTCATGCCAAGCATGATATATTTTCTTGGTGTCTTTAACTTGTGATCCCTGACAACTAAAGCATGTGAAAACATGATCAAATGTCTGTGGACGCACAAATTACAATTGTCCTGCTTGTGATCGGGTCTTATGGTAAGATAGATGAATAGAATGATGAGAACAGAATCTTGCTTAATTCCATAGCTCATTCTGATGATAAAAGGATGATATACTCCTTTGATAAAAATAGATGATCTTGTTTCTGTGGAAGCAAGTTGCTAAAACAATTGCTGGCTAAGTAGTTGATGCATGTAAAATGCATACATGAATTTTGCATTATTTTTACTTATTCCAGTCATATTTGCATCATATAAGGGTTATATCACTGTTTTATAATGATTTTGGGAATATTTGGTATGTTTCCTATTTTTTATGGAATTAACCCTGCACAGGCAGAAAACCCCATTTCTATATTTTAATGTTTCAGGGACCCAAACGACGTCCAAATGACCTGGAAATTTACGAGCATCAGTTTTTTGGAAGGAACAAAGCGTGGGAGCGAAGGAAGCAAACAAGCGGAGGCCCGAGGGCCCAGATGAGTGGGCCCACGCGGCCCATGTACTGGCCGCGTGGGACCCCCCCCTTGGCCCTTGGAGCTCCGTTGCCGTCGATCTTTCCTCCACCGACTCGGTTTTGACCTAAAACCGCCTATAAAAATAGTCCCCCCGACGTTCTCTGGAAGGAGCGCCGCCGAAACACAGAAACCACGAAACAGAGACCTGGAGTTGCAGATTGGAGGGGGAAAACTCCGACGAGGCGCTGCCGGGGTGGTTTCCATCTTCTCCAACGACTTCTCCACGGTCTCCATGATGAAGGGGGGAGTAGTCCACCCCTGGACCTTGGGTTTGTGGTGGTAACTTGATCTAATCTCTCTATGTATGATCATTGTTGGAGTCCATATGATGTGCCTTGCATAAGTATGGATCTATCTATGTAATTCTTATGGTGGATATTGTGGTATGAGATGATTTGTTATACATTTACCGTTGTGTTGGAGCTTTTATGATTTGTCATACTTTGGAGATATTCTATGATGCATGTGATGGTTTGATTTATGCATAATGCCTTGTTTATCCTTGTCATCAGGTGATTGACACCACCAAGTGTGGATAGATGAGAGAGATGTGGTCATGCACACGAATTATGAATCATTGCACTAGTGTTTAGAATATTGTCCATTATGAAGTATGATGTATGTAGGTACGGGATGGCCGATGTGACACGGCATATGTATTGAGTGACATGTGAAATACAACCCAACATCCTTTATTTGGGGTAAAAAGGAAGAGTATGATGTGAGAGTGACAGCAACCACGCTAGCCTTGCGAGGGTGACCTAGCAATACAAATGGGTACTTCTTTCAACTATGTGTTTTAGGACATATAGCCGTCATAAAAGCTACCATTAAAACATGACAATTGTGTGTACTTTATCTATAACATGATAATCACCGTAGATGAGAGAGAGAGGATTAAGTGAACCCATGAACCCATGTCCATTGTTCCTATAAGAGAAAACCTTTGTCTTGTCCTCTTGCATTGAAGAGGATTGGGACACTTTTACATTCTTGTTTTGTTTCATTAAACTTCCATCCATTAAATCAACCATCTTGTTCTTTAAACCTGTTTAGTGCATAATCAACTAAAACTTGTGACACTTTAGTTGTAGGGAATAGATAACTTTTCTTCTTGCTCCTGCGGATCGATACCCTACTTCCACATTGAGAGGTGCTACAGTGATCCCCTGCTCTTGGGTGTTATCAGTAGTCCATGTGGTTTCATTTACCACATGTCCAGATTTATCTCCTCATGAGAATAAATTCTTGAACAAGCTAAATGGCTCTTGTCACTGGATGAACTTGTGAACTCTCTTTGTGGTTGGGTCCATTCACATGACTTTGAGAGTTAACTCATGTGATTGCTGAATATGGTTAGTAAATAATTGGCTTTCTAATTTGGCTTTACTTTCACCTTGGTAGTAATATCCTTGGAGAAATACAACGTATTATCCGTCCTTTTGTTTATTTGTATATGACACTCAATTGTGTATGCATACAAAAGTGATTTGTTAACAAGGTTGCAAAGCTTGTCACCAAACTACTTCTATATAACACAAACACTGGAATATCACACTATTACTAGAGAAGTTAATAAGAATAGATGTTGATATTGGAGTTTCCAAATACTTAGTGATGGACTGGCATAGTGCTTCTGTGCACATCTAAGAAATCCTTCTTCATAATCTTCTTGTTGATCTTTCTCCTTTCTTGTGTTGCCTTCTCTTGTAGAATGAATTTGAGAGGATTGGGAGATAAGAAGATAAGATAGTTTTGATAGAATAAGTAGATCTAGATTAAGATTTAGTTTAGTCTTTTATCCTCCTTCCAAATATTCTTTTCTTTTCTTTAAGATATGTACTTAGTCATACTCATCATTTGATTTATAGTTTCTTGTATTATTTTCTTGTAACCAAATGTTTGAGAGTTTAGATAAGACAAGATTTTGAAGTTTATAACACTCATGTTGATGACTAAGTCTAATCCACCAACATCAGCAAAACCTCGATGTAAGTTTCACAAGTTGGATTCTAAGTTTTTAGTTACTCGTCAAACTAACGGCATTCTCAACTAGCCTTTCGAGTGGTGGTTGAACACTCTATGACTTTGTTGAAAAAGTTTTAAATTTTCCCGTAATTTCAGATGCATGCTATGCAAATGCACAAATTTAATTTAGCCCCTTTCTACTCTATAACTACGGGTCATTACATTCATGGAGGGAGCCAGCAGTGGCGGAGCTTGCCAGGGGGGCAAAATAGCATATATTAATTTCTGGGGGGGGCAAATCACACAAAACAACACAATTATAAGCTCTATCAAAAAAAAATCCTTCCTACATGTGTAAATCATGGGGGGGGGGGGGGGGGGGGGGGGGCATGTTGTTTAGGTTCATAGTAACACTAACTTAAATTAGTACTACTTCTGAGCTACTGATTTGGAATTCCCGTTAGCTTTTGGTAATTTGGTGTTGTAGAGAATGTACTAGGCCTTGAATGTCTACAAATAAATGCGTGGAGTTGGTAGTTTTTTCATGCCCGCAAAATTGTGATGTCAATATCTCTTTTTTTTGAAACTCGAACGGATGGATGATGATGACGACTGCGGGTGTCATCGTACTAGAATTATTTGTTCACTGTAATCTCGAAGCTAGCGTTCGAATTTTAGTTGTCAGTTCTAGCAAGAATTGGAGCCTAGATTCTTCTTGTTCGAACTTGCAGTACCAGTTACTTCTTCAGATTAGTAGTTCCAGGAAACCACAGCCCATGCAGCCATGTATACGATGTTGTTACTGAAGTTTGCTCATGTGGACATGCATCTATCAGTGTAGAAGAAAATGGAAGCAGTTTGGCAGCATCAATCACATTTTATGTTTTGAAACTAAAAAATAGTCACATTTCTTTTGGAACTACAAATTCCTCACATACATGTACTCCCTCCGTTCGAAAATACTTGACACGTATGTAGTAGCATTTGCAACACTCCCCTGAAGAGAGAGATTTATTCAGATGTAACAGATTCCGCCAGATCAGACATAATGAAGTAAATCTGGAGGAGTCGCAAACCAACTTTCCGTCACCATCAAAGTGCAAGCAAACTTTGCACAAAGATGAGTCGGTGCATTGGCAGTTCTAGATACATGGTGTAAATGAAAAGATGAAAAGTAACACGCTAGCAATTTCACCGCAAAAAAAAACACTCCCTGAAGAAGAAAAAAAAAAGTGGATTTCATTTGCAACACTTTTTTTTTTGAGAAATTTGCAACACATAAACGGGGGTGGCTCTGGCCTCGTTCGGTTTTCGGCCTGCTGGAACTGGGCCGTGTCTGGGCCGGGACTCTCACAACAATGCCGGGCCCATTGCTACCCTTCGCGGAGCAGCGGAGGCAGATGACGACGGCGACGGCAAGCTCCTCCTCGCCGGCTCATCGGCGACCCCCTCCGTCTCCGTGGGTAACACACCTGCATCACCCCTTTCCCTGGCCCCTTCATAGCTCTGCAGGCAGCATCCCCAGTGGGTCGCCGGCGGCACGGTTGGCAAAAAAGAGACGGCGAAACCTTGGCCGTCGAGTTCCGTTCATATCAATGGTGCTGAGTGACGACGAAGCTAATTCGATATCCATCGAGGGTCGAGGGAGGGAAATCGGCCGCCTTCGTCTTCTCCGACTCCGGTCGACCCGCTGGTCCCCTTTGTCGATTTCGTCGTTCCGGCTGGGTGAGCTACATTCCATCTAGCACTGTACTAGTATTAATTACCTTTACCAGCTTCAGAATGCACAAGCAATCATTTCCATCTTGTTCACTACGCCATCGATCGAGCTTAATTTGTTTGATTCATTAGGCTCTGCACATCATGGATGGCAGAAAGTGGTTACTGCCTTACTGGGAGGACTACCCTGAAAAATTATCCTTTTTTTCTAGATGAAAATTGTACTTGCTTGCATACAATTGAACGATCTGGACGTCCACAGAAGGTCACTATTAGAATGCATCAGCCATAATTTTTCTCAGAGAGATCTTGTTTAGTTACCAAAAACAAAATTGCTGGAGGTCATGGCTACCAAAAACTGGTTGCTGGGGGCTTGCCTGTTTTTTTTTTTTTTTTCTCCAGGCAGACGTGAGGCTGACTGCCCAGCATATAATTCTTATCTGTTGGCTCATTCAAGTTGGGCATATAATTCAACGACCCAAGCATTGACTTTGCAAAGTCACCCATGGATCTGCCATGTTTTTTTCCGGTATGAAAGAAGCCCCCTGTGTATTTAATTGCTAACTGCATCCCACGACCACACCTTCACATGCCTGCTCCGGCTCTCAATTTGTTGGCTTATTCATTCAAGTTAACACTCATTTTCTTATGCAAAAGAGAGTCTTCTAGTATGATGTCATGGATGGCCATTCGAATAGTTAAAAGGCAATGGAATCAACAAATTGTGTCTCGTCCTTTCCGTCCTTGAAGATGCAGCCACGATCCTTTTCTTCCTTGAAGATACTCCTGTCAATTTGTTGGCCTATTCACTCAAGCTGACACTCATTTTCTTATACAATTTGTTGGCTTATTCGAATCGTTAAAAGGCACTGGAATCAGCAAAGTTGCTTCTCATCCTTTTCTTCCTTGAAGATGCAGCCGCCAAACTAGCCTAATTTGATTAGAATAAAACCTTCTGTCAACGCTATTAAAGGATCCATCAAGGCCTCTCCCTAAGTACGCGCACATACCTGCTGCTACCTGCCAATCCACAAAACTCAAACCTCACAAACCAATTGCCCTGCCTCGGTGCACTGACGGGATGGAGACGGCGGTGTCCATGGCGAGCTGGCTCGTCGGCAAGCTGCTGGATAAGCTGTCCGATGATTTGGTTGCCGCGTATGTGGGCAGCCAAGAGCTCGGCCTCAACTCCGACAAAATCAAACAAGACCTGATGTACACGCAAGCACTTCTGCATGCGGCCCAGGGATGGACGAAAACAACCTAGGGCTCAAGGGGCTGCTGCAGCAGCTCGCCACGAAGGCTGGCGAGGCCGAGGATGCCCTCGACGAGCTCCACTACTTCATGATCCAGGATAAGCTCGACAATACACACCATGCCACGCCATTTTTGGGCGGCGACGTCCAAGAAAAGGTTAAACATGGTCGTAGTGCCGCTCGCCACACTCTTGGTAACTGGCTTTCAAATCTCTCTTGTTCATCCAGAAAAGATGATGTTTGTGCTGCTGCTATTGTCGTTACTGATAACCCACAAAGCAAAGCCAAGATTGATAGTGCTAATGGTAGTGGGCATGTAGATCACTTGGAATTTGATAGAGTAGCCATGTCCAAAAAAATCAAGTCAGTGATTGAGGTGATACACTCCAAGTGCCTTTATGTCGCTGACTTGCTCAAAATTCCAAACGATAGCAGCACAACAGGCACAGTAGTCACCATAAAACAGCTTGTCATGGGATCAACAACAGAACCAAATAAATTGTATGGAAGGAGTATCATTTTTGAGAGAACCGTAGAAGATATCACCGGTGGCGCATATTATAGCGAACCCCTTTATGTTCTTCCTATAGTTGGTCCGGGGGTATTGGAAAGACAACTTTCACACAACACTTGTATAATGATAGAAGGACTCAAGAGCACTTCTATGTTAGGGTTTGGGTCCGTGTTTCAACTGATTTTGATGTGCTTAAGCTCACACAACAGATCCATAACTGCATTCCCGCAAGTAAATATGAGGACAAGTACACTGCTAATGGAGCAACCAATTTAGATCAGCTTCAGATATCTATTGCACATAGATTGAAGCATGTAAGGTTCTTAATTGTGTTGGATGATATATGGAAATGCGATAGTGATGCTGAGTGGAGCAACTTCTTAGTTCCTTTCACAAATGGGGCGGGCAAAGGCAGCATGGTTCTAGTCACAACTCGATTTCCAGAAATACAAGAAAGGGTGAAGAAATCAACTATTCCAATAAACCTGCAAGGTTTGGAGAATGATGAGTTCATGAGTTTTTTCAAGCGTGTGTATTTGGTGAAAATAAACATGATCAGCAATACAGTGAATTAACTGATATTGGAAGAAAGATTGTAGAGAGATTGAATTGTTCGCCATTAGCAGCCAAAATAGTTGCTCAGTTACTGAAGAAAAATCTTTCTTGGGAACATTGGAGGAAAGTTCTTGAAAACAATGAGTGGAATAATCAGACAAGTAGTGATGACATTATGCCAACCCTGAAAATTAGTTATGATTACCTTCCTTTCCACCTGAAACAATGTTTTTCTTATTTTTCCCTTTTCCCTAAAGATCATAGGTTTACAAATTTGGAAATTACTCGTTTTTGGACAGCAATAGGCATAATAGACTCTAGCTGCAAAAATAATAATTGCTTTGAACAACTAGTGGACAGTGGTTTTCTCATGAAGGAAATGGATGGTCTGGAGGATCAGTATTATGTTATGCATGGTTTATTGCATGATCTATCTCAGAGTGTTTCATCACAAGAATGTATAAATATAAGTAATGGTTTTAGTTTTAGCATAGAAAACATCCCGCAGTCAATAAAGCACTTGTCCATCACAATGGAAGATGCATATGGTGCAAATTTTAGGAATGAAATGACTAAACTGAAGAGCACGATAAATATTAGAAATTTGTGGAGTTTGATGATTTTCAGAGAATATGAAGAACATACCACTGAGATTTTAATGGACACCTTCAAGGAAATAGAGGGTCTACGTGTCCTTTTTATAGTAATGAACTCTCCAAACTCCTTGCCAAAAAACTTCTCAAAACTTCTCCACCTACGATACCTAAGAATTAGATCCCCCAAACATTTAGAAGTGACTTTACCGAGTACACTACCAAGATTTTATCACTTGCTATTCTTAGACCTACAAGATTGGCACGGTAGTTCTAGTTTGCCTAATGACATTAGCCGCCTTGTCAATTTATGCCATTTCATTGCTAACAAAGAACTGCACTCGAATGTTCCTGAGGTTGGAAAGATAGAGCATCTAGAGGAGCTAAAAGAGTTCCATGTTAAGAAAAAGAGTGTTGGTTATGAACTGGAAGAGTTGGGGAAGTTGATTGATCTTGGAGGAGAACTGTGTGTACGTAATTTGGAAAAGGTTGCTACCAAGGAAGAAGCTAGTAAAGCCAAATTGGTTTTCAAAAGGAATCTGAAAAAGTTGACACTAGTTTGCAGAAGAGGGCAACCCATTGCGACTGATGTTGTTGATGGTCTCCAGCCACATGATAATCTCAAAGAACTTGTCCTTAAAGGTGATTATGCATTTCCGAGCTGGTTGTGTCGTGACATGACCATTAAGAATTTGGAGTCTGTCACTCTAGATGGTGTTTGTTGGGGCAATATTCCACCTTTGGGCACCTATCATATCTCAACATACTACGGTTGAAGAATATAACTGGCATGCGTCTTATAGGGCCTGACCTTAGTTTCATGCACCTGAAAAAAGTTGAGTTTAATAACATGCCAGATCTTGAAGAGTGGGTCATGGGACCTAACTGCTCTCAGTTTCCGAAGCTTGAAAGCATCAAGTGCAGTGAGTGTCCTAGTTTCCGTACACTTCCTTTTTTGTCGGAGCAGCTTCTCCAAGGAACACACTATCCCACTCTGTCTGAATTTGTTATATTTGAATGCCGCAAGTTGTCCCTTCCACCCATGCCTCATACTTCCGCACTAACACATTTTGAAGTGGGTTATAGTGTTAAGGCCATTCGGCCGAGGTCAGTGAGGCGAGTTTGGTCTGTGCGTCTCACAAAAAATAGATTGGTTTTGTCAAGCTATGAACGTGCATTAGCATTCCACAATATGGGGAAACTAGAGAGTATCGCATTTACAAATGGATCGAAAATCCCATGGGCAGACCTCCAAAAGCTAACTTCTCTAAGGAACCTTTTGATCGAGCGAGATTCAAGCATGTGGTCAAGCATGTGGTCAAGCGAGTCAATGGCTCTCCTCTCAACCCTCACGTCCCTCACCAGTATAGCACTGCTGAATTGTCACAAGTTTACAGTGGATGGGTTCAACCCTCTCATCACAGTCAACCTCAAGGAATTGACGATCTATAACTATCATTCTGATTCTATAGCAGCGGATCTGTTGTCAGAGGTTGCAAGGATCAAAGAATTGTTGCCACCAGGCTCCTTCCACCAATTGACAACACTCTCTGTGGATAGCATCTCAGCGGTGCTCGTTGCTCCCATCTGCAGCCTCCTCGCTGCCACCCTCCACACATTACATTTCTGTTATGATGAGTTTGTCAAAAGCTTGACAGAAGAGGAAAATAAGGCGCTCCAGCTCCTCACCTCCCTCCAATCCCTAAAATTTCTTAGCTGCCCGGGTCTACTCTCTCTCCCTCAAGGGTTACACAGTCTTTCTTCTCTCATGACACTAGAAATCCACCGTTGCCCTAAAGTCCGATCGCTATCGCTTCCCAATGGTGGCCTCCCCACCTCACTGCAACTGCTGCGTGCAGAGCATTGCAGCGCCGAGCTACGGGAGGAAATGAAGATACTACAAGCAACAAACCCAGCTTTACGGCTGGTATACTGATCCTAGCCCATGGTAACAGGTAATTCTTATCACTTTCCTTCATTTTCTCGAGGAAATCGACCCCGTAATATTTGTAATACTAACTTGTGAAACCTGTCAGGTGTGTAACTTGTCCCCACAGCATAGACCCATCGATCTATACTCTCATTGAAACTGCAATGTATGTGTACATACGTAATTTGTGAATCCTGGATACATGTCATGTGGCATGTACACGTCCTGTCAGCCCGGCCATCTGCAGGTTAGTACATGATTTATGTGATCTCGTTCGACCATGGTGCTAATTAAGCAGAAGCCGCTTTGGCTATCTATATATACATTTTTATTGCTTCCCTTTATATGGCGTGGCATGCATCATTCTGGTGTTTTCGCATTTTACACTTGCAGCTACCCGGCCTAGCTTGTATTTATTTCTTATACAGAGCTTCCTTTCCTATGCAGCTATATGTTGTCTCTCATACTACACCGGATGTACTGGCATCTGAAACAGAGTACTGCAGTTTGCATGTAGCACTGCATATATGCATGCTAAATTTCAAAGACTAAAGCGACAACCGACTGATCGATGAACCTGGAGGTGAATGCCTATGTTTTTCCTGACATAGTTGTTATGTATGTATGGTTTCTTATTTCCAGTAGGATGGTTATTCTAACCTTCATGTTATGGAAACGTTGCAGGCCTTGGATCATAGCTAGATTATGTGTGTCACTTCCTTGAGAGTATTGGACAGTATATTCACTTGTGCGCACATTTCCTGCCTTGAGTCCTTGTGGTCGCACAGCTTGAATTTCGTGAGGTTAACAATTTGGGTGGAAGAGCATTTAATCCCCGATCTGGTATGTTCATTGTCTAAGCAGTTTTAGATCATAAGAGTGCTTCTGAATGTAGGAGCACGCCTTCTTTGATGTACTCCTTTTAATAGTTCAATGCAACTGATGTTTCCTTAGTCTTGTGCCGGAATATCTCAACTGCCAAAGTTTTACATCATAAGAGTGAATCTTGTGCAGACTGCATCTTATGGTGATGTCTCACTGGTTCAAAGTTTCAGCCCCTATTTAGCAGGTTCACCTGTTGACCAACTCAAAGTAACATATTGAGCATTTATATTTCTGAGTTCCCTTTACCTTGCTCAATTTTCTGACCTCGTATTTATCACTGCCATTCTGCAGAACAATTTACAGCCAACAGTTAACTTAGAAGCTGGCATTCAGAACTTGGTTGTCTTGACGGAGCTGAGCAGTTCTGCATCGGACCACTCAAATGGTAATTGCATCCGGTGGTGACTCGTGTGATTAAAGAAGTTACATTTTCTGTGGTTAGAGTCGCATGATCGATGATTTAGGTTTTTGGTACTGATTTGTTTCATGTATGTGTTGGCATCACCGTGCAGGCCTTCCCCTCCCTCTCGACTCTGAGGAGGATTCAAAATCACTGTAGTCTCGCCTGCAGGCGTTGGGGGCGAGCCTCCTCTCCTCCACCACCATGCATTCCCAGCCTCGGCCACCGCTCCTGCTCGGGCGCCTCGCCGCCTTCTCCTCTCTCACATCTTCCCGGCCAGCTGCAGTCCACAGTCACCACGTCTGCCGGCCATTGAAGCTCTCGAAGCGACACAAGTCACGTTTACACATCATCATTCTAGAATTCATCGCTAGAGTTGAACTTTATTTCTCAGCTCCAACAAGAACTGGCGTGCATAAATTCTTCTTCTTGTCGGAACCTGCGGCATTGTGTGTCCAGATGCATCATCACACTGTAATTGTCCATTCAATCTTGCCCTGTACATGAGCTCCAGGAGGCCACATTCCCATGCGGCACTGCAAGACAGTGTTTTGAGCGATCACCTTCTTCTTTTACTTTGCCACTGAATTTGGTCATGTGGACATGAACAGTGTAGCATAACAAGAACAGAGAGGTGCCTGAGAGCATCTCATTCGTGGTTCCTAAGACCTAACATGATTCATACAGTTTGTGGTCACCAAACCACTAAGCAACCAGCCTTTTACCCTGCCTTCTTTGCCGTTTTGATATCTCAACCCAAAGCAGTTTGCAGAAAGTGGTCACATTCAAATCGATATTTCGTTTTGAAATTTCATGTTCACATCGACCATTTGTCACAAAAAAGGCTTTAAGGAATCAAAGAACGAGATTAGCCCTGGCTGGTTTGGTTGGGCCCCACTGGCGTGCCAACAAAGATAAACCTGGGCTGAATACGGGCTGGGCCGCGCTACTTTCACACACAAAATCCGCACCGCGCCTCCAGCGTGCGCACGGCCGCGGCGCTCACCGTCACCGGCGACACCCTCACCTTGACCCTTCGAGTCTCCCTCGCCGCAATGGTGTTTACGGCGAATTTAGTTTGACCATCGCCGCAAGGGTCGAGGGAGATCGACCGCCGTGGTGCATGGAAGGTCGCCGTGGTGCTGAGCATCTCCGTGCACACAAGGTCACTGTTAGAATGCTTCGGCCATCATTTTTCCTCTTGTTCCCAAGGAGCCATCGGATCACACCACCACTCACATGGCATTGCGATTCGAGTGCTTGTGGCCATGTGTGGTTAATGTTCTGCAGTTCTGGGGCTAGCCTGAATTGATTTTCTTTTTCTCCAGGGAGGCAGACGTGGCTAGCACACGCTGACTGCGACGGGGACGAGGACTCGTCTGGTATGTATTTCTATCTGTTGGCTCATTCAAGTTGAGCATCTAATTGGATGTCGGAATCATTGACTTTCCAAAGTCCGATTCGATCTGGTATATATTAGTACATCTGTAAGAAAGAAAGAAACATGACCAAGCCCTTGCGTATTTAATTGTTCAGTTATAACTGCATCCCACGACCAGCGTCCACATGCCTGTCTCCAGGTCCAGCCTCCTGACAATTTGTTGGCTTATTCATTGAAGTTGACACTCATTTTCTTATACAGAAAATAATCTTCTTGGAGACACCACACAATGTCAAGGATGGCCATTCTTGTACGGAAGAATCACACAAGCATCTTCGCTTACTTTGCCCATAAGAATCACTGCGACGGGGACGGGGACGAGACTCGTCCTGCAGGTACGTATTTCCATCTCTTGTCTCATTCAAGTTGATCATATATAATTGAACAACCGAAGCATTGAATTTCCAAAGTCACCGATCCATCTGCCAAACATTTTCCAGCATGAAAAAGCCCTTGTGTATTTAATTGTTCGTTACTAACTGAATCCACCGACCAACTTCACATGGCTGTCGGCCTCGTGTCAATTTGTTGGCTTAGTCATTCTAGCCGACATTCATTTTCCTAAGAAAAAGGGAGGGGAATCTTCAAGGACGGCCATTTCGAATAGTTGAAAAGGCACTGGAATCAGCAAAGTTGCGTCTCGTCCTTTTCTTCCTTGATGAAGATGCCGGCACGATCAGATGGAACCTAGCTTTATTTGATTAGAATAGAACCTTCTGCCAACACTATAAAAGGATCCATCAAGGTCTCTCCCTAAGTGCGCTCACATACCTGCTCAATCCACCAAACTCAAACCTCAAAAACCAATTGCCTGCCTCGTCAATCCACCAAACTCAAACCTCACAAAACAATTGCCTGCCTCGTGAATCCACCAAACTCAAACCTCACAAACCAATTGCCTGCCTCGGTGCCCTGAGGAGATGGAGACGGCCGTGGGCGTGGCGAGCTGGCTCGTCGGCAAGTTGCTGGATAAGTTGTCCGATGACTTGGTTGCCTCGTATGTGGCCAGCCAAGAGCTCGGCCTCAACTACGATAAAATCAAACAAGACCTGATGTACACGCAAGCACTACTACATGCGGCCCAGGGGAGGGACGACAACAACCCTGGTCTCAAGGGGTTGTTGCAACAGCTCGCCAGGAAGGCCGACGAGGCCGAGGACGCGCTGGATGAGCTCCACTACTTCATGATCCAGGACAAGCTCGATGGCACGCACCATGCGACGCCGTTTCTAGGCGGTGACATCCAAGAAAAGGTTCGACATGGTCGTAGTGCCGCTCGCCACACTCTTGGTAACTGGCTTTCAAACCTCTCTTGTTCATCTAGAAAAGATGATGTTTGTGCTACTATTATTGCCGTTACTGATAAGCCACAAAGCAAAGACAAGTTTGATAGTGCTAATGGTAGTGGGCATGAAGATCACTTGGAATTTGATAGAGTGGCTATGTCCAGAAAAATCAAGTCAGTGATTGAGGTTACACACTCCAAGTGCCTTCATGTCTCTGACTTGCTCAAAATTGCAAACGATAGCAGCACATCAGGCATAGTAGTCACCATAAAACGGCTTGTCATTGGGTCAACATTGGAACAAAATAAATTGTATGGAAGGAGTATCATTTTTGAGAGAACTATAAAAGATATCACCGGTGGTGCATATTATAGTGAACCTCTTTATGTTCTTCCTATAGTTGGTCCAGGGGGTATTGGAAAGACAACTTTCACACAACACTTGTATAATGATAGAAGGACCAGGAGCACTTCTATGTTAGGGTTTGGGTCCGTGTTTCAACTGATTTTGATGTGCTTAAGCTCACACAACAGATCCATAACTGCATTCCCGCAAGTAAATATGAGTACTATGGGGACATGTACAGTGCTAATGGAACAACCAGTTTAGATCAGCTTCAGATATCCATTGCACATAGATTGAAGTATGTAAGGTTCTTAATTGTGTTGGATGATATATGGAAATGCGATAGTGATGCTGAGTGGAGCAACTTCTTAGTTCCTTTCACAAATGGGGGGGTCAAAGGCAGCATAGTTCTAGTCACAACTCGATTTCCAGAAATACAAGAAAGGGTGAAGAAATCAACTATTCCAATAAATCTGCAAGGTTTGGAGAATGAGGAGTTCATGGAGTTTTTTCAAGCGTGTGTATTTGGTGAAAATAAACATGATCAGCAATTCAGTGACTTAACTGATATTGGAAGAAAGATTGTAGAGAGATTGAAGTGTTCGCCATTAGCAGCCAAAATAGTTGCTCAGCTATTGAAGAAAAACCTTTCTCGGGAACATTGGAGGAAAGTTCTTGAAAACAATGAGTGGAATAATCAGACAAATAGTGATGACATTATGCCAACCCTGAAAATTAGTTATGATTACCTTCCTTTCCACCTGAAACAATGTTTTTCTTATTTTTCCCTTTTCCCTAGAGATCATAGGTTTACAAATTGTGAAATTACTCGCTTTTGGACAGCAATAGGCATAATAGACTGTAGTTGCAAAAATAATAATTACTTTGAACAACTAGTGGATAGTGGTTTTCTCATGAAGGATATGGATGGTCTAGAGGATCAGTATTATGTTATGCATGGTTTACTTCATGACCTATCTCGAAGTGTTTCATCACAAGAATGTGTAAATATAAGTAATGGTTTAAGTTTTAGTATAGACAACATCCCACAATCAATAAAACACTTGTCCATCACAATGGAAGATGCATATAGTGCAAATTTTACGAGTGAAATGACTAAACTGAAGAGCACGATAAATATTAGAAATTTGTGGAGTTTGATGATTTTCAGAGAATATGAAGAACGACCACTGAGATTTTAATGGACACCTTCAAGGAAATAGAGGGTCTTCGTGTCCTTTTTATAGTAATGAATTCTCCAAACTCCTTGCCAAAAAAATTCTCTAAACTTCTCCACCTCCGATACCTAAGAATTAGATCCCCCAAACATTTAGAAGTGACTTTACCTAGTACCCTACCAAGATTTTATCACTTGTTATTCTTAGACCTACAAGATTGGCATGGTAGTTCTAGTTTGCCAAATTACATTAGCCGCCTTGTTAATTTATGCCATTTCATTGCTAACAAAGAACTGCACTCGAATGTTCCCGAGGTTGGAAATATGGAGCATCTAGAGGAGCTAAAAGAATTCCATGTTAAGAAAAGGAGTGTTGGTTTTGAACTGGAAGAGTTGGGGAAATTGGTAGATCTTGGAGGTGAACTCTGTGTACGTAATTTGGAAAAGGTTGCTACCAAGGAAGAAGCCAGTAAAGCCAATTTGCTTTTGAAAAGGAATCTGAAAAAGTTGATACTAGTTTGCAGAAGAGGGCAACCGATTGCAATTGATGTTGTTGATGGCCTCCAGCCACATGATAATCTCAAAGATCTTGTCATGAAAGGTGATTATGCATTTCCAAGCTGGTTGTGTCGTGACACAACCATTAAGCACTTGGAGTCTGTCACTCTAGATGGTGTGTGTTGGGGCAATCTTCCACCTTTTGGGCACTTATCATATCTCAAGATACTACGGTTGAAGAATATTACTGGCATGCGTCTTATAGGGCCTGACCTTAGTTTCATGCACCTGGAAAAAGTTGAGTTTAATAACATGCCAGATCTTGAAGAGTGGGTCATGGGACCTAACTGCCATCAGTTTCCGAAGCTTCAAAGCATCAAGTGCAGTGAGTGTCCTAGTTTCCGTACACTTCCTTTTTTGTCGAAGCGGTTCTTTCGCCAAGACACACACTATCCCACCCTGTCTGAATTTATTATTTTTGAATGCCGCAAGTTGTCCCTTCCACCCATGCCTCATACTTCCGCATTAACACATTTTGAAGTGGGTCATAGTGTTAAGGCCGTGAGGCCGAGGTCAGTGAAGCGAGTTTGGTCTCTGCGTTACACAAAAAATAGATTGGTTTTGTCAGGCTATGAACGTGCACTAGCGTTCCACAATATGGGGAAACTAGAGAGTATCACATTTACAAATGGATCGAAAATCCCATGGACAGAACTCCAAAAGCTAACCTCTCTAAGGAACCTTTTCATTGAACGAGATTCAAGCATGTGGTCAAGCCAGTCAATGGCTCTCCTCTCAACCCTCACATCTCTCACCAGTATAGCACTGCTGGATTGCCACAAGTTTACAGTGGATGGGTTCAATCCTCTCATCACAGTCAACCTCAAGGAGTTGACGATCTATAACTATCATTCTGATTCTATAGCAGCGGATCTGTTGTCAGAGGTGGCAATTATCAAAGAATTGTTGCCACCAGGCTCCTTCCAGCAATTGACAACACTCTCTGTGGATAGCATCTCAGCGGTCCTTGTTGTTCCCATCTGCAGCCTCCTCGCTGCTACCCTGCACACATTACATTTCTGTCATGATGAGCGTGTGAAAAGCTTGACGGAAGAGGAAGATAAGGCGTTCCAGCTCCTCACCTCCCTCCAATCCGTAAAATTTCTTAGCTGCTCGGGTCTGCTGTCTCTCCCTCAAGGGTTACACAGTCTTTCTTCTCTCAAGACACTAGAAATCCACCGTTGCCCTAAAGTCCGATCGCTATCGCTTCCCAAGGGTGGCGTCCCCACTTCACTGCAACTGGTGCGTGCAGAGCATTGCAGTGCCGAGCTACAGGAGGAAATGAAGATATTACAAGCAACAAACCCAGCTTTACGGCTGGTATACTGATCCAGCCCACGGTAACAGGTAATTGTTATCACTTTCCTTCATTTTCTCAAGGAAATCGACCCTCTAATCTTTATACTGCTAACTTGTGAAATCTGACAGGTGTGTAAGTGTAACTTGTCCCCATTGATCTGTACTCTCATTTCAAACAATGTATGTGTACATACATAAACTGGGAATCCTGGATACATGTCATGTGGCATGTACACGTCTGTCAGCCTGGCCATGCATCTGCAGGTTAGTACATGATTTTTGTCACCTCATTCGACCACGGTGCTAATTAAGCTGCAGCCGCTTTGGCTATCTATATTCTATACATTTTGATTGCTTCCCTTTATATGGCGTGGCATGCATTATTTTTCATGTTTTCGCACTTTTCACGTGCAGCTACCCGGCCTATTTTTTATTATTTCTTATACAGAGCTTCCTTTCCTACGCAGCTATATGTTGTCTCTCATATTATACCGGACGTACTGGTTTATCTGAAAACAGAGTACTGCAATTTGCATGTAGCAGCTGCATATATGTATGGTAAATTTCGAAGACTATTGCAACAACCGACTGATCGATGGACCTGGAGGTGAATACCTATGTTTTCGCTGACATAGTTGTTATGTATGTATGGTTTCTTATTTCCAATATGATGGTTATTATAATTCTCCCATTATGGAAATGTTGCAGTCCTTAGATCAGAAAGCGAGGTTTTGTGTATTGCTTCATTGGAGCATTGGACAATATATTCACTTGTGCACGCATTATCTGCCTTTAAGTCCTTGTGGTTGGACAGCTTGTATTTCGTGAAGTTATTTATGTTCATTGTCTAAGCAGTTTAAGATCATAAGAGTGTTTCTGAATGTATATGGTGTAGGAGCACTCCTTCTTTGATTGTACTCTTTTTAATAGTTCAATGCAACTGATGTTTCCTTAGTCTTTTAAGAATATCTCAATGCTAAAACATGTTTCCTACAATATTGGAACAGGCTGATTGTTTGTTCATAAAGTCCATGCATGGTACCACCAACTGCCAATTGCATCTTGTACAGACTGCATATATGGTTGTTTCACAAGTTCAAAGTTTCAGCCCTTGTTTAGCAGGTTCACCTGTCGAGCAACTCAAAGTAAGGTATTGAACATATATGTTTGTGAGCTCCCTTCACAATTTTCAGTTTTCTGACCTTATATTCATCACCCGAATTCGGCAGAGCAGTACACAGCCAAGAGTGAATTTAGAAGTTGGCATTCATAACCTTGTTGTCTTCATGTCTGGACGGAGCTGGGCACTTCTTCATTGGACCGATACAATGGTAATGCATTCAGTAGTGAATCGTGTGATTAAAGAAGTTATTACATTTGATGTTGTCAGTGTGACATGATCGATGATTCTTTTTTTTATACTGATTTGTTTCATGCATCTGGTGGATCATCGTGCAGGTGTTTTTGCCCTTTCCGTCACAGTAATGACAATCTGAACAGTTCAACGTAATGCCAATTTGCAATGTCACATATATCTGCTATGATAATACTCCTAGATGCAAGTAATCTCGTGTGTGCACCTCGTTGGACCATCTGCCGGTAATTACATGGATTTATATGATTCCATTCATGATGCAAACTAAGCAAACAAGTACTTCGGTTATATATCTTGATTGTATCCCTTTACATTCCTACCCTGGCTTGTGTAAATAATTCTTATAAAGTTTATTTTTAATACAGTTTTGGCAGCTCTTAATCACCGTGTCTCTTAATTGGAGATATATTGCATATATGGTGATGTTTCACTGGCATCCTTCGAAGTTTCAGTCAATATGCTCCAGGTATGACAAACTTGAAGTACTGACTGAAGATGTGTCTTCGTGAGTTCCCTCTACCTTGTTCACTTTTCAGACCTTACATTCATTACCTGGATTCTGCAGAACAATTACAGTGAACTACAGAAGCTGTCATTTAGAACTTTGTTTCGTCCAAACAATGACGGTGACAAAGCTAGCATCGGTCTCGATGTCTCGGCGGAGAGTTGGGCAGTTCTCTGCATAATCGACCATTTCAAAGGTAATTACAACACTAGTGATTTCAAATGTTTAAAAAAGTTACATCAGCATGTGGTCAGTGTGGCGTGATCGATGATGATTCAGGCTTTTGGTACTGATTTGTTTCGTGCATGCAGGGGGCATCATCGTTCAGGTCGTTTCCTCTTGACGAATCCGTACCCGGATGGAGTTATGATTCAAGATTGGGCGATTCCCCCTCTCTTTAGGGCCGTCTCTTTCAAGCCTCAGCAACCGCCTCTTCCACTTGTGCCTCGTTGCCTCACGACTCTCTCCTCTCGTGTCACCACCACGTCCCGATCAGGTGCTCATTATCGTTGGGCACCCCGTGTGCTCACTAGCACTGCCGAGTGCCGACCAGCTCCCCAGCCACTCCATCTTCCTCCTCTATTTTCCTTCCTCCTCCTTGTTAGTGTACGTGACTTACTCCTTGTACACGTTACAGGGTTTGCTAGCCGCACCCTTTGACACACCTTCCTTCTCCGCATCTCCTCCCACCACTCATCACGCCTGAAAAAGTTCTTCCTACTGTAGACTTGGCACACGAGTGAAATGATGTCGATGACGGCTTTGGATAAGTAGATAGATTCTTCCTGCTGCGGACTTACTTGAAGGCCTGGAACTTACCGCACTTCAGTTCTAGCAAGCAAGAACCTGAGAAGAAGTTCTAGTGTTGTACTGCTGCTGCTCCAGACTGCGTATCTGTCAGACCTCAGTCGCTGTTAGTCTGAACCTTATACTACTGTCGAACACCGAATAGTTATTCTTCAGTTATCCAACGGCTGCCCCAGATGGAACCAGACAAGTTACCCTGATCAAAGACACTGTTCTGTTAATTAGCCGTATTTACTGTTTGCGAGCTGTCATTTTCACTACAGTAAACTTCATGCTTTGTATGATGGCGCTTGTGCCGATGTAGAGTTATCGATCAGTCGTTCCTGTAAGGAATATGTTCCCAAATTACTGAAATGCGAGCGGGGTCTCCTCCTTCGTCAGGATGAACCCTTGATGCCAAATCCATGTACTATTCTTACTCTGTTCTTAGGATCGATCCCCTGTATGGGTCTGACCAGATCGATCCTTGTTGTCTGGATGGAAGAACCGGGAACATTGATTGCGTGTTGTTCAGATATGTAATTAAGCAGATGGCACGCTTTGATTGTCCACTCTTGGGTTGTACGTACAATAAAAGCTTAATTTCTCACTATAGTGAGGTCCATATAGTGAAGTGTACCATGCATACTGCAACAATATTTTACAGCCTTGTTAATTACTTGTGTTCGTTCTATGATGACATAAATATAACAATGATTTGAAGGGAACATAGATTCGCATGTTCAAAGAAGAAGAATTATATCTGGTCACAACGAAGCGATTGCTTGGCACTTACATTTTTCATCTTTCAGGTATCACACTGCCTGTCAGTCAGTCAGTCAAGTGTGGCTGCCTCTCCTTCCCTACCGGAGAACCAACCCCAGAACCATGAGGAAGTTAGCTAGGGCTCAAGATTCGAAAGTGCATCATGACTTCTCGTCTGTCAGCCAAGCCGGTGCAAGAACGGTACAGCATACGCCGAGGTTCTCCCTCCCGGTTCAGCTTCAAGAGATTACGGCTCACGAAGCTCTAGTTTCTTGTGTTTTGATCAGTAGAATTCTTCTTAAAGCGCTGGAGATATAACGAAGCAATCCCACATCGTCAGTTATTGCTTTGTACATTTTTTTTTAGAAACAAGGTTTGTACATATAATAAGAGCTTAAGAGCTTCCAGTACATTATTAGCTCCAGGTCCCATGTATCATGTTACAGCAATGGTTTACACCGCTGTGTGTACAGCCATGGTCGTACGACAATGTACTACCTGACGACCTTTGACGTGTTCATGTCCAGGTCATTGTAGCGAGAAAAATGAATCTATGTATAAGTCCAGCACAGAGCTTGAAATCTGGCGGCCCAGCCAACGAGGCCAGCGGTTGGTGAAACAAAACATTCTGAAGAAACCGTTGCCCAAACCTGACCCAATGCTATGGCTTTCAGGCTCCGCTCCAGCATCTACATTACTACATAAGGTTCGGTAGCAGAGCTTCACATACATGGCTAAATGTTCACCTGCAGAGCAAAGGAGCAGCAGACAGCTTTACATCGGCACCAGTTCCAGCAAGAATTCGAGAATAGTTCTTCAGGTATAATTGGGCATCTCACTTCAGTTGTCCATGCGTCTTGGCCATGTATCAGGAATTCAGTTTTACTTTGCAACTGAATTTGTTCTTGTGGACATGGTCAGTGTAGCATAACAATAACGCATGAAATCTAGATCAAGTACAAACTTAAACTATTGCCAGGCTTTAAGATGTCTGCTTGTAGTTCAATCCACCACAAGGACACCACTTACACTAAGGAGCAGCAAACACGTGCAGCTGCCACATTTGGACTTGCCCTAAAAATGACAATGACATGAGCACACCATAAAAATGTACGAGAGCATACTACATGTTTATCCTCGCCTATTCGACATACATACTGTAGAAATCAATAAATGGGAGTACATAAATCTAGCAATTAGGATAAGTAACTGAACTCTTTTCAACGGCCTGGCACCAAAGAGTGTGTCCAAGCGAGAAGACAAGAATTCGCCTCTGTGGGAACTGCCAACTGGTAATTATCACCGCAAGCTTGGATGTGGATGTAAGAAAACCCTCGATTTGACTCTCGGCTCCATAGCTGCGTCGAGGACAGGAAAGCATTGTCAGTGTAGTGCATTATAAAAAAAAGATTACAAGGCTGCAATGAGTTTTAAGAATTTGAATCACGTCACCCACACACACACAAGGTTCCAAAGTAAAGTGCACCCACTTCGGAGCACCACGGAAACAAGCATTTCTCTAGATATATAGTTCAAACATGATGCACGAAACACTTCAATTAGCTGCAACAAGACTCTGCTTCTAGGCAGTCAGAAACAAACTAACAAACAGACAACCTGCATTGGCAAATTAATCATGCAAGCCCAAACATTTAATTTGCAAATCTGCAAGGCCCTTCCGTCCTAGACATCATACGTGCAATGATAAATCATACTAAACTGCAATGATGAACACACTTCCATATTCCAGCAGTTAGCTTAAGCATGTGCCCACAGCTAATGTAAAAAACCAATCAAAGAAAATTAGCATTCAAGTTTCCTTTCAGACTAAATTAAAATGCAAAGGTGTAAAGTGAATCGTAGCAAGAAGCAACATTGAAAAGAAAGCATTGGGCATGGATGAGTAAAGTTGAGGTGACATCAGTAGGTTGCCCGACATATGCAGCTACAGAAGCTCCATATAGTACATCAGAAGAATGCACGACTTGGGCATAGCTGCCAGGTCCCTCGATGACACCATCGCCCATCATAATATTCAGAGAGGACGCAACTACAGCAGACATATAGATTTCTGTCGATAGCATCAGCTTGCAACCAAGCAGAGTGCCCAAGATATTTTGTGCATGCACAGAGTGAAGTAGTAGTAGTCGTAGTAGCTGCGATTGATCACTGCTCCCCTGAATGAAGTTCAACCTACTGAACAGCGATTTCCCAAAGCTGTTACTCTCAGGAGACACAATCTGCTGCTACGTCTTTGTGCAAAACTATGACTTGCAAACAAGGTAGGTACCCTTAATCTGCAGATAAGTCAGGTATTCTGGGCTTCTGGCCTTTTGGGTGTTAATCCTCTCTGTTTCTGAACAGGTGGTACTTTCAGTGTTGACCCGATCTTCAATACGAAATTTTCATTCTTGCAAAATATGTTAGTACAAGATTAATAACATATCTAATGGTAGAGTTTTCAAAAATCAATTTCACTAGTTTTATTATATACTACCAGTTTCGTAGAAAATACAGAAAGTTTGCTTTATAAAATAGCATCAACTTCTGAAGAAAAGGGAGTAGCTTTCATTCGGGTTTCCTTTCCTTAACGAATAGAAAAACAGATACGTTTCTTTACAATCATGGGCCTTTTTCAGTAATATGTGTGGCGCGAAGGACTACAGGTAAGTATGCAAGCATCACATAAAGTTCCTGGACATAGCAGCAAGGGGTTCTTCCCAAGATCAAGGCAACATGTGTGATGCAAAGGACTATTGATAAGCATGTAAATACTATACGAAGTTCCTGAACATAGCAATAAGGTAGGCAACAAATTTGCCACATTTTAGTGGCATAAAAAAAATGCTTCTGGAATGATCCAAAACATGGATCCAGAGTTAAAAACAGAGATTCTTTTACACCATCTTCTGTATATGCTGCCGTATGAGAAAACAAATTCATTTGTCCCCATTTCGAGGGAAGAACTTCAGGAAAGAATTTCTCCACAGTGGCTCTGATAAGTCCTCAAACACAAGTGCGTGGGTGCACTGTTGGAATGGGTGTTTCTTTTTAAGAAAGAACGAGTTAGTATGTGTCAAATCAAGGTGAGTATACGTTAGGAAAAGACAGAAAAGGTGTGATATATGTCCAGATGAACCAAATGAACCTGACACACTGAAAGATTATCCTCCCTAGCTCAGTATCGTGCGACAGCACAAAGCCAAATACAATCTCAGAGCTAATTTTGCAATGAAGAAAAAAAAAGTACCATACTATTCAGGTACTGTCATCAGGTATGACAGAGTGCAGAGTATTGATCACTGATCCCCTGACTGAATTCAACTAACTGAACTTTGCTAGCCACTGAAATTTCTGTAAACTGCAAATTTCCAAAGCTTTTACTCTCAGGAGACGCAATTCGCCAGTTCTTTTGTGCAAAACGCTGTAATGGAACATGCCAGTACTGACAAAAAAACAGTTAGCTCGGAAATTCAGCTCATCTCCCCATTGGTTCAAGAATCAGGACACACGGAAGATGCTCTCTTTTTTGTGAACTAAGAAGACTATCTACAGTGAACTGTCTCTGAAAAGTGGTATCAGTGTTGACTGGACCTGTGAGGCCACAAGAACAGAAGAACATGTGTTGCGATGAATTAGCACAAAGATGGTGTTTATTTTTGGCCAGATAGCAGATAGGAATCAAGTGATCGTGAAACACAATAGTAGTGAGAAATGACATGAAAAACACAATATGCTACTGAGTTAGATCAAACAAACATTCACAAACTGCATAGTCTAAGTACCAAGGAGGATATAAATGAGGATGTACACGGTGAGCAGAACAAACCTCACATAATGACAGCAAACTGATCCAGGAAACAAGATCCTTTCGATTGATCCCCAAGAATAGCTTCCGCTACATCCTCATCCTCGCTGACTTGACGGTGTCCAAGATTCTAGAGTAGTTATGGAGCAAACCAGGTTCCTCGCCCTCCAGGCCCCCAATCACCAAGTCAAAGTGACCAAATCTACTAATTAATGACTTAATTTCATCATTTGTGAGACACTTCACGTCGGCAATCTCAACTAGACTGCCACTATCACTATGTGTCTGATCCCACCAACTCCTCAGAATCCTCCTATTAATTTCAGATTTGTCAACAGAAACTAGGGTCTTTATGTGGATTCCAAGCCTGTGCAAAGCTACAACTCCTGCTCCAATACCGGTGAGCAAAGAAATCACATTTAGACCATTAGGAAAGATCTCCTTCAACACGGACAAGTGGAAACCCACAGTATCGACTTGGAACGAATTACCAAGGGATCTGTACCTCGCTGTACTGGCGGATCCCCTCGTGTGGTCTCTTGGAAGACCTAGTAAGTACTCCATTTCCTCGGGCTCTAGTGGGGCAACCTTGTTCTTTCCAACCCAAACAAGATTGTACCTTCTACACTCATCCATTACATACTTCTGAATAGTTCGAGATGGTGGGTCACTTGAGCTGAGAAGAGCACATTCGATCTTTCTTATCAGATTTGGACTTGCCACACGGGGCTGCAAGCAATCGAGCTGGTTTCTAGGATCCCAGGATGGCCACCACTTTTGGTATCGCGGAAAGGCCTGAAAAATTGTTTTTGGAGCGACAGGAAGGAGAGGTGACCTGTTCTCAACTGGCAAATTATGCACATATCCTCTTTCATGAGCAGCTGCACAGAAGTACTTCGAATCTACAAACTCCGGCTCTATGTCATGCAAAATCTGGAATTTTTCATCCATTCACTTCTTGGAGCCAGGGCCTCAATTTCATAGTAGAAGTAAGGTGGACCAATAGCTTGTTTAGGAAGAGTCCTGGTCACTAACCGTAGCCTCTCATTGGGTAGACTGAATCCAGTCATCGGATTTGGGAGAGCCATTAGACCACCTCCAGGCTTCATCTTTTTCTTGCTCTCTTCCACCAATCTTGCTTTTTTTCTCCCACCAAAGGAATCAAAACCTCTACTAGTAACCTGCCAAATTAGACACAAATTTCCCGTGAGTTTACATCAAATTTAAAAGAGTAAATAGTTGTGTTACTCAATGTACAGTCAAGTTACCCCATGTTCAGATAAATTCATATAATTAGAATTTCCTGCAGCTTCGGATGCATAGATCGAATCCACTAATACACAGAGAGCGGCATCCACACCTAGAAAGTTTTTTAACAAATACAACATAAGGTCTCAGCATGATCATCAGGTAACAATTTGAAAAAAGAGGCATACCACATCTGATAATGGACATATTTGCTTCATCTTCAGGAAAACCCATGTCTATTAAGGACTTGATCTTGTTGTCCTTCTCTGACATCTCTCTTAGAAAATTCTGCACAAAATTGAAACAAAAACATACATTAGAAGGGACTTGCAGATGCATGCCTATGGATGCATAGCAGTGATAAACACAACTGTGTCGTCTCAGCATATTGTTTTCATGATAAAAAACTGATGGAAGGGAAAGTGAGTGGTGCGTAAATAGAACTATTCATTTTATTCACCACCATCACAAAACAAGCAGACAATAATACACTCACTTTCTACTCTTTTCCGGTCTGTTTGATTACTCTGTGAGAGGTACCTCACTTCCTAAAATATTGCACAGTTACATGATAAATTATAACAGGATGAGATGAGAACAACATCAAGTGCTCAAAATTCACAATGCAGTTCTACGCAGATGAAAGGCTGGGAGCAAAATAAACAAAGAGATCAAAAGATACGTAAAGGGGTACTCAAGGTATGCATGCCAAATATTTCATATGTATCAGCATACGTGTCGATGCCGCTTTATGTTGGAAGGACATGGGGTGACAGGTGTGGTGTTCCGGGATGACCAGGGCTTTGTCAAAGGGTTCAAGCGAACAGATATGTGTTGTGCAGAATGTGCTAACAGCTGAAGCTTTAGCTTGCAGAGATGGACTGAAGCTTGCCAAAAGCCTCAAGCTGAATCATGTCATCATTGAAAATGATTCCAGGATTTTTGTGTCGCTGTGGAGATCCAAAGAAGGAAACAGAGCAAGTATTGCTCCAATTTTAAACCAGATTTCTGAGCTTAGTAGAAGTTTTCTTGCTTTCACTATTAATCATGTAAAGAGAGATGCTAATATGCAGCTCATATAACTGCCAAATCTGCATCCTTACTAATCTGGTATGTGCCTGGCTTGACCAGGTCTTGGAATTTCTAGCAATGTGACAATGTGTATTCAGTATAAGCTTCATGTTCTAAAAAAAAGTTATGCATGGCAAAGATGTCACACGTATCAGCATATATATGATCAGAGATTTCTCAATCACCAAACTAATGATGTGGAATCATCTACCTTATCACCAGAACTATCGGAGTTGGTTTCTCGCCCATTAGCTTCGCCGTTTCCATCCCAGTTTTCAAGATCAAGATTGCCATCATTTTCAACACTCCACGGGATGAAGCCAGAAGTAGAGCAATTACCCGCAGCCTCATCGCCTAGTGTCTGCATTTCACATAACCAGTTGTAACATGCAATCATTGCCACCATGCAGCAAAAGCATTACAGGATAAATTAAGTAGCAGAAGCACATAAACAAAGACCTTGTATGTGAGAAGTAGCTCGAGCAGTGCATCTGTGTCATTGTGCCCTGAAAGCAAAATGCTCGGTTGGAACAGAAGGTGCAAACAGGTTTGACAAACAAAATGAAATTTGTAACTTTTCGTATTACCAATCTCTTTGATTCCCTTCACGACAATCTCTTTTGGAAAACCCATTCCCACGTATCCCTCGACTAGAGAAGTAGATGGTTCTTCCCCATTTGAATCCTTTGGCAGTCACATGAATAAATATCAAGCTAAAATCATAATAATAACAAGGTAATAACAAGTCGTGGCTAGCTCTTGTGCTGAAAGACACAATTTCCTGACGTACCAACGTTGACGGGCCAGCAGCATCCAACTCACAATCACTATCCCACTCAAAGCTATCACTATCGTCTCCCTGTGACAAGAGATAAGCACGCCTTGATCAATATTGAAAGCAAACGATCAGCAAATCAATTGTAGAGAAGAAAATTACGCAACAATTTTTTTATTGCGCCCATAAGACCAAGACAATCACAAGATATCAAACCTGAAACCTATAGAGGAAAACAGCACAGCAAGATTCAGTTCTAGAGTCTATCTATGACGCATCAAAAGAAAGAAGAAAAGTCCATCTTTTCTTTATCGAACAAACCCACTTCATCCCCGTCACAACAAGACAGTAGTTAATCCCCAAAAAATATACATCGGTATATTAGAAACAGTTTAATTTTCGGTTAAGTGGATGCCAAACTAACAGTGTGGTAGCTTTCGGAGGCAAGGAAGAATAGTTCACTGGAATAGGAGAACACATTATGCATAACAGATGTTTTTTACGGAGGAAAGTGGTCAAGTTGGTAGAATCTAAAAAGATGACCAGATTAACCAGGAATCCCACATTGTGTCACCTGGAATAAGATTAACCAAAAAAGACACTAGCTAGTGCAGTACGGCTTGGAGATGCTTGAATCAAATGGATAACGTTGTGGCCAGAAGCCCAGAACTAACTGCTCAAATGCAAGAGATGATGTGCCACAGAAGTAAGGGTTGTGAATCATATAGGTGGCCCACTGTAACATAAACTAAAACCATAGAATTCCTCATTAAAGATTTCCGAACCATTAAATGCTTATGTGCGACAGAAGATCATGCGACAACAGTACATGTCAATGTGTTGTCATGAACAACATCCGAAACGACAGAAGAAGATGGTTCGACAGTAAAGAAAGCCTTAAGGCAAAATCAGCACATCCTCACTCAATTATAGGGTCCAGTATGCACCAAATAAGTTTTTGAAACCACATAATTAGAGTGAACAGACCATCACAGAAGATACAAAGGATGTTCAGTTTGTGCTTGATTTCACGTATATATACAGGTCGATATTTCGACAGGCTACCGTGACAACGTATTTGGTGTGATCCTGATACATGACCTCGGTGTTTGAGAATGCAGACAAGGAATTCCAGGGTAAGGTAATAACAAGTCATGGCTAGCTCTTGTGCTGAAAGACACAATTTCCTGACATACCAACGTTGACGGGCCAGCAGCGTCCAAGAACCTCGAGGCCGCAGCCGATGAGGGTTCAGCCTCACCATCACTTCCCCACTCAAAGCTATCACTATCGTTGCCCTGTGACAAGAGATAAACACACCTAGATCAAAGACAGTACGTTAAATATACATCAGTACAAGTTTCAGTTAAGTGGATGCCAAACTAACTGAAGTGTGGTAGCTGTCAGAGGTAAGGGGGAACAGTTCACTGAAATAGGACAACGCATTATGCATAACAGATGTTTTTTAGGGAGGAAAGTGATCAAGTTGGTAAAATCTACAAAGATGATCAGATTAACCAGGAATCCCACATCGTGTCACCTGGAATAAGATTAACCAAAACTTGAGATGCTTGTATCGAATGGACAAAAGATGTACTATGTGGCCAGAACTAAATTCTCAGATGCATGAGCTGAAGTGCGAGAGAAGAGTTGTGGATCCTATAAGTGTAACATAAACTAAAACCAGAGTGCTATCTAACAGACAACGTTGCCCCGTAGAGGAGGCCATACGAACACAGGCATTGCCGTTCTATTACTACTAGTGGACATACGGTTTCTTGGTCCAGGGCACATCGAGGAAGGGGGAAAACACACATCTTTGTCGACCAAACAAACAACCAAAACTTTGGACCGATTGCGCTGTGAGAAAAGAAAAAAAATCGAATCTTTCGGAGTGTTTCGAGCCAATGGAACTTGGAAACAGTATTAAGCGCTCCGATTCTCTGTCCTGAGAGAAGATTCCGAGTCAGGGGGAAGAGGAGAAGAAGGATCGATAGGAGAACCTTACCGCCATTGTTGATGTATGAAGAGGGGGAGCAGAGGCGGTCCTGGCGGAGGCGGAGGAGCACGGCGGACGGCGACGGCAGGAGGAAGAGCGGAGGAGATGGAGAGCGTGACGGCGACTGCGGCGGCGGAGGAGGACGAGGACAGGGCGACGGCAACGGCAGCAACGGCTCGGTCGGTGTCGCTCCTGCGCTCTCTGCAGCTTTACACGAGGAGGCGATTGATCGGCCAGTGCAAAGAGAGTGTGCTGCTCCTGCTGTGGCTTGCCGCGTACAGGAGTCTGTTTCTCGACTACATATGAATTATTTGGTCAAAACTGTTTCTCGACTCGGGTCCAAACTGGTGGGTGCCTCCCTTCCGATGCACACAGGGGTGGTCACACAGCCCCTGTGCGCAGCGCACATCTCAATGGGTTTGAGTGGAGGAGAGAGAAATATAAAGGTGTGTGGGGATGCTTATTACCTTTCTGACTAGTCCATATGAATTATTTGGTCAAAACCTATAAATCCCATAAAAGCTCTCATGTTTCAGAAAATTCCAATAGCGGATAGGGTTAAATATCTCTGGCGAGCGATTAGTCGATATCTTTAGCCAATTTCACACCCCCGTTCTGGTAGATCAATGGCAGGCTCGACCGTGCGCGGCAGTGGCAGACGCTACGGAGGTCGTGCGCCTCTGGACGAGGAGGAGAAGCGCCGTCACTCGGAGGGAGGGAGCGAGTGCGGCCACCTTCGAGGGCGCAGGTGGGCCGGTCTACTCCCTCGAGACAACATCTAAGAGGAACCCCCCACCCACCCCCGATGCGGAAACCGGTAACTCCCACGCGGTGCCAACTGAGGTGCTGGAGGAGGAGGTGGTGATCTCCGTGGGCGGCAGGCGAACCGGGCCATGCACCTTCGATATGCTCTTCGAGCACATCTTGTCGTCTTCCAGCAGACCGACCGCCCGACGATGAACTGACTAACGCTAGGAAAGCGATATCGGAAGGATTCTGGTGCTCCAGCCTGACTCGAAGCCGCAGTGGCGGAGCACGAGCTCGCGTGCGCGCTGCGCAGGTTGACGGTGCTTCAGTACCTCTAATTTGAGTGATTTCGTCGATGAAGAAGAAGACCGTTTATTTAAGATTATATCTAGTTTAAGTTCTAGCTTGTTGAAGTTCTCTATGTAAACTAGCTCCATGGACGTGTGAAATCTCGCGAACGCTTTCATTTTTACTATTGCCTCAAAAAGGGGGTCTTCGTGAAGCAAATTCAAAAAATATGGCCCAATATTGCACCACTGCAATTTTCACACCAATATATCTTGTGGGATGGCCAATTAGCTGATGTTACGGATTTTCTTACTTTGTACAGTAGATACATTTGGTTTTTATTGAATTTTGGCTGATTTTCATAAAGTAAGTTAAATTTGAAGTACAAGTGTGCTCTAGTTTTGCTATCAAATTTCTAAAAAACATTCTAAGTTATCGTAGCATGATTCAATGCCAGTAGACATGAAAAAGTTTGAATGTTTAAAACCTTCGTATTGATGACCATGTCGACCATCTTAACCCCGTTTTAAAAATAATCGAATAAGATGGCACAAATATCAGAAAAAATGGAACACTTTCTCAAAGAGTCCTTCTATGTGACAAAGCGATTAATATTTATTGAGCTCCATGAAATAGGTTGCTGCTCCAATATGTTTTTGCTCCTGTTCCAGATGGCCATAAATTTCCCTCTTCATGTAAATCATGCAATTTAAAGGGAACATACAATAGAGTTGAATTGTAATTAATATTAAATATATCATTAAGAGTAATTATGATAGCAATTAATTGCAAAGGGAAGTACGACATAGTTTTTAGAAAAAATGACAAATCTGAAATATGACACTTTAAGAGAAAAAAATATGTTCCCACAAAGGGGGAATTTTTGTTGTCGTAAGATCGTTGCTCAGGATACCAATTTGTCAGGCTACTAGTGGCTATAACTGGGAGGGTAGCTATGAATTTGACAGGAATTGGAAAACAAAACAACAATATTGGAAGGAAATAGCTTTAGTGTTGTGAGCAAAAGTGGAAATAAGTGGGAAAACAAGATAGGAATTTTTTAGGGTTTATCTCTCGTGCCGCCCCGTCCTCCCCCTCTCTTTGGTTCTATAGTTCCAGATGAGTCACGAGTTAAAGTGCATTATTACATAAGTAGCCTGATTAGGCGCTAAATGGTGCTTCATTCATGACTACAACGATAGATGTTCGATTTGCCTGGAACGGTATGAAGCCATTGTAGCCCTTGGATAACTGAAAGCTCGTTTTGAAGGCAGAAGTGACAGTCCTCACACATGGCCAGACGCCTCCTGCTCGAGGGACGAGTTGGACTCCAACTATTTCGTACCTAGCTGCCATGGATCCATCCAGCTACTGTACTGTACTGACTACTGAGCTAGCTAGCTCGTTTCGCTAAGTCACGGTGCGCGGTGCATGCCACTGTCACGGGCCAGCGGCTAGCAAACCTGTACGTACACGGGCCAACGAATCGTCCGCTCTCTACGACGCCACCACGTGGCAAGCCATCGCTGGTCCTGCGCGTGCTACCGCGCGCGCTCGCCCGAGTCTTGGCGCGCGCGCTCACCCTTGACGCCCCCGCTAATGAAGTATTCTTTTTTTTTTTTTTTTTTTTTTTTTATTGACAGGAAGTTCGTGTACAAGATCAACCCAAAGAAGCACACACACGCACGAACGCAGACGAAGAACTCGCCGAAGACGACGAACACGGCACCACCACACACACCTCACTCCGAAGCAGCGACGTCGACCAACCTTGTTGAAATGCCGCAGAGATCATCCGACGCAAGCCCCGGAATCTTGACGCTGAAAGGATATCGGCTTCGAGCCGCCACCAGACCTCCATCATCGCCTCGCGCCGGAGCCGAAGACGGGGCCGCCGCCCAACTTCCACACAGCCCACCGAGCCCGCCGAGGAAGGAGAAGAACTCACCTGCAAACTTCCAGAGAGATTAAGCAAAAGCACCTCCCCGCTCGTCGGCGGGGGAACCAGGACCCCAAGTACAGGAGCCGCCACCGCCACCACGGTCGCCGGCTCGGGAAAGCACGCCGCAACTCCGGGAAGCCGCGGACGCGCCAGAGGTGGCAGATCTGCCCAGGGCCTCCTCCGGAGCGCCAAGGGAAGAGGAGGGGACCGCCGCCTCCAAAAAGCTCCACCGGCCGCGCCTCCGCCTCCAACGCGCCGCCGGCAAGCCACCCACGCACACCTAGCTATATACACGGCGGGATCCGTCGATCCCCCATCCTCCCGCCGCCGGAGCGGCCGCGGAGGCGAGGAATCGGGCGGATCGCCGCCGGCGAGCTGATGCGCACGAGAAGAGCCCAAAAATCGCCGCTGTTCACTGTTCGGGTGGGGAACGCGTGGAGAGGGTCGAGAGTCCAGTTCTTTCTGAAAGTGTTCGAGAAGCTGCACAATTTGTGGGCATTAGCACTAGAATACACACGTGAATAAGTAACGTTTGAAATCCCAACAACTATTGGTTACTTAAAGCATCTGCAATATCTTTATTTATTGATGCCCTACAGATCAGAGCTAATATTACCAAGAACGTTAACCAACCATAGCTCGAGTGGGTGGTGAGTTGAAGCGCAATTTGGTGGACAAGAAGGCTATTCCGGTGAGTGGAGCGTTGCTACACAATCGATGTGCAGCACATGTCATAAATCTCACCATTCAAGATGGTTTAGACGATGTGCCACACATTGTCGTCAACATTCGGAAGAGTGTGAAATACATCAGATCATCGCAGCCCCGGAAGAAAAAGTTCAAGGATGTGATTACCAAAGAAGGCCTCCCTGTTGGAGCGTGGCCAAAAATGGATACTCCCACTCGTTGGAATTCAACGTACTTGATGATTGAGAAGGCCATGGAGTATAGTACAGCGTTTGATTCCTTAGCCAAGCAAGATTCAAACTACCCATATGCTCCATCTTCGAAAGATTGGGAAATGGCTGCAACTCTTTGCAAGGTGTTGAAGGTATTTTATGATGCAACGATGCTGATTTCTGGTACATCATACCCGACATCAAACCTTTACTTCCATGAGATGTGGAAAATAAAACAAACTCTGCATAAGGAATCCTCTAATGCTGATCTTGGACAGATGATCCATTCCATGAAAGGAAAGTTCCATAAGTATTGGTTGAGCTCCTACAGGACCCTTGCAATTCCGGTTATCATTGACCCACGGTTCAAGCTGAAGTATGTTGAGTTTCGTCTCAAACAGGCATTTGTGAATGATCCTCAACCACGGATCAACAAAATGAAGAAATTGTTCAGGGACCTCTTTGATGAATACTTCTCCAAACTCACTAATGGCAGCACCACCTTCTCACAACAACCAAGCCAAGGTCATGGACAAATGGTCCCAACAGATGATGATGATATGTTTGGTGACTGGGATAACCACCTTAGTGAGCAGCGGCAAGGTCAAGAAACAGAACTGGATAGATACCTAAACGAGAGCCCAATTTCGAGATCTGGGGAATTTGATATCCTAAAATGGTGGAGCGCTAATTCTTCAACATATCCCACAATTGCTGCCATCGCACGTGATGTGCTAGCAGTGCCTGCATCTACGGTTGCGTCCGAGTCTGCTTTCAACATGGGAGGAAGAACTGTGAGTGACTTCCGTAGCAGATTAAACGTCGAGAGTGTTGAGGCACTTGTCTGTTCGCAGGATTGGTATCGAGGATCTGGTAACCTAACCAACTCAGCTCCATTTGTTTGATGTAATTCCATTTGATTGAAACTAATATGTTTTGAATTCTTTATTTCAGCTACTCACTCGTGGATGAGCGCAATCACCGATCTAGTTGACCTACAAGATGCTGAAGTCGACTCGCCCTTGGCGTAGGTATGTTGCCATTTCATTTCTTGAGGCAGCACACTTCTTCTTTTACTTAGCTTAAGCATGCGTGTGTGCCCTGTGTAGTGATATGCAATTTAAGATCATAAAATTGCGTCAACCAGATGAAATGCAAAGACAGATGGTTGTGTCTGATGTTACCGTCTTATTATCATCAGCAATGAGAAAATGTTGGCTATCAGATCTGAATATTGTGCTCTGCATCTTTAATTGTTTTTCAGTATGAATCTGTTCATGTTCCAATCATGCCTACACAAATGATTCTAATTGTGTTAGTATGCTCTGGTTACTCCTGTCTGTTTGCCGTTGGCACAAATCGCTGGACCTGTTATTGCACGTGATTTCTGCACCCTTTCTCTACTGTTGGATGTATCACATAGAGCCCTACAGGTGTGTGTTGCTGTTCTGAACCGTATGATTTTGTATCTGTCACACCGTTCTCAATGCGTTAGTCACTGATGCTTGTTGCATTGTTGCATTACTGTAAAGATCATCGTTCATTTTGCAGATTGCCTCCTTGTAGTGGTATTTACTAGTATTTCCAGTGAATATATGAACTGTCTGTCATGATTCTGCAAGCAACGACCTGCATTTCTCTATGCCTTTTCCATCCAATCTGTCCGCAATTGCTCCCATGAACAAATAAAAAATGGATCAAAACCTTTTCCGGATTGGAAACTGTAGTGTAAATTGAATATTTAATCATCTGTCTTTCTGTTAAGCTAGATTGTGATGGTATCATTTATTTGTAACATCTGTATTGAAAAGACCCTGTATAAGTCTTTAAAATGCAAAGGTTTGAGTGTTAAAGCGAAATTCAGTATATCTACCTTGTTGTCGCTATTTTGTAATCCTTGCTCTGTCGGATTACCTGCAGGTGGAGGTGGTGCTCCAGTTGCTGCTGCTTCTGCACCAGCTGCTGCAGGTGCTGCTGCTGCCGAAGAGAAGAAGGAAGAGAAGAAGGAGGAGGCCAAGGAGGAGAGCAATGACTAGTGTCTCTGTTTTAGGTCTACAAGATATTTTATCCCAGCAGTAAACAATATTCGTGTTATGCTTTCTGAAGTTGATTCATTGTTGATTGGTATTTTTAATTCTGCCTAGTGTCTCTGTTTTTGGTCTACAAGATAATTTATCCCAGCAGTAAACAATATTTGTGTGTTGTTTTTAAGCTGTTCAGTGCCCGTAGTCTTTGATTGTTTTATGAATGATGGTTGATTGCTTCTGTATGATCGTAGCAAACCATATTGTGCCTGCTGATGTTTTAATTTCGTAGTTGAAGAGGGTCGAACCTGGGGTTACCCGGGAACCTGGAAAGAAAGGTCCGGGCCGAACCTAACCCTCCGATTTGTTTAAAAGGTTCCAGGGTCCAATGCTAGGTTTGAACCGAACCGGACCTAGCCCATCTAGAAGTTGGAGGCAGCCGGAGAAAAGGAGCGCATAGGGGGAGCATAGGATGGGGCAGTTCCTTTGGGCATGGCGCCCGCCTCCATCGCCATGGAAGCGGTCTCGATACGGCGTGCTGTGACTGTCAACCGGATTTTATTCGTGTCAGTGAACGTCCACTTAACGAATTAAGTGGGTTTGGGTTGGTGGCGCCGTGCCTACATACATGCCTAGACCCGAGCCACCCGAGTGAAGGCACGTCGTGCGTACGTAATCATACTTACACAGTAACACAGTCACGAAGCGAATGAACCCTGACGAGTATTGTTGATTCATGTTTAGAGCATCCTCCAACGGAGGCACTAAAAACAGCGCACGCTGAAAATAACGACTTTTTAGCGCGCGTGGGGCTAAAAACAGCCCTACTGCAGTCGCTGCATAATCTAGCGCGCTGCGAAAACTGTCAGCGTGCTGAACGAAGCTGGACATTTTGCACCATATTTGGTGCATGGCGTCCAGCGCGCTGGGCCAAAGTAGAGCCGACATGCGAAGGAAACTGCCACGGAAATTTCCGCTCCGCAGCTCGCACGTCCCGGGCGAGGCCGCCGCCGGCCCCTGCTCTCTCCCCCGCCGCCGGTTGAGCTCGCCGCCGCCACCCTGCAGGTCGCCGCCGCCGGCGGGCCGCCCACCGCCGGAGTTAGGCCGGAATCGCGTTGTATCGGCTGGAATCGCGCCGCCGTCCGCCGCCGGAATCGGTCGGAATCGACAGGGCTCCGCGTCCACGAAAGCCGGCGCTGGCCGCGAGTGAGCGTGCCGGCGGCAAGTGAGCAAGGCCGCGGCCATGGGAGCAGGGCACACTGCTGCTGCTGTCACGGGAGCGGCCGAGCGGCCGACGGCGAGTGGGCGAACGGCTAGTGGCGGCGAGTGGGCGAGCGGCCAGCGGCGAGTGGGCGAGCGGCCGGCGGCGATCGCGCCTGGGTCTCACTGGCTCCATCGGCGTTGGCCGGTGCGGATGCGAGCTAGCTTGCTCCAAGCCTCCAACGATTGGGGGCCTATGTGTAAGTTTCAGGGACCCATGTGTAAAAGTCAGGGACCTATGTGTTGAAGAACGAGTTTGTGGTGCTGTATTTTTGGGCGTCCGGTAAACTGCTGCAACCTGCATGCTATATTTTTGTGCGTTTGAAAAACTGATTTCGTCTACGACACGCTAAAATAGCTAAAATGGAGCTGTAAAACTTTTTTTGGGTGCGGTGTCGTTGGACGTCTGTTGGAGATGCTCTTAGTCCATTAGGTTGCACAACTCAAGATCAGGTCAACCTCTCCCATATATCCAGCAGAAAACGCACCAAAAACCTTTCCTCGCGTTAACATCTGATGATGAGGCTTTGCGAGGTTTCCTCGCCGTTTCCCGTCCCTAGCCAGCCACGGTAAAAGTGACGGGCTGGGCCGGCCGTTGGACCGACCGACCTGAATCAAGGTATAGGCGCGCGTCCAATTCAGTTGTGGACACAAGCGAAATTCGAACACCCTCCGCTTGAAGCAAACCGGATGAATATAATAGCAGTCCATGCTACGCACTCTCTTGAAAAAAATGAACCCGCGAAACAGAAACAGTCGAGATTGTAGAACGCACGCAAACAGCCAGCAGCCCAAAGTGGGCCAGCCCAATAAGGCGCAGGTGGGGTGTGCAGAGGAATCTTTCCTCCGCACGGGTCGCTAGCTAGGAGCTCCCTATACTCAGGTTCCATTCCTATACTCAGATTCGAGTTTCGTCAATTTTAACTTCTCAATTTTGAATAGATGTTTCAAACCTTTTTGGCCGAATTTTATCAAATTCGTCGCACTCAGTTGATCGTTTGAAAAATCTTTTGACGAGTAGGTTAATATCCACGTTTTGAAGAACTTTCATGTTGTAATTTTTTCGTTTCGACAGTCATATACGATATTGTAGGTTTGAACATATTTACACTCCTCACTGTACACATCTTCTCCAACTCGTGTCGCCGTTGCTCGCCGCGGTTAACTTCGCCATCGTCTGGACTGCGACCGACCCGCGCCGTTGTCCAGAAAAAAGTCAGGTGAACGAAAACTATTTTTTGAACGATTTTAAAAAATGAACAAAAAATGATGGTGAACGGAAACTATTTTTGAATGATTTTGAAAGTGAACCGAAAAGGCCGGTGAACGAAATCGATTTTTGAACGATTTTAATAAGTGAGCAAAAAAAGTCTATGAACGGAAATTATTTTTGAACGATTTTCAAAAAATGAACAAAACAACTCTTTGAACGGAAATTATTTTTGTAGGATTTTTTAAATATGAACAATTTTCAAATCTAAACATTTTTCAAATCTGAACATTTTTAAAATATGGACATTTTTAAAATTTGAACGTTTTTCAAAAAATGAAAATTTAAAATAATATCTAAAGAGAAAACAGAAAAGAAGAAAAAAAGAAACAGCCAAAAAAGAAAAACGAAAAAGAAACATATATTTTAATTAGAACATTTACCTTTGAACGGTTTGAAAGGTGACCAGAAAGTGGCAGTGAACGAAAACTATTTTTCGAAAGATTTTAAAAAATGAACAGAAAATGGCGGTGAGCGGAAACTATTTTTAAACGATTTTAAAAATAAACAGAAAAGGCTGTTGAACGAAAACTATTTTTAAAAAGCGAAACCAAAAAAATTCTATGAACACAAATTATTTTGAACGTTTATTTAAATATGAACAATTTTCATATACGAACATTTTTCAAATCTGAACATTTTTTAAATATGAAGAATTTTCAAATATGGAAAATTTTAAAATCTGAACATTTTTAAATTTGTACGTTTATCAAAAATTAAAAATTAAAATAATATCTAAATATAAAACATAAAATAAGAAAAAAGAAACATATATTTTAATTAGAACATTTACCTTTGAAGGGTTTTAAAAAGTAAACAGAAAGTGGCGGTGAACGAATACTATTTTTTTGAAGGATTTAAAAAATGGAGGTGAACGGAAACTATCTTTGAACGATTTTAAAAGTGAACAGAAAAGACCGTTGAACGAACACTATTTTTAAACAATTTTATAAAATGAACACAAAATTACGGTGAACGAAAACTATTTTTTAACGATTTTGAAAGTGAACCGAAAAGGCCGGTGAACGAAATCGATTTTTGAACGATTTTAAAAAGTGAACAGAAAAACTCTATGAAAGGAAATTATTTTTTAATGATTTTTAAAATATGAGCAATTTTCAAATCTGATTTTTTTTTCAAAATATTAACATTTTTTAAATTTGAACGTTTTTCAAGAAATGAAAATTTAAAGTAATATCTAAAAAGAAAACAGAAAAGAAGAAACAAAAACTGAGACAGCAAAAAAAGAAAAACAAAAATGAAACATTTAGTTTAATTTATGTGAATGATTTTCCAATATAAACATTTAATTTATATGAATGATTTTCCAAATAATAATATATTTCCCGTGGGGGCTCTGTACTCGGGCGCGGCGCGGCGTCGAGCATGCCTTCGAGAAGCTCTCCGTCAAGCCTTCAAGGTGGAGGACTGGCGACGGTGGCAGATCTGAGGCGGCCCTCTTCAATAAGCGTGGTGGTGGATTTTGTGCTACGAAGATGGGCCGGTCTACGACGCACGAATCGGCTACGAGCTGATTACACCCTAGTTGGAAGTGGACTAAGGGCTCCCTCCCTTGCTTCCGATGCACGAATCCGCGGTGATCTTCGAGCTACGAGCTGGTGTTCTTCCTCAGCAGTCGTTCGACAGTGCAAGGTTGTCCCGCTGTTGACTCTTCTGGCCAAAGGGTGGCCTCATGATGGTGCGGCGCCATGGCGTCGACCTCTTTCAACCTCCAAGCTGAGAAGCCAAAAGGGAGGCAGTTTGGGCTTCGGAGTGGCGTTCTTCGGCGGTCTTGCCCCAAGTGGCCATGTCCCCGGTGGCGATTCTTCAAAGGTTCCACTATTGCTTTGCTCACGTGCGTTTTGGCAATAACCGACCTAGCTAAGCAAATGGAAGCCGCTTTCGAACCCGTGTCTGGTAGCCAGATTGGATGTACTCCCATGCGGCGGCGAGCGAGAGCTACCATGTCCCTCTCCTGTAGTACCTCCCAGAGGACAAGGAACCAACGTGCCTCACTTTGTCACCGATCGAATAATCGATCGATCCACTTTTCTCCCACGGTTGTTCATCACGCCGGAGACCCAGCAGCATGCATGTACTAGCCGTCTACTCTAGGAGGCAAGTCATGACGTGTGCCGTACTTGCTTGTGAAACGGTGAATCTTTGACTCGGCTAGAGAATGTCTAGTAGATCAGGTACAATGTTTCTGTGTTTAGGTCTCGGAATAGAAACGGGAAAATTTGGCATTGTAAAATAATTCCTCCATTTGAGACCCACCTGACAGCGAGAATATTTTTCACTTTATTTTAGTCTTCTTTCAAATCGGCGGTCCGGCTAGTCCATCACCCCTCTCGCGTCTCCATCTAAATTTCACGGAGGAGACACGCCCAACAAGCGCCCCCAGATTCGTTGGAGATGTGAATCCAGCTGAGCCGGCGAGGAGTGTCCACCAAGAGGAAGCGGCCATCTAGTCAACGGCGGATTTCGCTGATTTTCTCTCAATGCATATGGAGATTCGTGATGAAAATACTCATCATGCACTCCAAACTGATCTAGTAGAGCATTTGTGGGCGCGACGGGGCATGGCAGCGGCAAACCCGGAAGAGCAAGATGTTTAAGCTGTAATTTTGTTTTTAGCTAATGTGGTACTTTACTTTATGTGTTTGAACTATAAAATATTTATGTATATTTGATTTTTTTACTTGTCAAAATATTTGAATTTAGCTAAAAAACCCAATCTGGGAGGCCGATTTGGACGCCGTGAGTGGGGAGCGACGGCGCCCAAAGCCAGCAACTAGTCCGGATGGCGCCCAAACGGCCTGTCCGGAAGGCGTTTGAGCGACCATTTGGACGCCGCGAGTGGAGATGCTCTAATAACCGACAAGGGTTCAATCAAATGCGCTTTCCATCGAGTGTCTCTCTGGTAGCCAGATTAGATATCCTCCTCCTTTTCCGTCCCCTGCCTGCGTGAGAGCTACCATGTCCCTCTCCGTGTAGCACCTCCCAAAGATGGCCGCCTCACTTTGTCACCGAATAATCGGTCGACTTTTGCACCGACGGTTGTTCATCACGCCGGAGACCCAGCAGCAGCAGCAAGTAGACGTCTACTCACGAGAGGGAGGTCACGCCGTGTCGTGCTAGCTCGAGGCATAATTTTTAATTCTTTGGGAGCACTATATTAATTCTTAACTGCTCCCTCCGTTTTTTAATATAAGATGCTTTAGGTGGTAAACATGTTGTCTATATGCACACTAAAATGAGTGAACATGCACACAAAAATATGTCTACATACATTTATGTGCATGTGCATGTGCATGTAGACAAAAGCTAAAACATGTTACTCGCTCCGTCCAAAAATAAGTGTCTCAACTTTGCTCAAAAGCGGATGTATCTATACATGAAACATGTCTAGATACATCAACTTTTGGGCAAACTTGAGACACTTATTTTGGGACAGAGGGAGTATATTAAAAAACGGAGGAAGTAGCTATAAGATTTACCAACGTTTTCCCTCACCGCGCTCTGGCAATCACCCCTCCGTCCTCCGCCCCAAAATCGGCGCAGTATTGCCCTCAAGCAGCCGCCCACGGCCGTTTCTGCGAGAAATCTCCTAACCTCCTCGATGTGTGACTTGCACTGTGGACGACGACAAATCTCTTGAGCACGCCGTATGCACAAGTGTCCCAAATGGTACCCTCTGTCAACGACACGGTCCCACTGCAGTTCTCCTCTCGGACGGCGGTAAAAGGACGCCAATCTCAGTTACGAGATCTGAAATGTGCACGTTTCACCTATAATAAAAACTGAGACTCATTTAACGGGCATGACTTTCAGTACTCCCTCCGATCCATATTAGTGGGCATAGATTTGTCTAAATTCATATGTATCTAGTTAAGTATTTAGACTAGATACATGTGTATCTAGACAAAGCTATGCCCACTAATATGGATCGGAGGGAGTACCAAGTTAATTACCAAACAAGAGAAAAAGTACAACAAGCAGGTTGAATACGCAACAGGTTCATCAATCTGCGTTGCACGGGGCCGACACCGCGCATGCCGGCATGGGCATGGCCACCTCCCCCATTTTTCCTCTAGCCTTATCTTACAGCAGTAGCTTTTAGTTTGATTTAAGATGTGCACCTACACCAGATTGATTGATTGAACTAGATGCATTGGAGAAGAACTAGTAGTTCAAAGGGTCCACTAGTGTGCTTTGCTCACGTGCGTTTTGGCTAATATTTAACCGACCTAGCTAAGCAAATGGTTCCATCAAAGCCGCTTTTGATAGCCAGATTAGAGATCCTCCTCATTTTTTTCTCGTCCCCTGCGTGATTGAGAGCTACCATGTCCCGTCCCTCTCCCTAGTACTGTACCTCCCAAAGGACAAGGAACCAACGTGGCCGGCAGTCTCACTTTGTCACCGATTCAATAATCGATCGATCCACTTTTATTCCACGGTTGTTGTTTTTTTGCGAGGAAGTGAAGATTCATAAAAACACGGTCCTTACAAGGAGGTCCAGAACAAACACGAAATTACAAAAAGGTCCAGCTGGAACCCGACGCCATTGACGAGCAACAGGACGTGTCGCCGGCGCGCCGCCGTAACTCCTCCCACGCCTTGGAACGGACGGAGCCCTTCTACGGACGGGAAGTCGACGAACCTCGAACCCACAGGGCCTCCACCCTGGAACTCGACCGTCATCGCCGTGTTTCTCCAAATCTTCAGCTTCCGATCTTCTGCACACCCGGCGCCGCCGCACCACGGCCACCGGCGAAGGGAAATCACGCAACACAGCTCCCGGGAGCTGCGAGCGTGATGGTGGTGGAAGATCCGAGGCGGAGCTCCGTGGAGCCGCGCCACCGAGGAGGACGACCTTCACCTGCAAACGAACCCTCGACCGCGCCGCCTCTCCAACGCCGGCAGGGGAGAGCCTACCCAAACCTACCTGTACACAAGACGAGATCCGGGGTTCCCCCACACTCCCGCCGCCGGAGCGGCCGGCAGAGGGCAGGGGAACCAGCGAGCCGCCGCCGGTGAGGTGGATTGGCCGGGCGATTCCAGAAATCGCTTCTCCTTACTGTAGCGGGGGAGAAGGAGGAGTCCAAGTTCACAATACTCTCTTTTTATTCTACGGTTGTTCATCACCCTTGCTATGTATTTGATATCATCATGTCACCATTGGATTGGATTGGACTCGTGCGCGCGTTTCGGCTAACCGATCGACCTGACTAGTACAAAAGAAAAACAAATGGCGCCGCTTTTGATCGTTTTCCCAAAATCTCGAGTATACACATACCGACACACTGCGCGCGTTTTTGGAAAACCCAAAAACCTGCATTTTTTGCTACATAGCAAAACCGCTTTTGCGTGTTGGGTTCATCACGCTGGAGACCCAGCAGCATCAGCCAGCAGCCGTCTACTCTAAAGTGAACTCACACCGTGCCGTGCTATCTCGAGGCGTACCTAACTAGGCGATTAGATAGAAGGAGAAAATAGGCTTTCGCCGCGCTTTATAAATAAATCCAACGGTGGCCGAACCGATACAAAGTGATGAGGGGAACCTCTTACAAAGCAGATCACAGATAGAAAAAATAAGAACATAGAGAACCAAACTTGTCACCGAAGACATCGGAACAGGCCTAAAGTACTAGGCTCCACGACAACGCTCCCAAAAGGGTAACGACGTAGCACGCCGCCGTCATCGAGACCGGAATGGTCAAGGGTTTTCACCCGGAGCCCTAACGCGACGGAGGTAGCCATAACGACACCCTCAGGAGGGTAACGATACCCGCAGACATCACTGCCGTTGGCGCAAGACCGCTGAGCTTTCGCTCGGAAAAACCTACGCAAACGATCGCACAAACGGACCGCCCAGCCCCCGAGAAAGGTCTCCAGGCCACGATCTGGGAGATGTTGCCACCAACGCCAGGAAACCCCGCCACCCGCTCCTCGCCATCCACACGGCCAAAGAACTAGGCCATCACCAACGCCCCCAGAATATTTTTGGCATTGGTAATTTGGTATCCTCATTTGGAACCTACTTGCCAGTGAGGCGCTCATTTCTTTTTTTTTGCGTGTGACAAATTATGTGTCGAATGTGTGTTAGCTTAGCTCTCACTAAGCCGACGCCATGAAATTTTAGTTGCAACTCATGCTTAGTATGAATCACAAAATAATAATTCAATAGCCCGTTGCAACATCCACTCGCAACTCATAGGTGCACGAATCATGACGTGATGGTGGTTGAGCACTATCTTAATTATTCTTAGCTAGCTGAGAGTTACTAAAATTGTTTACTTTGTCCCTCACCGTGCTCTGGCCTTCCGTCCTCCGTGTTAAAATCCGTGCGCCGTATTCCCCTCGAGCAGCCGCCCACGTCCATGTCTGCGAGAGAAGGAAGCGACTATCGGTTCGCCGACAACAAATCTCCTAACTGACGAGTAAGGATGTGTTTGGTTTTGGAACCAAGTGGAATGGAATGGAAGAATGGAATGATTCGCTCGCAACAGGTTCATCATCGTACATCAATCTGCGTTGCAGGGGGCCGACACCATGGGCACATGCCGGCAAGGGGAGATGGAGCTACCTGCCTACCATGGGCATGGCCACCTCCTTTTTTTTTTCCCGAGTGTTCAAAAAAGAAACAAAATGGCAGCAGCAGCTAGCGTACCCTACACGCGATCATCTCGTGTTGAAGATGTGCACGTACGCCAGATTGAATTAGATCCGTTGGAGAACTACTACACTAGTTCAAAGGCTTTGCTCACGTGCGTTTTGGCAATAACCGTGAAAGATAATGAAAGTCTATTGATTGATTGATTGATCCGGCTGGTTTACATGGCTTTATATAGTACATCAAATAACCGACATAGTCTAGGTCTAGTCTTGGAGTACAAGTCTACGTAGAACTACAACATGTATTGGAGTCGAACTCCTATAGTCTAACATCCCTCCGCAGTTTCAACGTGGGGTTCAACAACGTTGAGATTGAAACGAATGTCATTGAACGGCGTTGCAGCAAGTCCTTTTGTGAAAATATCAGCAAACTGAGCCGTCGTAGGAACATGAAGAACCCGAACTTGTCCAAGTGCCACCTTCTCGCGAACGAAGTGAATATCAATCTCAATATGTTTGGTCCGTCGATGTTGAACAGGATTCCCGGACATGTAGACTGCCGAGATGTTATCACAATACACAATAGTAGCCTGTTCAATTGGTCGATGCAGCTCGGAGAGTAACTGACGGAGCCATATAGTATCAGCAACAGCATGTGCGACGGCACGATACTCAGCTTCAGCGGACGAGCGAGAGACTGTAACCTGTCTTTTCGATGACCAAGAAATCAAATTGTTACCTAGAAAAACACAGAAACCGGATGTGGATCTACGAGTATCTGGACAACCAGCCCAGTCTGCATCAGAATATGCGGTGAGAGAAGTAGGAGGAGATTTATTGATGTGAAGTCCGTGATCAAGAGTACCTTTTAAATACCTAAGAATACGTTTAATATGATTATGATGTGGAACACGAGGATCATGCATGTAGAGACAAGCTTGTTGGACAGCAAAAGAAATCTCGGGACGAGTTATAGTGAGATATTGGAGAGCACCGGTTAGGCTACGATAAAGAGTGGGATCAGAGAAAGGTTCACCATCGGCAGAGAGTTTGAAACTAGTATCTACAGGAGTACGAGAAGGTTGGCAGTCAAGCATACCAGCACGGTTTAGAAGATCTAGAATATATTGACGTTGAGAGAGGAATAGATCGGAAGAATCACGAAGAACATCGATACCCAAGAAGTGATGGAGAAGACCGAGATCGGTCATAGAAAATTCAGAGCGGAGAGAAGTGATGAGATTGTCTAAAAAAGTTTGAGAGGAAGCCGTGAGAATTATATCGTCAACATACAGAAGTAGGTAGGCAATGTTAGAGTCGTGTTTGTAAACAAAGAGAGAAGTGTCGGAAAGAGAAGGAGTGAAACCTATGGTTTGAATGAAAGAGGAGAAACGTTGGAACCATGTCCGAGGAGCTTGTTTGAGACCATAAAGAGATTTCTGAAGAAGACAGACATGATTTGGGTAGGAAGGATTTTCAAATCCTAGAGGTTGTTGACAGTAGACAGTTTCTTGGAGAGATCCGTCGAGAAAAGCATTTTTGACATCTAATTGATGAATGGGCCACATGGAAGAGACAGCAATGCTTAGAACAGTGCGAATGGTACTAGGCTTAACAACAGGAGAGAATGTCTCATCATAATCGACGCCGTGTTGTTGGGAATAACCACGACAGACCCATCGTGCCTTATAGCGAGAAAGGGTGCCATCGGATTTAAATTTTTGACGAAAGACCCACTTTCCAGAGACGATATTGGTGTTAGAAGGACGAGGAACAAGCTGCCATGTATTATTCTCAATTAAAGCATTATATTCTTCTTGCATGGCCGCTGCCAATTAGGATCTAGAAGTGTTGTTTTATATGTTTTTGGAACAGAAGAGAGAGTGACAGAGGCATGAAGATTTAGACGATCGATGGGTTGACGAAAACCAGATTTAGAACGAGTACGCATGGTGTGATCGTTGGTAGGTGCAATGGTGGGAACAGCACGTTTTGGAAGAACAGGAGGAGGAGAGGTAGTGTCCGGCGCAGCGGAAGTTGCGGACGTGGGAGGGGCGAGGGTGGAGCGAAAGCAAGATGGTGATCGGGTTCGGCCGTGGCAGAGTTTGAAGGTGTTTCGTGCCGTGGCAGGGGCGAGTCGGGTGGTGGCTGGGTGGGTGCTGCCGCGGCAGCGTTTTGGCCAGTTTTGTGCCGTGACAGAGAAGAAGAAACGAAGGCAGGGTTTTGAGCGTTTTCCTGCCGTGGCAGGATGTAGAAAGGAAAGGGGTGGGTGGAAGAGACAGGAGCCGAGGATGGGGAAGGGTTGGTCGGTGGGGGATCGGCGCGTGGGGCATAGGGAAAAATATGCTCAGCAAAGGTGACATGGCGTGATATGTGAACCCGTCCAGTAGTGATATCAAGGCAACGATAGCCTTTGTGTTCGTCGGAAAATCCTAGAAGGACACATGGGAGAGAACGGGGAGCGAGTTTGTTGGTGGAGGTGGCATATGTATTGGGGAAGCATAGGCAGCCGAAAACACGAATGTCGGAGTAGGGAGGTGGCAAAGAAAAAGAGAGAAATAGGGAGTTGTTTGCGGATTTGTTTTGGAAAGGCGAATATTGAGGAGAAAAGTGGCGGTATGAAGAGCTTCTGCCCAGAATTTGGGTGGCATGGAAGACTGAACAAGAAGAGTACGAACGATGTCATTGAGGGTGCGAAGAGAGCGTTCGGCTTTACCGTTTTGGGGAGAAGTGTAGGGACAAGAAAAACGAAGGAGAACGCCATGTTGGAGGAAGAAAGTGCGATTAGCAATGTTGTCAAACTCACGACCGTTGTCACATTGGATAAAACGAATGGGAAGGAAAAAATGAACCGAGACATATCGTTGGAAATTGAGAAAAAGATTGTGAACGTCAGATTTGTTACGGAGAGGGAAGGTCCATACGTAGTGAGTGAAATCATCGAGGATAACAAGATAATACTTCAAACCAGAGACACTTGCAATCGGTGATGTCCATAAATCACAATGTAGTAGTTCAAAAGGATAAGTGCTAGAAGATGTAGAAGAACTAAAGGAAGACGCACATGTTTGCCTAATTGACAAGACTCACAAAACGAAGAATCATGGGAATCTCTATTACAAGGTATGGATAGTTCACTAAGCATAGATCCTAGAACAGCGGAATTGGGATGTCCTAAGCGGCGATGCCAAAGGTCGACGGAGGCCACCATGGATGTGGGAGAGGCGGCAGCAGGAACACCGTGTAGAGAGTAGAGGTCTCCGGAGCTATCAAATCGGGCGATCTCGGCCTTGGTCGGGTAATCCTTCACAGATAAACCAAAGGAGTCAAACTCGACAGAAACATTATTGTCGCGAGTAAATTGACGCACGGAGATTAGGTTTTTAATAAGGGCAGGGGCGACAAGAACATCACGAAGAAGAAGTGGTTTAGTGGGTGTGGGGATTTGAGCTTGACCGACACAATAGATGGGAGTAAAGGAACCATCGCCAAGGGTAATGGAGGGAAACGAAGAGGGAGTGCATAAAGAGAGCAAATTACTTGATGCAGACATATGGCTAGAAGCACCAGAATCAAAAATCCAATCCGTACCTGAGTTTCCTTGAGCAGCAAAATTATTCATGGCCTGGAGAAAAGCGGCTTGATCCCAGCTCGGCGTTGAAGTAGAGGTCGGTGTAGGCAGCAGGGCCGGCGGATACGGTGGTGAAGGCAGCAGGGCCAGCGCTGGCGTGTAGTAGGGCCCCCCGTCGTAGGAGGGTGTCGGAGCGCCGTAGGAGGCATATGTTGGAGCAGCATGGTAGGCGTGCGTCGGCTGCCAGGGTGTAAGAAACCCGGGGGCGCCAGTGTGGGGGCGAACACCAGGCTGCCAAGCATCGGTATACGCCGGGGGAGCGCCGAGAGGAGATGGCGCGGACCAGGGCATGGGCCACGCTTGAACGAGCCCCGTCCAAGGGTCGTGTGGAGGACGCCATGCTGGAGCTGCAGGAGGGGCACTCAGAGGTGGAGCTGGACTTGGCGGTGTTCGCGGCGTCGATCGGGACGCGGGTGGCCGGTACATGGGCTTCGTGCCACGGTAGTTGGGACTGGGGCGCCATCCTGGAGGGGGCGTTGCCGAGGAAGGTGCCGCGGGAGCCACTGGAGCTGGAGGCGGCGGAGCACGAGGAACGGCTGCGAAGAGTTGAGGGCGAGCAGCTTTGTTGGATTGGGCGCGATCAGCCCACTGGAGCATGGAGCGAACCTCTGCAAAGGATGGAGGCGGGCGCATCATTGGGATGAAGGCAGCCTGCTTGTCGTACTGTTCGCTGAGCCCAGCGAGGAGGATGTTAAGGAGCTGACGATCATCGACAGGGTCGCCGAGCTCACGGAGTTCATCCGATATGGCCTTGAGACGTTGACAGTAAACACTGAGGGAGGTATCGCCTTGCACCATGTTCCTGAGCTCGGCTTGAAGGCTGGTGGTACGGGCATCCACGTTGTCCTGGAACAGCTGTCGGACGGCCACCCATAGATCGGCGGCCGTGGTGCCTTCACGAAAGACGAGATTGAAGATTTCAGTGGAGACTCGCATGTAGATCCATTGGATTATGGCGAGATCATCCTTGACCCATTGGGGATCATGAGGCCGGGGAACACAGGTGGCAGCAACGTGATCACGAAGATGGCAGCGCCCAAGGTGGACGTCGAAGAGGTGACGCCAATGGTAGTAGTTGTGAGAATTGAGGTCTAGGGTTACAGGGATATAGGAGCTAACATCGGAGATTGTATCGGTAAAGGATATAGTGGGAGCTAGGGTAGAGGAAGAAGGGCGAGTTGCCGCGGCAGCGGCGGCTTTGGCGATGATCATGGCCCGGCGGTCGAAGTAGCTGGGCGGCGGCGGTGGAGGAGGGGTGGGCGGCGGAATAGAGGTCGGCGGAGCCATAGGTTAGGACCGAAAATCTGATACCATGAAAGATAATGAAAGTCTATTGATTGATTGATTGATCCGGCTGGTTTACATGGCTTTATATAGTACATCAAATAACCGACATAGTCTAGGTCTAGTCTTGGAGTACAAGTCTACGTAGAACTACAACATGTATTGGAGTCGAACTCCTATAGTCTAACAAACCGACCTAGCTAAGCAAATGGTTCCATCGATCAAAAGGCATGCGCTTTTCACCGAGAGTGTATCTCTGGTAGCTCCTCCTCCTTTTTTCTCGTCCCCTGCGGCGAGCGAGAGATACCATGTGATGTCCCGCCCCTCTCCGTGGACAAGGAACTGGCCGGTCGTCTCACTTTGGCGCCGATCCAATAATCGATCGATCCACTTTTATCCCACGGTTGTTCATCACGCCGGAGACCTAGGAAGCCGTCTACATACACGGTAAAACATCGTGACGGAGCAATATGCAACTTAAGCAATACTCCCTCCGTTTCAAATTACTTGACACACATTTGTCAAAACACGAATGTATCTAGACACTAAACAATTATAGATACATCCGTTTTTGGAAAAGTGCAAATCATCTAATTTGAAACGGAGGGAGTAGTATTAAGTGGAACCGGGATTCTAACTATTAATTAATTCTAGGGTTCAAAGTTATTTTTATACACATCAAATTAAATGTTGATTAGCATTGCTTAAACATGGCAGGGGTGAGGTACACAAACTTTTAAATGCAATAGGCACAACACTTATAACCTAAATAATTAAATGAAATGTGACGTGCTAAACAAAGCTAATGAAGATGCTACATGATGCAAACATGAGCATGGATGTCATATTAATATTCCTTACATTTTATGATCAAAATAGACATATACCGTGTATCCATTATTTGGAATTATGAGCAAGTCACTCCGTGCCGTGCTTGCTTGTAAAACGGCAAATCTTTGTCTTTCTTAGAGTATGTCTAGTAGATCCCGTAAAACTAAAAACGTTTTCATGTTTAGGTGCATGCTTCTCGTAATAGAAAGCGGAAAATTTGGTATTGTAAAATAATTCCTCCATGCACTACATCACAGTTGATTTTTAAAGGCACAAAAAAGTGCCCTAAAAAAATATCTAAACTGCCTTAGAAAATCATACGAGGCAATTTAAAAAGTGTCGTATCAAATGGGGCAGGGAAAGATCAATTAAGGCACTTTTAAAAAGTGCCGTATCAAATCATATACATGGTCCCCGAATCATACATGCAGAATTTCAAAAAGCCCCGGGACAAGCAAACATCGGGAATCGTGGTTACTTTCAAACCTGAAATCTTCTACCATGATGAATCCAGCGTCTTCGCAGTCAACTGGGACGACTTGTTTGACATGCTGAACTTCAGAGCATTGGACGCCAGCATAGTGAGATGTTTTACACTGTGAGTATTTAAGTATCAAAGCGTCAATACGTATGCTACTATATCTATACAAGTTTTTCAATCATTCATGTTTTTATATATGTAGGTACAATTATATTCGCGCCCGGAAATACTGTTATGCAGTAGCCTTTGTTGACCCCCACCTTGCTTCGCAAGAGTCTATCCTTAATTCTTCCATGAAGATTGTGACAGATTACATCATCAATGTGTTGGAAAGAGCAAATATAAAGAGTTAATCGTATGACCTTTTAATAAGGAGTAAGTTATTTCCGCATCTTCGTTTACATATTTGATTAAGTTCATCCAACTGATTACTACTATTTGTAGTTTTCACTGGATTCTTATTACTATCTCACTACTGGATGGCCATGTCCACTATTTTGATTCTTATCTTAGTAAGAATGAAAAATTTGGGGACATAGTGGAGCTTATTAATGGGTCAGTTGATACTTACATCTGCATAATGTAAATGATTTTGATCAAGATACACTCTTTGTTTTGTAATGCGAAATATGATATAGTTTGTTTTATTGCATCCATATTTTGTAGTGCATTCGAAGAATTTAGCAAAAGAGAAGGAAATACAAAGGGGAACTATACAAAGCTTACCCATCACCTTTGACATCCGGTTAGTTTCCACTAGCACTTGTAGATATATACATGCATGTTAAATATATTTTATATGTAATATGGTTATTTCTAAGCAATATATATGTCTCAGTGCCACCACCAGCCTCCTGAGACCAATCTGTGTGGCTACTATCTTTTCGAATATATGGAAATCATGACGACCAGAGTTATTGAGCCTAAGCCAAAATCTGTAGTATGCAAAACATTTTTTCCATTAACTGAGAATATTCTTCTGATTTTGTCCCGGTTTTGATCATGACTTATTCTACGCAGCGTCCGCGAATCGGCTTAAACGAATTGCCGAAGAGCACACTAGTAAAGATGATCGAGGAGATAGCCGGATTTTTGTTTGGTGAATGTATCAGGAAGAAAGGAGAGTTCCATTATGTTAATTAGAAACCTTTTGACTTATTCAGTTGCAATCAATATGTGACTAGCTATTATTTTACAAATATGTTAATTAAATAGTGTGCATGACCCTATATATATATTCTGTATTCGAGACTTTGTATGCATACCATACATTATGTTCCCTTCTACTGTACGTCGAATGAAATATGGAAACGAAAAATAAATTAAATCGGAATAATAATAATTCAAAATAAACAACTAGCAGCGCGCCACAAAGGGAAACATTGCTAGTATAAAATGGTGATGGCAACGCGTATCAGAGGCACACGTTGCCAATTTATATCCTACCGGCAACGCGACTTGGCACACGTTGCCAGTACAAGTAGCAGCAGCGTGACACTGGCAACGTGTGGTCACACGTTGCCAACGGGCTTAAGTCGCATGTTGTCAATGAGCTATTATGTACTCGTGCCCAGCCGCGTGGCCGCTTCTCGTCATGCTCTCCTCTCTCGCCGTAGACAAACACGGCCTCACGCCGACGTCGACAACATGCCGCGCCGCCTAGCCACCTTCTGGTCCACCCTCACCCAGGTCGCGCTCCGTTATTTCCTGGCGGAGGAGGCAAACCCTCCGTCGTCCGAAACCGACAAGGAGTCGAGGACCCTGGCTTTCTAGGCCCCCAGTATTTTGCTGACGACCGGGCGAACTACGATGAGGCCGGCCCCTCTCAGGCGGCGATGGATGATGACGTGTTGGCCCTGCGTCCAGGGTCTAGATTAGTTGTAGTGTATGTTTTAGCTTAAATTTGGTTCATAATGCATCTAATTTCAATGAAAATCGTGTTTTTGTTTGTAATTTGCAAAAGTCGTTCAAATTCGAGTTTTTATTTGAGGGGGTGCCGGTGGAGGAGACGACCTGGGAATGTTCGGCACCACCCAAATCGTGTCCTTTTTGGACGGTGCCGGACAGGATTTTGGTGACCCGGTGGAGATGCTCTAAAACATGTTTAGGGGATGTAGAATGATTACGTTTTACCATCGAAAAACCGTAAACCTAGATTTGATTTGGTCGTATGTAGTAGTACATTCAATTACCACAGGGTAAAAAGTAGAGGCAGATTGAATACGCGATAGGTTCGTCATACATTAATTTGCACGGGGCCGACACGGCACATGCATGCCGGCATGCCCACCTCTTCCCATACTTTCCTTCTTCTAGCCTTCCTTTTCCCACAGTGAAAAAACGGAAAACAGAAACAAAAATGGCAGCAGGCAGCCAATAACAGCACGGCATTCTTCAGATAAATTCCTGCTCGAGAACCGAGGCCGCAAACGACGACGACGGCGGACCCTGCTGCCATTACAGAAAAGACGAATTCACCCTCGAGCTTCGCTTACGGCGACCATGGATCCGGCGGAGAGGACCGTCAATCCAAAGGGGCTCTTCCGTCCATCTTCTTCTTCTGCTGTAGGCAGCAGCAGGCAGGAAGCAGAAATTAATAATTTCAAAACCCAGCAAAAACCTTTCTTTCCCCCTCCTCGCGACCACACTAGTCCCACCCACCTCCGCCCACTCCGACTTCCGCCGCCGGCCCGACCTAGGGTTTCCAGCCCCCCGCATTCCCGTCGCGGACTTGCCTTTTCAGCACCCTTCTCGGATTTGACGCCGGCCGACCTTTTCGGGGGGATGGCGGCGCCGGGCGGGCGGAGGCCGGACTTCGGCGCCTCCTCGCCGGGAGGCCCGTCACCCTCCTCTGCGGGCGGCCCAGGGCGGAGGCTGCTGCGGACCCAGACGGTGGGCAACATGGGGGAGTCCAGCTTCGACAGCGAGGTGGTGCCCTCCTCGCTCGTCGAGATCGCGCCCATCCTCCGCGTCGCCAACGAGGTCGAGGCAGGGAACCCCCGCGTAGCATACCTATGTAAGCCCTTCCACTGCTCGCCCTTCCTCTTCTCTCTGCCCGATCTACTGCGGACTTGCCATGGCAAGAAATTCGGGAGCAATGGTTGCTTGATTTGTTCGCTCCTTTGCTTCCAGGCCGCTTCTACGCGTTCGAGAAGGCGCACAGGCTCGACCCGACCTCCAGCGGCCGCGGGGTGCGCCAGTTCAAGACCGCGCTGCTGCAGAGGCTCGAGAGGGTAATATCTAACACCACCGCCGGCCACCCCATCCTCTTCTTCCCCCAAATCCATAACACTTCTCTTCTCCTCCCCCCAAATCCATCACTTTTCTCTCTCGAGGCTAAATGCGCAGCACAAGATGAGCTTCGAATTGACGAATCTGCTGCGCGCGTGTGTATGTGTGCAGGAGAACGACCCCACGCTCAAGGGGAGGGTGCACCAGAGCGACGCGCGCGAGATGCAGCGATTCTACCGCGAGTACTACAAGAAGTACATCCAGGCGCTGCAGAACGCCGCCGACAAGGCAGACCGGTCAGTTCAGCCACACACGCCCTCCTTCCTCCTCCTCCTCCTGCTGCTGCTGCTACTGCTCTAATGTGTTGTGTTAAACGGACCGTCCTGTCTATCTATCACCATTTGCTGCATACGCATGCGTTCATTGCTCATAATGTGCTTCTCTGTTCGTTTGGCCGGTGCTCTGCTCGCTTAAGCGCATCAGATTGACTGCTATCCATCATCATGTTGAATGCTGGTATATGTCTGATTGCTCCTTGCGTGAGTACTAATGTGCTCCTTCTGTTTTGATCAGTGCCTTGCTCACCAAAGCGTACCAGACTGCGGCCGTCCTGTTCGAGGTCCTGAAAGCCGTCAACGTGTCGCAGTCCGTCGAAGTCGATCAGGCGGTACGTGATCCACTGCTTTTCTTTTCCTGTTGTTGCTGTTGTTGTCCTGGGTACAGACTGTCTGCCGCTTTCTTTGTTCACCGTAGAAAAAATATTATGTTTCTCACCTGTCGTGCTTTCTGTTTCGTTACAATGCAGATTCTGGACACGCACCACAAGATCGAGGAAAAGAAGAAACTCTATGTTCCCTACAACATTCTGCCACTTGACCCCGAAAGTACCGACCAGGCCATAATGCAATATCCAGAGGTTTTCTTCCATCTGTCTTGAGGCTCATTGCAGATTCTACCTTGAAAGTTCACTTTCTCTTGAACTGAGCTGCTCCTTCGTTTTGTAGATTCAAGCGGCGGTTTATGCTCTCCGGAATACTAGAGGCCTGCCGTGGCCCAAGGAGAAGGAGAATGAAAAGAAGCCTGAGGAGAGGAAGAAACCCGAGGAGAAGAAGACCGATAGAGATCTTCTTGATTGGCTCCAGGCCATGTTTGGGTTTCAGGTAACTGTGCAAGAGATGGTCACTTGTTTTATTTATCTGTTGTAGTATTTAACCCTTACAATGCAATGCGCATCATCTAATTTTGCAGAAAGATAACGTATCCAACCAGAGGGAACACCTGATACTGTTACTTGCTAATGTACACATAAGGCAGATACCAAAGCCTGAACAGCAGTCTAAGGTTCTTATCTCTCCTTCTTTGACTTTATTTGAAGAGGAAGTGGGCATGTTTGTTTCCGTCTTTCTTCATGTGCCTGCAAGTGATCTGATGATGAATTCTTGGGGTTTTTTGTTTTTGTTTTTTCCAGTTGGATGATAGGGCTCTGGATGCTGTAATGAAGAAGCTATTTAAGAGTTATAAGATGTGGTGCAAATACCTAGGCCGCAAGAGCAGCTTATGGTAGGTTCAACAAAGCGTAACAATTGAAACATAAGTAGGAAATTTCAAGAGCCATGATCTTTGTCATATGCCGTTAATTTGTTACAACTTGCCGAAACAAAATCAGATTTTGTGTTTAGTTATGGCCTTACTTGTGCGGGTATGCCCCAGTTTGTCTCAAACGTTTGGGCCAATTGATTTGTAGGTTGCCAACTATCCAACAGGAAGTTCAGCAGCGCAAGCTACTCTATATGGGCCTGTACCTTCTAATCTGGGGTGAGGCGGCTAACTTAAGATTCATGCCGGAGTGTCTTTGCTACATCTACCATCATGTAAGATCAATTTTTGTTTTGCAGATTACACTTACTGTGATATATTTTTCGTATCTGTGGTTTCGCCATTGTCCTATTGACACTTCCTACTTAGTACAATTGGACCTGATCAATTGGTGTAAGAATTTGATGTAGGCATTCGATTCAATATCGATTTAATGTGGAATTTCGTTGGTCCTGTTGTTACCATTAGCTTAGGTGTGTCGCGTGACTGGTCAACTGGTCATGGTAGCAGCGGCCAATAGCTGTCAAAAAACACGCAGTAAAGGGATAGTTATTTGATGCACAAGCAAGTTATAGTTGGTTATATGGACAAGTAGTTCAGAAAATAATAGTTCTTGTCCACGTTATCAAGTAACAAGTAGACTGAATTTAGGCCTTTTGTTTTCAGCAGATGTTTCATCCAAATTTGGCAGCGTATCGTATTAGATTCCCTCTCACCCTGCTTGTATCCCATGAATTAGGACATGAGTTCTGGAATTTACAATAGATTTTATTAAGTTAGAAAAATATTAAATTTGATTCCAAGGATACGAGCAGGTTATATCTTAACGCACATACTTTAGTTTTTCCATCTTCATGCCAAAAGAATGTTATATGTTTTCATTGCTAATGCTGTGAGATGACATACTATATTCATAATATATATTTATTGATCACTGCATAGATAGACCGAATTCATGTTCGTGTGAATGGAGAAAAATGTACTCCATCCGTTCGGAAATAGATGTCTTACCTATCTCAAAATTTGGGTGTAGGTACACACTAAAACATGTCTAGATACATCCAAATTTTGAGATAGCTAAGACATCTATTTCCAAACGGAGGGAGTAGTTTGTAAAAATGCTCGTTGGGGGTTGATTTTTTGTTAGTACGAAGCTTAGTGTGTAATCTATAATTTCTGGTGGCATCATCTTTATTGGTAACAATGCTGTTTCTGATCTTAATATAGATGGCTTTTGAACTGTATGGTATGTTGGCTGGAAACGTGAGCCCAATGACTGGTGAAAATGTTAAACCGGCTTATGGCGGTGACGACGAGGCATTCTTGGTGAAAGTTGTGACTCCAATATACAGAGTTATAGAGGAGGTATAGCTGTATGTTTGTATTCGGACTGCATCTTTTTTACCATTTCAAGCCTGACTGTTAGCCCCACTCTAAAACCCTACAGGAAGCTCACAGGAGCAAGACAATGAAATCAAAACACTCACACTGGAGGAACTACGATGATCTCAATGAGTACTTTTGGTAAGCAGCAGTTGAGTTTGATTCTTGCCTTTTATCATATTGTGCCCCATATTTTAACGGAAGCCAAATTGTTCTTGTGTTGCTTTTCAGGAAAGTTGACTGTTTCCGTCTTGGATGGCCCATGCGAGCTGATGCAGATTTTTTCAAAACTCCTAAATTTGCTTATCCTACTCGTCTGAATGGAGTAGGTTCTTGATGATATTCTGTCCTTGAACTTTCTTTTTTGTCAACACATTGATAGTTTCCTGTGATATAATATTATAATTTACATGTGGTAGAACTTGATAAGAGTATATTTTGGTCACATCCTGCATGTAACTTCATGTTTGTTTTTTGTTGACAATGTATCCGATAATGCAGAACTTTAGCTAGATTTGATCTGCTTGTTTTTCACGTCTTTGCCTTCTCTATTAAGTTGTTTAGCCCATAATGAATATACACGGATATGTGACATGTATTGTTTCCTTCAACATAAAACCAAGAAAAAATAATAGTTGCCTGGCGTTTCAGTTCTCATGGTACTTGTGTTGTTTTGTCGTAATGCAGGAGGAAAGATCTGCTGGCAGTGTTCACTGGATGGGAAAGATTAATTTTGTTGAAATACGTTCATTTTGGCATATATTCCGTAGTTTTGATAGAATGTGGATCTTCTTGATTTTATCCCTGCAGGTTGGTTGCTCTCAGCTCCCCTCCCCCTACTCCAGATTCACATGCTTCTTATGAACTTATTTTCTATGCAGGCCATGATTATTATTGCGTGGAATGGTGGCACACCAAGTGACATCTTTGATGCTGGAGTGTTCAAGCAGGTCTTGAGCATTTTTATAACTGCTGCTGTTTTGAAGTTGGGTCAAGGTATTTGACCGAACTACCTTATGCCTCGTTTGGATGTTTGCATTCAAGCTCGACATTGGATATTCGCAACATTCGTGGCCGAATATCTAGAATATCGTTGTTTGGTTGTGCTGGGCATTCCGTCGTGACATTCGGGCTCAATATCGAGATACCCGCGCGAAGGCCAAACTCGCTACGGCCCAATCTCTAGCTCCACACCTCGACATCGCTGTGTATTCACTCCCCTGCGACTCTCGTACCCGTTCGCTAGCGAGCAGGAAGAAAGAGCTTCGCCTCCATCTCCACGCGCCAGACCTAGAGCGGCGGCGCAGGTCGGGCTCCTCTCCCTCCACCATCCCGTCCTGCTGGACGGCCAGGCGCCGCCACCCGACATGCCGTGAGCCGGGGCGGGCTCCGTCACCCCAGCTCCCACGGCGCCCCCGGCACCGCCGCAGGACACGCGGGTGGAGAGTGAGCCGGCGAGGCTGGAGCTCAACCCGTGGCTGAAGACGGCGGCGCCCCTAGGATCGAGGCTGGAGCGCAACCCGTGGCTCCGTCGTGGCGTCCTTGGGCAGCAGCGTCGGCGGCGCCCCCAGGATCGAGCGAGCGAAAGCGTGTACGCGGTCGAACCAACAGACGGATGGATAAACGGGAACGAAGCAGCTGCGATGCAAGTTTCTATGTCAACTCCTATGCATGATTGGTTCGGCCCGAAATTACAGCTAGCCAGCATCCGTGATCTGGTTCGATTGCAATTAGGGTGACACAAAGCTTTCCATGTATGTTTCTGCCTCGTTATCTGATCCTTCCCAATCCCAATTGAGACCCTAGCTAGCCACAAGATTACGCCTCGGCGGTTGTTGCCCGTCGATCTCGAATCCCCGGCTAGGATCTATCTAGCTTCTTGTTGAATTTTCCTTACTTTAGAATTTACATTAGCTTGTTGTGTTGAGATCTTGTCATTTGTGATTGCTAGAACTTTTATACCATCCAAACAACATTTGACATTCATCCTCAATATTTTGTCTGGGGTTCGAATATCTAACACATCCAAACACAAATATTGACATTCAGTCTCAATATCAATATCCTGAATATTGGACATTCATCCCAATATAATGTCTAGCCTCCCAATGTAAACATCCAAACGGAGCATTACAGTTTTGCCAATGCACATCTAAACTGTTTGGTAGGTAGCTCAGTATTAAGCAGACACACCGCCGTGCCAATCTAGCTAGCAACATCTTCTTTCTTCAGCGCTGTTCAAGATAATACATCAAATACTCATGAGTCCTACTTTAATACCTTTTGTCTCTACATTTTTGTCGAATGTACAACAGCAGGAGTGGCCTACTTAAAACATGTTGTCCTATGTTTGCTTTTGCCAACAACCTAACGATAATATACTAGTGAAACCGAGGGATATATCTTTAACCATATTTCTGTTAGTGAAGATGTAATGATGTATGTATAACACTATTATATTGTATGTACTAACTTCAATAAATATAAACCAATGCAGCAACCCTGGACATTGTATTTGGCTGGAAAGCAAGAAGAAGCATGTCGTTTGCAAGAAAGCTGCGATATGTCTTGAAGTTAGTATCAGCTGCTGCATGGGTTGTGATTTTACCTGTGACTTATGCATATTCCGGGTCAAGTCCTAATGGCCTTTCAAGAATAATAAAAGGTTGGCTTGGCAATGGTCAGAATCAGGCGTCATTGTACACTTTGGCTGTTCTTATATATTTGGCGCCAAACATGCTTGCGGCTATGCTATTTATTTTCCCATTTATCAGAAGGTCTCTTGAGAGCTCAAATCTTAAGGTCGTAACATTCATGATGTGGTGGTCCCAGGTAATTTCCCACTAATTGTTTATGTCGTTATTTACATGGTTGTGTTTGTTGATACATTTGTACAAATATATCTGCAGCCTCGATTATTTGTTGGCAGAGGAATGCATGAAGGCGCATTCTCCCTCTTGAAGTATGTGAAGAGTAGAAAGACTTGGTTAACTCATCTTCATTCTTAGTTTTACTGTTACGCTTTTTTCTGATCACTAAGCACTGTTATACTGATAGGTACACCATCTTCTGGATTATCCTTTTAACAATGAAATTGACAGTGAGCTTCTATATTGAGGTAACTAATCATTTCTCCAGAAAATATAGAAAGTTCTGCGCATTCTAAATGTGGCCTCACCGCCTCTCTACTTATTGTTTCCTTAGTTATATTAATTTACATCAGTAGCCATTTCCTTCTCTTGAATGTATAAAACGTTAAAACTTCAATAAGCATCAGCAACATGTTAAGAATTCCCACAAAGTTAGCAACATGTTGTGAATTTCCCAAAAAATTAATGGATGGCATGTCAAATTGTTGGAGATCCAGTAACTTGTCCCTTGGGATTTCAGTTAGAACCAAGCCTTCTTAGCCTGAGCTTCTGCTAGTGCTGTCTATTCATTCTCTTACTTGTTGGTTGCAGATCAAGCCTCTGGTACAGCCAACAAAAGATATAATGAGAACACCAATCCGGACATTCCAGTGGCATGAGTTTTTCCCTCATGGTATTTCTGATGTGTTCCTTTTCTCTTTTGAATCATTTTTTGAAATCTTTTGTGTGCTTATTTTGTTTCTGTTTGCAGGAAATAACAATATTGGTATTGTCATCGCACTTTGGGCTCCAATAATTCTTGTACGTGTCAATCCTATTCTCTGTCAAAAGAAGTCGCTTAACCAATATGCTAAGTTTTGTTACTTGCATTGTATACAGGTCTATTTCATGGACACCCAGATTTGGTATGCAGTTTTCTCTACATTGGTTGGTGGTATCTATGGGGCTTATCGCCGACTTGGTGAGGTTAGTAAAATATTTCAGAATCACACTTAATTTTTGTTAATTTTTTCTGGATTTGATTGCTGCGTCTTCTTTGGATTCTGAATTGGCTTTTTGTCCCATTATGTTGCGCTGCACTCAGTAGCATATTACAAAACTTGGTTCTATGACTGCTGTTTTTAACTTCACCATCTCCACTTTTGAGCTACCTTTTCCAGCTGTGAAGCTGCTCAAACGAATCTTGTCTCTTGTCATATTGGTAGCATGAAGCACACGTTTTATTGTTTTGTTATTACTTATGAATGATCTATTACTTTACCTCATTATGTTTATTTTTGTAACCATCATGTTCTATTTTTTATTTCCTTAATATTGTGGATCATTCTCTATCATCAACAAAGGAACTTATGCTCACTTTCTTGGCTCATGAAATCAGATACGGACCTTAGGCATGTTGAGATCTCGCTTTGACTCTTTGCCTTCTGCCTTCAATAAATTGTTGGTTCCTTCTGATGCACACAAGAAGAAAGGTTTCCGTGCCGCCTTTGCCAGTAAACTTGCTAAGGTAAGTTTTCATCTGTTAAACTCATCATCATAGTAGATTATGGGCTGATCAGTATTGAATATGCAACAGTATCTGTTAGCTCTTTGACCTGACATAATATACATGTTATAGCCTTCTGATGATGAACAAGAGAAAGACAAAATAGCTGCAAGATTTGCCCAAATGTGGAATCTAATTATCACAAGTTTTCGTGAAGAAGACCTCATAGATAACAGGGAGATGGACTTGCTACTTGTTCCATACTGCAAAGATCGCGAATTGAATATATTCCAATGGCCACCTTTCCTACTTGCTAGCAAGGTGTTTCCTCTTGGCCACTTCATACTTCCTTTACTTGGATTCACACATTTATTCACTTATTTATATTGCATTTTAGATTCCGATAGCATTGGATATGGCGGCAGACAGTGGAGGAAACCATCGTGATCTGAACAAGAGAATGGGATCGGATCCATACTTTTCCTATGCTATCAGAGAATGCTATGTTTCATTCAAAAACATCATCAACACCTTAGTGTTTGGTCAACGTGAGAAAGCGTATGTTTATCTTACCATACATTTAGTCACTTCTAATCCTTCACTATAGTTCTGTTTTAGTCTATTTTACTCCTTCATAAATGCGTGATGCCCATTTCAGTGTTATGCAAGAGATTTTTGCCGTTGTTGATAAACATGTAACTGAAGAGACTCTGATAAAGGATCTGAACATGAGGAATCTTCCAGTCTTGAGCAAGAAACTTATTGAGCTACTTGAGTTACTGGTATAGAACTTGTCAATTGTCATCATGATTTTAGGTCTTGTTTAGAGATGATCCCCCTCCTCACTGTATCTATCTTTTTGAGTACAGCAAAAGAATAAGGAAGAAGACTTGGGCCAAGTCGTTATTTTGTTCCAAGATATGCTTGAGGTGGTCACAAGGGATATAATGGAGGATCAAGAGCTAGGCGGGTGAGGAGCTTAGTTTCCTTGTGTCGTAACAGCATAGCATTTTTACGGAAATAATGATCCACATCTATGCCATGTTGCATCCGTAATTTTTGGTCACATGCTGTTATTTTGTTCTGTGTCACACATATTGGCTTGCGGTCTTCAGGTTTAGGATTGGGAAAACAATTTTCTTTTCTAAATAAATGTCAGGAATCCTTCTATGCTTCTACATTCTGTTTTTTTTAAAGATGAATTGTGCTGATTATGGTAACTTGTGCTATATGTTTTCTCTTTTCAAAGAGTACTGGAATCCATTCACGGAGGAAATTCTAGAAAAGTGAAACAATGACACCGCTTGATCAGCAAGATCAATTGTTTACTAAAGCTATTAAGTTCCCCGTGGAGGAATCAAATGCATGGACTGAAAAGGTTGGATTTTCACCCAACATTTTTGTTGATAAGATAGAGTTTGTGATATAATAATTCAGTTAGTCATGTTTGTGTACTGTACCTACCTTATGCTGATTTCAGATAAAGAGGCTTCATCTTCTGCTCACTGTGAAAGAGTCTGCTATGGATGTCCCTACGAACCTTGATGCTAGGAGGAGAATATCTTTCTTTGCAAATTCTCTTTTTATGGAGATGCCAAATGCTCCGAAAGTGCGGAACATGTTGCCCTTCTCGTAAGTTCTTACTATCGATTCTCTGTTTTCGGTAGTACTGTGAGCATTGAATTTTGTTCCTACCAAGCCTTCCATTTTATCCTAGAGATATCATAATGCTCTTTGCCGCTCACTATACCGATTCTCTGTCTTCATAATGACTACTACCTCCGTTTCAAAATATAAGGCGTATTTTGTTTCCTTTGACTGAGCCTTTGACCAATAATTGCGCATTTAACATGTGACTTATGTGATATAAATCATAATCATAATTAAAGTACTTTTAATTAGGAATACAATGATATCAATTTTATGTCACATAAATTACATATTAAAAGACTAATTTTTGGTCAAAGCCTTGGTCAAAGCAAACGAAATACGCCTTATATTTTGGAACGGAGGTAGTATTAATACCATGAATATTGCAATTGCTTACAACTATACGGTTGTGCTTTTGTCCAAAACCCCAAATGCCTTGCCTCTAATTGGCCTCACGCCCTCACCTGTCCAGTAATAAAAGAAGAAAAAAATGATGACATGGGGTTTCAGAGAAGATCTAATTATATTTGAGATATCATAATGCTCTTTGTTCCTTTTTCATTAAGAATAAAAAAGGAACAAAAACAAACTCTTACTGTCTTACATAACTTTGAGGCTAGCAACAAGAAAAAAATGCGACCAGAAAACCTACGACCTAGCACCCACATACCCTGCAAAGTAGCGATGATGACCACCGACGATCCAAAGAGTTCGCAGCCTTTTACTCTCTATATACCAGGACATGAAGGTCTGCTTACAGAGTTCGGTCAGGTCTAGGAGAGGGATGTAGTTGTTGTCAAACACTCTTTTGTTCTTTTCTTCCCAATCGATCCATGTGTCAAGAATGACTGTCAAATGCCTTCCTCCAGCTCCCATATGCTTCTCCTTTCCTTAACCGATGTAAATACTTGTCTTCTGAATTTAGGTGATGATTTTTTAGTTTGATTTTTCATTTTGAATTTCCTACACTTACCGAGCATTCAAAAGCTTCGAAATATTTATAGGAAATGACAGATAATTGATATATTTCAGGTATAGACCAAAGATTTATTCATAGAATACTATGTCTGGACTAATACAATATGCGTTGCTGTTTGTTTTGTCTGACTTTGAACTACATAGCATACAATTCAATTTTCTCTCCACTATATTTTGCTATGCCACTGTTGCAGGACGTGATATATAGGACTATCACTTGATGTAATTTTTGTTTTACTAAATCTTCTGACCTGTTTTTTTGTTTCCTTGCTGGAACAACTTGCTGCAGGGTCTTGACTCCTTATTACAAGGAAGATGTTCTTTTTTCATCACATAATCTAGAAGAGCCAAATGAGGATGGAGTTTCAATCCTTTTCTACTTGCAAAAAATTTACCCAGGTTTTTTCTCCTTTGCCTAACATTTTGCTTGAATTGACATATCATGCGGATTTCTGTTTTTCTTCTTCTGATTTCCATCATAACTGACTTTTGTTTCACGAAAATGTTTGAAACCTGAAGACGAGTGGAAAAATTTCCTCGAAAGGGTGGACCGCAAGACTGAGGAGGAGGTCCGTGAGGATGAAACATTGGAAGATGAGCTTCGTCTTTGGGCATCATATAGAGGACAAACATTGACAAGAACTGGTATGTGGTTACATCCCATTCGCATGCCTGCTCTTTGTGCCATGCTAAGTGGTCCAGGTCTAAAATCTTTGTTGCTCATGTTTAAACAGTAAGAGGGATGATGTACTATCGAAAAGCATTGGAGCTTCAGGCTTTTCTTGATATGGCCAAGGACGACGGTATTTTATAGCTCAGCCTATGATGTTGTTCTGAATATGGCCTCAGGCAATCACATCGATTTCTCACTTCTCTTTCTGCATTTGTTAGATCTTATGAAAGGCTACAAAGCAACTGAACTCATGTCTGAGGACTCTCCACTAATGACACAATGCAAAGCGATAGCTGACATGAAGTTCACTTATGTTGTCTCATGCCAGCAGTATGGAATCCAGAAACGTTCTGGTGATCCTTGTGCACATGATATTTTAAGGCTAATGACAACGTAAGTTTCAGTTTGATGCTCGAAAGTCTGGATCTATCATATATGTTTCTTTGAGTGGAATATGAACCCCCCTTCAATTTGGTCCATTTCTTTGTCAACCTAACGCTATACAAACATCTGTGCATTCAGCCATTCACTAGCAGTGCCTTTCCCTTGTCTCATGTGTGAGTAATGCTACTGGACTGATATCTATTCTAGTTGGTAATTAATGCATGTTGGTGTTCCGCAGCCTTCTGGTCTTCCTTTCTTACCATTTATGTGCTTGAGTGCTAGATAATTACATTGACGAGGACACATTATTCATACTTAATAGTGTCCATTATTTGTCTGTTGGATGTTATATATTTACTTGTATGTATATGATGGTACTGAAATAATAGAAATGTACTTGCTTGGCAGATATCCATCTTTTCGGGTTGCCTATATCGATGAAGTTGAAGCACCTAGCCAAGATAGAAACAAGAAGATTGACAAGGTTTACTACTCAGTTTTGGTAAAGGCTGCTGTTACAAAATCCAATGATCCTGGACAGAGTCTTGATCAGGTACTGCAAAATGCTCTGTTAATTCAGTATAGCTTTGGTGATATTTGCTGTCATTATTGTGTTTGACCAAATTTTCTTAGTTTAATCGTAACTATGTGTGTTGTGCACTTGGTTTGGAAGAAGAAGAATAAATTTGAGGAAGCTTTTATGTTATTTAGTCCAAATAGGCATGTCAAAAATAATCCTGGTTTTTGACATGGCGAAACTTATTTGTGAGATCCAGCTGGCTTAAATGGCTTCAACAGAAGCTATTGTTCATTTTTTCCATATTGTCCACTTAGCTTCACATTACGAATATATTTTTATGTGTGGAAAAAGTCCGTTTCACTCCTCCTAAGTATTACGATTGTCCTGTTTACAGCATGCTTTCTTCCTCGAGTGAAATACATTTTGTCCTGTTCACGATTGTCTTGTTTAGCTTTCTTCCTCGAGTGAAATACATTTTGCTTGGTCTCCTCCTAAGTATCATTTGCCTTTTGTGCATAGGTTATCTACAAGATAAAACTTCCAGGCAATGCTATTCTAGGTGAGGGAAAGCCAGAAAATCAGAATCATGCAATAATTTTTACTAGAGGCGAATGTCTCCAAACTATAGATATGAATCAGGTACAGTTGTCGCACTTGCTACTTCAAGGAATTGTTTTTTTTTAGTTCCTTCTTTGATGCCATGCCATGCTACCAATAATAGGAGCATTATCTTGAGGAGGCTCTGAAAATGAGAAATTTGTTGGAAGAGTTTCTGGAGAAACACGATGGTGTGAGATATCCATCGATTCTTGGAGTAAGGGAGCATATATTTACTGGCAGGTAATCTGGCGTTTCGTTTTTGTAAACTGGTCATTATTTAGAAATTGTTACCTCTGTTATTAATTTGGATTATCTAACATGTAATGCAGTGGATTTCCCCCGCTAATCCTGTGATTTTTCCTTTCTAAAATTGTGCAGTGTTTCATCCCTTGCATGGTTTATGTCAAATCAGGAGACCAGTTTTGTGACCATTGGACAGCGTGTACTTGCCAATCCATTGAGGTATCAATCCTGTAGTATACTGCACACAATTAATGGCATGTCATTGTGGTATCGCTTTCATAATCATATTGAATTGTTTGTATTGGCTGCTCGGTTTTGTTGGACACTTGGGGCAGTTCCTTGATTTATGATTTTCTGAATATTTATTAACATTTTTTTGAACATCTCTCTGCAGGGTTCGGTTCCACTATGGCCATCCTGATATATTTGATCGTCTGTTCCACCTTACAAGGGGTGGTATAAGTAAAGCATCTAAGATTATCAATCTTAGCGAGGACATATTTGCAGGTGCTAAGCTTTTGTTGTTGTGCTTTCGAGTAGATGAAATCTTGTACCATTTTGTAGTAACCTGACATCTTTTGTTTCAGGATTCAATTCTACATTACGTGAAGGCAATGTCACTCATCATGAATACATGCAAGTTGGCAAGGGAAGAGATGTGGGTCTTAATCAAATTTCTCTATTTGAGGCAAAGATAGCAAATGGTAATGGTGAACAGACACTGAGCCGTGACATCTATCGACTGGGTCACCGTTTTGATTTCTTCAGAATGTTGTCATGTTATTATACAACAATTGGGTTCTATTTCAGCACAATGGTAGGTTTTTAACCCCTGAGCTCGTCTTTCTGAATCGTTGGTTAACCGCAGCAGCTAATTCTTTCTGTTTGGTCCCAGATTACAGTTTGGACTGTTTACGTTTTCCTTTATGGACGGTTATATCTTGTCCTCAGTGGACTGGATGAAGCACTTGCGACTGGAAAGAGGTTTGTGCACAACGAAGCTCTCCAGGTTGCTCTTGCATCAGAGTCGTTTGTTCAGCTTGGATTCTTGATGGCGTTACCCATGATGATGGAAATCGGTCTGGAGAGAGGATTCAGGACGGCATTAAGTGACTTTGTGCTCATGCAACTCCAACTGGCATCAGTTTTCTTCACGTTTTCACTCGGGACCAAAACTCACTACTATGGAAGGACGCTGCTCCATGGAGGAGCCGAATACCGAGCGACCGGACGTGGGTTCGTGGTGTTCCATGCCAAATTCGCCGAGAACTACCGGCTCTACTCCCGTAGTCATTTCGTGAAGGGCATCGAGCTGATGATCCTGCTGATCGTGTTCGAGATCTTTGGGCAGCCGTACAGAGGAGCTATCACCTACATCTTCATCACCGTCTCCATGTGGTTCATGGTCGGCACGTGGCTCTTTGCGCCGTTCCTGTTCAACCCCTCTGGATTCGAGTGGCAGAAGATCGTGGACGACTGGGCTGACTGGAACAAATGGATCAGTAACCGTGGAGGTATCGGTGTGGCGCCAGAGAAGAGCTGGGAATCATGGTGGGACAAAGAGCAGGGGCCTCTCCGGCATTCTGGCAAGCGTGGCACCGTTCTTGAGATACTGCTTGCGCTACGCTTCTTTATCTACCAGTACGGGCTTGTGTATCATTTGAACATAACGAAGCGGTACAAGCAAAGCGTGCTGGTAATATTCCTTCCTCTGATTTCGTTTATACTAGATGTTTGCGTCTGTGTCACCACGCTTATGCAGCCTCTCTAATTAATGCCATTTTTTCAGGTTTATGGCTTCTCATGGGTTGTGATTGTGGGCATGCTGCTTGTTATGAAGGTAATATAATCAAGTCTATGTTTCTCCTGTTAATTCTGGCCTGCATTTATCCCAGAGACAAGATGTAGTATTAGATTTCTGAGCCGTACGTTTGCAGTGAGAGAACATTATAACTCCTTTTTCAAACTGAAAAACACTCATTCAGTTGTCGTGATTTCTGTTTGGCAGTCCGTGTCAGTTGGCAGGAGGAGGTTCAGCGCGGAGTTCCAGCTCGTCTTTCGGCTGATCAAGGGGCTGATATTCATAACTTTCATCTCCGTGCTCGTTGTCTTGACGGCGATCGCCCACATGACGGTCCTCGACATCTTCGTATGCATCCTCGCCTTCATGCCGACCGGATGGGGCCTGCTCCTGGTTAGTAGTGACTGCCGTACCTATTTAGCTGTCTCATCAACACACCCCTCTGGACATACTTAGGTCAAAGTGTGACCGAACTAAAATGAACCTTTGTTTGTTGCCAGATCGCCCAGGCGATAAAACCTGCCGTGGAGATGGTGGGGCTATGGGGGTCCGTGAAGGCCCTCGCCCGTGGGTACGAGATCCTCATGGGGCTCCTCCTGTTCACGCCCATCGCCTTCCTCGCGTGGTTCCCCTTCGTGTCGGAGTTCCAGACGAGGATGCTCTTCAACCAGGCATTCAGTAGAGGGCTGCAGATCTCCCGGATCCTCGGCGGGCACAAGAAGGACCGAGCCACCCGGAACAAGGAGTAGACCTGGGGTGCTCCTGCCAGCTCTGTGCATCCTAGTGCTCTGCTGTAACTCGACCACGGCTCTTCTAGGTTCTGCTGCACCGAGTTATTTCTGTGCGCCTCGACCATGTTAACAGATTCAGAGACCGGGTGGTTGCACTGTAGGCAACTGTAGTTAGTATTCTCCAATGTAGGTGTAGATTCAGAACCTTATGTAAAGCTCTGCAGGTGAACCTAAAGCCCTGTATGTAAAGCTCTGCAGGTGAACCTTATGTAAAGCTCTGCAGCTGACCTTATGTAGTAGTAATGTGCAACATATGCTGGAGCCCAGAAGCCATAGCCAGTAGTGGCCATCTGGGTTATGATTCGCCAACCATTTCTTCAGACTGTTTGCTTCTTGTTGATTGCTTCGTTTGTATCTGAAGAAGCAAAACTGCAGGTTCCTCGAGACAGCGACATAACAATTTACACGCCAGTGCTTTAAGTTTACGCTGAAGAATTATACTGGCAAACACACGAGAAACTAGAGCTTCCTGAGCCGTAATCACTGGAAGCTAAATCTTGAGGGAGAACCTCGGCGTGTGCTGTACGGCTCTTGCACAGACCCGGCAGACATGCACCTTCAAATCTGGAGCCCGAACTTCCTCATGGTTCTGGGGTTGGTTCACCGGTACGGAGAGGCAGCGACACCGTACTAGCTAACAAGCAGCTATACGAAAGATGAAGCAAGCAAGTCAGCGCAAAAACCGAACGAGCAAAAGTCAGTCCCGTTTATGTGATGCAAAATACACTTCTTTTCCGATTCTTCTTTAGTGGAGAGTTGCAAATACTAGATGTGAACAACAAGAATGTGACGAATTTTCTACTAGTTTCAAACATATATAAAATGATGATTTTCTAGTTTCAAAAACATAAAATGCGATGAGTTTCTGCAGGATTGCTGCTCCCATTTTCTTCTACACTGAACATGCATGTCCACATGAGCACATTCAGTAGCAACATCATAATTTCTGCAACATCGTATACATGGCCGCATGGGCTGTGGCTTCCTGGAGCTACTCTATCGAAAAAAGGAATTGGTACCGCTGGTTCGAATAAGAAGAGTTTATGCTCCAATTCTTTCTGGAACTGACAACTAAAAATTCCAGCTCTAGCTTCCAGTTTACAATGTACAAAGAATTCTAGCAAGATGACACCGCCGCCGTCGTCATCATCCTCTCACGTGATGGCATCTTGAACCGTAACTTCCGACAGCCAAATTCTGCATGCCAACTTCTAAAGTTCACTGTCGGCTGCAATTGTTCTGCAGAACCAAGTAATGGGTGTAAGGTAAAAGAAAATGAACAAGGTAAAGGTAACTCATGAATATAGATGCTCAGTACAGTACCTTGAGTTGTCCACAGGTGAACCCACTAAGCTAGACCTGAAACTCTGAAGTATGAGAGTGAAACATCACCGCAAAGCAATCTCTGACTGAACAGCCTGCTCCTGTGGACAATTACTTCAGTCCTACAAGATAAATTCTGTATGAAACCTCCAACTTCCGTGTAAAATGCAATTTTATCAATTGAAGCATGGAAATTTCAGAAACACTGAAAGTATGGAAATTAATTGTTTTTAGGACATACATACCACTGGTTGTCGCCAACCGTCACTGCTTATCAGCAGCCTGTGCAAGGAGCAGGATGCCATGGTAAGGTTCAGATTGTTCTCGTAAGTAAATGCTTCACGGTGAGTGGTGAACTGCTTATGAGAAGAAGGGTTACGATAAGTGGCACAAGGGTTATGACTTACTCCTATGAGACAGACCATATGCAGACCGACGTAAGCAGCAGCTTAACTACCTGAATATCGTGTTGTCAACTTGTGAAATAAAGCTGCTGAACTAACAGTAGCTACATGTTCCTGAAACAAAAACATTACCTTTTAAGCATAAAGTTCGTAATACTGGAATAATGAGAAGGTGCTAACATAGAGGTTGTTTGAGGACGTACCTACCATTGATTATTGCCAGTTGTTACTGCTTACCATCAGCCTGCACAAGGAGCAGGATGCCATTATAAGCTTCAGACTGTTCTAAAAGAAACTTCACGGTGAGTGATAAGTGGAAGAGGGGTCATGAGACAACCATAATAATTAATAAATATGTGAGGGGCAACCTAACTACCTGAACATTATTTTGCCAACATGTAAAATAAAGCTGCAGCTAGATAGGTACATGTTATCGATGTTCCTGACACTTGAGAGAAGGCAGAGCATAAAAAGAACAGAAGTAAGAACGTTACTTTTAATTTAACCATAAAGTTTGTAACATTGGAATGATGAGAAGGTAATAACATAGAGGGTACACTTTGCAGAATCAATAGGTGGCTGTACTTGATGTTGCAGGTTCCTTGCAGTATAGTCACATGTCTGATTCAAACCTCTGGAACAATTGGCTTCAATACTTAGCCTTCGGATTTCTAATTGATGACATTAAATCTAAGAGTAAGTAAAACCCATCAATCGAATGCTGCCTTGGTCTTGAAATTTTACCGTGCAAAACTGTATAATGTATATGCAGCTTCAACCAATCAGGTTCAGAACTGCAGTTCAGGACTCTGGTCTTCTTATTCTTAGTAATCTGAAAATTCTACAATACATGGCCAACCAGATCGCATGTTTCAGCTTGCAATTATTTAATTTAATTTAATTTAATGAATAGAAAAAATAAAGTAAATCCTTGGAGGCGATAAGTGTTACCTTGGTTTTCCATAAATCTCACTATTTTCCTACCAATTTCCTAGCTTGCTCAATAGTTTTACTTCCACGATGCCACTGAAAGGATTGACAACATAATTACTGCACACTGCATGCAGCTAGCAATTTGAATGCATCAGTAGGTGACTGTGCCGGCCTGTCAGAATTCACTCCTGTTACTCAATAGTACTAGATATGAAGGAAAATTGGTAAGAACAACTAGCTATAGGGGGAGTGGCGTGTTACCTTGGGCTTGTCAGCTTGACACCATTACATTTAGGCTTGGTCCTTGTAATTTCTTGGCTTGCTCCTTTAGCTCGGAACTGCATCTGTTGTGTACGCTTAGAGATTGCAGAGAAGTGGGGAGGCCCCCCTTGGGCAGCGATTGGATTTTAGGACAAGAATCGAGATATAGCGCCTTGAGAGAAGGAAGTTGTGTAAGCCTTCAGGGAGGGACGGCAAACCCAGGCAGTAGGTAAAATCAAGATTTTGAAGGGTGGTAAGAAGCTGAAGCGCTTTCTCCTCCTCTTCGGTTTTTTAGATAAGGGGGTGCGGATCCCTGGCCTCTGCATCCAAAAGATGCATACAACCACCCGCAATTATTAAACATCCAAGAGTATAAGCTCGCAATTCATGGGTCACTTAAGGTGGCTACAAAGATCAGCCACTCAAACAAATGAATATTAAACATCTAGACGTCTAGGTTGAAGCCATCCTCTCCGGCTAAAGATAGCCCGCACAATCGTCAGCATACGGGTACATCCGGCATCCATAAGCCCACGCTGGTCCGCAAGGAGTAGGAATGACCATGAGTGGATCCAATAGCACGCCTTGTGGATAACCTGCAAATAATGAGTTGAATTCGATTTGTTAAAAACGATGTCATTTCTACAGTTCCAAGTAGCCCACAATATGGCCACAACACCAATACGAATACGAGCTTTAGTGATTTTATCTATTCCATTTAGCCAACTACCAAACAGATTCGCAATGCTCGTAGGTGGGTAGACATTAAAAGTGAAGTGCACTAGTCTCCAAATATCACGAACAAACGGACACTTAATGAAGAGGTGTTCAACGGACTCATCCGTATCGTAGAAAACACACTTCTTACATCCAATCCACCTTCTTTTAATCAAATTGTCTTTTGTCAAAATTTCTTTTCTATTTAGAAACCATAGGAAGATTTTTATTTTTAGCGGAATTTTTAACTTCCATAGATACTTACACAGGTATCTAGTATGTCCATTTAATAAATCCTCATAATATGACTTAACCGTGAAGCTTCCATTAGAAGTAAGCATCCATTTAAATTTATCTTCCTCATCTATAAGGTTGACTCGCATAAGCCTCTGAACTAGGTTGAACCAACGTGTTCTATTATTTCCTACCAATACCCGGCGAAATGGGAGATTAATAGGTACTGTCCCAAGAACATTAGCTACAATGTCGTGTTTGTTGGAAGCAATGGCATATAAGGATGGGTATTCAGTTTGAAGAGAAACAGGGCCTAACCAGCTATCTTCCCAAAATTGAATCTGCTCCCCATTACCTATCGAAAATCTGCCACGCTTAAAGAAATCATCTTTTACCTTCATAATTCCTTTCCAAAAAGGTGAATCCATAGGTTTAACTTGTACTTGAGACAACGTTTTATCTCCTAAGTATTTGTTAACTAATAACTCTTTTCAAACGCCCTCTTCATTCAAAATTTTATGCAACCATTTACTTAGGATACACTTATTCTGTACTTCTAAAACCGAAATTCCCAATCCACCTTGATCCTTTGGTCTACAAACCAAGTTCCATTTAGTTAGTCTGTACTTCCTTTTGAGTTGATTGCTTTGCCAAAAAAAATGTGAACGATAAAAGTCTAATCGTTTTCGAACCCCCTTTGGGATTTCGAAAAACGATAGTAAGAACATTGGTAGACTTGTTAAAACTGAATTTATAAGCACAAGACGGTCACCGTATGACAACATTCTTGCCACCCAAGCCGCCAATTTCTTCTCAAACTGATCCTCTATTGTTTTCCATTCCTTGTTTAGCAATTTTCTATAATGTATTGGTATACCCAAATACCTAAACGGTAATGAACCGATCTCACAACCGAAAATACGGCGATACTCGTCCTCATCATCTTTAGCCTTCCCGAAACAATACAATTCACTCTTGTGAAAATTTATTTTCAGCCCCGAGAGCTGCTCGAAAAGTGCTAGAATTAATTTCATATTCACGGCCTTCGCAATGTCGTGTTCGAGAAATAATATAGTGTCATCCGCATACCGGAGGATTGAGACCCCCCCTTCGACAAGGTGAGGAACTAAACCCCCCACTTGGCCATCCTCCTTCGCACGAGAGATAAGGATAGCCAACATATCAACAACTAAGTTAAATAACAGTGGGGATAACGGATCTCCTTGTCTTAACCCTTTGAGTGTCTGAAAAAAAATGACCAATATCATCGTTAACTCGGATTCCTACACTACCACCTTGTCTTAACCATTTCACTTTGTCATACGCTTTCTCAAAATCAATTTTGAATAGGACCCCATCCATCTTCTTTTTATGTAGTTCATGTATCGTCTCATGTAGGACAACAACCCCTTCAAGAATATTTCTTCCAGGGATAAATGCCGTTTGGGTGGGGCGTACAACTCTACTCGCAATAGAGGTGACACGATTTGTTCCTACTTTTGTGAAAATCTTGAAGCTCACATTCAGAAGGCAAATAGGACGATATTGTTCAATTTTACTCGCATCTTCTTTTTTTGGTAGCAACGTGATAATACCAAAATTTAGCTTAAATAACGGCAAGTTTCCCGCACGCAGTTGCGCAAACATAGCCATTAAATCAGCTTTTAAAATTTCCCAGAATTTTTGATAGAACTCCGCGGGGAATCCATCCGGTCCTGGAGCTTTATTATGTTCCATTTGTTGGATTGCCTCAAACACTTCTTTCGCAGAGAAGTCTTGAGTCAAAATCTGGTTTTCTTCTTCAGATATTTGCGGCAAATCGTGTATCACACTCTCGTCCAAGGAAAAGTGATTTGTAGCCGGCGCGCCAAATAATTTCTTATAGTACTCCGAAATATAAGTCTTAAGATTTTCCTGACCAACTATTGTGCCTTCCTCTTGCTCTAATTGTATTATTCTCTTTTTTCTATGTTTCCCATTCGTAATAATGTGAAAATATCTTGTATTACTCCCCCCTTCCTGAATGTGTTTAACTTTAGCTCGCTGTGCCCACTTCGATTCCTCATCACAACGCAATTGGGCCAGCTTATCATCCGCCTCTCTCTTGGTTGCCCGCTCGGCTACCGTAAGAGGGGATGTTTCAGCTTTAACATCTAATTCATTAATTAGTAATATCAATTTATCTCGTAACATTTTATACTCCCCACTCAAGTTCCTTGCCCATCCACGGAGAAAGTGTCGTAAATGGCGAATTTTATTTTGCCACCGCTCAACTGGTGAGTTGCCCGTTTGGATCGCATTCCATTCACGAGCAATTATGTCATAAAATCCTTCTTGCCGGAACCACAATAATTCGAAAGAAAATCTGGAACAATTGCCCTTGAACGCATGTTCCCCGGTATCTAATAGCAACGGTGTATGATCCGACCCCGCACGGGTGAGAGCTTGCACCGTGACCAGGGGATACTTTTGCTCCCAATCCACACTTGCTAGAAAACGATCCAACTTCTCAAGTGTTGGCGTATCTCGTCGACTAGTCCAAGTATACGGTCTTCCAGACAATTCTAAATCCTTTAGGCTCAAACTCTCTATTATCGCATTAAAGATAGTAGGCCATCTAGCATTAAAATTATCATTATTTTTCTCCTCTTGTCTCCTAATAATATTAAAATCCCCCCCGACCAACAACGGTACCATCTCACCTTCGCAAATCCTTACTAATTCAGCAAGAAATTCTGGTTTTTTGTTATCCTGAGCCGTCCCATAAACCACTACTAACGCCCAACTAAACCCATCCAACTTTGTTCTCAGGTGTAATTTGACGCAAAAATCACCTGTAACCACATCTTGTACTGTAATAGAAGCATTATTAAATCCTAATAGCATGCCACCCGACCTCCCGTGTGGAGGTATACAGTACCAAACAAAATCTGAACCCGCAGCCAAAAAATTTAGGAAAGGTGTGGCGAAAGAAGATCTCCCTGTCTCAATTATAGCCAGAAAGTCCAGATTATTTTCCTTAACAAATTCATGAACAGCCAAGTGTTTTGCATTATCTCCAAACCCATCTGAATTCCAAATCATGCCCTTCATTTTTTGTTTAGATTTTAGAGTAAATGGCTAATCTCACCCCTTCTAATCGCACGTTTGGAAAGTAACTTCTTCTTTGCTCGACCTCTCATTGACGCTAAAGTCTCATTAAGATCCGCATGATCATCTGAGACATCAGCCTCCTCATCCACTAAATCTTCGCAAATATTAGTGGCATTTTTTAAAGCTAAACTAGATTCAGATTCACCATTTATTGGAGGCAAAGAGTTTTTCAGAAAAATAACCTCCCTATCTCGTTCTAACTCCATCATGGCCGAAATAGAAGAACCAACTTGCGCATCATTAATTCCTAACGAAATACCCAATTTTTTCGTTCTATGTTTAATTTCAGAATTAGATAATGACCGTAAAGAAAGCTTGGCGTGAGCTGGAGTACCTGATGGGGAGCCATATGCCTTGCGCGAAGATAGATCCATCGCGCGCTCAAGTTGAGGAAGATCCGCATTGTGTTGCTCCCTCACTCTCTGGCTAGACCACACCTCCATCTCCATCATCCCCCCAAACGCCAAGACCTCGCTCTCCGATGGCCTTGCTGCTAGGCCATTGTCAAAAGATGTGTCCCTTGATGCCCCCTGCCCGCAAGACAAAGGTTGCTGCCTTAAAGGAGTCCCCTGCCAACCCATGTACAAACCCCCGACATCAGATGGTATCGGAGAGGTGCACGGAGACAGCAGCTTTGTCGGTGTAGTCCAATCCGCACCATTAGACTGAGAAACCGGAGAACCGACAGGAATAACCGCACCGTCGTTGTCGCCGGCAGAAAGAACATCAACAACGTTGTCGCCGTCAGAGGAAACCGCATTGTTTCCGTCGGTAGAGACAACATCGTTGACGCCGGCAGAGAAAGCAGCAGAAACGTTGTCGCCGGCAGCAAAATGATCGTTTCTGTCGGCAGAAACGTTATCGATGGAGCTATAGCTATCAATGGTAATGCGAGACCTCAGGTCCAGCCACTCCTGTTCAGCCTCTCTGAATTGTTTCTGTACCATCGGAGAGAAAACCACTCCCGATGTCTTGACCTTTTCTTGCATAATATCGGGGATCGGAGCACCCCCGTTGTCTTTCCTACCAGAATCTTTTGTGGACTCATCCGTGACCATATCATCTGTGTTTTTGTTCTCCTTCTCCCTCTCAGCCCCCTTTTGATTGCTGGACTCCTCATTAACATTATCCTCATCATCATCACTTGGCGGTGGTGACCTCGGATCATCATCCTCTTTATCACCAACATCGGCTGGAAGCTCAACTTTAAACTTTAACCGATAGAATCCATCTTTTATGAAAATCAGCCAACTATTTGGAATAAGAGTGTAGTCTACACAGCCCACAAGGATACGCAGCACCCCATGTTTGCAGGTAAATTTCATGTCAACCTTGATTGTTTTTCCGAACAAAGATCCCAAACTCCAAAGGGAAAGAAAGTCCCCTGTAGTCTTGGGAGGAATACCATACACTCGAATCCACTTTTGTAGTAGCATTTCCATTGGTTCCACCGTAGCAACCCAAGGAACAACTGTGATGTCACACTTGATATTGGGCACCTTACAAGCCCGAAAACAGCAAGCCTTTCAAGTTCACTCTTGGAGGGGAACGGCACTTTGAACACATTCTGTCCAACCTGTTGAACATCCCAATGAAACTGTTCCCAAGGAACCAATCGCTGCAGCTGAGACACAATTTGAGGAATTGAGAGCTCACCACCATTGACCGTCAACATAGCCATGCGAACATTATCATACGAAAACTCCAATGAGACGAGGGTAGCGGCGAAAATGTTGCAGACAGGAGCAACGAGCACCGCTGAGATGCTATCTACTGCCAGTTGTTCCAATTTGAAGCACCTGCTGTAGGCAACAAAAGTTTGGTCCTGCTTGCCACTACCAATTCTGAGAAAAGATCCGCAGCTACAGAGCGAGGACCATCTTCCATGTTGTACATCTGCAGTACATGGAGGTTGACAGCTGCGGTGAGAGGATTGAACCCATCCACCGTTAAATTTGTGCAGTCAATCTGATCTAGCCTTGTAAGGGACGTGAGGTTTGAGAACGGAGCCATTGATACAAAGTCTGGATCCCCCATAATCTCAATCTTCCAGAGGAAGGTTAAGTTGGCTACTTGTGCCCATGGTATGTTTGATTCACCTATGAAGTTGATGCTCTTTACTCTGTTGGCCACATTGTGCCACGCTAATGGGTATCTGTAAAAGGACAACTCCAAGTGATATCCGCTGTAGCGCATACTCCCTGTGGGACTATCAGAAACATCAACTTGAGTTAGTGTAGAAGTGTGAGGCATGGGGGGCATCGACAACTTTGGGCAGCGATGGATTTGAACTTCCCGCATATGGTTATAAGAGACAGCAGAGCACTCTTGCAGGAAGGGTAGTGTACAGAGATTGGGGCAGCCTTTGCACCAGACTTTTTGAAGCCTTGAAAATGCATGTGCATTAGGCGCACCGACCCACCCAGTAAGTTCTGGCAAAGTATCAAGAACAATCACCTCCAAGTGCAAAAAACTTTCAGCCGTAACGCCACCAAAGCCACGAAGTCCAGAAATGCGAATGAATACGAGGGATGTGAGGTGCACTAGCTGTCCAAAAGGTGGAAAAGTGTCCCAAGATACACCCTCTAGGTGGAGAAACTTCAGCATCTGTAGGCTAATGTCACCACACAACCAACGAGGACCAGTTGAACCACCATGATTTTTAATGACAAGTGATCGAATATTAGGGTGTGATTGAAGACCATCAAGAACATCCGTTAATCCTGTTGTGTTATCACGGCCATCAGATTCCCCCCAAGGTGTTCTATGACGCCCCAAACTAATGTCAGCTCTCTCAAATCACCTTTTGACACCAGTTTGGCTTTCATTGCCTCTTCCTTGGTTGCCACCTTTTCAAGATTATATATACTGAGTTCTCCTCCAAGCTTTGTTAACTCCCCCAACTCAGTCAATTCAAATCCAGAACTCTCTTTCTTGACACAAAATTCTTTAAGCTCAGTTAAACACTTCATCTTCCCAACCTCAGGAACATTGGAATGGAGTTCTTTTTTAGCAAAGAAATGGCTTAAATTAACAAGGCGGCTAATGCCTTTAGGCAATTTAATACTACCATGCCAGTCTTGTAGGTTCAATAATTTCAAGTGATACAATATGGACAGTGATCTAGGCAAAGTCACTTTTGAGTTGAATGTACTAAGTTTTAGGTGTCGGAGGTGGATAAGTTTTGGAAGGATGCATGACAAAGTTTCTGGGGACCTGACTCCTATAAATAGGACACGGATACCCACTATTTCCTTCAAAATATCATGAAACATTTCTCCATATTTTGTAAAAATCATCAAAGTCCGCAAATTTTCAATGTCTATCTTGCTTCTCAACTTATCCATTTCTTCCCTAAAATTGCCATCAAACTTGTCTTTCATGGTGATAGATAAGTGACGAATAGACTTCGGGATGACATCAGCTCTAAAACTTACACTACTAGATATATTGAGGCATTCTTGTGATGAAACACTCCGAGATAGTTCATGCAGTAAATCATGCAATACATAGTATTGACCTCCCTTATCATTCTCTTTCACGAGAAAACCATAATTCACTAGTTCTTCCAGTTCCAGGGAAGTTTCAACTTTATCTATGACTCCTATTGCAAGCCAAAAATATGCAATCTCTAAATTCCTATACTTATAATCTTCAGGGAACAGGGAAAGGTATGTGAAACATTTTTTCAGACGGAAAGGGAGGTAATCATAGCTAATCCTTAGAGATGGCATGATGTCATCTTCGGTTTTTGCTTTTTGCCATTCACTGTTTTCAAGAACTCTCTTCCAATGTTCCCGAGATAGATCTTTCTTCAATATCCGACCAACTGTTTTGGCTGCTAGAGGTGAACCCTTCAATTTCTTGGCAATATCTCTTGTAAGATCAGCTAAATCATCTTGGTAGTACTCGGATTTTTTACCCTCAAATATAAATGATTCGAAGAATGTGAAGAATTCATCAAACTCTAGACCTTGCATTGAAATTTCATCTGTTGTTTTCACCATATTAGATATTGATGGGAATCGAGTTGTAAGAAGAACCATGTTGCCCTTGGCTCCCCCCTTCTTGAAAGGAACTAGTAGGTTTTCCCAAGCCTGGTTATGGCATTCCCATATATCATCAAAGACAATTAAAAACCTTTTAGACTCGAGTTCTTTTGAGATGGATATTTGGAGCTTGTCTAAACTTGTTGTTTGATTTGCGTTGCTGCTTTCTTTTATAGAGCTAAGGATCTGTTGGCTGAGCTTAAGCAGGTCAAAATCAGTTGATATACAGATCCAAACCCTAACCGCAAAGTGCTCCTTTATCCTTTTATCATTATACAGGTGTTGAGCAAAAGTTGTCTTTCCGATACCCCCTGAGCCAACTATAGGAAGAACTGAAAGGGTTTTACTGCAATTTGTGCCACTGGTGATGATATCCTTTATAATTGTTTCAAAAAGGTCTCTCCTCCCATATAATGTATCCTGTACAGCGGTTGATCCTATGAGAGGCCGTTTTAGGTTGACAATTGCACTGTTGCTGCTGCTCTGGCGTGGGATTACTTCGAGCGTCCAATAATCTTACAGGTCTAGTTCCACAGCTATTCCCTATAAATATAACAAGCTTAGATCTCTCTTCAAACTCTTTCTCAGGGTCATTGCCAGCAGTGCTAAAAGCACCACAAATTTTTAAGTTGTCATTGGCAGATAATAAAATTACTGTCACCATTCCATCATCTATATGCCAATTGACTAGTCTAGCATGGTTGGACTTATCCGGAAACAAATTAACAGGAGATGTTGTGCAGTGCTGGAAGGAGTCAGATAACAGTTCTTCAGTATCCAGAGCAAACTATGCAGATCAATTTGGTTCTAACATGTTCAGTCTTTCCTTGAGCAACAATCGTCTCTCAGGTGAATTCCCTAAATTTCTTCAGAGTGCCTCACGGTTAATGTTCCTTGATCTTTCATACAATAGGTTCTTTGGAACATTGCCAAAGTGGCTACCAGAAAAAATGCCACGATTGGAAATTTTGAGGGTGAGATCAAACATGTTCAGTGGTCATATTCCCAAGAACCTTACTTGCCTTGAAAATCTTTATTATTTGGACATGGCCCATAACAATATATCAGGAAGCATACCATGGTTGCTATCAACCTTGAAAGCAATGAGAGTCATATATAAGGATGTATTTGACTATGTTTATGCGGATATCATGCCAGTAATCACAAAAGGCCAAACACGTGATTATATTATACCATTGACGTCTTCAGCCTAGTGGTTAATCTTGATCTGTCATGTAATAGTTTAACAGGACATATTCCAGAGGAGATACGTTTGCTCATTGGGCTCACCAGTTTGAATTTATCAAGTAATCAGTTGATCGGCAAGATCCCAAACAAGATTGGTGATCTGAAGCAGTTGGAGTCCCTCGACCTATCCTATAACAAGTTTTCTGGTGAAATCCCGTCAGGTTTGTCGGCTCTAACCTCTCTGAGCTACTTGAACTTGTCATACAACAACTTATCAGGCGCGATACCATCCGGGCCGCAGCTGCAAACTCTCGACAACCAGATCGATATCTACATTGGCAACCCCGGTCTCTGCGGTCACCCTCTCTCCAGGAACTGCTCTACTAGTACTACTGAAATAGAGCAAAGTGTCGTCCATGAAGATGGAGATCATATCACATATCTGTACCTTGGGATGAGCATAGGATTTGTGGTCGGCCTTTGGACGGTGTTTTGCACCATGTTACTGAGGAGGACCTGGGCGATTGCCTACTTCCAGTTTGTTGACAAGCTTTATGACGAGGTTTATGTAAGGGTGGCTATAACTCGGGCTCGCATGATGAAGAAGAAGAAGACCCTCAACGATGCAGCGTGAGTGGCCTGCTTCATGTGCAGTTGAACTGCACAAGAGTTGTATGTTATTGATGCTGCTTGATTTAGAGAGTAAGTGGCACTTTGGTATGTGTATGTGTGTACTACTAGTTTCTGGTGCTAATATTAGCTACCTGTAAAATAATGTTTTATGGCACAATATTTTGTAATTTTTTTATAAGACGTCCTGTTTTGTAAATAACCTATTCTAGTCTGACTGTAAACCACACAGTCGTGTGACTGCGAACATATGCATGATTCTAATCCTGGTGAATACATGCTATGTTCAATAACTACGTTGGCCTTTTTTGGCCTTTTGTATCTTGGCAGCTAGTTGACTCACAAAATACACGCTCATTGTTACTGCTCAGTTGTTACTCCTTTACATTATTTGTCAGGGCGTGACACGATCGATCTAGCTTGCTAAGGTCTAGGCAATCTGAATACGAATATCTGCACTCCTGGATGTACTCATGGCTAGCTCAAAACAGAGGACTTAATATCAACTTCAAGACAGATTCTTAGGTTGAACCCAAGTTTTCTTTGGTGTGAAGTCTGAAGTGCGCTCTTCAACCGTGGTTGCACATAGTCCTTGGCGTAGTAGTACTCCCTCCGATCCATATTAGTGGGCACAACTTTGTCTAGATACACATGTATCTAGTCTAAATACTTAACTAGATACATATGAATTTAGACAAAGCTATGCCCACTAATATGGATCGGAGGGAGTAGTACAAACGATCTGAAATATTTATAAGGTTTTCAAGAAACTTGAGATTCAGCGCTTACAACGTTAGTCCCAGGTGGATTAAGTTGTGTGGCATCGGGTTTATTTCTTGTTTAATGGTTGATGAGAATGCTACTAGGTTAAATTACACGATTTTAATTCCTCTTGATGAGAAGAGTTAATTGTTGCTGTAAAATGAGGTCAGATGTAATATGGTGAGTGATAATCTGTGAAGTGATTCGGAATTTTCTGCAAAATGAGGACATTGACCTTGCTTGGTGGCTGCTTCTGTTGGTTCACTTTGTTTGAAATTCGTTGTCAGATGCAAGGATATCTAGTGCCTGTCTTTGATCTTTGGGGGACCAACGGAATCATGAATAAGATAATTCGAATATATTGTAGTTTCTTTTTATGTTGATTTCCATGCATCCCTGTTTTGAAATATCTTTATTTTGGCCTTTTTTTAGCAGGAAGAAAATTGATGCCATGCTGAGAACATAAGGTATGTAACAGAATATGGAATGATTTCCAAGATTTTTAGAAAAACATTGATCGACGATGGTTTGAGGTTTGAGCTGAATAAAGCTAACCTTGTGCAGTTACCTCGTGAAGATGATTTGTAAGGGTAAACTGTTGGTTTTGTAACATCTCCCGAGCGCTGTGGATAGCTATGCATTCGGTCAGCTGCAACTCGTCCTTTTCTCTCTACTGAACCGATGCGCCGAATAGCAACTATGTTGTGATGCACCGGAGCAATTTGAGATTTTAAGCACCTCATGCGCTGCTCTCAATTGCTCTGTTTTTTGGTTTTAGTAACAAGCAACTGACAGCATGCATCTCTATCTTTACACTGCTGGAAGATATTATGATGTGCTGTGACGCTAACTGGAAGTGCATAATTTGATCATTTTTCTGTTGTCTTTTACCCTGCCTGCATCTTCAGAATCCGGTGACTTGCTCATTCTACAAATCAGAGTCTGGTGGCTGCTATACTTCATGCCAGGTTGAGTAACATAGATTATTAGCTGGCATTTCCCTTCTCTTCCCTGCCATGCGCGCTGCCGTCGTCTCCTTATGCTGCGCTGTTCGACGGAGCTGCACACGACGCGCCGCCATGGGATGGCTGGCTAGAAATCGGGGAGAGTAAAGGAAATGGCGCGCAGAGATAAAGGTCCTTCGGGCGAGGTTTGGGCCAGTTTTGGCCATGCGCTGTAGTCTAAGTTTTGAGCTCTTTTACGGTGCTTGGGAAACTACCGCCGGTAGTTTCAGGTTCCTCCGGTCCTAAATTATTCCAGCCGTTGATTTGGCCGACCTCCCCTCCTAAATTATTCCAGCCATTGATTCAATCGCTAAGCAGAAGTTTAATCCCACCAGGGTATTATGGTCATTTGTCTATGGATTACCAAAAAAAAAAAAAACGAACAGTTCTCGTGACCATCTTCTCTCCCTCGATCCCGTGAGGGCGGCGCCGCCGGCCTCCTTTCTCTCCCTCGATCCCGTAGACGGCGGCGCCGGCGCGAGGACCTGGAGGCCACGAAAACGGCTTGATATCCGGAGGCTAACGGGCATATTCCCGTCTTCAAGCGGCAGAGACCTAGGCCGGAGGCAGCGGTGGCCGGCGGGAGGCGCCGCCAATGGCGATTGACGCAGGGGTACAAGCCCTGGTCAGTTGTCACCTCTGGCTCGTGATGAAAACTAGGCTATAGCCGGCTACCTGATGGACGCTGTCGACGGCGACGTGCAGGAGCTCTTCGTCAACTCGGTCCTAATGGTGTGTATACTCTGCTGCTGCACTCCATGTTCTTGTGTTCTTTCCTAATCCATACGAATAACTGTGTCAAAATGTCTGAATTGCTTACTATGTTCCCACGACTGTTTGCGCGTACATTATGTTGCTCAATGGAGTCTGGAAAGTTCAAAATCCCCAATTTTGGGCACCATCTTTGCACCCAACCATATATTTTGAAGCTTGATGTACATATATGGCTAATGGGACTATCCAAGCACTATGGTGAAAACATAGTTTGTGAATTTCTGTATATGCAATACACTTCACACATACTAGTTTTCTGGGATTTGAGTGCAACCTTTGGTTCTTCTGGGCGAGCTGGAGTAATAGCAGCTACCACAACAGAAAGTTTCAGTAATTAGTACATAATAATAATACTCTTGATATCAAGAACCTTATACCTCGAATAACAACAAAGATTAGTTAGACCGTCTCTTAATTATAGATCAATGCTTGTGCCCCATTAGCAAGTTAATATGGTCTTGACACACATATCCCAACAAATAGATGACAAATGCGTTTTATCACATTACTTTACTAGGAAATGCAGCAGACTAGTCATTGTCAAACATGAAAATCTCATACTTTGTAACTGAGTCCTTGTTGTGCACAATAAACTAAATTGGTGAACTGACACAAAGGTGGTCACCTCAGTTTGTATATTTTGCGGTGGTATCTTGTTATTCTAGGAGAAAAGCTATATTCTTGGCTTTTTTTTGTGCTGAAATTACACTGAACATGGATGTGCTTTTTGTGTAGCCAAGGATGTATTTGCCGAAGCGTCCTTTCCGCCTGCACCCATTTCTTCTATGGACCTCTCCAGCACAGCAGACGAATTCCGCTATCACCCTAGAGTGTTGCTGCTGCACGTCTCCGGCATCAACAGCGTCACGGTGACTGAAAGATTGAACAAAGTGTGTCTATGTCGGGATAGAAAATCTGACTATTGTGCACATACTTATTTTCGAGAAAACACAAAGAGATGCGTTTCTGTTCATTCAGAGGCAGAGTTCAAGCTACAATCCTCCTAAGAGGTACAGGGAAAAGAAAAGGCAGAAAAATATTGTACAGCCCAGGTCTGGGGCAGAGTGCCGCGAAGTCCTAATGGGCGTATTCTTGTATGAAGTACTGTTTGATTTGTTATTAAATCGCAATGTTCTTGCTACTGTCAACTTGAAGTAAAATGAATGATCATTTAGTGTAAGTGATGAGATGCCCCCTAAGGTGCTGATGATGCAAGTTGTGGATATTTGCTGGATACTGTTAACTTGTTTAGCAATCTAAACAGGATGAGAACATTTTTAGTCAATCAGGCTCGTGTCTTGATTCGTTACATTTTTTAAAAACAAAACTCATGCATGACATGTTGGGTTGATAGAGTGATCAAATTACTTGGAGATCGACCTTGATGTACAAGGTTTTTGCTTCATATCCAAGAAAGGGCTTGAATCATTCCGAGGATAGCTGAACATTGTTAATGATCTAGGTCTAACCATACACAACTCGACAGAAAGGACTGTTTCCAAGTTGCTTTGGAGTAAAAATAAAAGCATTCTTCTTCTAGTTTGTAATGTCGGAGATGTCCCAAGAGACCAGACAACTTCACATACATGCAACACTATTGCACACAATTTTCTGGGATTCTAGTAGAAAGAACGCAAGTGTTCATGTCGGAATTTGGGTCTTCGGTGGTGCAATCCTGTATGCTCCTCCAACTGTCAGCATATAAGCATAGGCCACACTCTGGTTATCTTGAACAGAACGCAGTTTTTTTTCTCGAGAAGACTTTTGTGTTTCATTATATTGAAAAGGTAGAGTTTGGGTTACATGCCTCCTAAGAGGTGATTACAGGGCGAGTGCATGAAATTAATGAACATCCCAGGTGTGCAGGATGAGAGCTCTGAGAGCTAAGGCGCCGGCGCTGGCTCAAAGGGCAGCCTCATCTCTGATCTTCGTCTAGGTAACAACATGCTCAAAATCATACAGATGGAAAACCAGCTTATAAAGTCCAAAGCCAACTAGAGCTATCAAAGGAGCAGCTGATAATGAATTCATATACCTGAAACAAAAGCAGAAGGTAAAAGTTCGTGAGAGATTGCAAGTCAAATGCACTATTTCTGCAAGATCTACTTCAGTAACTATGGATCAGCTACTAAATTGAGAAATAATAACCTACCCAGTCACATGCTAATCGATGCAACTGAAAGTTACAACAATGTGTGGATATGGACCTCTGGTTTGACAACACATAATTTGCAAGGGGCTACTCTACTGTAGATTTTATTCAGTTTTTGGCAAAAGGAGTTCAATGGTCAAAGTTATATTGTTTATGCAACTATAAAGTTCAGATCTGATCTGTAACTAGTAAACTAACGTTTATGAGATTGGTCCAACTCTTCACTGATGTTATTCCAGATTCTACAGAAATGCATGTTTAGCTGTACAACACCTTCATGTAATGTTTATGCCACCAAGATCACTAATTCTAGTTTCTAGATAAGTGCTAACCAAACTGAACCACATAGTTAGACGCTACCAATAGTCAGATGACAATGTTCTACCATTAAAATGTTAGCTAGCAGTAACTTACTTCACAATTGCAAGGGCTTCCTGGAACATGCCACCAATCTTCTCAAGAAGAATTTTAAATGGCATTAATTCAGAAGAGGTTCATACTCCTGCCAATGCTCTGCTGGCCACTACATCAAGTACAGCTTTAAGACGCTGCCATCAATCCTACATAAAGCATATACTTGTACATGTTATAAACATTAATTAACTTTCAAGAATGCATTTTCATTTGTAAGCAATAAGACTTATTTTCTGGAAGATGAAACCAATGTTAGGACTTCAATAAACCCTATGTGCATCAAAATCCTCTAACTAAAACTGTGATTAGGAATACTATGTTGTTATTCGAAGCATAGATGTAACTCACATGAGTTGCTATATTCTTGCAATAAGGGAGAGCATCGTACCTTAGGCTCATGAACTAGTCGAGCTGCAGCTGGAGGTCGCAGGGGAATGCCTTGAGCGCGAAGGCCAAGCCCCTCTAGGCCTCCTTCAGGCGACCCGCGAGCTTCCTGAAGATCTCGAGCTCGAGCACGCGGTCGTCGGGGTCGGACACGACCTCAGCCTCGCCGAGGTACACGACCCTCGTGGCATCCAGCTTCACCCACACCCGCCCTTCGCCTCCCTCCCCACCGCCTGCGGCTTCTCGATGACGGTCGCGTCGTACACCCTCGTGGACGAATTGCCGGGCTCCTTCTGCTCCGTCGGGGGAGGCGGCGGGGTGGGGATCGCAGGATCGGCCGGAGGAGGTGCTGGGGCCTCGTCATCGGCTGCCACGACGGCGGAGGCGAGCGGGCAGAGGATGGCGGAGGCGACGGCGAGCGAGGGGAAGAGAAGGAGGACGTCACGGCGGGAGGCGGCGGGGGCCGATACCTGCGCCCCGCCATCGGGTAGAACTGTAGAAGGGCGGCGGGTTGAGAGAGAGTGAGATGAGAAAGGGGATGGATCTGACGGTGGGGTCACTGACACGAATTTACCTAACTACCCTTTTTGTTTTCGATTAAAAATAAAAAATACCTGTAGTTTCAGGTAGTTTTGGGTTCTTTTAATCTGGTAGTTTCTGGTAGCTCTAATTTTATCACCGTACGATTAGAGCAGATGGACGGTTGTTAAAATTACCAAGTACTCTAAAACTTGTACTAAGTTTTATAGTCTTGCTGAACTTTTTTTTCCTCTTGAAAAAATCTATACCGCTTCCGCTTCTAGGCCGAATCACTAATGGGCTGCCCTTGACTGTAGGCCGAAATTAAGTCTCAGGCTGTTTTCATTTATTCAGTGCATTTTCTGCATTAATTTTTTTCACCTTTATAAATTGAAAAATTGCCTGAAAATTATGCTATAGATTTATTTGTAATGTTGCAGAGTAAAATCGAACTAACGAAATATTTCGCTTCGGAATTTTTGTTTTCCATAAAGTAATGATGATAAAGTTTCATTAATGGGAAGTTGTGGGTAATTAATGGGTCAAATTATGTCTTTTAGGCAATTTTCTATTTTCGGTGCATTTGATTCTGCAGTCAATACTCTCACAATGTTTATGCACTTCTAGTATTTTCTTAATTGCCAAAATTTGTGCTAAAGATCATGTTAAATTGTGCCTAAAGTTTCTAATTTTTTTACTTGGAAACTTTATTTGAGTGTGAAGTTTATGGTGATGGCATACAAATGTCATTTCCTAATATGTGATCATTTCTGATGGGCTAATGCCAACTTCAGGAAAATACTGATCGCCGTGTACGTGGTTCGTTATTCCGCACTGCACCATGGGGTGCCTAATTGGCAAAATTTACGTTTTCTGTTGGAGAACACATATCTATTTGTTTTAATGCCATTGCGACTTACTGGCGGGAAAAGAAACTTTGGAGCCCCACATGTATTTAACTAGTAATAATACTAAACCACATTAGTTTCGTGCATGGGTTAGGTGTGTGACAGTCTTGTCTACAAAAAAATCGTTAGCGAGATTAGTACCTAGTGAACGCATGCATACGTGAGAGATAGTGGGGGTAGTCGACAGGCTTGAGCTGACGGATTGACTGGATTGGTTGACTAATTCTCGGACTACTCACGTCACAAAAGGAGAGGGAGAGTCGGTGGCGGAGCTGGCACACAAGCGTTGGGTTCACATGAACCCAATAAATCTTGTAAAATCAGTGTTAAATTTGTGTGTAACACTGCAAAAACAGTGTGCAAACAGCAGGGTGAACCCAATGACTCTTTTCTGCAGCTTCGCCACTGGGGAGAGTCGGCCTAACCTATTTTTAAGTTAACACGGCATCGTCGATTCGTCATAGATTAGCGCTTGCGCTGCTACTTACTTGTACATTACTGTCACTAAGCTATAGATTCATCATTCTACCTTACGTGTATTTTTTGACATAGAATTTGGAACCGAACTAAAGCAACCCAATTAACTTGCCACGAGTGCAAGGAAAATATGCTAAAGTGGCACGGGCCGTACTGGCGCCTACCACTAACGTGTTGGTCCTGTTTTACCTATCCGTGGATCCACCCACAATTCCACGCCATAAAAGGCCACCATGTCATTTTGTATGGATGCACTCCATCGTTCTAAAATAATTGACCCTCTAGGTTTGTTTTAAGTCAAATCTCTTTCAGTTTGATCGAATTTAAAGAAATATGTGTTGATATATACAATGCTAAATCTACATACTATAAAATATATTGTATTGCGGATCTAACTAAAAATATTGGAGTTATCGCTGTTGATATATTATTCTATAAACTTGGTCAAACTTAAACTATTTTGACATAGAACAATGCTAGAACTTCAATTGTTTTGTAACATAAGGAGTTAGTTTGTTTCGTGTATCTCTTCTCTTTCTTCGTCACTTTGTTTGGCGCGACTAAAATTTATGGCTGTTTTTTCATATTTTGGATCATTATGTATTTCTATTTCTCCAACATTTGTTGAAGCAAAATTCATGTCTCGCCGTTTCTTCACCATCTTGGACCACTAACTATAAGTTCTTAATTTTTGTGTGTGTTTACATCTAATATATTGCAAACATAGAACTAAAATAGTTATTTCCCTGCCATATTCGACACTAGCTAGCACAAGATATATATGGTTAATCGTACACCTCACTTTTGAGGCATTGTCTAAACAATGTCATTTTCACCTTTCTTTGGTCTTGGGCTCTCTTGGCCATATAGTAGTGATAACCAGTTATATGGATAACAAAGAGTCCCACTATGTATAGATCACATTCATGCATATCTATTGCAGATAGGTTTAGATTAGATTTGATAATCATATATATGGCCATCCACAATAATAACGTTTTCCGAGTGGCATTGACCGATCCGAGTGAAACTAGCTACTAGAGTTGGCCGACTAGCTGCCGCTGATAAAATAAAATAAAAGGTGTTTTCCATAGTATAGATAGTTGGCATCCAAAGTTTTTATTTGCACGTAAAGTAAAGTGCACATGTTTAAAGAACTAAAGTTTGTCTCATCTTTTCACACATGCACACTGGTTGGTCCCTAATTAGCCGTTTAGTATAACTAGTTGTACCACTCAAACAATTGCCATGGGTGCAAGACGAAACATCCTAATAGCATCTCCAGTCGGAGCCCCCAAAATCAGCCCCTAAACTGTCCGCGGACGCGTCCGGACGCGTCCGTGGACAGTGAGCGGATAGCCCCTAAAAGTGGTCTCCTACAACCATGTACCTCAAACTCTTCTCAAAATGTGGGGTCATTCACATGTGATTGGTGGAGAAGGAGAGAGAAGAATCAACGGAGCACAAAAGAAAAGAAAACAAAGGAAAAACTGTCCGCCCGGACGCGTCCGGTCACGTCCGGTCGCCCCCAAACCCTCCCCACATATGGGGTGGGTTTGGGGGTTGCCGGACAGCCCAGACGTATGAGGAGAGTTTAGGGGAGCCGGTTGGATGCATGTTTTTGACCCAAATCGTGTCCGGGCTGTCCGTCCGGACGTTTGGGGGCGGTTTGGCAACCCCGCTTGGAGATGCTCTAAAGTGGCCTTGACCGTACAGACTCATTCCACTACCATGTGGGTCCCACTCTACCTGTCAGTGGGCCCATTGCTCCTTCCACCACCATGACTTCCCGCCACGAGTGCTATAAAAGCCACACGCTCGATCGGGGCTTCACAGCACATACAAGCACGCTCAGAGCAGTCAGAGTCAAATCTAAGCAAACAAGATACAGAGTTGAAGAGTCCACAGAGCATAGCACCAGCGTCACCATGCGCTCTCCGGCGAGCCTCCTACACCGCACGGCCGCCACCGTCGCCGCCGGCGAGTCGTCCTCCTCGCCAGCACCGCGTTCTACTCCAGAGCAGCAGCAGAAGGCGCCGACAATGGCGGTGGACTCGAACATGGTGGTCATTCTCGCATCGCTGCTATGTGCTGTCGTCTGCGTCCTCGGCCTCGCCCTTGTCTCCCGCTGCGCCTGCCGCCGACGTCGAACATCTTGTTGGAAATAGGCTTGTGTGTCCAGTCGACATTCCTTCGAGTGTGAGGAGTCGACAAAGTGTATCGAGTGCCGACTTCGGGGTCTGTCCCAAGTCGAGGATGTGTTTGACTCCAGGGCCTGTCCTGAGTCGAACTAGTTACCAGGCTCCTCTGATACAGTGACTCTTTTGTCCTGTAGTCAGTGTCCTGAAGTGATGCTTCTGCATCAAGTACAGTATAGGACGTGCTAGACGTCACCTACAGTAGTTTCTAGTCATGACATCGCCAACAGTGGCATGTCAGATAGAGGTATGACCGGTCACGTCATCTGTGATGTGACTGGATAGTTGACTTAGGCAGCCAGGCTGCAGCCCCTATTTAGAGGGATGAATACGAAGGGAAAATTGAGGCAAACCATTTCTTTGGCACACACTCTCTCTCTCTCTCTCTCTCTCTCGAGCGAAAAGATCTCACGGGCAACAATTGGTATCAGAGCCTGAGTTCTTGAGAGATCTCACCGGAGATGGGCGAAGGAAAGGCGCTCATGCCGGCGGAGGTGAAGGAGGCCGCGAGCACGCTGGCAGTCCAGCGTGTTGTGCGGGAGGCCGGTAGTTCGTGGCCGCTGCTCACGGCTCAAACTACGCGGACTGGGCGCTGCTCATGCAAGTGAAGCTTGAGGCACGCCGTGTTTGGTCCGCCGTGCACGATGGCACGGAGGAGCGCGAGACGGACCGGGCAGCACTCGAGTACGTGCTGCTCGCCGTTCCGCCGGAGATGATCTCCACACTGGCGTCGAAGGCGACGGCCAAGGAGGCGTGGGAGGCGATCAAGACGATGCGGGTTGGAGATACCCGTGTCCGGGAGGCGAAGGCGACTGCGCTCAAGAAGCAGTACGAGGCCATCAAGTTCGGCGACGGCGAGAACATCGACGACTTCGCCATGCGGATGTCGTCACTCGTGTCGCAGCTTGGGGTGCTCGGCGTCACCATCACCGAGCCAGACACAATCCGTAAGTTTCTCTCGGTCGTTCCCACGAGGTTCTCGCAGATGGCATGCTCAATCGAGACCCTGCTCGACCTCGACAAGCTCCCCATGGAGGAGCTCATCGGCCGCCTCAAAACGGCTGAGGAGCGACATGAGGCGGAGAAGCCGGAGGCCAAGCAGGCTGGGAAACTACTCCTCACGGAGGAGGAGTGGTTCTCTCGGATGCGCCTGCAGGATGGAGGTGGATCCTCCAGCCATACCGGACGCGGCGGCGGCAAGCCGCGCGGTCGCGGTAGAGGCAACTCAGCTCGTGGAGCTGGGAACCCTGGCACGTCGAAAGACGCGTGTAGGTACTGCGGAGTCGCCGGCCATTGGGTGCGGGACTGCCGCAAGAAGAAGCGCGAGGAAGCACACCTCGTGCGCGCAGAGGGTGCGGAAGCACACCTCGTCCGTGGTGGAGACGATGAGGATGACAGCGCACTCCTCATGATGGAGACCTGCACCATCGCGACTGCCCCACAGCTCCCTGCTTCGACTCGCCAGGCGGAGTCGAGCACCTCGGAGGCGGCACCCTTGTCTCGACCGGTGGCAGAGTCAGCGACTCGACCGGTGGCAGAGTCGGAGGGATCGTCGACTCCTCCGAAGGAACTCGCGCCGATCCAGTGGATCGCGGAGTGGGACATGTCGACTCAGGAGGAGTCGACAGAATCGTCGAGTCAGGAGGACTCGGCAGGATCGTCGAGTGGCAAGCACTCGACTGCCCCAGCTCGGAGGAGCTGGGCTCGGCGACTCGAGAGGAGTCGGCCGTCTCGGGTCGCAAGGATCTGGGAGTGTCGAGTCAGGAGGACTCGACAGCCTCGTCGGGTGGAGAGCACCCGATAACTTCGTCGAGTGGAGAGCACTCGACTGCGTTGGCTCAGGAGAGCTGACCATGGCAACTCGGGAGGAGTTGGCCACCCGGCTCCAGCAGCCGGGAGTGTCGGGTCGCAAGGACTCGACACCCTCGTCGAGTGGAAAGCACTCGACTGCGCCAGCTCGCAAGGAGCTGGCTGACCCGACTCGCAAGGAGCCGGTCCTCCTCATGCTAGAGGAGAAGGCGCAGGTGAACCTGGCGCAAGAGGGGGACGCCAAGAAGGGCGTCTGGTACCTCGACTCGGGCGCCACCAATCACATGACTGGTGACCGCGCCGCGTTCGCGGAACTCGACACAAGCATCATTGGAACTGTCAAGTTCGGTGATGGCTCGCGAGTCGAAATCTGCGGGCAAGGGACGGTGCTCTTCGTCTGCAAGTCAGGCGAGCATCGGGCCGTCACCGGGGTGTACTACATACCCCGGCTGAACACGCAGATCATCAGCCTGGGCCAGTTCGACGAGAACGGCTGCCAGGTGCTGATCGAGGATGGGATCCTTCGAGTGCGTGATAGGGAGCGGCAGCTCCTGATCAAGGTCAGGCGAGAGCCGAATCGGATGTACAAGCTGCACGCGCGAGTCGCGCAGCCAGTGTGCCTAGTCGTGGGCACTGGCGACGACCCGGCGTGGACTTGGCATGCGCGGTTCGGGCACCTCAACTTCGACAGCTTGCGCCGACTGGCGAAGGGCGAGATGGTGCGTGGCCTCCCTCTGGTGGAGCACGTGAACCAGCTCTGCGACGCCTGCCTCGCAGGGAAGCAGAGGCGAGCCCCATTCGCAAAGCAAGCGAAGTTCCGGGCGAAGGAGCGACTCGAGTTGGTCCATGGCGACCTCTGCGGGCCGATCACCCCGGCCACACCGAGTGGGAAGAGGTACTTCCTCCTACTGGTGGACGACCTGTCGCGGTACATGTGGCTCGCCCTTCTCTCGACGAAGGACGAGGCCGCAGCCGCCATCATTCGACTCCAGGCGGGAGCCGAAGCAGAAACAGGCTGCAAGCTGCGCACGCTGCGCACGGATCGCGGAGGCGAGTTCACCTCCGGGTCCTTCACAGCATACTGCGCTGAGCTCGGGATGGAGCGTCACCTGACGGCTCCGTACTCCCCGCAGCAGAATGGCGTCGTGGAGCGACGCAACCAGACGATTGTGGGCATGGCCCGCAGTCTGCTGAAGGCCAAGAAGGTACCCGGAGAATTCTGGGGTGAGGCAGTGACGACGGCCGTGTTCATTTGAACAGGTCGCCAACCAAGAGCGTGGACGGCATGACGCCGTTCGAGTCCTGGCATGGCCGCAAGCCGAATGTGAGCTTCATGCGCACGTTCGGGTGCGTGGTGCATGTCAGAGAGACGCGCCCCGGGCTGAAGAAGCTCGACGACCGGAGCAGGCCGATGATCTTCGTCGGGTACCAACCTGGGACGAAGGGTTATCGGGCCTATGACCCGGTGACTAACCGCGTGACCATCACGCGAGATGCCGTGTTCGACGAGAACGCGAGCTGGGACTGGAGTTCGCCGGACACTCCGGTGAACACCTTCGGAGTCGACACTTTCGCGGTTGACACATGGTGTTCGAGCCGCAACCAACTTCGAGTGACGGGAGTGCGGGTCCAGCACCCGACTCGCCGACTCCAGAGCCAACTCCTGGAGTGGGGAGTGCATCCCCAGCTGGTTCTCCAACAACACCGGAGCACCCGACAGCCGAGATTTCGACTCCGGCTGTCTCAGGCGTCGAGTTCGTCACGCCACCCTCGAGGTACTCAGGTATGCTCGATGGAGAAGACGACATGAGCTTCGACCACCGGTTCCGCACTCTGCAGAACGTGCTCGAAGTGGGTTCGGCCCTTGAGCCGGACGAGGAGCTCCACTATCTCGCCTCCGAAGAGCCAGGCTCGTTCGATGAGGCGAAGGTGCATGCCAGCTGGAGGCAGGCGATGCAAGAGGAGCTGGAGGCCATCGAGTCCAATTCGACTTGGAGGCTGGCCACCTTACCACCAGGTCACCGCGCGATCGGCCTGAAGTGGGTGTACAAGGTGAAGAAGGATGCGCATGGCGCAGTCCTTAAGCACAAGGCTCGCCTGGTGGCGAAGGGCTACGTGCAGCGGCACGGGGTCGACTACGATGAGGTTTCGCACCCGTGGCCCGTCTCGAGTCCGTCAGGCTACTGCTAGCCGTGGCGGCGAGTGCGGGGTGGGACGTCCACCACATGGACGTCAAGTCAGCCTTCCTCAACGGCGAGTTGGAGGAAGAGGTGTATGTGCAGCAGCCAACCGGCTTCGCTGCAAAGGGGAAGGAGCACCTGGTGCTTCGACTCAGCAAGGCGCTCTACGGCCTCAAGCAGGCGCCAAGGGCATGGAACACCAAGCTCGATGCATGCCTCGTCACGCTCGGCTTCGCAAGGTGCGAGTCGGAGCATGGCATGTACGCGCGAGGAGCGACTCCGAGCCGGCTCTTAGTCGGTGTCTACGTCGACGACTTGGTGATCACAGGCTCGGATTCCAGCGACATCGACAGATTCAAGCTGGAGATGCGGAGCCTATTCCAGATGTCCGATCTCGGGTTGCTAAGCTACTACCTTGGCATCGAGGTTCGACAAGGACCCAGCGGGATCGATATCTCGCAGGGTGCCTATGCCCAGAAGCTGCTCGAGAAGGCGGGGATGGGCGGGTGCAACCCCGTCCACGCACCCATGGAGCCACGCTTCAAGCTGTCCAAGTGCAGCACGGCACCCGCGACAGATGCGACCGAGTATCGGAGCATCGTCGGGAGCCTCAGGTACTTGGTGCACACGAGGCCGGACCTGACCTTCGCAGTCGGGTTCGTATCGAGGTTCATGGAGGCTCCAACTCTGGAGCACCTCGCGGCTGTGAGGCACATCCTACGCTACATCGCCGGGTCTCAGCGACTCGGGTGTAGGTATGGGAGGAGAGAAGGTGCACCGCGCCTGGTCGGCTACAGCGACAGCGACCTGGCGGGCGACGTCGACTCGCGCAAGAGTACGTCGGGCACCCTGTACTTCCTCGGGTGCAGCCCAGTGACCTGGCAGTCACTCAAGCAGAAGGTCGTGGCTCTGTCGAGCTGCGAGTCGGAGTATGTGGCGGCTGCCACAGCTGCTTGCCAGGGGATCTGGCTGGCTCGGTTGCTGTCCGAGTTCAGCAACGGCGAAGCTGAGCACGTGGTGCTCAAGGTCGACAACAAGTCGGCTATCGCGCTCGCCAAGAATCCCGTCTTCCACGAGCGATCAAAGCACATCGACTTGAAGTACCACTTCATTCGAGACTGCGTGGAGGCGAAGAAAGTCGAGCTGGAGTTCGTGCCCACCGAACACCAACTCGCAGACATGCTGACCAAGCCACTTGGTCGGTCCGCCTGGCGGAGCTGCGGACAAGGATAGGCATGGTGGAGGTGTCTCCGGAACTCAAGCCTAGGGAGTGATTGTTGGAAATAGGCTTGTGTGTCCAGTCGACGTTCCTTCGAGTGTGAGGAGTCGACAAAGTGTATCGAGTGCCGACTTCGGGGTCTGTCCCAAGTCGAGGATGTGTTCGACTCCAGGGCCTGTCCTGAGTCGAACTAGTTACCAGGCTCCTCTGATACAGTGACTCTTTTGTCCTGTAGTCAGTGTCCTGAAGTGATGCTTCTGCATCAAGTACAGTGTAGGACGTGCTAGACGTCACCTACAGTAGTTTCTAGTCATGACATCGCCAACAGTGGCATGTCAGATAGAGGTATGACCGGTCACGTCATCTGTGATGTGACTGGATAGTTGACTTAGGCAGCCAGGCTGCAGCCCCTATTTAGAGGGATGAATACGAAGGGAAAATTGAGGCAAACCATTTCTTTGGCACACACTCCCTCTCTCTCTCTCTCTCTCTCTCTCTCTCTCTCTCTCTCTCTCTCGAGCGAAAAGATCTCACGGGCAACACATCTAGCTCCTCAGACCACTCTCCTCCGCCGAAGGGTCTCAAGAAGAAGGCCATGGACGCTCTCCCCACCGTCTCCTTCACGGCCTCCGCTTCTCCACCGGGATCATCACCACCGGCGGCAACAGTGGCGTGGTCATCGGCGTCGGAGTGCGCAATATGATTGGCGGAGTTCGTGGAGGGGGAGGTCCTGCGTGTGCTACCCCGGTGTGGCCATGGCTTCCACGTGACATGCGTCGACGCCTGGCTCCGGACCCACGCCACATGCCCCTCCTGTCGTGCCGCCATCGTCGTCGTGGAGCCTGCCAAGCCTGTATCGGCGCCGGCGGCGCCAACCATGGTGGTGGTGGTGGCAGGTGGAGGCAGCACGTGCGGGAGGTGCGGCAGGTGGCCGCGCCGGCCAGTGGTGTGGATCCGGCGTTCTTGCCTTAGCTTCTATTCTCCATCTTCAAATTTTTAGGATGTGTGTCGAGATTTTACCATCTAGCAATTTTTTAATTACTTTTGTAGTATTGTTCTTGTTCTTCATTTTCTTTCACCCTCTGCTAGCTTTTCAAGTCCCCGTCGACCCAGTGTATCTGGACAAGTTTTGTAGCTCATGGTCACTAAAGCAAAAGTTGTGATGTTTAACTTATTTCTTTTTATCTCGAGGGAATCTGCATATCATTTTCGATTTATTTTCGGTGCTCCACTCTACTATGAAGCCGCACATAGTCGATCGATTAAGCAGCTTGAGTCTCTATCGGAATCGATTCGCCGTTCAACATGATAGTTACTCGACCGATGGAGATCGATTCAAGGACGATTCGATTAGAGGTGGAGCGACTCATTATCATCTTTAGTCTAGACGGATGGAGATCAGTTGATTCGGTAGTGTTATTGCTGACTTGATTTAGTCTGTCGTGATACCTACTAGAAGCTAGACAATATTTGCAACGCGAGTGGTAAGAATTGTCGGGTCTTCAACTTGAGCTTAATAAGCAAAGTTTGAAGAGCTCTTACGCGGAAAGTCTTTCGCTCCCTCTTATTGCTTTGTTTTGGAGTCTTGTATACGGAGAAAACAGATAATTTGCTCAAGTGTTTCCGATTTCTAGTTGATCAGATCCGGTCTGTCACTATTTATTATGTTTCAGAGACATGTATATATATTATGGAGAAAAGCGAGCAATTAGCTAACGTGAATGTGATTCCTTGCTGCCAGGATTCAGTTAGTCGATAGAGAGACAACGAGTCAATAGAATACGCTTGTCAGAACTGAAATGTCTGATAGACTACGAAAAGTGATGATTCTTTTCATATGCTTATTTGATATGTTAATGGAATTTATTAGTTTTTCACTGAAATTTCATATTATCATACCATTGTGTAGACTGTGTTTATCGATGACCAAATGTGATGATTGTTTTCAAATTCTTATTTGATATGTATAGTAAATGTGTAGAGAAAATGGACAATTTCTCGAGCGGATAATTAGTCGCAACTTGGATACATGAGGCATATGCGCACGTCCTTGCCAATGCCCATTTCGAGAGGGTATTAAATCTAGCCGCGCACAAAAAGCGTGTTTTCTTTACCCGGAGACCTTGGAAACGTCTATCGCTAGGCCCGGTGACGTAGGGTTTCAACTTATAACCTAGAAAAATTCAAAACTAGGCGGAGTGTGACCGTCAATCCCATGGATTTAAACAAAAACCTACGGCAATTGGCGCGACATTATGGGCATATATGTGGATCAGGAAGAACATGAAAATGTGACCTTTTGGGCAAAGGTGGTTTGCCATGTAGCTAGCCCAGGGGATATATAAGATATATCGTGAGGCGGCAGATATATATACATACTCTGCAACTCCTACCTAAATATCTTTGCACTTTCCTAATGGATACACTTTATGTGTACCGTCTCATCATGAAGATTATCAGTAGATGATTGGAATCCACATCCATGGTTTGGTTGCCAGGGACCAGCTGCGCATGTAGTATGGTGCATCTGCAGCTATGGCGGGGTCATGTTCAAATCATCAAACAGGGCGGCAAAGGTTACTGGTTTTAGGTTTTGACTGTGAATGCTCCTGGCCGTCCGAGTTGACAGCCGACGGTCAGGATTCTCGTCTTAGATAAATACTTGTTGGCATGCACACGTGCTGCATCATGCATACGTAGCTGCTGGAATGCAGTTGCACTACTGAATTAACGTTGATGCATGAGAGGTTGATAGTGGAAGTAGACGGCCAGCCAGTCGGCTGGATTGTACTTGGTTGTTTGACTAGTTGACCAATAACCAAACACACCTACGTAGAGAGAGCCTAGCAGTAGCAGATAACACGGAATCGATCGATCACATATATATTTTCCGAACTATATCGGCCACTCACTCAACATAATATATGCAAAAATATTGCCAGTCAAGTCAAAAAAGTTTCACATGTTCGTCGATCGACCTATCATCTTGCGCCGGAAATGGAGCGACTGGAAAAAGTTTGGATCAAAAGCGGCCGACCGAGCGGTTGATTAGGGGTACGTAGCTTTACCTTAAGTCCTTAACTTACGAAATCTTCTTCACACTAGCTTCGAAAATGGAATAGTGTGAGCCGCACTAGCTCTGGATGAGATGATACATATCTTAATTAGTAAGTGTTATATAAGTTAGTTACCTCCTTGTTTTGCTTTAATCTCACTTTTGATAAAAGCGTGTCGCTCATTGAGCGGACATGCATGCATATTTTTGCTGAACTGATTAACATCCATGCGCAACTCTTGTTGACTCAGCTCGGTGTTGGCTGGAAAATGGAATCTTCTTCACACTAGCTTCGAAAATGGAATAGTGTGAGCCGCACTAGCTCTGGATGAGATGATACATATCTCAATTAGTAAGTGTTATATAAGTTAGGTTGGAAAGGCACGAATTGGACAGAATCAGTCTCCCCCCGGAGGATAGAAATCTCCCCACCCACGGTTCAACCCTTGCAGCCAGCTTCAACACTAGGAAATTCCATTGGTCCACCGTCAACTTCCGGTCTGAAATCGGCAGCCCCAGGTACGTAAATGGGAAAGCACCCAGTTTGCAGTTTAACATGTTTGCCACCCTTTGTCTATGCTCTCTAGGTTTACCCATCACAATCACTTCGCTTTTGTGGTAGTTGATCTTTAGTCCTGACATATCTTCGAAGCACATCAAAAGAAACTTAAGGTTTGCCACTGCTGCGTCATTATCTTGGATCAGGATAAGAGTGTCGTCGGCGTACTGACTTGCTCTAATTAAGAAAGTGTAAATATGCTTTTGATGTAATAGTTAATTATGTTACATTTTTATTAGTATAGCATGATGCCGGGGGGGGCAATTGCCCCTCCCCCTTCCCCACCGACACGTCCGCACACACATGTAGCTACAAAATCATCCCCATTGAACTGATGTCAATTTTTGGACTGATGTCCACATGTCAGTTGTGAAAATAACGAGAGCCGGAACTAGCCAAGCTGGATTTAATATTCTTCTTCTCTTCTTCATACATAGATACACAATCCTTTTTGAGAGTTTTTCGGCCATGAACCTAGAGACTTGGGTGTGCTGACTTCATCATTTTCTTAAAAAACCATTTTCAATCTTCCTGAAAGCAATACTTGCGCTGATCCAAAACTTATTCATGAAATCGCATAGAATAGCTGGATCCACCACAAAATCTCGTGAATCTCAAACAGGGTCACTCATCGTAGCATGAAGATTATTTTTTGACCAACTAAAGTTTTGATAAGAACGGTATACTCTAAGAAAGTGTAAATATGCTTTTGATGTAATAATTAGGACGTGTTTAGTTCGTGAATTTGTAACGTAACCTGTTTATGGTGTTAGCTGATTATGTTAGATTTTGTTTTGTACGGGAATCCCGTAATTAGATACCACAGTATCAGTTCCCGGTTTAGTACAAATCTGATTCCGCCCAAAATCTTGTGTAATGGGAAAGCGTTACCTCTATCTCGTCTTCTCGCTTCTCATCTTCCCCACGACCTATTCTGGCTAAAGCGCCGCCTCCTCCTCCTCCTTCTGTCCCCTCGGGCCTCGGCCATCCCCGACCAGAGTGGGATCTTCTCCTCGTCGTGCCAGCTGGCCATGGTCCCCGTCGACGACTGCGGTGGGCGGTGGCAAAGAACGCCCGAGCTCCCCGAGCCGCCATACGCAGGTCAAGAAGTCGACGTCCGCAACTCTGTGTCCCATCTGTCGACGAACATCGGCCGCTTCCTCACTGCCCGCCGTCCACCACGGCCACCTGGAAGAACATAGGAAGAAGGCGTGTAGTTCTTCGCCGGCTCGCCGTCGGCCGCGGCGGGCGGGTGCTTCTGTGCCGCACCTTGCTCGACGTCCTCCGGCTGTGCCTGGAGGCTGGACTATGGCGAGGACTAGGTGGTAGGCGCGCTCGACCGTCACCGCGGCTCCGGCGATGTAGTTGGGCGAGATGTGCCGCACCGCCCGCGGCTGGTCTAATAAGTTGTTTCCGTTACGGAACTGTACCAAACAAAAACCCGAGTTTACCACTCCACTCACGATACACCCCGGGATCTGATTTCGTTGACATTACCATTACCACTTCCGAACCAAAGACCGTCCTTAATTATGTTACATTTTTATCAGTAATAGCATGCTGCCCGCGGGGCAATTGCCCCCTCCCCCTTCCCCACGCACATGTTGGCACACACATGTTGCTACATGATCCCATTGAGATATGTGTAAAAATCAAACCATTTTAGCTTTGCCGGCCAGGATTCAACATATATGCACTATATATAACGAGTACAAGAACCACAGAGTCGGGTCCAGGATCGCTCATCACATCGACTTGGATAGCTTCCATGTCATCAAAACGGGTGTTCCGTACTACCACGATCTCAAATAGCCTAATCATAATCCTTATCTCTTGTCCCCTTCCCTCCCCACCGTCGACATCTCAGGTATGAACTAATGAACTAACGGACCTTTCTTTTTTTTGTCAGATTGTGTAGACGATCAAACCCGCGGTGGACATGGTGGGGCATGGGGGCTAATTTTTTTTAAATAATACACGAAAATTATTTAATTCTGGAAATATTACGCTAATTTTTTTTTCAAAAATATTATCCAATCGGCGTTGCTGAAGCCGACAGGAGCTTGTCGTCTTTGACGAGGACGACTACAGGCCTGTCGTCCATGGCCAAGACGATTAGGCCCACTCGTCCACGCGTTCGCCGATTAGTGGATGGGCCACGTCGCCGCGCGGCCTGTCGTCCTGGGTGGCCTGTCGTCCTCGCCCACGACGACATGGCGGGCCCAATCGGCTTCGCCGAAGACGACAAGGAGCAGCAGAGCATCGACCGCACGGGCGCCCTTCCTCTCTTCTCTTTCCTTCTTTCTTCGCTTCTTCTTCCTGCTACCCGGGTGTTCTTCCTTTCCTCTCTCCACTCTCCACACAAACCAAATTAAACCAGCGATTAAGACCAATAATCTTCACGTTTGCCACCATTAATCGGTGCTAGAAGGTTGAGGCAGGCTAGGGGAACTCCGATCTCCTGATGGGATAGCTCGTGGTGGTGGTGGTGATGGTTGGCGGGTGGTTGTGGTGGTGATGGCGGTGGTGGTGCTGGAGGGCTGCATGGTGGTGGTGGTGCAGGAGGGCTGCATTGTGGTGGTGCTGCCCGTGTTGGTGCGCCGTTGATTCGAGACCGCCGGACGTCGTCGCCTCTCACGCTTCTAGGGTATGATTCGATTTATCAAAATTGTGGTGCCATATCCGTTACATGTATGAACATGTGTTGTTAAAAAATAATTTGTGACAGTAGTAAATATTGTAGCTATATTTGTAGGTTAATTTGAAAAAATGTAGCTATATTTTTTAGGAGTTTATTTATGCGGAATAATATTAATGATGGTCAATATTTATTTATGTCAGCGGAGATGTCTGATTTAGTGAAGATCAGATTTTTCTATGGTCCTGGTAGAGTCCAAATGTGTGATACGGGAGCTGATCTAAGTGAGTTTGAATTTATAGATGTTGACCTCCCAGCTCCTGAAACATGGTCTCTAAGTCAGGTAAAAGATTAGTTGGTGGGAAGTTTAGGGCTTGATAGTCAGACACAGACCGTCAGTGTTCATGCTTGGTGGAGCCATTCAAGGACAAATATTTACTTCGTTTTGAGACCACTAGAGTGTGATACTGATTGGGTGCGATGGTTAAAAGGCTGCGCAAGAAGGAATTGCTCTCCTTGTGCCCTAGTTATAATTTACTACATCGACAAACTTACTATTGCGGCCGTGTATGAAATTAACTTGTTTTGTACGTAGAGACGCTTTGCTACTGAGCAGACGAAGCAGTGCTACATTGCTTTTGACGAGCAATTTGATGTGTACACTTCGGTGATCTGGGAGCCGTACACGGACGAGCTCATTCAGCGAAGATACCCCGGAGGTATTTCTGATCTCTGCACACGTGACCGAGAGTATTGGATGACAAAATCGAAGATCATCTTCGATGTCTTCGTGGAGGAGATGTCTCAACAGAGGGTTATGAGGCAATTTGGTCTTCGACAGTTGGTAGATCCTCCGCCAGTAGAGCGTCCCCTGCCAGATGTGTACCACAGGTATGTCTAAAGTAGTATTTTTTTTCTAAATTGTTCGTACTCAATCAATATTTACTGATAGAACACTCACCCAAATTTTAGAAACACAAGGAAGGGGATTAGTCGGAGCGCGGCAGGGTGGCTGCAGAGGCTACAACCTTACGTTTCAGAGTGGGACACTGCGACGACACGGCTCTGGGTCGAGACTGTCGGGTTTGATATCACTCTATACAATGCCTATTTGCAGAGGTACATGTCTGGAACACGGCTAATTATCGTTCGGCACTCTCACCCGGAGGTTATACCTGCCCCTACTACGTGGGATACATACCCGATATATGACACTTCTGCGTCCAAACAGCACGCGGTAATATTTTATTTCCTTTCACTAATTCATCTAACTGGTACATGCTTTCACATATATATATTTTATACTTTGTATTTCTATTGTCAGGCTAATTTGACGCACGAGATTATTTAGACTGATATCGCTGAGTATGGACGTTCTCTTTCCGCTGGCCCTCTTATACCACGGGAGCAGTCGATATCCTGGCTCAAGAGGCTGGAGGGGAAGCTACGGGACGTCTACGCGACACTCACGTGCACCCGCACAGACGACGTTGTTCGCCACCCGTGGCACAACGACCCCCGCGCCCCCGCCACGACGCCACAGCAGCAGCGGCAGCAGCAGATGCATCAGGAGCAGCATCATCACGAGGAGGAGCAGCAGCACGACGACCAGCATCTCCTGCACCAGCAGCACGAGGAGCAGCCGCATCACCGACATGAGCCACGTCCACGTATAGTACCACAGCCCAGGCCACCTCCTCCTGACCAGGCAGGAGGTTCGGCGTGGCAGGGTCCCACTTCCAGTTACGGGTATCGGCCACATCTCCTCCTCAGTACGAGGTCCCGCCCCGGATTTCCCAGATTACGGTACGTATATTGTTTTCATATTTCAATTGGGACTGCATATTTCTTATGTACTAATGATTCCATCTGTAGGAGCCTATGGCTATCACACGGCTACGTCCGGACAGCAGGCGTCAGGATCTGGATCAGGGTGGGGGAGTGACCAGGAGGCTCGGGCCCATGCGGGGGACGAAATGTCCAGCTGGTTGGGCATTTTCGACACTCCAGATTTCCCCACGCAGCCGTGACAGGGTCTCATTCACCAGACTCCTCCACCATACCCCACACAAGATACACAGGATGACGGGGACTTGACAGTGCCTCGTCAAACCCAGGCACCTCACAGGTACCAGTGGACGACGCCCGACCAGCCCCCTCCTCGTGATGCTCGGCGACGCAGGGGTCAGTGATATCTTCGGGACATATTCGTACTTAGGATGTATGAGACATATCCGTATTTCTATTTGTATGTGAGGCATATTCATATTTATGTTCGTATGGGACATATTATTATCTATGTATGAGACATATTATTATCTATGTACGAAACATTCCACATTGCATCGATAAATTAATTTAACATACAACACTACAGGTCCACGTTACAACTTCACTAGTTCTAAACACTGCATATAACAACTACTGGTACAAATATTACATGGAACTCAACGATAACTAATTCGAATCAACGACTTCACTTCCCTCTGCCACGTGCTCGTGTTGGAGGCATGAAGTCGTCATCACTATTTTCATCGGCGACAGCCTTCGATGCACCAACACTCTTCAACTTGCGTCTAGAGTTGCCTCGTTTAGGAGGCATGAAATCATCATCACTATCATCTTGAACGGCTTTCTTGGATGATCCACCACTCTTCGCCTTCGATATAGCCCTCTTCACTGCATCAGCGTGAAGAGTATCCTGTGGACGCCCATCAGGACAAGCGCCAAAAAGCATTTCCATCCAGCCAAAATGAGGGATCTCTTTGTTCAGAAACTGTGCGTCGGCGGGCCAGTGCTGGAAATTAACAATATCAGACGAAAATAAATTAGTACGATAACACTAGATTCTAGCGTAATATAACTTCCGTACTCAGTTACCTCCACGTGAAATTCATAGGCATTCGCCGCAAAATGGATTATCTTTGACTTAGGTGTCATAGGCATGTCTCGAAGACCCGCCTCGATATATTTTAGCTCATTCACTCTCTGCCACTTCCACCGCCACCCATCAATTTCATCTGAAATTTCTTCAGGGGTCATCTGGATTTTGTTTTTTTTGGCTATAATTTCTCCCAGCTCACGAATGTTGCCCCACTCACTAACTAGCTCCCTATAACAGCTCTTGGCCCTACCCTCCCTAATATTACCTTCAGTCCATATTGCGGCTTCATACAGAACACACCACGACCTATGCTCCAAACTAGGACCCGAACTACCAGACATCGTTCCTATGCGACTACGGAAATAACCGCGCACCACACGCCTCCATCACAAAATCTGTTGGGGTATATATAGGCTCACCCGGGATAAAAAGAGCGCGAGAAAAATGGTGGGAGAAGAAGAGCGGGAGGAAAATGGCGGAGAAAAAAGGCGGGAGAGGAGAAGAAGGGCGGGAGAAAAAAGGCGGAGAAAAAAGGCGGGAGAGGAGAAGAAGGGCGGGAGAAAAAAGGCGGAAGAAGAAGGGCAGGAGAAAAAAGGCGGGAGAAGAAGGGCGAGAGAAATATGGCGGGAGAGGAGAAGAAGGGCGGGAGAAGAAGGGCGAGAGAAATATGGCGTGAGAAAAAGGCGGGAACAATTAATCGCGAAACAAATTTACTCGAAATGGGCTAATCGTCCGCGCCAAAGCCGAGTACGCGCTAGTCGTCTTCGCCACAGCCGAGTACTGCATGCGTGCAGAGACGACTGGCTAGTCGTCTAGGCCACGGACGACAAGCCTCCAGTCGTCCTCGTCAAAGACGACAAGCCCCTGTCGGCTTCAGCAACGACGATTGGAAAATATTTTTGAAAAAAAAATTTAGCGTAATATTTCCAGAATTAAATAATTTTCGTGTATTATTTAAAAAAAATTAGCGGCAGTGGTGTGTGTGTGTGTGGGGGGGGGGGGGGGGGGGGGGGGGGGGGGTCCGTGAATGCGGTCTGACCATCGAGCTGATGATTAGGGGTACGTAGCTTTACCTTAAGTCCTTAACTTACGAAATCTTCTTCACACTAGCTTCGAAAATGGAATAGTGTGAGCCGCACTAGCTCTGGATGAGATGATACATATCTTAATTAGTAAGTGTTATATAAGTTAGTTACCTCCTTGTTTTGCTTTAATCTCACTTTTGATAAAAGCGTGTCGCTCATTGAGCGGACATGCATGCATATTTTTGCTGAACTGATTAACATCGATCAATGCGCAACTCTTGTTGACTCAGCTCGGTGTTGGTTGGAAAATGGAATCTTCTTCACACTAGCTTCGAAAATGGAATAGTGTGAGCCGCACTAGCTCTGGATGAGATGATACATATCTCAATTAGTAAGTGTTATATAAGTTAGGTTGGAAAGGCACGAATTGGACAGAATCAGTCTCCCCCGGAGGATAGAAATCTCCCCACCCACGGTTCAACCCTTGCAGCCAGCTTCAACACTAGGAAATTCCATTGGTCCACCGTCAACTTCCGGTCTGAAATCGGCAGCCCCAGGTACGTAAATGGGAAAGCACCCAGTTTGCAGTTTAACATGTTTGCCACCCTTTGTCTATGCTCTCTAGGTTTACCCATCACAATCACTTCGCTTTTGTGGTAGTTGATCTTTAGTCCTGACATATCTTCGAAGCACATCAAAAGAAACTTAAGGTTTGCCACTGCTGCGTCATTATCTTGGATCAGGATAAGAGTGTCGTCGGCGTACTGACTTGCTCTAATTAAGAAAGTGTAAATATGCTTTTGATGTAATAGTTAATTATGTTACATTTTTATTAGTATAGCATGATGCCGGGGGGGCAATTGCCCCCTCCCCCTTCCCCACCGACACGTCCGCACACACATGTAGCTACAAAATCATCCCCATTGAACTGATGTCAATTTTTGGACTGATGTCCACATGTCAGTTGTGAAAATAACGAGAGCCGGAACTAGCCAAGCTGGATTTAATATTCTTCTTCTCTTCTTCATACATAGATACACAATCCTTTTTGAGAGTTTTTCGGCCATGAACCTAGAGACTTGGGTGTGCTGACTTCATCATTTTCTTAAAAAAACCATTTTCAATCTTCCTGAAAGCAATACTTGCGCTGATCCAAAACTTATTCATGAAATCGCATAGAATAGCTGGATCCACCACAAAATCTCGTGAATCTCAAACAGGGTCACTCATCGTAGCATGAAGATTATTTTTTGACCAACTAAAGTTTTGATAAGAACGGTATACTCTAAGAAAGTGTAAATATGCTTTTGATGTAATAATTAGGACGTGTTTAGTTCGTGAATTTGTAACGTAACCTGTTTACGGTGTTAGCTGATTATGTTAGATTTTGTATTGTACGAGAATCCCGTAATTAGATACCACAGTATCAGTTCCCGGTTTAGTACAAATCTGATTCCGCCCAAAATCTTGTGTAATGGGAAAGCGTTACCTCTATCTCGTCTTCTCGCTTCTCATCTTCCCCACGACCTATTCTGGCTAAAGCGCCGCCTCCTCCTCCTCCTCCTCCTCCTTCTGTCCCCTCGGGCCTCGGCCATCCCGACCAGAGTGGGATCTTCTCCTCGTCGTGCCAGCTGGCCATGGTCCCCGTCGACGACTGCGGTGGGCGGTGGCAAAGAACGCCCGAGCTCCCCGAGCCGCCATACGCAGGTCAAGAAGTCGACGTCCGCAACTCTGTGTCCCATCTGTCGACGAACATCGGCCGCTTCCTCACTGCCCGCCGTCCACCACGGCCACCTGGAAGAACATAGGAAGAAGGCGTGTAGTTCTTCGCCGGCTCGCCGTCGGCCGCGGCGGGCGGGTGCTTCTGTGCCGCACCTTGCTCGACGTCCTCCGGCTGTGCCTGGAGGCTGGACTATGGCGAGGACTAGGTGGTAGGCGCGCTCGACCGTCACCGCGGCTCCGGCGATGTAGTTGGGCGAGATGTGCCGCACCGCCCGCGGCTGGTCTAATAAGTTGTTTCCGTTACGGAACTGTACCAAACAAAAACCCGAGTTTACCACTCCACTCACGATACACCCCGGGATCTGATTTCGTTGACATTACCATTACCACTTCCGAACCAAAGACCGTCCTTAATTATGTTACATTTTTATCATAATAGCATGCTGCCCGCGGGGCAATTGCCCCCTCCCCCCTTCCCCACGCACATGTTGGCACACACATGTTGCTACATGATCCCATTGAGATATGTGTAAAAATCAAACCATTTTAGCTTTGCCGGCCAGGATTCAACATATATGCACTATATATAACGAGTACAAGAACCACAGAGTCGGGTCCAGGATCGATCATCACATCGACTTGGATAGCTTCCATGTCATCAAAACGGGTGTTCCGTACTACCACGATCTCAAATAGCCTAATCATAATCCTTATCTCTTGTCCCCTTCCCTCCCCACCGTCGACATCTCAGGTATGAACTAATGAACTAACGGACCTTTCTTTTTTTTGTCAGATTGTGTAGACGATCAAACCCGCGGTGGACATGGTGGGGCAGTGGGGGCTAATTTTTTTTAAAATAATACACGAAAATTATTTAATTCTGGAAATATTACGCTAATTTTTTTTTCAAAAATATTATCCAATCGGCGTTGCTGAAGCCGACAGGAGCTTGTCGTCTTTGACGAGGACGACTACAGGCCTGTCGTCCATGGCCAAGACGATTAGGCCCACTCGTCCACGCGTTCGCCGATTAGTGGATGGGCCACGTCGCCGCGCGGCCTGTCGTCCTGGGTGGCCTGTCGTCCTCGCCCACGACGACATGGCGGGCCCAATCGGCTTCGCCGAAGACGACAAGGAGCAGCAGAGCATCGACCGCACGGGCGCCCTTCCTCTCTTCTCTTTCCTTCTTTCTTCGCTTCTTCTTCCTGCTACCCGGGTGTTCTTCCTTTCCTCTCTCCACTCTCCACACAAACCAAATTAAACCAGCGATTAAGACCAATAATCTTCACGTTTGCCATCATTAATCGGTGCTAGAAGGTTGAGGCAGGCTAGGGGAACTCCGATCTCCTGATGGGATAGCTCGTGGTGGTGGTGGTGATGGTTGGCGGGTGGTTGTGGTGGTGATGGCGGTGGTGGTGCTGGAGGGCTGCATGGTGGTGGTGGTGCAGGAGGGCTGCATTGTGGTGGTGCTGCCCGTGTTGGTGCGCCGTTGATTCGAGACCGCCGGACGTCGTCGCCTCTCACGCTTCTAGGGTATGATTCGATTTATCAAAATTGTGGTGCCATATCCGTTACATGTATGAACATGTGTTGTTAAAAAATAATTTGTGACAGTAGTAAATATTGTAGCTATATTTGTAGGTTAATTTGAAAAAATGTAGCTATATTTTTTAGGAGTTTATTTATGCGGAATAATATTAATGATGGTCAATATTTATTTATGTCAGCGGAGATGTCTGATTTAGTGAAGATCAGATTTTTCTATGGTCCTGGTAGAGTCCAAATGTGTGATACGGGAGCTGATCTAAGTGAGTTTGAATTTATAGATGTTGACCTCCCAGCTCCTGAAACATGGTCTCTAAGTCAGGTAAAAGATTAGTTGGTGGGAAGTTTAGGGCTTGATAGTCAGACACAGACCGTCAGTGTTCATGCTTGGTGGAGCCATTCAAGGACAAATATTTACTTCGTTTTGAGACCACTAGAGTGTGATACTGATTGGGTGCGATGGTTAAAAGGCTGCGCAAGAAGGAATTGCTCTCCTTGTGCCCTAGTTATAATTTACTACATCGACAAACTTACTATTGCGGCCGTGTATGAAATTAACTTGTTTTGTACGTAGAGACGCTTTGCTACTGAGCAGACGAAGCAGTGCTACATTGCTTTTGACGAGCAATTTGATGTGTACACTTCGGTGATCTGGGAGCCGTACACGGACGAGCTCATTCAGCGAAGATACCCCGGAGGTATTTCTGATCTCTGCACACGTGACCGAGAGTATTGGATGACAAAATCGAAGATCATCTTCGATGTCTTCGTGGAGAGATGTCTCAACAGAGGGTTATGAGGCAATTTGGTCTTCGACAGTTGGTAGATCCTCCGCCAGTAGAGCGTCCCCTGCCAGATGTGTACCACAGGTATGTCTAAAGTAGTATTTTTTTTCTAAATTGTTCGTACTCAATCAATATTTACTGATAGAACACTCACCCAAATTTTAGAAACACAAGGAAGGGGATTAGTCGGAGCGCGGCAGGGTGGCTGCAGAGGCTACAACCTTACGTTTCAGAGTGGGACACTGCGACGACACGGCTCTGGGTCGAGACTGTCGGGTTTGATATCACTCTATACAATGCCTATTTGCAGAGGTACATGTCTGGAACACGGCTAATTATCGTTCGGCACTCTCACCCGGAGGTTATACCTGCCCCTACTACGTGGGATACATACCCGATATATGACACTTCTGCGTCCAAACAGCACGCGGTAATATTTTATTTCCTTTCACTAATTCATCTAACTGGTACATGCTTTCACATATATATATTTTATACTTTGTATTTCTATTGTCAGGCTAATTTGACGCACGAGATTATTTAGACTGATATCGCTGAGTATGGACGTTCTCTTTCCGCTGGCCCTCTTATACCACGGGAGCAGTCGATATCCTGGCTCAAGAGGCTGGAGGGGAAGCTACGGGACGTCTACGCGACACTCACGTGCACCCGCACAGACGACGTTGTTCGCCACCCGGTGGCACAACGACCCCCGCGCCCCCGCCACGACGCCAGCAGCAGCAGCGGCAGCAGCATGCATCAGGAGCAGCATCATCACGAGGAGGAGCAGCAGCACGACGACCAGCATCTCCTGCACCAGCAGCACGAGGAGCAGCCGCATCACCGACATGAGCCACGTCCACGTATAGTACCACAGCCCAGGCCACCTCCTCCTGACCAGGCAGGAGGTTCGGCGTGGCAGGGTCCCACTTCCAGTTACGGGTATCGGCCACAGTCTCCTCCTCAGTACGAGGTCCCGCCCGGATTTCCCAGATTACGGTACGTATATTGTTTTCATATTTCAATTGGGACTGCATATTTCTTATGTACTAATGATTCCATCTGTAGGAGCCTATGGCTATCACACGGCTACGTCCGGACAGCAGGCGTCAGGATCTGGATCAGGGTGGGGGAGTGACCAGGAGGCTCGGGCCCATGCGGGGGACGAAATGTCCAGCTGGTTGGGCATTTTCGACACTCCAGATTTCCCCACGCAGCCGTGACAGGGTCTCATTCACCAGACTCCTCCACCATACCCCACACAAGATACACAGGATGACGGGGACTTGACAGTGCCTCGTCAAACCCAGGCACCTCACAGGTACCAGTGGACGACGCCCGACCAGCCCCCTCCTCGTGATGCTCGGCGACGCAGGGGTCAGTGATATCTTCGGGACATATTCGTACTTAGGATGTATGAGACATATCCGTATTTCTATTTGTATGTGAGGCATATTCATATTTATGTTCGTAGGGACATATTATTATCTATGTATGAGACATATTATTATCTATGTACGAAACATTCCACATTGCATCGATAAATTAATTTAACATACAACACTACAGGTCCACGTTACAACTTCACTAGTTCTAAACACTGCATATAACAACTACTGGTACAAATATTACATGGAACTCAACGATAACTAATTCGAATCAACGACTTCACTTCCCTCTGCCACGTGCTCGTGTTGGAGGCATGAAGTCGTCATCACTATTTTCATCGGCGACAGCCTTCGATGCACCAACACTCTTCAACTTGCGTCTAGAGTTGCCTCGTTTAGGAGGCATGAAATCATCATCACTATCATCTTGAACGGCTTTCTTGGATGATCCACCACTCTTCGCCTTCGATATAGCCCTCTTCACTGCATCAGCGTGAAGAGTATCCTGTGGACGCCCATCAGGACAAGCGCCAAAAAGCATTTCCATCCAGCCAAAATGAGGGATCTCTTTGTTCAGAAACTGTGCGTCGGCGGGCCAGTGCTGGAAATTAACAATATCAGATGAAAATAAATTAGTACGATAACACTAGATTCTAACGTAATATAACTTCCGTACTCAGTTACCTCCACGTGAAATTCATAGGCATTCGCCGCAAAATGGATTATCTTTGACTTAGGTGTCATAGGCATGTCTCGAAGACCCGCCTCGATATATTTTAGCTCATTCACTCTCTGCCACTTCCACCGCCACCCATCAATTTCATCTGAAATTTCTTCAGGGGTCATCTGGATTTTGTTTTTTTTGGCTATAATTTCTCCCAGCTCACGAATGTTGCCCCACTCACTAACTAGCTCCCTATAACAGCTCTTGGCCCTACCCTCCCTAATATTACCTTCAGTCCATATTGCGGCTTCATACAGAACACACCACGACCTATGCTCCAAACTAGGACCCGAACTACCAGACATCGTTCCTATGCGACTACGGAAATAACCGCGCACCACACGCCTCCATCACAAAATCTGTTGGGGTATATATAGGCTCACCCGGGATAAAAAGAGCGCGAGAAAAATGGCGGGAGAAGAAGAGCGGGAGGAAAATGGCGGGAGAAAAAGGCGGGAGAGGAGAAGAAGGGCGGGAGAAAAAATGCGGAAGAAGAAGGGCAGGAGAAAAAAGGCGGGAGAAGAAGGGCGAGAGAATATGGCGGGAGAGGAGAAGAAGGGCGGGAGAAGAAGGGCGAGAGAAATATGGCGTGAGAAAAAGGCGGGAACAATTAATCGCGAAACAAATTTACTCGAAATGGGCTAATCGTCCGCGCCAAAGCCGAGTACGCGCTAGTCGTCTTCGCCACAGCCGAGTACTGCATGCGTGCAGAGACGACTGGCTAGTCGTCTAGGCCACGGACGACAAGCCTCCAGTCGTCCTCGTCAAAGACGACAAGCCCCTGTCGGCTTCAGCAACGACGATTGGAAAATATTTTTGAAAAAAAAATTTAGCGTAATATTTCCAGAATTAAATAATTTTCGTGTATTATTTAAAAAAATTAGCGGCAGTGGTGTGTGTGTGTGTGGGGGGGTGGGGGGGGGGGGGGGGGGTCCGTGAATGCGGTCTGACCATCGAGCTGATGATTAGGGGTACGTAGCTTTACCTTAAGTCCTTAACTTACGAAATCTTCTTCACACTAGCTTCGAAAATGGAATAGTGTGAGCCGCACTAGCTCTGGATGAGATGATACATATCTTAATTAGTAAGTGTTATATAAGTTAGTTACCTCCTTGTTTTGCTTTAATCTCACTTTTGATAAAAGCGTGTCGCTCATTGAGCGGACATGCATGCATATTTTTGCTGAACTGATTAACATCGATCAATGCGCAACTCTTGTTGACTCAGCTCGGTGTTGGTTGGAAAATGGAATCTTCTTCACACTAGCTTCGAAAATGGAATAGTGTGAGCCGCACTAGCTCTGGATGAGATGATACATATCTCAATTAGTAAGTGTTATATAAGTTAGGTTGGAAAGGCACGAATTGGACAGAATCAGTCTCCCCCGGAGGATAGAAATCTCCCCACCCACGGTTCAACCCTTGCAGCCAGCTTCAACACTAGGAAATTCCATTGGTCCACCGTCAACTTCCGGTCTGAAATCGGCAGCCCCAGGTACGTAAATGGGAAAGCACCCAGTTTGCAGTTTAACATGTTTGCCACCCTTTGTCTATGCTCTCTAGGTTTACCCATCACAATCACTTCGCTTTTGTGGTAGTTGATCTTTAGTCCTGACATATCTTCGAAGCACATCAAAAGAAACTTAAGGTTTGCCACTGCTGCGTCATTATCTTGGATCAGGATAAGAGTGTCGTCGGCGTACTGACTTGCTCTAATTAAGAAAGTGTAAATATGCTTTTGATGTAATAGTTAATTATGTTACATTTTTATTAGTATAGCATGATGCCGGGGGGGCAATTGCCCCTCCCCCTTCCCCACCGACACGTCCGCACACACATGTAGCTACAAAATCATCCCCATTGAACTGATGTCAATTTTTGGACTGATGTCCACATGTCAGTTGTGAAAATAACGAGAGCCGGAACTAGCCAAGCTGGATTTAATATTCTTCTTCTCTTCTTCATACATAGATACACAATCCTTTTTGAGAGTTTTTCGGCCATGAACCTAGAGACTTGGGTGTGCTGACTTCATCATTTTCTTAAAAAAACCATTTTCAATCTTCCTGAAAGCAATACTTGCGCTGATCCAAAACTTATTCATGAAATCGCATAGAATAGCTGGATCCACCACAAAATCTCGTGAATCTCAAACAGGGTCACTCATCGTAGCATGAAGATTATTTTTTGACCAACTAAAGTTTTGATAAGAACGGTATACTCTAAGAAAGTGTAAATATGCTTTTGATGTAATAATTAGGACGTGTTTAGTTCGTGAATTTGTAACGTAACCTGTTTACGGTGTTAGCTGATTATGTTAGATTTTGTTTGTACGAGAATCCCGTAATTAGATACCACAGTATCAGTTCCCGGTTTAGTACAAATCTGATTCCGCCCAAAATCTTGTGTAATGGGAAAGCGTTACCTCTATCTCGTCTTCTCGCTTCTCATCTTCCCCACGACCTATTCTGGCTAAAGCGCCGCCTCCTCCTCCTCCTCCTCCTTCTGTCCCCTCGGGCCTCGGCCATCCCCGACCAGAGTGGGATCTTCTCCTCGTCGTGCCAGCTGGCCATGGTCCCCGTCGACGACTGCGGTGGGCGGTGGCAAAGAACGCCCGAGCTCCCCGAGCCGCCATACGCAGGTCAAGAAGTCGACGTCCGCAACTCTGTGTCCCATCTGTCGACGAACATCGGCCGCTTCCTCACTGCCCGCCGTCCACCACGGCCACCTGGAAGAACATAGGAAGAAGGCGTGTAGTTCTTCGCCGGCTCGCCGTCGGCCGCGGCGGGCGGGTGCTTCTGTGCCGCACTTGCTCGACGTCCTCCGGCTGTGCCTGGAGGCTGGACTATGGCGAGGACTAGGTGGTAGGCGCGCTCGACCGTCACCGCGGCTCCGGCGATGTAGTTGGGCGAGATGTGCCGCACCGCCCGCGGCTGGTCTAATAAGTTGTTTCCGTTACGGAACTGTACCAAACAAAAACCCGAGTTTACCACTCCACTCACGATACACCCCGGGATCTGATTTCGTTGACATTACCATTACCACTTCCGAACCAAAGACCGTCCTTAATTATGTTACATTTTTATCAGTAATAGCATGCTGCCCGCGGGGCAATTGCCCCCTCCCCCTTCCCCACGCACATGTTGGCACACACATGTTGCTACATGATCCCATTGAGATATGTGTAAAAATCAAACCATTTTAGCTTTGCCGGCCAGGATTCAACATATATGCACTATATATAACGAGTACAAGAACCACAGAGTCGGGTCCAGGATCGATCATCACATCGACTTGGATAGCTTCCATGTCATCAAAACGGGTGTTCCGTACTACCACGATCTCAAATAGCCTAATCATAATCCTTATCTCTTGTCCCCTTTCCCTCCCCACCGTCGACATCTCAGGTATGAACTAACGAACTAACGGACCTTTCTTTTTTTTGTCAGATTGTGTAGACGATCAAACCCGCGGTGGACATGGTGGGGCAGTGGGGGCTAATTTTTTTTTAAAAAATACACGAAAATTATTTAATTCGGAAATATTACGCTAATTTTTTTTTTCAAAAATATTATCCAATCGGCGTTGCTGAAGCCGACAGGAGCTTGTCGTCTTTGACGAGGACGACTACAGGCCTGTCGTCCATGGCCAAGACGATTAGGCCCACTCGTCCACGCGTTCGCCGATTAGTGGATGGGCCACGTCGCCGCGCGGCCTGTCGTCCTGGGTGGCCTGTCGTCCTCGCCCACGACGACATGGCGGGCCCAGTCGGCTTCGCCGAAGACGACAAGGAGCAGCAGAGCATCGACCGCACGGGCGCCCTTCCTCTCTTCTCTTTCCTTCTTTCTTCGCTTCTTCTTCCTGCTACCCGGGTGTTCTTCCTTTCCTCTCTCCACTCTCCACACAAACCAAATTAAACCAGCGATTAAGACCAATAATCTTCACGTTTGCCACCATTAATCGGTGCTAGAAGGTTGAGGCAGGCTAGGGGAACTCCGATCTCCTGATGGGATAGCTCGTGGTGGTGGTGGTGATGGTTGGCGGGTGGTTGTGGTGGTGATGGCGGTGGTGGTGCAGGAGGGCTGCATTGTGGTGGTGCTGCCCGTGTTGGTGCGCCGTTGATTCGAGACCGCCGACGTCGTCGCCTCTCATGGGTATGATTCGATTTATCAAAATTGTGGTGCCATATCCGTTACATGTATGAACATGTGTTGTTAAAAAATAATTTGTGACAGTAGTAAATATTGTAGCTATATTTGTAGGTTAATTTGAAAAAATGTAGCTATATTTTTTAGGAGTTTATTTATGCGGAATAATATTAATGATGGTCAATATTTATTTATGTCAGCGGAGATGTCTGATTTAGTGAAGATCAGATTTTTCTATGGTCCTGGTAGAGTCCAAATGTGTGATACGGGAGCTGATCTAAGTGAGTTTGAATTTATAGATGTTGACCTCCCAGCTCCTGAAACATGGTCTCTAAGTCAGGTAAAAGATTAGTTGGTGGGAAGTTTAGGGCTTGATAGTCAGACACAGACCGTCAGTGTTCATGCTTGGTGGAGCCATTCAAGGACAAATATTTACTTCGTTTTGAGACCACTAGAGTGTGATACTGATTGGGTGCGATGGTTAAAAGGCTGCGCAAGAAGGAATTGCTCTCCTTGTGCCCTAGTTATAATTTACTACATCGACAAACTTACTATTGCGGCCGTGTATGAAATTAACTTGTTTTGTACGTAGAGACGCTTTGCTACTGAGCAGACGAAGCAGTGCTACATTGCTTTTGACGAGCAATTTGATGTGTACACTTCGGTGATCTGGGAGCCGTACACGGACGAGCTCATTCAGCGAAGATACCCCGGAGGTATTTCTGATCTCTGCACACGTGACCGAGAGTATTGGATGACAAAATCGAAGATCATCTTCGATGTCTTCGTGGAGAGATGTCTCAACAGAGGGTTATGAGGCAATTTGGTCTTCGACAGTTGGTAGATCCTCCGCCAGTAGAGCGTCCCCTGCCAGATGTGTACCACAGGTATGTCTAAAGTAGTATTTTTTTTCTAAATTGTTCGTACTCAATCAATATTTACTGATAGAACACTCACCCAAATTTTAGAAACACAAGGAAGGGGATTAGTCGGAGCGCGGCAGGGTGGCTGCAGAGGCTACAACCTTACGTTTCAGAGTGGGACACTGCGACGACACGGCTCTGGGTCGAGACTGTCGGGTTTGATATCACTCTATACAATGCCTATTTGCAGAGGTACATGTCTGGAACACGGCTAATTATCGTTCGGCACTCTCACCCGGAGGTTATACCTGCCCCTACTACGTGGGATACATACCCGATATATGACACTTCTGCGTCCAAACAGCACGCGGTAATATTTTATTTCCTTTCACTAATTCATCTAACTGGTACATGCTTTCACATATATATATTTTATACTTTGTATTTCTATTGTCAGGCTAATTTGACGCACGAGATTATTTAGACTGATATCGCTGAGTATGGACGTTCTCTTTCCGCTGGCCCTCTTATACCACGGGAGCAGTCGATATCCTGGCTCAAGAGGCTGGAGGGGAAGCTACGGGACGTCTACGCGACACTCACGTGCACCCGCACAGACGACGCTGTTCGCCACCCGGTGGCACAACGACCCCCGCGCCCCCCGCCACGACGCCAGCAGCAGCAGCGGCAGCAGCATATGCATCAGGAGCAGCATCATCACGAGGAGGAGCAGCAGCACGACGACCAGCATCTCCTGCACCAGCAGCACGAGGAGCAGCCGCATCACCGACATGAGCCACGTCCACGTATAGTACCACAGCCCAGGCCACCTCCTCCTGACCAGGCAGGAGGTTCGGCGTGGCAGGGTCCCACTTCCAGTTACGGGTATCGGCCACAGTCTCCTCCTCAGTACCGAGGTCCCGCCCCGGATTTCCCAGATTACGGTACGTATATTGTTTTCATATTTCAATTGGGACTGCATATTTCTTATGTACTAATGATTCCATCTGTAGGAGCCTATGGCTATCACACGGCTACGTCCGGACAGCAGGCGTCAGGATCTGGATCAGGGTGGGGGAGTGACCAGGAGGCTCGGGCCCATGCGGGGGACGAAATGTCCAGCTGGTTGGGCATTTTCGACACTCCAGATTTCCCCACGCAGCCGTGACAGGGTCTCATTCACCAGACTCCTCCACCATACCCCACACAAGATACACAGGATGACGGGGACTTGACAGTGCCTCGTCAAACCCAGGCACCTCACAGGTACCAGTGGACGACGCCCGACCAGCCCCCTCCTCGTGATGCTCGGCGACGCAGTTGTTTCCGTTACGGAACTGTACCAAACAAAAACCCGAGTTTACCACTCCACTCACGATACACCCGGGATCTGATTTCGTTGACATTACCATTACCACTTCCGAACCAAAGACCGTCCTTAATTATGTTACATTTTTATCACTAATAGCATGCTGCCCGCGGGGCAATTGCCCCCTCCCCCTTCCCCACGCACATGTTGGCACACACATGTTGCTACATGATCCCATTGAGATATGTGTAAAAATCAAACCATTTTAGCTTTGCCGGCCAGGATTCAACATATATGCACTATATATAACGAGTACAAGAACCACAGAGTCAGGTCCAGGATCGATCATCACATCGACTTGGATAGCTTCCATGTCATCAAAACGGGTGTTCCGTACTACCACGATCTCAAATAGCCTAATCATAATCCTTATCTCTTGTCCCCTTTCCCTCCCCACCGTCGACATCTCAGGTATGAACTAACGAACTAACGGACCTTTCTTTTTTTTGTCAGATTGTGTAGACGATCAAACCCGCGGTGGACATGGTGGGGCAGTGGGGGCTAATTTTTTTTAAAAAATACACGAAAATTATTTAATTCCGGAAATATTACGCTAATTTTTTTTTTCAAAAATATTATCCAATCGGCGTTGCTGAAGCCGACAGGAGCTTGTCGTCTTTGACGAGGACGACTACAGGCCTGTCGTCCATGGCCAAGACGATTAGGCCCGCTCGTCCACGTGTTTGCCGATTAGTGGATGGGCCACGTCGCCGCGCGGCCTGTCGTCCTGGGTGGCCTGTCGTCCTCGCCCACGACGACATGGCGGGCCCAGTCGGCTTCGCCGAAGATGACAAGGAGCAGCAGAGCATCGACCGCACGGGCGCCCTTCCTCTCTTCTCTTTCCTTCTTTCTTCGCTTCTTCTTCCTGCAACCCGGGTGTTCTTCCTTTCCTCTCTCCACTCTCCACACAAACCAAATTAAACCAGCGATTAAGACCAATAATCTTCACGTTTGCCACCATTAATCGGTGCTAGAAGGTTGAGGCAGGCTAGGGGAACTCCGATCTCCTGATGGGATAGCTCGTGGTGGTGGTGGTGATGGTTGGCGGGTGGTTGTGGTGGTGATGGCGGTGGTGGTGCTGGAGGGCTGCATGGTGGTGGTGGTGCAGGAGGGCTGCATTGTGGTGGTGCTGCCCGTGTTGGTGCGCCGTTGATTCGAGACCGCCGAACGTCGTCGCCTCTCATGGGTATGATTCGATTTATCAAAATTTTGGTGCCATATCCGTTACATGTATGAACATGTGTTGTTAAAAAATAATTTGTGACGGTAGTAAATATTGTAGCTATATTTGTAGGTTAATTTAAAAAATGTAGCTATATTTTTTAGGAGTTTATTTATGCGGAATAATATTAATGATGGTCAATATTTATTTATGTCAGCGGAGATGTCTGATTTAGTGAAGATCAGATTTTTCTATGGTCCTGGTAGAGTCCAAATGTGTGATACGGGAGCTGATCTGAGTGAGTTTGAATTTATAGATGTTGACCTCCCAGCTCCTGAAACATGGTCTCTAAGTCAGGTAAAAGATTGGTTGGCGGGAAGTTTAGGGCTTGATAGTCAGACACAGACCGTCAGTGTTCATGCTTGGTGGAGCCATTCAAGGACAAATATTTACTTCGTTTTGAGACCACTAGAGTGTGATACTGATTGGGTGCGATGGTTAAAAGGCTGCGCAAGAAGGAATTGCTCTCCTTGTGCCCAAGTTATAATTTACTACATCGACAAACTTACTATTGCGGCCGTGTATGAAATTAACTTGTGTTGTACGCAGAGACGCTTTGCTACTGAGCAGACGAAGCAGTGCTACATTGCTTTTAACGAGCAATTTGATGTGTACACTTCGGTGATCTGGGAGCCGTACACGGACGAGCTCATTCAGCGAAGATACCCCGGAGGTATTTCTGATCTCTGCACATGTGACCGAGAGTATTGGATGACAAAATCGAAGATCATCTTCGATGTCTTCGTGGAGGAGATGTCTCAACAGAGGTTATGAGGCAATTTGGTCTTCGACAGTTGGTAGATCCTCCGCCAGTAGAGCGTCCCCTGCCAGATGTGTACCACAGGTATGTCTAAAGTAGTATTTTTTTTCTAAATTGTTCGTACTCAATCAATATTTACTGATAGAACACTCACCCAAATTTTAGGAACACAAGGAAGGGGATTAGTCGGAGCGCGGCAGGGTGGCTGCAGAGGCTACAACCTTACGTTTCAGAGTGGGACACTGCGACGACACGGCTCTGGGTCGAGACTGTCGGGTTTGATATCACTCTATACAATGCCTACTTGCAGAGGTACATGTCCGGAACACGGCTAATTATCGTTCGACACTCTCACCCGGAGGTTATACCTGCCCCTACTACGTGGGATACATACCCGATATATGACACTTCTGCGTCCAGACAGCACGCGGTAATATTTTATTTCCTTTCACTAATTCATATAACTGGTACATGCTTTCACATATATATTTTTATACTTTGTATTTCTATTGTCAGGCTAATTTGACGCACGAGATTATTCAGACTGATATCGCTGAGTATGGACGTTCTCTTTCCGCTGGCCCTCTTATACCACGGGAGCAGTCGATATCCTGGCTCAAGAGGCTGGAGGGGAAGCTACGGGACGTCTACGCGACACTCGCATGCACCCGCACAGAGGACGTTGTTCGCCACCCGGTGGCACAACGACCCCCGCGCCCCCCGCCACGATGCCAGCAGCAGCAGCGGCAGCAGCAGATGCATCAGGAGCAGCATCATCACGAGGAGGAGCAGCAGCACGACGACCAGCATCTCCTGCACCAGCAGCACGAGGAGCAGCCGCATCACCGACATGAGCCGCGTCCACGTATAGTACCACAGCCCAGGCCACCTCCTCCTGACCAGGCAGGAGGTTCGGCGTGGCAGGGTCCCACTTCCAGTTACGGGTATCGGCCACAGTCTCCTCCTCAGTACCGAGGTCCCGCCCCGGATTTCCCGGATTACGGTACGTATATTGTTTTCATATTTCAATTGGGACTGCATATTTCTTATGTACTAATGATTCCATCTGTAGGAGCCTATGGCTATCACACGGCTACGTACGGACAGCAGGCGTCAGGATCTGGATCAGGGTGGGGGAGTGAGCAGGAGGCTCGGGCCCACGCGGGGGACGAAATGTCCAGCTGGTTGGGCATTTTCGACACTCCAGATTTCCCCACGCAGCCGCGATAGGGTCTCATTCACCAGACTCCTCCACCATACCCCACACAGGATACACAGGATGACGGGGACTTGACAGTGCCTCGTCAAACCCGGGTACCTCACAGGTACCAGTGGACGACGCCCGACCAGCCCCCTCCTCGTGATGCTCGGCGACGCAGGGGTCAGTGATATCTTCGGGACATATTCGTACTTAGGATGTATGAGACATATCCGTATTTCTATTTGTATGTGAGACATATTCATATTTATGTTCGTATGAGACATATTATTATCTATGTACGAGACATATTATTATCTATGTACGAAACATTCCACATTGCATCGATAAATTAATTTAACATACAACACTACACGTCCACGTTACAACTTCACTAGTTCTAAACACTGCATATAACAACTACTGGTACAAATATTACATGGAACTCAACGATAACTAATTCGAATCAACGACTTCACTTCCCTCTGCCACGTGCTCATGTTGGAGGCATGAAGTCGTCATCACTATTTTTATCGGCGACAGCCTTCGATGCACCAACACTCTTCAACTTGCGTCTAGAGTTGCCTCGTTTAGGAGGCATGAAATCATCATCACTATCATCTTGAACGGCTTTCTTGGATGATCCACCACTCTTCGCCTTCGATATAGCCCTCTTCACTGCATCAGCGTGAAGAGTATCCTGTGGACGCCCATCAGGACAAGCGCCAAAAAGCATTTCCATCCAGCCAAAATGAGGGATCTCTTTGTTCAGAAACTGTGCGTCGGCGGGCCAGTGCTGGAAATTAACAATATCAGACGAAAACGTAATATAACTTCCATACTCAGTTACCTCCACGTGAAATTCATAGGCATTCGCCGCAAAATGGATTATCTTTGACTTAGGTGTCATAGGTCACCCCGGGCACAAAAAACCGAAACCGAAGCCCGAACCCAAAAAGACCGGGACCGAAACCGAAATACCCAGAATTTCGGGTAACCGAAATAATATCGGTCCTGAGAATCAAGTAACCGAAATAATATCGGTCTGTTCGGTTATCACGAGCTGAGGACCGAAATGACCGAAGGGACCGAACTAGCGATGCGAATTAGACATTCAGGCCCAACTCGTGTACTCTAGCATGTAGCACAGCCCATCGAGGCCTAGTTCCCTACTTCTTTTCCCCAATTTCAGCACGTATCCATCCATCTTGCCGCCTGGAACCAGCGACCTCCATCCATTCTCCGCCTCCTCCCATGTCTACTAGAACAAGAGATTGTGGTACGCATGGCAAGCACACAACAAGCTTGGTTCTTGTTTCCCTGTAATTTTGTTGCCGGACTGTGCTAGATCAGACTTAGTGCTAGACTGTATTGGCATCTAAACAAGAGATTGTGTTGCTGTCTTTTTGTAGATGACATTTGAACATGAGGATGAGCTGAAGGAATATAACTATGAGGATGAGCTAAATATAACAAGAGATTGTGTTGCTGTTATTTCCTTTTTTCGGTCTATTTGGTCATGACCGAAGACCGGATCGAAAAGACCGAAGACCGAATACAAAAAGACCGAAAAGACCGGCCGTAATTCGGGTAGCGTTTCTAGATGACCGAAATTTTGGATGACCGAAAAGACCGGACCGAGCAAACCGAACAGACCGAACGCCTTCGATGCACCAACACTCTTCAACTTGCGTCTAGAGTTGCCTCGTTTAGGAGGCATGAAATCATCATCACTATCATCTTGAACGGCTTTCTTGGATGATCCACCACTCTTCGCCTTCGATATAGCCCTCTTCACTGCATCAGCGTGAAGAGTATCCTGTGGACGCCCATCAGGACAAGCGCCAAAAAGCATTTCCATCCAGCCAAAATGAGGGATCTCTTTGTTCAGAAACTGTGCGTCGGTGGGCCAGTGCTGGAAATTAACAATATCAGACGAAAACGTAATATAACTTCCATACTCAGTTACCTCCACGTGAAATTCATAGGCATTCGCCGCAAAATGGATTATCTTTGACTTAGGTGTCATAGGTCACCCCGGGCACAAAAAACCAAAACCGAAGCCCGAACCCAAAAAGACCGGGACTGAAACCGAAATACCCAGAATTTCGGGTAACCGAAATAATATCAGTCCTGAGAATCAAGTAACCGAAATAATATCGGTCTGTTCGGTTATCACGAGCTGAGGACCGAAATGACCGAAGGGACCGAACTAGCGATGCGAATTAGACATTCAGGCCCAACTCGTGTACTCTAGCATGTAGCACAGCCCATCGAGGCCTAGTTCCCTACTTCTTTTCCCCAATTTCAGCACGTATCCATCCATCTTGCCGCCTGGAACCAGCGACCTCCATCCATTCTCCGCCTCCTCCCATGTCTACTAGAACAAGAGATTGTGGTACGCATGGCAAGCACACAACAAGCTTGGTTCTTGTTTCCCTGTAATTTTGTTGCCGGACTGTGCTAGATCAGGCTTAGTGCTAGACTGTATTGGCATCTAAACAAGAGATTGTGTTGCTGTCTTTTTGTAGATGACATTTGAACATGAGGATGAGCTGAAGGAATATAACTATGAGGATGAGCTAAATATAACAAGAGATTGTGTTGCTGTTATTTCCTTTTTTCGGTCTATTTGGTCATGACCAAAGACCGGATCGAAAAGACCGAAGACCGAATACAAAAAGACCGAAAAGACCGGCCGTAATTCGGGTAGCGTTTCTAGATGACCGAAATTTTGGATGACCGAAAAGACCGGACCGAGCAAACCGAACAGACCGAACGCCTTCGATGCACCAACACTCTTCAACTTGCGTCTAGAGTTGCCTCGTTTAGGAGGCATGAAATCATCATCACTATCATCTTGAACGGCTTTCTTGGATGATCCACCACTCTTCGCCTTCGATATAGCCCTCTTCACTGCATCAGCGTGAAGAGTATCCTGTGGACGCCCATCAGGACAAGCGCCAAAAAGCATTTCCATCCAGCCAAAATGAGGGATCTCTTTGTTCAGAAACTGTGCGTCGGCGGGCCAGTGCTGGAAATTAACAATATCAGACGAAAATAAATTAGTACGATAACACTAGATTCTAACGTAATATAACTTCCGTACTCAGTTATCTCCACGTGAAATTCATAGGCATTCGCCGCAAAATGGATTATCTTTGACTTAGGTGTCATAGGCATGTCTCGAAGACCCGCCTCGATATATTTTAGCTCATTCACTCTCTGCCACTTCCACCGCCACCCATCAATTTCATCTGAAATTTCTTCAGGGGTCATCTGGATTTTGTTTTTTTTGGCTATAATTTCTCCCAGCTCACGAATGTTGCCCCACTCACTAACTAGCTCCCTATAACAGCTCTTGGCCCTACCCTCCCTAATATTACCTTCAGTCCATATTGCGGCTTCATACAGAACACACCACGACCTATGCTCCAAACTAGGACCCGAACTACCAGACATCGTTCCTATGCGACTACGGAAATAACCGCGCACCACACGCCTCCATCACAAAATCTGTTGGGGTATATATAGGCTCACCCGGGATAAAAAGAGCGCGAGAAAAATGGCGGGAGAAGAAGAGCGGGAGGAAAATGGCGGGAGAAAAAAGGCGGGAGAGGAGAAGAAGGGCGGGAGAAAAAGGCGAGAGAAGAAGGGCGGGAGAAAAAAGGCGGGAGAAGAAGGGCGAGAGAAATATGGCGGGAGAGGAGAAGAAGGGTGGGAGAAGAAGGGCGAGAGAAATATGGCGGGAGAAAAAGGCGAGAACAATTAATCGCGAAACAAATTTACTCTAAATGGGCTAATCGTCCGCGCCAAAGCCGAGTACGCGCTAGTCGTCTTCGCCACAGCCGAGTACTGCATGCGTGCAGAGACGACTGGCTAGTCGTCTTGGCCACGGACGACAAGCCTCCGGTCGTCCTCGTCAAAGACGACAAGCCCTTGTCGGCTTCAGCAACGACGATTGGAAAATATTTTTGAAAAAAATTTAGCGTAATATTTCCAGAATTAAATAATTTCCGTGTATTATTTAAAAAAATTAGCGGCAGTGGGGTGTTGGGGGGGGAGGGGGGGGGGGGGGGGGGGCGGTCCGTGAATGCGGTCCGACCATCGAGCTGATGATCACCCATAGCGATATAATTTGTGATTCTGTGATGTGGGCACATGCTGCAGTCTGGATAGCTTACTATTAGGATCTGGTTGATGATGGTGCGCAAGGTATACAAGGTAGTATCAATTTCTCTGTTGGTGTTACTGTGTCATAGATGTGATTGTCGAACTCATGTATTATGAATTCCTGGTTCAGTTAGTTGAGAATTTGTCACTTTTCACCTTTCTACGGTCTTGGGCGCTTGGTAGTTATAACGATATCCCTAACAAAGTGTCCCATTAAATGTAGATCACATTCATGCTGTTACATCGATCCCAGATAGGGTAAGATTATACTAGATTAGATAAGCAACTTGACACGATTGGATTACATAAACAGACAGCCATCCACGATAACAGTGTTTTCCTCGTGGCTTTGATCGACCGATCGACTGCTTTCTTTCACGTACTTTTTTTTTTGAGTATATGCTTTCACGTACGTAATACTAAACCACAAGATGCCGAACTTGCCACGCGTGCGGGAAAATTATCCTTACACGGCCTGGACCCCATTGCTACTTGGGCTCCAACCTACCAGTGTCTGGGCCCACCACTGTAAGCCAGCCACAAGTGCTATAAAAGGCCCACGCGCTCGCTTCCCAGCGGACACAAGAAATCCGATATTGCACAAAAAAAACCAATATTATTTGACTGATATTTGTACTAGCTCCGCGGTAAAGCCAAGTTTGTGATGTTGAATATTTGAATGGGCTCAGATGCATGCTAGTAGCTTGCTGCATTCAACACAACAAAACCGATATTGTTTGGCCTGCTAAATGCTACTCCTACTTAGCGGAGGAGACCATAGGAGTGCGTACTTGTGCAACAAGACATGAGATATCTCACAAATCCCTTGGTCTAAATAAGAATATATTTGACTTGGTCTTAACAACATCAGCGGGAGGGAATTAATCCGTTGCCGTCTTCAATTTTTGTTTGGGGTGATCTGCTCTGAACATATCAGTGACCCGCATGCAACCGATCTAGCTTTAGTCTCCTCAGAATCGGCTCGTCATACGATAGCAACTCGTCTCAACGATGTGAATTGTAACGTCCGAAGAAATTGGCTGATGTTTTATTAGGCACTTGTTGAAACTTATAATCGATTTGGTCGACTACTTTTTACAACACGACAAGTAAGGTGCACGTTGACCACCTTTTTAGGATGACCAAAAGTGATGATTCTTATGAGATACTTGTTTTTTTTTCTGCACTACATTATTTTGCTAAAATTTTCTACTTCTCTATTAATAATCACGGACAATGGTACAAAAAAACCCCAACTAATCTTATTGCTCTTGTCAATGTCAGTTTGGTAAATAAAATGTGTCTCATTCTGATTAAATTTGCAACCGAAGAGGTAATTTTCAGTCGTAAATAGATTTTATTCGTGTATTGTCATGCCTCGAAAGGGGAGAGGCCCACTAGCAAAACAAAACTCAAGCTTCCAACGATGATCGGCTTGATGAGGAGCCATGGGTTCGCGCCACCAAAACATCTCAGCTCCCTATGGCCGTGCGCGGTGAGCTTTACTAGATAGGACATGAATAAAGTCGTGGGACTTTTTCCCTATTCGACAACCACTTCATTGTCCAGACGCTGCCACCAAGAACATATGAACTATCAACGGAGAATCTTGATCGAAATCGAAATGTTGACGTGTGGGTCCCCGACCACCATAGGAAGCAATACTAGCAGGCCCGCGCGTTCCAACCCAAGTACCCAACCTTCCATGAAACCAATGGGCAAGAACACAAAAACAAGGTGCTCCCACGATTTGACATGTCTATGTACTAGATGAACATTGTGATGATAGGCATATGTGTGGAAGAATGAATGTGGGGCAAATGGCAAACTTTCCGGCAAAGGTGGCCACGTAGCTAGCGTTGGGATAAGATCATGAGGAGTTACTATCCAAATATCTGCACTTTTCCGCTTGATTCCGATAGATAGATGGCCTTTATGGGTACCGTCTCATCTCAAAGATTCACCTTTTCTTTTTCAAAGAATCAACTCATCTGGTGATTGAAATAGCCGCATGCATCAATCGATGCAGAGGCTGGGACTGCCCCTTTTCTAAAAAAATCTGGTGATTGAAATGTCATATAATTTGGGCGCCGGGGACCTGTTGAGCATCTTTGCGTAGTGTGGTGCATGTGCAGCATAGCGGTCATGGTAATTCTCTATGATCATTAGGGATATTTACTTAAGTAGTAGTACTAGTACTCGTGCGGCATGCATGGCATGATGGCACATGCAGCATTTGCACTGCTGAAAGACGAAGTTGATACATGAGAGGTCGGTAGTGGGAATTTTGTTTGAAAAGTTGATGGATAATCAAGCACGAACAGAGCGACAACCTAACCGATAACACGGCAACGAACAGTACTCATCCCGCATATATTAGCTGCTAGCTGCTTTCCACAGAACGTTATACCTTTGTTAACTTAATCACGCACCATGTCTCAATAATCCATCAAGGAGACTAGTTGTAGGATTTTCAAATGTGTAAAAAGATGGATGCCCAATTGAGTCAAAAAGGTCTTGCATGTTCCTCTTCATCTTACTTATCGGCTTGCGCCGAAAATGGCGACCGGCCGGGAAAAAGTTTGGATCAGAAGCGGCCGATCGGTCGGCAGTAGTAGCTTTACCTTTACAAACTCGGAGCATTCTTGTATTACTACTAATACGGTGTGCTGCCGATATGCTTACACTGAAATGGGATAGCAGTATATGCATGACAAGGGTGGGCACTGAGCGGGCTTTCCTCGTTCAAAAAGGCCATCACCGAGAAGGTCAAAGTGTTCGCATTAAGATACTACTACTACTATATTACTAACTATAAAAGACCATCTGTTTAGCGATCTCTCAGCGATCAAGCTGCTGTAACTTAGCCACAGCGTTACTGTAGCAGTCTCTGATGTGCGCCGTCGCCTCTTTATCAAACGGCACACACAGCTCCTCCGTGACGGTTTTCTAAAAACAACCCCCACAAATCTGGCTCCTCCTCCGCGGTCCACAACATTACGAAGTGAAGGACCTATTTGTAAATGTTGTAAAGCGTAGGGACCTCAGAGAAAAACGTCGCCACTTCCCCCTCCCCTCCCCTTTCCCGCGCGGCGCCGCAGCTCGCCGCGGTCGCCGACGCGACGCGCCGTCGCAGCGCTGCTCCCCGCTCCGATCCGAGCGCACGACGAGCTCCGCCGCCAAATCCTCCACCTCCTCACCGCAGATCGGCCGCTGGGACGCCGCGCCGTCGCCGTAATTAACGCCGCCGTCCACGCTGGCCTCCACCGTGTTTGCACGTCGCCGCGGCCGCTCCGGCGACCAACGCGTAGCGGCGCCGCCGTCTACGGCCGCCCGCGACCAGCCGCGTGCAGCGCGCCCACGCGCGGGTCCTGGCTCGCCGTCGCGCGCCTCCGGCGAGCTGGACGCCGCCGCGGCAGCTCCGCCCGCCCGTGACGTCACGACGACGTCACGGCGAGCTGGGCGCGGGCCTAGGCTGGCCACGTGGGCCGGCCTGGCTGCGCTTCCTTCTTTTTTTTTTCCTTCTGTTCTTTTTTCCCTGCTTTTCTTTTTTTCCCTGCTTTTCTTTTTTTAGAAACTTTTTGCAACTTTTGAAATATAACTTCCACAATCCAAATCTGCACTGCTTCAAAATATGGACATTTCAAAATTTGAATTCACAAGTTTGCATATTTCAAACAATTTTTTTTAAAATAAAGTATTTCCCCATGACATTCTTTCCCTCTAAAAATATTCGATTACTTTGTAAGTTCCAAAATATATTTCAAAAAAATACACAAGACCTAAAGACTTCAATTTACTAATTACAACAATTCCACTCATACACACGAAATGCACAAACAAAAATATATACATATTCGACAACTCACAAGTTCCAATTTGCATAAAACAAAAAGTGTAAAAAAAAATACTTTCAGTATATCGACCTGAAAAAAATGAATAACATATCCGACCTATTAAAAGAAAAAAATACTTGCTACTCCTGGCAAAAAACAACCATGTTTCCAAATTCCAAAAGAGTTCAATATTTTTTTTAAAAAAATCCAAGTGTATTTCTTCTAGATATGTGAAGGTCATTTTTTCCACAAATTCTTGGTTAAACGAATAATTGCAGAGATTAAAACTTCACATCCCCTAACTACGGATAGATTTTAAATTACACCTAATAAATTTACATACAACGTATTTCCTCTAATTATTGATCTAAAATGAGTACCTAATAATAAAATGTAAAACATAATATAGCATTATTTAGAGAAAATATAACTTCATGTAATGTATTTTCCTCCAATTAATGAGTTAAATTAAGCATCTAATAAAAAGCATAAAACATATTATAACAACTCGAATAAGTTAAAATTTAGAGACAACATAACTAAACTCCCCAAAATTATGCAAATCGGTTTAACAAACGCTTACATTGAACTTAACACTCTCTAGCTACGTAGTTAAATTTAAATAGTGATTAACTAGATGCATATTGGATAAACCACAAATTCATTCACTCTAAAAAAATAGATTGAATTTAATAAATGGTAATACAACATATTCAGCATTTATATTCACAAAGTATATTGACTTCACTTCAATGAACGCCCAAATTGAACTTAATTTACTCTAGCGTCACCATTCTATTCACAAAACATATTGTGCAACAATAAAAAAACCTTCAATTCAATGAACGCTCAAATTGAACTTAATTCTCTCTAATGTCACCATTCTATTCACAAAACATATTATGCAACAAAAAAGAAACAAGTTATATTCACAAAAATAACCAACAAGAGCAATCTGAAAAATTTCCAAATTTGAACATTTTTCGCAATCTGACCAAATTTTTCGACGTAAGCTCTCTTTACATTTAAATAAAATCCAGAATTTCACATGTTTAAATAAGAACAATCCCAAAATGGTTATATTTCAAAAATTTGTCTAATTATGTAAATTCAATAATTTTTGAAACTACATCTCCATATATTTATGCATATTGCTTTTTTAAAAACAACCACAGTTTAGCTAATGACACAACTACACATATCGAGACAACCAAAACTTACTTACAAAATAAAATTACGGAAAATGCATAAAGCTATAAAGTTCATATCTTCTGATCCATAGTTCACAAAAAAAAAACCCAAATTTGTACAAAAAATGAAACCTTCACAACTAACACATTTTTTCATGCATGACTAAACAACTTCAAATTTTTTTAATAAGAAAACCTAAAACAACCATTTTACACCAATTATGCAGTGTGTCCAATTTGTCATAATTTTAAACTTTTCTAACAATTTCAGAAATTTGTCTAATTTTGTAAATTCAACAATTTTTGAACCTACAATTCCATGTATTTATACATATTGCGTTCTTTTTTTTTCAACCACGATTCAGCCAATGTCACGACTACACATATCAACACAACCAAAACTTACTTACAAAAATATATTAACCATTAAAAAATAAAAAAAAAAATTTATCACGAAGAGGCGTGACGACGCGCCAAATTCAACTAGTATACGTAACTATGAAACCAGATGAGGATGGTTAAGCAATCGTACTTTATCTTCCATCTCAACTCACTTTCTACATATAATCCTTGATAGCTAGTTAGTGTGAGCCGCACTAGCTACTCCCTATGGATCTATGGATCATGCATGTATATTTTAAATAGTGACATATATATTACCTCAACACGCATAATCGCACTATGTATACGTTAATCGTTTTCCCGTGGTCTTATTTTGTCGTGAAACGAGCTAGCTAGATTTTTTGCACTTCACTTTCACTTTTGATAAAAGCACGTAACAAAAGGACGTTTAAAGCGGCCTCTCGTTGTCCATACGTTCATTTACTTGTTTGGTCACTAACACTGCCACTTACTTGGTTAATCCTCGTACAATACTGTCAATTCTATTGTGTAGTTTCCACGTAAAGATAGGATTAAGCGTTCTAACTTGCCATGAACGCCAGGAAAAAATATCCTAAGTGTTGAAGTGGCTGATATGTTGGCGATCATGATTGAACGGGCAAAGGAAGATGGCCAAATTGAAGGGTAGTCCCACATCTTGTTGATGGGAGATTATCTATTCTTCAATATGCGGACGGTACAATTCTTTGGAACATGACCTAGATAAAGCAGCGAATCTGAAATTAATTTTATCAGCATTCGAGCAATTATCAGGGTTGAAGATCAATTTTCATAAGAGTGAATTGTTTTTGCTTCGGCGACGCCTAGGACGCAGCTGCTCAGTATGCCGAAATATTTGGTTGTGAGCAAGGTCAATTTTCTATAATGTATTTGGGCATTCCAATACATTATAGAAAGCTGACTAATGCGGAATGGAAGCACGTCGAGGAACGTCTTCAAGCGAGGCTGTCTAGTTGGAAAGGAAAATTACTATCGCTTGGCGAGAGGTTGGTCCTCATTAATTCGGTACTAACTAATTTGGTACTGTACATGATATCCTTCTTCCAGCTACCAAAAGGGGTCTTACATAGATTGGATTACTTCCGATCAAGATTCTTTTGCAAGGAGTAGTGAGAAAAAGAAATATCGACTAGCTAAATGGAATGTAGTTTGCCGACCAAAAGATCAAAAGGGGTTGGGTATTCATGACCTACAGGTTAAGAATTCAGCCCCCTTGGTAAGTGGCTTTATAAGTTACTAATCGAAGATGTGGTTTGGCAAACGCTTCTTAAAATAAAATACATGGGCATGAAGGCAGTATCACAGATATATTGAAAACCTGGTGATTCTCACTTCTGGGCTGGTCTGATGGTGGCGAAACAACATTTTTTTCCGCTTCAGAGTATTTAAAATTAAGGATGGATCGGAGATTAGATTTTGGGAGGACAAATGGTTAGGTAATACCACCCTCCGGGATCAGTATCTGGCTCTATACAATATTGTTCGTCACAAAAGGATACCATAGCTACGGTTATGCAGTCTTCACCACCCAATGTGACATTCAGGCGAGACCCCATTGGGCCGAGACTAACGTCTTGAAACGCCTTGCTGGCACGGTTGACTTCTGTATAACTTACACAAGGTCACGATGAGTTTCGTTGGAGTTTATGTGGGAATGGAAAATTCTTGGTAGACTCCATGTATAGGGCGTTAGTCCATTCCGATGTACCAGTCGATAATAATAAAAAATATGGCAAATGAAGATTCCGCTTAAACCAAAGTGTTTACTTGACATCTTCGTAGGGGTGTCATTTTAACAAAGGATAACATTGTTAAGCGAAACTGGCATGGAAGTACAGAGTGTGTGTTTTGTCCACAACAGGAGACAATAAAACACTTATTTCGAGTGTAGTTTTGCGCGTTCTATTTGGTTATCTATCCAGATAGCTTCTAACTTATATCTACCCAAGTCTGTTGCAAATATTTTTGACAACTGGCTAAATGGGATAGAGAAAAGAGTTTAGAACTGTTATTAGGGTGGGAGCGATAGCCGTAATATGATCTCTTTGGCTGTGTAGAAATGACAAGGTTTTCAATAATAAAGATTTTTCTCGTTTGCAGGTACTCTACCGGTGCACAAGTATTCTCCGTTCGTGGTCCACCTTACAATGGGAGGGGCATCGAGGCCTCTTTACGGAGGCATGCGCATGTTTGGAAGAGGTGGCGAGGGATATTTGTATCCGACATGGATGGTCGCTTGATCGCCACATTGGTTCTCCATAGGCGTTGGTGGTTGGCCTACGCATTGGCGTTTTACTTACTCTTGATTGTAATTCGTCTGGTGCTACATTTTTTTCCGTTCGGTTGGATTGCGGCTGTGTGCATTCTTATGCAGAGGACGGGAGTAATGCTTAAACCTTTTAAGTAATAAATCTCTTTATCAAAAAAAAAAATTGAAGTGGCAAAAAACTTTAATCTATATACTAGTTAATATCCCATTGCACATATGTACTTGTATTGATATGAGCAATCCGGGAAAGTAGGCAAGAGCATGTGCCTTTTGTCCTTGTCGTGCGAGATCGATGGGACTAGTAGAAGTGTTACAAGATTTGGAGATATAGCCTCAATTTACAAGCCTTAATTATAGGCAAGAGCATGTGCCTTTTGTCTTTTTTAATGGGGAATTACCCCGGCCTCTGCATCGAAAACATGCATACGGCTTCTTTATTTCATTTATTCAACATATGACTGACAAAGAATCTTATAGTACGAACATACAAGTAACAAGCCACCAAACAGTGAAACACCACAACTAGCACAGACGATAGAGAAACACGGGGCCTTATGCCCCGGCCACAACTATCGCCGGCTCCCACGGCCAACTCCAGAAATAGTGCCTTGTGCGCACGCTTCGGTAGTCACCTCCGCCATCTTCCTCCAACCCATTTCCAGCGAGTAGATCCCAAATAAATCCATATTGCATATATAGTAGCTGGAACCGGTTACATGGATATCCCAAATAAAGTGCACTAACTCTAGATCACATTCATCCAGATTGCATATGGATTGCAGATAGGGTTAGATTAGGTTAGATAAACAGATAGCGATCCTCAATAATAACTTTTTCCTAGTAGTGGCATCGATCGATATGAGTGAGACTAGCTATTGCCCCTTTTCCCTCGCAAATTCACTATATAATTAAATAAAGTTTTCTTCACAACGTCTAGAGATAACAAAATAGCATCATAAGTTTTTTTCAAGGGCTGGGGGCTGAGTAAGGTAAAGCGCAAGTTTAAATAATTAAAGCGTACCTCATCCTTGCACACACACTGTCTTGTTGGCCCTAATCAGTAGACGTTTAGTCACTAGTTTTACCACTCACTACAGTGTCAACGATACTCTCCTTTTTTCTACACAGTCACTAGATTCTACTGCTTGCTTATTTCCACTTAGGAAGTGTCAAAGCAAAAGGAGCCAAACTTGTCTCCCAAAATATAGAGAGCAAAACTTGCCACGCGTGCAGGAAGAAACATCCAAAAGTGTCATGAACCGTAGCCACTGCCGCGTGCTCCTACCCCCACTATGTCATTCTTCCACGCACGCTATAAAGAGACGGAGGAGCTTCATCCCAGCCCAACACATAGACGCTCGGTCTGAGTCAAATTAAGCTAGAACAGAGTCGCGCAGTCCACCGCTAAGCATAGCAGCAGGCAAGACACAACACCATGCGCGCCCCGGCGAAACTCTTGCACCGCACGGCCGCAATCGCCGCCGGGCCCGGCGAGACGATGTCCTCGACGCCCGCGAGCATGAAGGCCCCGGAGGAGCAGACGTCTCCAACGATGGCGGTGGACTCGAACATGGTGGTGATCCTTGCGTCGCTGCTCTGCGCGCTCGTCTGCGTCCTTGGCCTCGCCCTCGTCTCCCGCTGCACGTGCCGACGCCGGCGCAGCTCAAGCGCCGACCACGAAACTCCTCCGCCCAAGGGGCTGAAGAAAAAGGTCATCGACATGCTCCCCACCGTCTCGTTCGCCGCTTCTCGCCCTGGATCATCATCACCAGAGATGAAACCTGCGGCGGCGTGGTCGTCGTCTTCCGAGTGTGCAATATGCCTGGCGGAGTTCGCGGAGGGTGAGTGCCTGCGCGTGCTCCCGCTGTGCGGCCACGGCTTCCACGTCGCCTGCGTAGATGCCTGGCTCCGGACCCGCGCCAGCTGCCCTTCATGTCGCGCCAGTATCGTCGCCGAGGAGCCCGCACCGGTGGTGCCAACCTTGGTCGTCGTGGTGTCGGGCGGAGGCAGCAGGTGCGGGAGGTGCGGCGAGGTGGCAGCGCCATCGGCCGGTGGTGCGGATGCCACGCCCGCGTTCTTGCCTTAGCTTATCTCCTTTTTTTCTCGTTCTTTTATTTGCTAGGCTACGTGATCAGTCAGTTAATCAGGTTTGTACTTTGTAGTACCGTTCTTCTATTTCGTTAATCCAATCTACCAGGACAGGTTTTGTAGCTCTTGTAAAGTATAAACTTGTGATTCTCAAGTTCTTTCTTTTGTCCTCTCGCTGGAACCTGTTTATTTTCGTCGTTTTCTGTGGCCGAACGTAGCCGATTAAGCTTTAGTCTCCGTCAGAATCTGATTCAGCATTGGTTAAAGGCACAACATGATAGCAGCTCGACCGATGGCAAAGGCGTACAGGTGGCATGGAAACTAATCATCAGTATAATTCGGATGCGTTCAAGTTGGATCATGACAGTTTGTTCAAACTTTGATCTGATAGATGACGCTTTGCAACGCAGCGGGCAGGGTGTCAATGCTGACAGTATTGTGACGACAGAAAGTGATGCTCTCTCCCTCCTATTACACAGCGCATAATTTTCGAATATCTTGGCCCAAGGTGATATTTGATTGGGGCTATAATCTTGTATGCATTGGTAGGGGAGGCAACCAACCTCTAATTGAGACGTAATTAAATACAATTGTGACTAGGAGGTGGGGGTTGGTTACGGGACAAATCGTTTTTGGGATTATGCCCTGCAAAATAGGATGGAGGGAGTAGTTACCTTAAGATGCTTATTTACTTTTCTGCACATATATTTGGAGAAAACTGGACATGCACATATTACTAGTCTGTATTACTACATTTACTAGCAAAGTGCCCGTGCGTTGCAACGGGGAGAAAAAAGCGTTGCAACAGGGGAGAAAAAAAAATCTACGTCATGGAGCCTCATATAGTAAATTTTAGTTGCATGGTTGGGCGGATTAGATGACGTACTTCGTGCTTCATCCTTCATATGAGTGTTATGTAGTATATTACCAAATGGGATTGTTACTATGAATAGACCGTTGCACTTAAGTTTTATTAAGCCTTTCCAACTTGTTGGCAGATTTTGTTGTGTGATATTAGAGCTGAATATGCAATTACAATCAGAAGATCATAAAAATAAAGACAATTATTTGGTATTAACTAAGGCAGTCTACAACTTATCCAAAGAAACTAATTTGACGAAGACTAAGCAATAAAAAAAGAATTATTTGTAGACATGAATTTTTTGTTAAATAGGAAAGCAGCATGAGTAACAATTATTCACGCCCACTATTACCAATTAATTAACCAACACTATCATAGCATGAATCTTGATCTCCTCTATCAATGAGAAGGTTTTTAGCTATGTAAAAGATGCATTAGTTTAAAAAAATAGTACAGCTAGAATGCATGTCTCTGATTGGCGGCTCACACAATTAACTTAATTGCTCAACAATTATGTTACTGAACGACGTGAAAGTGAAACAGAACGGTATAATTTTAAGCTATTAAACGAAAGCAGCAGAGGAACCCTTCCAGTCCACATGCAATGAATAAGACTAGTCATAGTGGGAAGTATCATACACTAGTATCATGTATATGATACTAGTCTATGTTACTACCTTCATAGTGGGTAGTAACATATGTGTGGTATCATATAATCATGCATTTATTAGGCTATAGACTCATCTTGTCTCGAAATCCGTTATTTTACGGTATCTACCTATGATACCACCATCATCTCTCTCCTTATTAATTATAGTGACACGTCAGCTTTTTGCCAACATGACATGCATGATACTACCTATGATACTCCCACTATGGCTAGTCTAAGAAGGGCATAAAAATAAAATGTTAAAGGGGAATCAGGTAAGGTTTAGCACACATGGCAATACAGAAACAAACTGATAGAAACATGATTTTCTACAGACATAGCAAAGCAATTATTCAGGACAATAGACCTTGTGAAAAGGTAATATTTGGCAAATGTTGCTTTGAAACAGGTGTGTCTGTGTTCTGTGTTCATCTAAAGTCCAATTAACCAAAAAATTCAGGTTGCCGCTACATTTTGCTGATACTTTGCTCAACAAATTTTAAGAACAGTAAGTCATATCCCAGTAGAAAGCATGACTACTTTTTCTTGAAGATGTACATGTAATAGTTTGCAATCTTGGTCAAATTAATGCATACTGATTACGCATATCTTTTTCCAATCAGCACAATACTTCTCCTCCCATCCATGTAGTGTATATATTGTTTATATAGAAGAGACTGAGAGAAGACCACGATCTTCAGTCCCAGGCTCCCAGCAACAACAGCTACAGTCGGAGGAACATGCCACATACAGAAACTTGTTTTACCTGAAAATCTTGGTTCAACGACAGCACCTCTACACATTTCTTCATCCTACTCGTCATCATGGCTCAGATCGATCAAGCCATCCTAAGGCTGTGACATTGCACCAGGCATTGCGGCTGCTTCACCATCACCCCTTCCTGGATATCACAGCCATCGCTCTATGGTGTTGCTGCACCGTGCGGACCAGAGTATTTCACACACTTGCATTCGACGAATGATCCCGGCCCCCCAAGTTCCATAACTAATTATTTTGTAGGCCGAGAAACAAATGATCTTCAGGGTCAGACAACAGAAGATACATTATGCTAGGATCCAAACTGCACCAAAATCCTGAAATAGATACTGGCGACTCATAATCAACTATCAAGGTTCTAGGGATGTTTAAGCCAGTTAGAAACAGCATGGGTGCAAGAAGATGATTCTTCCATCTGGAACATGATAGTCCACCCTCGTAATGGAGCTTTTGTGCTCTCAAAGAAGAGCTAAACTCGCTCATTAAACGCATATATCAAGGTAGCTCAAACCTTTCCACCATTCATTCAAGTGCTTGGTTTCTCTAACACTACTGCTCTGAACCCTAGAGACCCACATACATGCATTGATTCTTGATTCCTCCAGCACTAATGCCCCACTACTAACATCCAACTTGCAAAAACCACATGCCACTGAATAAGACATGCACAAACGAGACAGTTCATAACAAATATGTCTACTCTGTGGGTAGGAAGAATTAGCACCTCTTCTCCGACCGAAGAGAGACCGAAGAGAGCCTGTACAACCCATCTTCTGGCCCGCTGAATCCGCCGCCATTGGCATGAGCACCATCAACCTCCAAGCAACCGAGCTCGAGCCCCTCACGCGGCTCCTTGTTGAAGAAGGCATACTGCCCAGCGTCAAAACTATCTGCAGCAACGAACATCAGACCAAATTAGCAGATTATACAACCCGGAACCAAGAACAAAAGCAAGAACGGCACGAGAAACCAATCAAGCAAGCTAACAAACAATCAATAAAGTTCTCTCTGGTTTCCCGAGTCCAAAGTGAGACAAATTCGCCGCCGGCAGCCGGGGGTTCGCACCAGAAGCAGAGCAAAAGCGCCGACCGACTTCCCTCGAGCACCAACCAAATCTACCCAGAACAGCACCAACAACCCAACAACAGCAACCAGACCGGCGAACAGATCAAACACGGCAAGTAAACCACCAAATTCTCCCCGCGTGAAAGCCGCCTCACCTGCGGCGTTGGAGGAGGAAGCGCCGCCGCCGCCGTCCGCCTCGACGCCCCGCATCTCCGCGGAACCTAGCAACAGCAGTAAGAGCAGCAGCAAGTGGCGGCGCGCATCCGGGCTTGGCGCGATTCCTTCCGGCTTTGGATCTGGGAGCTGCGGGCGGGATGGGAAGAGAAAGATAGCTCGGCCTCAGCCCGCACTGCTGAGTACCGCTCGTTCACCTCCATGTCGCTGCTTCCAGATCCACCGCCCCTGCCTCCAAGCCCGCATCTAAAGAGGTATCACGCCGGCCCCGTCGCATCCCAATCGCGAGAGGGGTGGGAGACGAGGGATCCCGGGAGACGATGGTGCTCTGCGATTTTTTCTCTCGGTCGGTACCGTTTCGTGGGAGGGTGAAAATGCAAAAGCGAAGGCCTAAGGTGGACTGCGGGTTAATTTCGCATAAACTTGAGGACCAAACTGCAAAACGCACGACGTACCACCGGCGCCACGGTCGCTTAGGTATATTATACAGTAGAGAAGAGATTATGGTGGTTAGTAACATATGTGTGGTGTCATGTAAGTTTTCATTTGTTCATTTAGATTGTTGACTCATATTGCATTGAAATATGTGATGTTACCCTAATTACCTATGTTATTACAACTTTCTCTCTCCTCATTAGTTATTTGCCCCGTCACCATTTTTACCTAAATGGCATGTATATTACTAGTTATGTTACTCCCACTGTGGCATGCATGTTTACTAACTAGTGGCGGACGCATGAAAAAATCAGAGGGTGGGCACACTCTAAGAAAAAGTGGGCAAATGACAATATAAACAACAAATTGATTCATGACATATGACATTGTAGATCAATACATATTTCTTAAAGTTGCATGGTCTCAGTGCAAAATAGTTCAAACACATAAATAAAGTCTTACATGATAAAATATAGCATAAATAGAAAATTACATCACTATATTTTTTTGTAACTCTACGTTCTCTCATTCCCATGAAAGATTCAACTATGGCTATTCCTCTTCACAATGAATCCTACAATTAGAAGAAAAATGAATAAACAACATATACAATCAATTGGTTGCTAGTTTGTGACAAGAAATTGTCAATTTACACAATAGATTGGGGCTTATTAGGTTCAGTTTTGGGGCAAATCCAATACTAGCAAAAATTGGGGCTTATTCGGTTCAGTTTCGGGTCAATTTACACAATACTAGCAAAAATACAATGTCACTCACTCTAATCTGAGACGGGCAGAAGCGGCGGCTGCAGAAGCCAAGCTAGTCGAGCTTGGTCGAGCGGGCGGCGGCGGCCAGTGGAGGAGCCCAGGGCGGGGGCGGCGGCCGGCGTCGGGGCAGCCCAGAGCAGGGGCGGCGGCCGGCGGTGGGGGGTCCAAGAGCGGGGCGGCGGCCGGTTAGGTCATCGCCATGTGTGTCACGCCTCACGAGAAAAGAGAACAGAGGGAGAGAAGGTTGCTTGTTCGTGACTTGGCTTTTCTCGTACGCGTATGCAGTACTAGAGCGGTGGAGAAAAATGTGAAGGAGAGGAAGAGCAGCCCAAACTTGGCCCAAACCTGCTTCATATCTAGGGGGTAAAAAAAATCTCAAATTTCTGGGTGGGCCGTGGTCCACCCTACCCACCCTCTTCGTCCGCCCATGCTACTAACTGAACCTGCTGCTGGCCTTCATGAACATGTACTTGCATTTTCGCCCTACCAATGTCTATTAAACCAATTGAATTCAATGTAAACTAATTGTAAAAATTTCATTTTATTACCTATCTTAAAAAATGAGTGGAATTTCTCATCACAATTATGTAAATTTGAGGGGATTTATGTGAAACACATTAAGAAAGTTGAGCGTAGGTGACAAACCATGGAAGACCATATGGGTTCCCTCTCCGCTAGGTGAGAGGGTTGCTCCATGAACACGGCCAATCGTACGTTCCTCTAGGGGTTGTTTGGATACGGAGTGTTCGGAAAACCAGTTCTTGTTAAACACGGTTAAGAGCCTAACAAATTAAAACCATGTTTGTTTGGTCTAACTAATTCATGGATACGCAAAACTGGGTTCTCGTAAAACCAGAAATCCTAGTTTTGGGGAAAACGACTATTTGACGTTTTTGTATAAACGCGTTTTGTGTATTCTCGTCTCTCGTGTGCGGCGTCACGGCAGATCGAAGCCAACAAGCTGCTCCAGGTCAGGTCAGAGCCGAACCGCTCGTCGCCGTCGACCGTGGTGCCATGGTGGCACTCTGTCCCGTCTCCAATGTGAGATCCCCGTCCTCCTCGCCGTAGAGGCCGCGGCCGCGCTCCTTGCTGCCACCTGCACTGGCGCCGACGCCTTCCCGCCGTCGACGAGGTGCAGAGGAAGACCACGAGGGCCGAGCGAGAACGCCGCGCAGAGACGGAGCGCCGAGCAGCGCGAGCCAATGAGGCGGCCCGAGGCCGCGGCCGGTGCGCCATGCCGTCCATTGGAGCTCTCGACATTGTACTTCCTCAAGGTCCGGCCACTCGCCGGAGAGAAAGGACCAACACGTGGAGCCGATCGAGTTCCAAGCCAAGCAAAAGCAAAACAGCCGAGATATCCAGATTTGTCACACAAGACTGGACAAACGTTGCAGAGATTTCCGGCCGCTCGCCAACGCCCGGGGAGCTGATGTACGGCCGTGAAGTGCTGCGTCCGGCGTCGTGGCTCATAATCTCGACCCCAACGGGAGCAGCAGCAGTAGGTACTCATCACCTCGCTGTCCAGCGCCCCGTCAGTCTCACTTGTCCGGCAGGAGCAGTTCAGTACGAGACCCGTGCGTTCGTCGCAGTGCTCGTCCCAACTCTCGACGAGGGGGACTTCAAAGTATTGTTTTAAGATACACTTCACCAACCATTGTGTTGTCAAAACACATTTTACCGTTTTCTCATCCAAACAAAGAATTACACAAACTCTCTGTAACAGAAAAACTAACTTTTCTATACTACTATTAAAAGAGCAAACATGTTCGGGATACATTAAATTTGTGCCGTTCAATATCTGATCCACGACTCAGATGACTCTAATGTTTGACAACTCAACACACCTTTTCGTTTTCGTGAATATTACCGAGATTGCCACCGCTAAAATAAACACTTCGCCGGACGCCTCCCTAGAGAGAACCAGAGAGCATCAGCGTCGCAAAAGCGGGCGCATGGCCAACCCACAGGTGATGGGCTGATGGCAGCGGGCGGCAGCGCTCCGGCAGCCACCTCCGCGCTCTTGACTCTCCACCTCGAGCCACGGTCGGGCCAGCGCCATCGTGCCTGCTTCTGACGGCAACGGGCAAGCACAAACCCGTCCGGACGTGACCAGGGCCTGCTTCCGGTCAACGACTCAACGGCGACGCGGAAGAGCTCCTCACCTCCCTCGAGCCGGTCTCCTCCGCGTGCGCGCCTCGCTCCGCTGATACCCACAGGTATAGGGATCGTTAAAATCTTCAATGTGTAAGTATTAGTATCGATCCCACGAGGAGTAGAAGGTATAAGTATTTATCCTCTCAAATAAGAGTGTCACTTCTCTTATTATCTATGCACTAGACAAACTAAAATGATTAAATGATGCAAGTGTTTTTGGGTTTTTGGTGTAGAGTTTGCAATAAAGTAAAAAGCTGAAAATAAAATATGATGAGTGAAAGCTCTCAAAGAGAGAAAGCCCAATCCTCTATGCAGCAAGAGGACAAGCTTAAGTGTGTGTTTCTTATGCGTGGAAAACGTTCCCAAGGGCTACATGGATTTCATGGCATAGATATTTCTAGAACAACAAGGTAAACATTTTGTCAAGTTTTAATCTTCTTTGGACGGAGCCATAATTAGGTGTAGCTAAATAAATAAACTAAACCCCTTATGATGGTTCTTATGGCCAAGTAAATGACTGCACAAGAGTTATTAAGACATAGAGTCCCACCATAGCCTTAAACTCTAAGGTCCCCGATATAAATCCCCTCCTAATGGTACTTCATGTATTAGACCACAGGTTTACGTGTCCTCCCAGGTCCTACCCATTCCATCACATTAGTGTGATCACCTTCATGCATTACTCAACATATGTGTGCACCCATACGTTGTACAATAAGATAACCATAAAAGATAAAAACTTGACCAAATACTCAATACATGTTAAGTGGAAATCATTGCCAATCCATCCTATGCCCCCAGGAACATGAGAGAACTACTCACAACGCGAAGACATGATATGATTCAATGGTATAAGTGATACAACACAATCTGAAAATATAATCTCCCCACAAAACAATGACAAGTAGCAATTCACAAACATGTAGAATAGTACTTAGACAATAGCTAGGGTTCGAACAATCTCAAACTATGAGGGGGGTGAAGTGGATCACGAAGATGGTGATGGAGATGGTGCTGGTCTTGACGGTGGTGTTGATGGAGACTCCGGAGGGGGGATGGAGGAGCCTTCCGGAGGTGATCCGGCGGCGTTTCCCCCTCCAATCTTCTCCGGCGACAGCCTTCTGACTCTCTGTTTCGTGGTTTTGTGTTTCTCCGCCGCCTCCTTGCGAAACTCCTCGGGGGACTATTTTTATAGTCGGTTTTAGGTCAAGACGAAGCCACGGAGACGAAAACGGACGGCATCGGAGCCACGAGGGGGAAAAGAGGGTGCCTCACGCGGCCAGGGAATCTGGCCGCGTGGGACCACCTAATTTCCAGCTGGTTGGGCTTCTGGTCTTCATTTTCAGCCCATTGCGTTCGTCTCGAAAATTCTGAACCGTGCTCTTTGGCCTTGCCCTTTTTGGAGTCCCGAAGCTCCCGGAAAGTCCGAAACACTAAAAAAGACGTTTTCTGGAAAACAGAGTTAGAACCAAAAGAGGGGGGATTGTTTAGAAAATCCCCGAAATCATTATAAAACATGAATATAACATCATATAAGTTGCAAATATGTAGGAATATCTAGTAATAACATGCAAAGTTCATGTATGCATTTTACATGCATCAACATCCCCAAGCTTAACCTATACTCGTCCTCGAGTATGAAGGTGATAAAACTAACATGGACTTTGCATTTTAATACTATCAATGGATATCAAAGATGATTACTATTGCTACATAAAGTCAAATGATTCATTCTCAAAGGAGTAGCAATATACAAGATAGATTATGAAGTGATATCAAATATTCAATGAAAGGATGTTCAATGATAATTCACAAAGTGTAACATAGAAGAAAGTACTATGGACCAAATGTATGCATAATGAAAAGTAAAAACATCCTATAATGGTCATAGAGTATTCTTGTAAATCTGAATATAAAAGGTGGACACTTTGGAAAGATATATAAATGAGTAGAGGTAAAACATGAATAAGTTTCATCTAACTTCCAAATGCTTCTACTTAAGTTAATGTTTGCAATGTGGTATTCATTGGTGTCAAGCTCTCATTACCCCTATCATAGCATCTTGAATGGTTAAAGTTTAAAGTGAAAGCAAATATGAGTAGTATGCTTGACAAAGTATGGGTTGAATGTCTCATGCCCCGTGAATACGAGTACCTACACCACGGTGTTACTCAACTTGGGACACAAAAGCAAGTTCAAGTTAAGGTCATTGTAAGTAATATAATAGCGTCATCAAGAGCGTCAACTGGGGTACCTCTTGTCCCAGGACATGGAACAAGCCCATGTCAAAATGACAAGACAAACAAACAAAATGAACAATCTCCACACCCTTTTTATTTACTATTGGTATAGCTTTTTATTGTGGGTGCATCACTGAAGGTTCACCATAGCATGTAAGTAAATTTCCACCATGAATGATGCATGGCTTAGATTAGCGGCCCAGGCGTCTCTCTAGCCATTTATACAAACTCATTAAACTTACTAAGTTTCCACATTTATTTGGCACCATGATAAGCATCCATAAACAAAAGTACATGATATCAACAAAATATAAAGAGCACGTTGAAAGCTTGCCATGTGACAGCACATATGAGCTAACTCCCAACCAAGACTCTTGTCAAGCTCACAACTTCATAATTTTAATCACAATGGGTCATGTTTATTAAGTGCAATAAAAGTAAGGTGTGCATCAAGTTCGTGAGAGCTCTTTAACCAACTTTTCCCATAACAATCAATAACATAAGCATTTTAATTCAGAAGTATAGATAATACAAAATAACATGATAAACATACTCGGAATAGCATAAAGCTAATAGGTAGATATGGTGGACTCACTGGAAAAACTTTGGTTGAAGGTGTTGGAAAACAAGTTTTTACTTGTTGGAATTTTTGGGCTAGCAAGAGGGAGAAAGTTGACCGTCTAAATGCATGCATAAGTGTCCATAGAACTAACCAATCCATGTTAAACAAAGTAAAGTAACATTCAGCATCAAAACATGAATAAAAGATAGCTCTTGATAAAACACTTGCAAATTAATACTCATTAAAAAGCACATGAATCATGCAACTATATGTATCTTTTTGAATCAACTCAAACATCCCTTTCCCAATCTTTTTAATAGCATCCAACTTAATTCAACCCAAATTTCCAGTAGTCTCTCATATATAAATGATAGTGGTGGTCTCAAGACAAACAAAAATCAAAAAATAAAAAGCAAATAAAAGACGCTCCAAGTTTATGCGATAAAGTGCATTGATCGAAAAACAGAAGTTAGACGTGTGCAAACCGAGAGTGTGTTGGTCCAGTGGGGTTGTCTTCACATCCCCAAGCTTATGGTCTTCACCATCCTTGGATAGCTCTTGGTGCATCTCCTCTAATCCCTGTGAAAAAACTTCAAAACACCGTTTCTCCCATTTCTTTTCTGTGGGGTGACATTAGTAGGTACAAAAGATAGAATGCTTGCTGCAAGAAATTCATGAACATAAATTCATATTAAGTGTCCAGCAAGTGTATAATGTTGTATGCTTCCTCATAAACTCAAGTCAATCAAGAAGATTAAACTTAAAAGTTCAAAGAATGCATCAAACAAAATAGGACAGAATCTGTCCAGAAAAACAGCAGCAGCAAAACGTATTTATTTACCCTACTTAGACATGTCCAAAAAATCAGCAAAATTCATGCATACAGAGGATGAAAAGTTGCAACTACAGTTCAAATTTGAGCTTAATCGGAGTTACAGAATAGGAATTAAAAATCATACCGTGCACAGATTCGTGCTGGAATAAAATCTCCGAATATAATGAGCAACTTTTTCAATCCAAAATAGGTAAAACTTGGCACTTTATTGAAAATTCCAGAAACTAAACTAAAAACTAAGTCTCTTGTTACAGCAAGAGGACACAAAGAAAATCAAAAGTAAAAACAACCGGGTTGCCTCCCGTAAAGCGCTTTCTTTATAGCCATATAGCTAGGCTTACTTACTTGGTATCAAGATGGTTGGAGTGAGGTGGCTTGGCATCCCCAAGCTTGAATTCTTGTACTTACATGATATATGTAGAGTGAGCCTAGGGGTAACATCCCCAAGCTTGAGTGTTTGTCCCTCTTGATCATTGTTCATCACCCTCAACTCTTCCACTTGAAAATTCTCTTTACACAAAACTCATCATAAAACTTGATTAGAGGGGTTAGTGTCTCCATAAATTAAATCCACATAGGTACAGCAAAGACATATCATGAGTTGATTCTAAACATTAGCTACTGTTACTATGGTTGTGTATTGCTCTTTGATCAATAGAACCACACAAAACACAAGTAATGAGAGTAATGCAAAATAAAGACAGAATCTGTCAAAAACTGGACAGCCCGTAAAGAGTGAATTTTCAGAGGCACTTACGTTGCTCAAATCAGAAAACTTTGAACTAATGAAATGTGTAATAATAACTGAATATTGCTGTCGTAAAATATCAGGTCAAAATTCTCTTCTGTGATTTTAACATTTTTCGCAGTGAAGCTTAGGAATCTGTTTTCTGGACAGCAAATCACTATTGTTTGATCCTACCTCTCAAAAGAGGTTATTCTTGCCATAAAGATGAAAAATAAGATACAAAGGTGTTGTTACAGTAGTAAACAAGCACCTTGACTCAAAAACCAAAACTTAAACTGAAGATAAAAAAATAAAAAAGAAACAAAAAGAACTAAGAAAGAATCAAGAGAAACAAATAAAGAAGAAAGAAAATATTTTTGTTGTTTTTGATTTAGCAAAAGGGCAAAAGAAGAAGCAAATATATACAACATAAACACTCTTTTTATTTGGTTTTAGCTTTGGGAAAAGTTTTAATGATAGAGACTTTGCAATGGTTCCATTGGCATGAACAACACATGTTCAAGGTCGACCCCAACTTCTCCATTACTCATCCTTCTCATTTACTTTCCCAAATTTTATATAAAGTGAAAATCTTAAACTAGCAATTAGAAAACAGTAGGTAAAGTTATTTTGCATGTTCTCAAGATATAAAGGTGTGCTCAAACCGAATAGGAAATAAAAGCATAAAGAGCACAACACAAAACATTAAACCATTAACTTTTAAGTCTAACTCCTTTTCTATGCATTGGCATTTTATATATGAATAAATAGCAGCAATTTTGTGGTAACCAATGCATGTAATGATCAGTAGGTTGCATTTTAAATAACATAGAAATAAATATAAGTCTTTCTTCCTCTCTCATAATAGTTACAAGTAGTGGAACCAAATTTGATAAAAAACTATTAGATTGGTGCAACTTTGCAAACTTAGGAACATATAAAGGATTATTAAAACTATCATGTAAGATATTAGCATGTTTTCCTCTCTCAAAATAATTGCAAGAAACATCATAAACATGATGGTTGTGGGTGGAATGGTTATTAGTGCAAGATAATTTCAGCCCACATAAGTACTTTTCAACATATAAAAGCTTCTCCTCCATGGTGTGAATAGGAGAATTCAAAAATAAAGTAGGACTCTCATAAGTGAGAGTGTTGTCACAAGCAGCAAGTATATCATTTTTATCCTCACATAAAGTAATAACAGCTAAACATGGAGGATTATCAATAAGCATAGGTCCATCATCTAGAGTACTATCATAAAACATGTCTAAACCATACTCCTCATCATCATCAAAATTATTATCAATAATGTTATCATTAGGCATAGGTTGATATTCCTCCTCATTATCAGAATCATAAGAACAAAGTTTATCATCAACAAAAAATTTGTTACCCTCATCCATAGGTGGTGAAGGTGGAAGTTCCCTCTCTTCATTCTCTAGTTGTTCATCATTTTCATCATCTTTTGCTCTCATTGTCCTCTTGGGGCTGCATGGGCATCCCCAAGCTTAGGCTTTTGTCATCTTCTTCCTGCAAAATATTAGAGCTTTCTTGGGCAGCTCTCTTCCTTGTGTCAACAACATAGATATTTTCATTAAATTCAACTATGCAGAGATCAAGGATAGTGGCAATCAAAACTTTAAATTGAGAAGCTATAGGGCAGGTTTCATGTTCATCAATGAAGGTGTATAATTCATAGGCTGCCATAAAAATAACAAATTGCTCTACTTCTTCCATCCCTAAGTGAGCATAATTCCATGTATGATAAGTTGCAATAACATGTTCTTTATTGGAAGGGCATTGGAATTCAAAGTGTCTAAAGTATTTAGAGCAACAAATTTCTTCCTCATGATAATTAAGCAGCCCACTAGCAATTTTATTTAGAAGCTCTATGTAGCCTCCTAATCTTTTCCCTTCATTTGATTTTCTAAATTCAGCAGCTATCATGGCGTTTTCATAATAGTTTTCCATTTTCTAATTTTTTTGTGTTTTGATATATGGATAAACTAAATGCAAAACTGAAAGTAAACTAGAGTATATGCAAAACTGAAAATAAATATCTAGTGCAAACAAGAATAAAAACTTAAGCGCTACACTCCCCGGCAACGGCGCCAGAAAATGTCTTGATACCCACAAGTATAGGGGATCGTTGAAATCTTCAATGTGTAAGTATTAGTATCGATCCCACGAGGAGTAGAAGGTATAAGTATTTATCCTCTCAAATAAGAGTGTCACTTCTCTTATTATCTATGCACTAGACAAACTAAAATGATTAAATGATGCAAGTGTTTTTGGGTTTTTGGTGTAGAGTTTGCAATAAAGTAAAAAGCTGAAAATAAAATATGATGAGTGAAAGCTCTCAAAGAGAGAAAGCCCAATCCTCTATGCAGCAAGAGGACAAGCTTAAGTGTGTGTTTCTTATGCGTGGAAAACGTTCCCAAGGGCTACATGGATTTCATGGCATAGATATTTCTAGAACAACAAGGTAAACATTTTGTCAAGTTTTAATCTTCTTTGGACGGAGCCATAATTAGGTGTAGCTAAATAAATAAACTAAACCCCTTATGATGGTTCTTATGGCCAAGTAAATGACTGCACAAGAGTTATTAAGACATAGAGTCCCACCATAGCCTTAAACTCTAAGGTCCCCGATATAAATCCCCTCCTAATGGTACTTCATGTATTAGACCACAGGTTTACGTGTCCTCCCAGGTCCTACCCATTCCATCACATTAGTGTGATCACCTTCATGCATTACTCAACATATGTGTGCACCCATACGTTGTACAATAAGATAACCATAAAAGATAAAAACTTGACCAAATACTCAATACATGTTAAGTGGAAATCATTGCCAATCCATCCTATGCCCCCAGGAACATGAGAGAACTACTCACAACGCGAAGACATGATATGATTCAATGGTATAAGTGATACAACACAATCTGAAAATATAATCTCCCCACAAAACAATGACAAGTAGCAATTCACAAACATGTAGAATAGTACTTAGACAATAGCTAGGGTTCGAACAATCTCAAACTATGAGGGGGGTGAAGTGGATCACGAAGATGGTGATGGAGATGGTGCTGGTCTTGACGGTGGTGTTGATGGAGACTCCGGAGGGGGGATGGAGGAGCCTTCCGGAGGTGATCCGGCGGCGTTTCCCCCCTCCAATCTTCTCCGGCGACAGCCTTCTGACTCTCTGTTTCGTGGTTTTGTGTTTCTCCGCCGCCTCCTTGCGAAACTCCTCGGGGGACTATTTTTATAGTCGGTTTTAGGTCAAGACGAAGCCACGGAGACGAAAACGGACGGCATCGGAGCCACGAGGGGGAAAAGAGGGTGCCTCACGCGGCCAGGGAATCTGGCCGCGTGGGACCACCTAATTTCCAGCTGGTTGGGCTTCTGGTCTTCATTTTCAGCCCATTGCGTTCGTCTCGAAAATTCTGAACCGTGCTCTTTGGCCTTGCCCTTTTTGGAGTCCCGAAGCTCCCGGAAAGTCCGAAACACTAAAAAAGACGTTTTCTGGAAAACAGAGTTAGAACCAAAAGAGGGGGGATTGTTTAGAAAATCCCCAAATCATTATAAAACATGAATATAACATCATATAAGTTGCAAATATGTAGGAATATCTAATAATAACATGCAAAGTTCATGTATGCATTTTACATGCATCATCCGCACAGCAGCACCAGCGCGCATCGATCAGCAGCAGCTGCCCACCTACCACATCCACTCCCTCCAATTAATGTACACGTTGCCTTTTTCATGTTTCCTGTAGCGAACGTGATGGAATTGAGCATTGTGGCTGCCTGTTTAGCTCAATCGATGTTGAACGTGTTTATACTTGATGGATGCATGTGCACGAGTTGGAACCTCAGCCACCAGGGATGTTTTCTTTTTAGATAAAGAATGTATATTAATATCGCGGAGATACAAATTACACCCAGCCTCTGCAACAACGTAATAACCAAAGCTATTACGGATCCACATAGCCGAAAGACAATAAGAAGAAGAAATAAAAAGAAAAGTCCCGCTACAGAGTTACAGTCCTTGCAGCAGCCGCACAACCACCACCAAGACACCACCTGATGTCCAATTCTTCAAAAACAGCGCCTTCAAGAAGAACAGTGCCAGGCACAACCAATTACGGCCAGGCCTTGGGTTTTCACCCTGAAGATAGTCCCCGCTCTCAAAACAATGTCTTCAGCAAGACAATTGCCAGGCACAACCAATTAAGGCCAGACCTTGGGTTTTCACCCTGAAAGGTAGGACTTTGAACTTCACTTGTGATGTTGCCCCCACTAACAAACCGCTGCTCCGCCTCCTGCAACTTCAAGCAAGTTCCTAATCGCCGCAAAGCCTCCAATCACCATTTGCTAGTCCTTTAATCTCAGCTTTCATGACATTCCCCGCCTTTGACTACATCATGGATTTGCCCATGATGGCACAGAAGCAGAGCTTCACGCCGCTCCCTCGGGCGCGACCGAATCCCTCCGATCCAGCAATCTCTAGGAATTAGCCCATGAAAGATCACCGTCGGAGCCTTCCGAAACTCGACACTCTTGCCAGATCAAGGTACCGGCGTCAAGCAGATCTTCATCTTGACGTGATTCGGAACTAAGGACCACCGCCTTTATTCGCAAGACCAACGGCCCCCACGCCGCCGGTCAACTCCAGCCGGACTGGATGACGGAACGGATCCGCCGATCCAGCCGCAAACCCAGCCGGCCACGTCCGGCGAAGGACAAGACCACCACCACCATGCCCGGAGCATCTGCTCGAGACGACCTCGACGATGCAAAAATGGCCCCGGATAGCCTCCACACCGTCGTCGACGTAGCAGCGGAGGTACGCGAGATCGAGGTCCGATCTAGACCCAGCGGGCCGAGATCGATCCCGTCACCCGCTCTGCCCTTGTCTACTAGCGCCGCCGCCGGCCGTCGCTTGTCCATATCGCCGCCATCCGCGCCGCCTTCGCTGGAGAGGAAGGGCAGATCGCCGCCGCCCTGGCCCATCCGGTGATCGAGGAGACCACCGCCGCCGCCGCGCCACACGGGCCTTTGCCCAGCGACGCCTATGGCGGCGGCAGAGAGGAGGGGCGCGAGGGGAGGCTTGAAGGGCGGCGAGGAGGGGGCACCCCGGGGCGGCGCGGCGCCGCCGCCTCGGGGGTGGGAGGGTTCCGGGGGTGGGGCCGGGGATGTTTTCTTGTGTGCCGATAGATCGTGGGCCGGCAACTCGACAGCGTCCTCGGCTTCTCTTTGGCTAAAGACACTACTAATTTGTTTACACTATTTCTTTAATGGTCTTTACTACTCACTCTGTTTCTATATGTAAGGTGTATATTTTTGGCTTGGAAAGTAAAACAGGCTCGTGGACGGGAAAATTGCAACGTTTTGGAGGGAATTATCTCTAGCCATTTGATGTTGGACAAAGGAGTTTGCATTTCATAAGAGAACATAATCAAATCCCTCAAATAAGTTTTTCAGATGAGTGGTGAAATACAATACATATTGTATTCTGGATTAAAAAAAAATACACCTTATATATATGAACGGAGGGAGTACTTTTGTACTTCTGATTATTATGGTAGAAATTCTAATAATAAACAACTCAAACCTCTACCAAATATTATGAATCATTCTCATTTATCATGTTCTTGTTGATGTGATTTAAAATAATTTCCTATTGTGATATACACATCTCGGAAAATTGGCACCGAGAAGAAGAAATATTTTCCTTGTAGAACCTATGGCTTGAACACCTGTTTTGTTAGACTTTGCTTAAATTTGCAATGCATGGCCAAGTCGGCTTATGTTGACAACTTCCTGATGATCTGTTTTCTTGGTTAATTGAAGGACTGGATAACATGGTGGTCCTAAATGCCAGCACTACTCGTGCGGCGGACTCATTTACCAGACATTTTGTGAGCCACACACAAAGTGATATGATTGATGTTATAGTAATGTATTCAAATTTTGAATTTTACCTTAATGTTGTTATAGAATATTGTAGAATTGTAATTCTTCTAAAGCGAAATAAATAATGTCAACTGCTACACATAAATGTAATGAGCACAAAAATTATGTTTTTCCAATAATGTACAAAATAGTACTAGGAAAAGTTGACAATCAGCCCTTTTAGTGGTTCCAACAATAAGCATCTCCATCTGCACACGACAAAGGAAAACCAAGAAACAGATAACCACCCTATCCATCACAGGCTCCAAACCAAAATAACAGAGTGAGAAATCGATATGTGGTACCATTTCGGCCTTGGTGAGAAGGACTCGGACATTCTCTCGAGGCTGTCATTGCAGACCTCCGTGATGGCAGGCGTGGTCACTTCCGTATGCTTCGTTGGGACTCCCTGGGACTTCATCTTCCTGACCTACGAAACGAGATCATCCATCTCAGTATTTCATTTCGTCGAGCACCTCCCAGGCGCAAACACCCAGCAGAAAGGCAGGCAAACAATAGTACTAGACGTAAGCAGAAGGAGTAGATTATTACGAGGGCGAGGGTGTCGACGAGGAATGCGTGGCGTCCGTTGGTCTTGATGAACTTGGAGATGCTGCGGGCGGGGGCGGCCCACCACATCGGCCACTGCTGCTGGTGGTGATGGTGGTGCAGGAGCAGTCCGCGCCTGACGCTGCCGCTGAGGCCATCCACTCCCCGCGTCGGCCAATGTTGGTGGTGGGAGGAGCTGCAGAAGGGGCGGGAGCACTGGGGTCGGGATCCCAGATGGCGAACCCGAGCCATGGCGGTTAGGGTTAGCCACGGGCACGCGCGCGAAAGCGGGGATTCATCGTGGCGGCTGGTAACCAGTGGAGGAGACTGGTTCGGAGCAGCGCCTACGAGCAGCGGCGTCGGAGGCGGCTGGCGACGACCGGGACAAAGGCGGCAGCGGCGCATCAAGGAGAAGGGGATTGGGAGGCGCACGGGGTCGAGCGGGAGCCGAGCAACCGGGCTAGGAATGAACTAGGGTTAGGACCACGCTGGTGGTCGTAGGAGGCGGGCTACCTGTGGACTTGCTGGAGGAGAGATACTGGATTGGCGACGGCGAGCGGCGGTGCCAGAGGAAGCCGGCAGTGGCTGGGACAAGCGTGGCGGCGGCGGCTTTCGTACACGAGAGAGGAGAAGGGGAATAGTAGCTCGACTGAAAGAAAGCGGCTACAAGTGGCACGGAAACTTATAATCAGTGTAATTCGGATGCGGTCAAGTTTGATCATGATATTTGTTCAAACTTAAGATCTGATCGATTACTTTTTGCAACGTGACATGTAAGGTGTACATGCCGACTGTTTTTTGTGACGGCAAAAGGTGATAATTCCCTTAGGCCTTGTTTACTTCTAGGGGTCGTTTGGCACCCGTCATTTTCATGGAATTCATTTCAGATTCCATACCCAAACGTGTTTGGCTGTCATGGAATTGGAATGTCATTTCAATTGGAATTCCAAAGAATGCCTATGCTATGTTAAATCAATTCATGTCCCTAATGCTGTCATTTCTCTGGAATTCATTTCATTTCATTTCATTTTGGCCAAATGAAATGATGGGTGCCAAATGAGCCCCTAGTGTATTTTAGGGGATTGGAGGAGATTATTCCGGATCCCGAAAAATCCCCACTAATTTGTTTATTTCTAGTGTATTTTAGGGGATGAGAAGGGATAATCCCTAGATATCCCCACCCAACCACCTCATTTTTGCCTAAAATAAAAACTCTAGTCCATGCTACTGTATTTTAGGGAGAGAGTATTTGTGGGGATTGAGTGTTCACCAAATCACCTCTCATCCCACTCCTCCCATCTCCTAGAAAACTCTTGTAGTAAACAAGGCCTTAATATGCATATTTGCTTTGTTTGTTGGATATGTGGATAAAAGTGTGTAAATTAACATGCTGCTTACCTTCACGAACTCATGATGCGTTTGGTGAATACACATGACTCGTTTGGATGGAATTTTAACTCAACCGAGTAATTTCCAGTCGTGTACAACGTTTATTTAGTCTGATTACGCGAATTCAAAATATGCAACCCTCAGAAAAGTTGGTTCCCAGTCTGGGTGCCACCGTATAAAACTTTTTCGTCGGACACCGTAGGGTTCGAACTAACCGGAACGAGGCGACGCGTGACCAGACATCCGATGGGGGGAATCACAGAACTAGGCGGTCGCCACATTGCACATGAACCATGAAATTATTGGCATATGTGTGGAAGATCTTTTTGGCCAAACGTGTCCGGCCGGCTAGCTAGCGAACGTAACTGGGGATAAGATAATGGTCAAGAGATAGATGTACATACCCTGCATCTCCTATCTAAATATCTCTTCATGCATTTCCCTAATGGACAATTGCCTTCAGTTGACCCGGTTCTGCTGCAGATATTCACCTTTGTTAGGCGGCTGAGAGCATCTCCACACGCGGCGTCCAAATGGCCGTCCAAAAATATTTGGGGTGCGTCGGATCAAAAATCACTCCCACTCGCGGCGACCAAATGCAGATTTGGTCTGGCACACCCAGCCCACGCCCTCCCCGTGGGGAGCCGCTGGCTTGTGCCGGACAAAGTCGCGAGCGACGCCATGTAGGACTCTGACGAGTAGGCCAGCCTTGTCATTGGGATAGCGCCTTCGACCAACAGTCCAAGGTCAAAGTGTTTATCACCTCTTTTTTCCAGCCGGCCACAACAGTGAGGCATCGTTTCGCTGCCAACCGCTCCGCCTGCACGACGGCGTCAATGCGACACGCCTTTTCGAGTTCAGCGGCGTTAATGCCACCCCCCTCCGACGACCTTAAAAGGGGGTTCTCCGCCGCGGTAGCCACACACTCACATCTCGCTGCACTCACAGACTCATCTCGGCGCGAACCTAAACCCTAGAGAGGAGCAGAATCTTTCCACGCCCTCCTTCCCACTCCACCCGTCCCAACATCTCTGTCTCCAATGCTCTCCTTTCCGGTATGTCCGCTTCTTTAGCACCTCGTCTCTCAAGTTTCAACTCAAGCCTCCTGGAAACAGGGGGCTAGCAGGGGCTAGACCCCCTCAGCGGATCGCCCCCCTAGCTGCAGGTGCTAGTATATGTATGTACGAGCGCTAATGACTGAAGATAAGCACAGATTAATTAGCCCATGTTTAGTTTATTCGGTTGTAGTGCAACGAACCAAAGCCCAGTAGCCCATTTCCCTGTCGTGGCCTTGTTTTTCTGGATCAAAACTAGCCCTGCATCTGGCCTGGCCAGACAGTTTCAGTCCACGTTATTTAGTAGATCGATCGAAATTGTTAGGGCTAGGGCACTGCCTGCCGTCGTCCGCTGCTCGCCGCCTACATACGACACCACGCAAGGAGATCAGAGCAGGATACGGCCTGATGCTAGCCGCCGGCCGCCTCTACAGTCTACACGCCACATGCCAGCAGATCAGAAACAGGATACGGCGCTAGCTTCGGCGCAGCTACCACATCCAGTGTGCAGTCTGTAATACTGTATGTCTATACGTAAGGTATGGTGTGTATTAATATTACAATTAAATTCATACATGCTAGTACTAGTTAGTTCTTTTTGTTAGTTTGAATATGAATTATATATATCAATTTGTATACTACCATAGAGTTGAAAGACTGAAACAAGAGAAAAAAAATAAAAATACAATTTATTCTTCAAAAAAATTATGATTCAAAAATATAGAAGACAAACCGTCAAGAAAGGAACAAAATGACACCAAGAATTTGTCATTTTGTTCATTGATGCTATATGTAATATGTCATATATCACTCATGTAGAAAAAAATTCATCTATGTTATTCCGTGGTTGTCGTCTTCCCCACCCCCCTATGGCTAAATCCTGGCTCCGCCCCTGCTTAAAAATACCTCCCTCTGCGACTTCGGACTCCACACTCGCACTAATCGCTTTACTCTCAAGGCTATCTCGAACCGGGACACTTACGCCAACTACTTTAGAATGTTGCCTTCGGATGATTTTGCAGGGTTGGTCTGGAAGAATGTGTCCCCTAACAATTGCAGGATTTTTGTGTGGCTGGTTCTCCGTCGTCGCGTCTACACAAACGAGCGGCGCTTCCGACATGATTAGCTGGTGTAATAGCTTTGATCCCCCTTGAACACCACCTTTCTCTTTTGTTTTCTTTCTCTGCCACCCCCCTCTCTATCTTGTACTCTCTCCGTTCCAAATTAATTGACTTCCATTTGTCCACACATGGATGTATCTAGACATGTTACGCGTATAGATACATCTACATGTGGACAAATGGAAGTCAATTAATTTGGAACGGAGTGAGTAATGGATCTTGCTCTTGGCTGATAATATAAAGTTCAGGCTGGCCGAACGCCCGCCGTAGTTACAGTAAAAAAATATTGTCGCGATACTTCATTTGATCAGGAACGCGTTACTGAACAAAGCTCACGAACAGCAGCACGCGAAGTGTCGCTATAAAAACACCTTCAGTTCCTCGTGTGCATCCATCAACCCAACGACGCTTCACTGATGGGAAAATGGCAATGCGTGGCAGGACAAGCTGGCGATGGAGGCAAGAAGCCGTTGCCATGGTGCTAGCTCTAGCCATACTATCAGCTGCCGTCTTCGCCGGAAAGACCCAAGATACGACCTCCAAAGGTTGTCGACGTCCCTGAGGCGCCGTCAACGCGAGTGAACTTCACGACCATCTGCTGGTCGACGCCGTATCCGGGCGCGTGCCGGACGGCGCTGTCGTCGTCCGCGTCGTGCTGACGTGCTCTGCTAAGAACCCGCTCGCGGCTTCCGTGCAGTTCGCCATGGCCCGGACTGCGTCGGCCGCCGCACTGGCGCGCAACCTCTCGTCCGGGCACGGGCATGGACGACTGCGCCGAGCTGCTCGACATCAGCCACGGCCAGCTCAGCGGCGCACTCGCCGCCGGCTCCGCGCACGACGCGACCACGTGGCTCAGCGCCGCGCTGAGGAACCAGGGCACGTGCGGCGACAGCCTCGCCACCGTGCCATCATCCGCGGGGCGGGAGAGCGTGCGCAGGCGTGTCCGAGCGCTCGCGGAGTTCATCAGCACGGCGCTGGCTCTGCACGCCAAGCTCAAGGGCGGGAGCGAGACGACACCGGCTCCACCACCGTCCGTCGCGTCCACGCCATCGTCTTCGCAGCCGAACCGGACATTCCCGTCCTGGTTCTCCGACCGCGACCGAAAGCTCCTGTAGTCCGCCGCGGGGGGCGTGACGCCGGACGCCGTGGTGGCACTGGACGGCAGCGGGACGCACAGGACCATCGGCGAGGCGATCGCCTCGGTGACGGCTGCAATGCCGCCGGGAGGCTTCTCCGAGGAGCAGGGAGGATGGTGCTTTACGTGAAGGCCGGGCGGTACGAGGAGTGCGTGCGGGTCTCGAGCAAGCAGAGGAACGTGATGCTGATGGGCGACGGCAAGGGGAAGACGGTCTTCGTCGACCACGGGTTAGGTGAATAAATAGGTGATTGATACAGCCCACTCAGGGTCGCAACGCTAAAGGCATTTTCGATTTACCCGCAACAGCTTATCTGCAAAACACTTGATGCATAAATTAAATATATAGTGGAAATAAATAGAAATAGTGGAAAATGATACCTATCATGTTATGAGAAAGATCCAACATGGCTATTGTTTTATGTGATCTAAGGGCATCAAGAAAAGGTGTAGCTGACAGATCTTACAGTCAACAATCAGACACAATGATTTCATCTTCAGACACCTGTTAGAACACATTTGGCTTGGACAAGTTAGTCAGACCTGATTTATAATTATCAATCGAAACAAGTAGTATAAATCCAACAAACTTACTTTAAGATTATATAATTTTGTCAATAGCTTCTTATTTGGTACTTTTGATAGCTTAGTGCAGAAATCAATGTACAGTTTCATCAACCGCTTGGGCACCCAATCTTCATCAGAAACATGCTCTATTAGATGAAATATCAACTAAATGAAAATATGAGAATTATGTTCTCAGATGATGGGTTGATAGGGATGTAAACGGATCGGATCGGAATTTGCCTCTAACATATCCTTTAACACATTTTTTTCTCGGATCGGATAATGAACGGTTGCAGATTCGGTGGCGGATATAATATGATCACGGATTCGGAACGGAAACGGAGCGGATTCAGGGCGAAAATAAAATTAATCGGATCGGTATGCGCAATGTACATCATCAACCCACAAAACTAAAAATAATCGCTCTACAACTTAATAACCCAACAAAGTTGTATTCCATACTCTCTACAATGACCATTTAAGTGAGTTGTTGTTCAACGGATGAACTACACTACTCACTAACTACAAATTGTGCTCTATTAGTTTGGACATTTCGGTAGAAAATCAGATTATTCGGATTATAACCATCCAATAATCCTAATTAATTTTCAGATAATTCATATTCGGATGCTATTTTCTATACCATATCCTATACCGTATTCGGGTGTTCTGTTCGGAATCGGGTATCCTTATCCGTCAGATTTTTTGAAACCGGATATGGCTTTTTAAAACAAATTCGGCGGCGGATTCGGTGCGGAAATTATCCTATCCCTATGGGTTGACATACAACAGAAACAATATACATGAAACCAAGCATCTATACATATGTCCTCAGGTGGTAACACCACAAGACAAACACAAGTACTGCTTCAACATTGAAAAAACACAAATATAATGTACTCTCACCGGTGTAGTTTACAGGGAACAGTTTACACGGAACACACGTACTTTAAGAAAAAACTTTTGACCACTAATTTGATCAACAAAACAACGAATATACGTCACAAAATTTATATCATTCTCGCAGGGCAGGGTGGAGAACCCATGCTCGTTTGCTCGCCGAGGCGCACACGCAAGTTTACGCATGATTTTAACCCGTAGAGCAGATAACATTCAAATGGAACACAAACTTGCTTGAGAATAACTTATCTTTATTGCTCAAAGAAGTTCATAAACGTTCACATTGAGTTCTTCCAGGCGATTTCTTGCTCAGACTCATACATTCTTGACACATCATGTCGCTGTTTCAGAGGACCTCCTGGGGGATCCATTCCCCGGGAAGTTCGTCGACTTCTTCGGCCAAGGCGCATCGGTTGGCCACCCTCCACAGATCATCCAGGGTGTCGATGACACGGGTGCTCATCTTGCCGCGCATCTTCAGGTTGCGGACGTTGGCTTGGAAGGAGTTGATCACGGAAATGAAGGTGGAGGCTACAGAAGGTGGAGGTCGCTGGCGACTGGAGATGAAGGTGTGGCGGCAGGATATGGGTGGAGGCTAGGGAGGTGGAGGCAGGGACGGAGCTGGCTTTAAGCCGCTGGTGTCAGCTGACCCCAGTGAAAAGTATAAAAATCTTCATTATTTAGTGGTAGCTAATGCTTATTATAGAGGATGACCCTGGTGGTAATAGAGAGATTATTCTTCTGACCCCATTGTCATTATTTTCTAGCTTCGTCCCTGGGTGGAGGTCGCCGGTTCATTCGAGGAGGTCGATAAAGGAACCGTTTCTTTTAGGCGGTGGCAAATCCCGTAATTACAACGATACTGAAAAGGTGTGTTGAGTTGTCAAACATTGGAGCGATATGGATCGTTGATCAAATATTGAACGGCTCAAATTTAATGTATGAACACATGTTTGATCATTTAATAATAGTATAGATACCTATGCTTCTCGTACTTTCGTAAGCCAGCCATGGCGGAAGGCTACGGATCCACGAGGCTGTCGGGGCGGTCATGCCGATCTGGAGCAGCCAATCATCGCCGCGAGCCCTGACGGGGTCCCTCCCAGGCAAGCGGGGTGTCTGGTATGAAAAGCGACGGCTGAATTGTCTTGTGTATCGCGCTTTCAGCCGACCTCATGCATGCGGTGTTAGTTTCGGAGCATCTCCTTCTACGCCGCGGGTACACAAGGACGTGTTTGTGTAATGCGTTTACGGCGCAACACATCCCTAGTAACATGGCGTGAAACGTGGTTACCGGAAGCTGTATTGGACCGTCTGGCAACTTTTGAGCTATCACCGGTATGAACCGGTTTCGTGCCCAATTAGTAGCCGGTGTGGAGATACTCTTGGACAGTACGCTCGCCCACGGACATCCGGTCGTGGTGGCAGCATAGCATGCCCGCCCGCCTGGCCGGATACGTGTACGACCTGTGTTCATGCGTCTCTCTTTGCTTTTGCTAACTTCGTTCGTCCGAACCCGATCATGGTTCGTCTTTGTTGTGCATGCAACAAGAAGCGAACATTGACACGGTACAGTCAACTCGACTCTCGTATCGAATATCTATCTGTAAGAGTTGCACATTTCTTTTAGAAAGTTGCTAATCATATGAACACAATTTGGAGTTGCACATTTCTTTGCAACTCACGTTATTGCTACTTTCATTTTTTTTATTAAGAACACTACAACTCCTTTCGAAGAAGACCATTTGATAATTGCATGTTTTATTAGAAACTACTATAAATCGTCCTATTCCATAGAAAACAAAAAAAGGAATAAGATAAAAATAACGGAAGTTTCTTTTGTTATTAGATAAGAAAAAATGTGTTGGGATCTATCCACTATAATAAGCTTATCTCTATCTTCTCTATCTCTTCTCTATCTCTATCTCTATCTCTACTATCTAAAAAGCACGAAGTGTCCCTTCGTCAAGCCTCTCGCTTTGTTTTTTTTTCTCCACGCATGTTTCCTTCGTCAAGCCTCACGGTTTTTTTTCCCGCTCCGGCCAAATCAAATCTCGCTAAGGAAACTCTTTACGGTAATGCATCAATCAACAATTATTACACGCATCAGTCAAATCTCCCTAATCTAGCCAATCAGCATTGAAACGTATAGGTCAATCAAAGAATTGCATGGAGCGAAACCTACCAAAACTGTCCGTAATTATTAAATGTCACTAATTACAGGATGAATTCCAATCAACGAAAGATTGCATGGAGCGACACCTACCAATACTGTCTCACAAACCAATAATAATATGCCACTAATTATTTCTATGCCGGTTTTGGGCCTCACTCCCTCGCGTCCTGTCGTCGCGTTCCGTTCATCGCTCCCAGCCTACCACCACATACCGTAATTATCTCCCGAAAACCACACGCCATCTAGCGTCGTCGCCCGCCATCAGCGCGCCCAAGATCCTGCCCCGACCCTTCTACTGCTGCCGCAGTGCCACCTATGCCCTCAAAAGCTGGGACCCCAACGCTGCCACGTCACCACTGTAGCCGACGCAGCCCCTAACGCCGCCACGCCGCCCGCACAATCACCACCAACATCTCAGTGGTCGCTCTGCCCTGCAGCGGCGACATGAACATGAAGAAGGACCTCACCAAGTTCACGATTACAGGCAATCCCCCGATTTCGCAGCGGCCTACGGCGAGGTCACCACCTCCGGCCGCTGGAATTGAGGTCCCCATTTTCTTCTCCCAACCCCGGATATTCCTCCGCCGCCAAGTCTTCCTCGGACAAACAATTATCGTGTTCAGAAATAGAACTCCACTGAATTTGCGTCTGCGTCCATTGATTCCAAGGGAGACGCAACGTATGCAGCTAGCAGGACCCATCATATCCGTTTGCGACCAAGATCTGCGTGAGTTATTTGTTTGATTGGTTTCCCTTGGATGGCATGGTTTTCTTGCTGCAGTGCATAGGATTCAGACATTAGATTAGTTTCAGTTTGTTTAACAGCTGGGTCACGCATCTCCTTGGATGGCATATGTTCTACACTGCAAGTGGTTCCTTAGATGGCATTCGATCGGACATCGAGTTGTATAGACAAGTTAGAAGCTTATTGTCCTAGGGTTGTTTCCACGGGTTAGACCGTGACGAGGGGTTAACTCATCAATACCCATGGTTCGATACCTAGGGTTAAGATTAGAGGGGAGAGACGTGGTGGTGTTGGTAGTATCGTCGGCTGACAAGCGAGGTTTACCCAGGTTTAGGCCCCCGGAGGGTAACACCCTACTTCCTGTTTGTCTGTTATTGATGTATGAGGTGTACAATGGAGCTACAATGGCGTCCCGGCGAGATGACGATCTCGCAAGGGCTTTGGTGATTTGGGTATTGCGTACCTAGATCGGCGGCCCTTCCAGCCTTTATATAGGAGGCTGGGTCTCGGGGATTCGCAACCGATTAGGTTTACAGGTAAGGAAGGTTCCAACCGACCTAGGGTTTACTAAACTTGGAGCATACGTCTTCTTCTTGGGCCACCTTCGTGGGCTTCTGGTCGAGGCCAACCCATGGGCCTTAGCTTGTTTATCCACCAGGTATCCTCATGATGGATCACCCGAAGGGTACATCCCCGTCACTAGCCCCCGAGTGTATGGTCGACTCGAAGAATCGGGCAGGGACTCCTCCGCAATGCACATCGTAGTTTATTTACTTTGCTAGGTACCTGGTTAATCAAGTATGTTCGAAGTATCCTTTGTTTTGCTTGGTATGTTTGGAAGCCGAGATTGCCTCGACTGTGTATGCTGAGCCGATAGATATGTCGATTGATGCCTAGTCTGTTTTAAGATCGAGCTTGCCCGAAGGTGCATGCTGAGTCGGAATATTCGTCGACTGATGCTTCGCTATTTTGCCTAGGGATTGACATAGTAGGCCTGGTACACCCGACAGACCGGACCAGTTAACTGCACTTTTGGGCAAAACCTTACTAGCCTATTTCAAGCTCGAGTCCCCGGACTCGAACCCGGAACAAGCTGGTCAAGTCCCACTCCACATGCAAACAGAGATCGATCAAGAGAGGAAAGTTTTCACTGCCAAATTTAGCTCCGAGTTTCGTGGATTTCCATTGACAATCACCTCTCCCTCTCCATATCCGATTCCTCCAACAAGAAAGTTCTCACTTTCTTCTCCCCAGTCTCCCCTCGATCTTTTCGATCGGATCTCGCTCATGTTGAACTGCAAGCCTGACAGACAGTTTCAGACATCATTTCTATTGTAGCGTACATATCTAGGCGTTGTCGTTGTCGGATATTCTCCAGACAGAAGTGTTAGTTTTCAGTTTCACAGTCAAACTCGGAGAGCCTGATTCCCAAGTTACATACCGCTTCGCTTCCAGCCTCCAGGAGGCGATCGGATCTCAGCCTAGACAAACGCCTCGTCCAGCCTCCCGTCGGCGCCGCCGCAGGTCTGCCCTGCCTCTGTGGCCTCCGGGCCATGGAGGCACGGTGGATCTCGGCGTTCGTCGGCGGGAGGGCTCCGTTTTTTAGGTTTTAGTGTCCAGGTTTGTTGGGGCGTCATTTTGGTGGCGGCAGCGACGCTTTTTACAATAATGTCTTCTCGGCTTCAGTCCCATCTCGACGGCGACGTCGAGAAACCCGTGGGAGTAGTGTGGTTCTTAAGTGCTTCTTCTGACGGTGGCTATCTTCAGATAGTCATGGAGCTTCATGGGCGGTTCATCATTCTTCTTCGGCTCTGGGACGGATGTGGTCTTTTTGACCCGTTCAGCGACTTCCCGTCCGCAACCAACAACGTCAAGCAGGCTATGGGAGGAGCGGCAGCGGCGGCGCGCCGTCGACACGGTCTGGAGGTTGAAGATGAAGGGCATCTCAAGGATCTCGTTGTAATTTTCGTTTTCGTTGAGTTGTTCTGTACTGTTTGGTGTTTCTTTTAATGCCAAGGTTCTTTTCGCAAAAAAAAAAACTCGCAGTGGGATGGCACGGCATCGTCGTGAAAATGGCAGAGCGGTCGTGGGATGGCACATGCTCGGTCATGGCCACAGTTTTAGAATCGTTTGTTAAGTTGTAGGAGTAGCAAACTACAAATGAGAGAAACGAGAAAACGGAAAAGCTGCAGGTTGTACCTCTGTTTTAAATAGCCGGCTATCACCCGGCTATAGCCCGGCTATAGCTTCGCGAGAGGGTGTGCGCTATAGATAATGCCTTCATAGGCTAAAAAGGTAATAGCCGCTAATAGCCCGGCTATATGAATTTAGCCCCAATTTAGCCCTTAGCCGCTATATTCTCGCTCGGGGTTCCAAAAAATTTGGATCAAAATTTGTCCCGCTCAGGTCAAATTTGTGCCGCTCGGCCTAATTTCAGAACCCAAATGTCAACCCTAACCCTAAATTTTTCTCGTTCTCTCCTCTCTCTCTCGAAAATAGAACCAAGAGGGGCGGCGGCCATAAAATCTGTGAATTACTAATATATATACAAATATATGCTTCCCAAATATTGTTTTTCCCCTTATTTAGCAAAACGGCTATAAGGGCTTAGCCGCGCTATAGCCCGGCTATAGCCTTTTGTAGCTTCTGAAATCGTCGGCGCTAAACACAATAGCCCGCTATTTTAAACAGAGGGTTGTACGCAGCGCAAACCACTGTGTTCATCTCTCTGTGACTTCGAGTGAGCTGAACGCTAACAGCTCATGCCGGTGAGATGCGGGGCGCGGTGCTGGTGGCCGTGGCGGCCGGTAACCTGCCGCAGGGCTGGGACAATGTGACGATCGCCGGCGTGGTGCTCTACATGGCCGGCAAACTGCAGACTCTGAAGGATGCGCTGCATGCCGAGGTCTGACCGCTCTTGGTCTGAACCGAGTAATATTTGAGTCTGAATGTCAGACGTTGGTTACTACTATACAGAAGAAGACCTATGATCTGTCACCAATCGCGGTGTTCTGCTGCAGGAGATACGAAGTACTTGTATTGCTTCATTTGAAGCTTTTACCTTTCAATATGTATCTCGTACTTGTAATGGTGTTGCTCACTCCTTAGCCCGGTTTGGCCTCCGTGCTGGTACTACGTGTAATGGATAGGAGGGTGAAGCACCAGAGTTTGTATCTATAAGAGGTGGCCAGCGATATAGCTGTGCCCTGAGTAATGGGAAATTCATTTCCATGTAAAAAACAAAAACAAAAAGAGCCATTTACTTCGATGGTATTTTTCTGGTAGGAAAAGAATGGAGCACAAAAGTAAACTACTAACAATTCATTGCTCATTTAACTAAATCTGTAGTTCTATCCCTTCTTACATCAACAAAATATGAAGTAAATTATAAGTCGTTGACACCAATGGATAATTGTTGTTGGAGGACCTGAATGTGAGCAAATACGCACCAACATCAATGACCTCAACCTTGTTTGTCCAGAACAAAGAACCAGCTCCAGTGCTTCTTGCTCGCTGAGCAAACAAATAGGTATCAGTAATCAGGTAAGGCAAACTATATATATTGTTACATTGATTTTGCAACTTTTAAAGCTTGCAATTCCATTTACACTTTCTTGAAAAGCATTCTGGAATCTCAATCATGTCTGGAAATTTCCCTAACAAATATACTGAAGGCAATATCTCAGGCTTAAAGCTCGACGAGGTGAACATTTATAGAAAAATCGGGAATATCCATGATCCCCGGTGAACTATTCTTGGTAAAATAAAATATACCACAAATGGTATAAGCATATGGCATTATTATCATGTTTAACTAATATTTTCAAATGTATTTAATCAAAATATTCAGAAGAAAAGACACCGTGTATTGGCGTAAATTAGCATGTATGAGTATTTTCTTTTAGTTGGAATCAGCATATGTATTATGATACAATGCACTATGCATGGAGGTACTATGTATGATACTACTAGTATATGACAATGTTCAGAAGAAAAGACTCTAGATATTAGTGCAAATTTGCATGTACTTTTTTAGTTGGAATCAGCACGTATTATTATAAAATGCACTATGCATGGAGGTGCTGTGTACATTTGCCTCAGAATGACTTACTGAATTAGAGCACATTGTCGATCATACTCCGTAAGTGAAACATGGAACGACTGGATTTGTGCTTAATCATACGAAGGCCAGGCATTCCCTTTCCTCTGCTGCTGCCTCCGTAAGTGACATCCTTATCCCGGTACTCTACCTCCATACCAGTGAAGAGGGCAAAGTTCTTGACAGTTCTCATCATGTTGTCGGTCTTGTCGAATTTCATGGTACGGAAGTAGTTAGCAACGAAGAATCTCCCTGAGCCGAGGCTGATGACCTTGGTGTCGAACATTAATTCACCCGTGGGGTGCCACTCCTTTGGCAGGTCTTCATCGGCCCAAATCAATGTCTGGTCTTGCGTCGGCTTCAGCCCGTAGACGACGCCGGAGAGGTCGACGGCGCAAGGGAGGTGCGAGCCGCAGCCTGCGACACCGAACCAGAGCCCTAGCTCTGGGACATACTCCGCCTTACCATTGAAGGGCATGAGCCAATTGCCGGCCTTGCTCCATTCGCGAGTCTTGGTGTGGAAGCAATAGGTGCCCTCGTCGAGGGGCCCTTCAATGGAGGCAATGGAGACGTAGATGGTGTCACTCCCGACAAGGGCGCACGCGCAGACGAAGGATTTCTTGTGGTGGACAATGGAGGGCGGCAGCGGGAGAATGTCGCAGTGCCAGCGGTGGCTCCTCCACACGAGGGCCTCGAACTGCGGCATCCCATTGTCCGGCCTGAGGAGGCGATCGATGATGTAGAGGTCGCCCGAGTCTTCGCCATCATAGATGTGATGGGGTGTGGGAGGGACGGAGATGGCCAGTGGCTTGTGCTTGTGCTCGTGTAGGCTCGGCATGGTGAGGACGCAGGCATCATCGGTGTCGAAGCTGAAGACGCGATTGGCGCAGTCGTAGACGAACACCTTGTTTTCTGAAGCAGGCGGGAAGAAATTAATGGCGCTGAAGCCCGTCAGGTAGTTCTTCGGTGGCCTCGTTGCCAGCACGGGTGGCGGTAACGTCCTGATCTTGGGCGCCGCCGCCTCCGCCGCCGCCAAATCCGCATTGCAGCTTCTTATTCTCTTGGGCGCCATGGCTTGGGCGAGCGTCAGCGTCGGCACCACCTTGGCATGTGCGGCTGCTTCTTCTGCCGTCCGGTAAAACAGGTCGACCTTGGCGAGGTCTAAGCGGCGCAGCGAATACAATCGCTTACAACCGTCAAACACCCCCAGGTCCACGAACCGCCGCCTGACGCCGAGGCCACTCATCGAAGCTAGGGCACTGACACGGCGGCGGACGAGGATGGAGGAGCAGAACGGCGGCAGGGCGACAGGACAGCTGGAGCAGAACGGCGGTCTAGGTTTTCCTCGATAAGAACTAGGGAGCCGTCCGATGGGGTCTAGCATCGTAATAAAGCGTGATGCTTTCCTCAACAACAAATAAAATAGTAACAGGATGGTTCGATATATGCATAGAACTATGGATCGCATCACCATCGCAGCCCCGGTTCGATCTTATCATGCATGTTGCAACTTTTTCATATACGGACTGCAGACGCGAGCACGACAGGTTGCATCTCAATTGATTACATATTTAACTGATAACCCTAAAAAAAGGTTGACAATGCACATATAATTAAGTCTTCCACCACTGTATTTAGAGGTTGCTTCCACAAGAAATTTCGAACTCGATTTGCAAATTATTGGTTCCGAGTGAAAATATCTTTGCACATCAACACAATAAAGGATATGACGGCAACATTATAGCAAACTGAATATTCGTATCCTAAGAACTATTACCTATGTATTAACATGACTCATTCTTTAGTTGAGCTAACTATCTAGAATCTCTTTCGTAATTGTTACAACAAAAATGCATCACGACCACACAAACAATTAATCAACCAAAGGATTTTTTTGAGTGGTCTAACCAAAGGACTTGAAGATAAGTGGGAAAACATTACCTTGTGAAGGATTGGAACTATCACAACTTCATATTACGGGGAATGAAAAACCCTCCTCCAATTTCGTCCGAGATCCAAACATCATTTGTATTCATCATAGCTACTTTCCATGCCCAATATACATCCTCTATTGTTATCATGAAGGCATTGGAGTGCTTATTAGCTGGGCCGATGGTCACCAGAATGGTCCTCAACAACAAGTTCAATGGAACTCCCAACTACAAATGAGAAAGGATGCAGTGGCAGGGAGGACATATGGGGGTGCCTCCACAATTTTGGTGCAACCGGTCTACCAAAGATTAAAAAGATCCTCTAAAAATATTCCAAACAACCGAAAATACTGTAGCATGTTGATACAAATATTCCATGCCAACAAAAATCAGATTTCAAAATCTACATACAATTTGCAAAATAAAAATAAAAATAATGTTATGAATTGTAATTATTTGGAACGGGGCCACGAATTTGGCCCATTAACACGATCGGTCCAGGATTTGTTGTTTTTTATTTCTCAAGCTGTGTTCGAAATTCGATTATGAACTTTTGTGACATGGTAGATATAGTTAAAACGAAAGCCTGTCCGGACTAGCCCTTGGTGGCATTGATAGAGTAGAAATCCACCTAGGTGAGAATTCCCGAAATTCAGCCCCCGCCGGGGGTCGAACTCGGGTCATATGGATGTGCCAAAGTGACCCAATTCCCGAAGTTCTCCATGGTAGATATAGTTATTTGTTTGTTGTTTATTATTTCCAGTTTTTTTTTGTAATTTTTAGGTTATGCCTTCGGCCACCATAGGAGTCGATATGTTCTGGCATCCAATTACGGTGGACTCGTTTAGGAGTTTTGAAACTGAAAGTAAAAAAACCAATCTGCAAATAAACACATCAGTATATATTCACAGAATTATATATGCATCTCATCACCATCGCTACTTGTCCAGGTTTGAACTTGTTTCATCGATCCATCATGTAGCAACTTTTTTAGAGACGGGCTACAGGTACAAGATACCCACGAGCACACGAGACCTTGTCGTTTCAAATCGGAGCAAACACTCGCACGATAGTTGAAGTTGCACCACGTACACGTACGGGTCGCACGCGATCAGAAAAGAGGTCGGTCGGGAGGAGGCTGGACACTCCAGAATAGATCGCGCCATGCATGCAAACTGCAGAGATCCATCGAGACTCGAGAGAGGAAAGTTTCCACCGCCAAATTTAGCTCCGAGTTTCGTGGATCTCCATTGCCAATCACCCCTCCCTCGACTCCATATCCGATTCCTACGTACGTACGCACCCAACTCCTCCAACAAGAGAGCTCTCTCTCTCTTTCTCCCCCTCCTCTGTTCGATCGGATCTCACTCGTGCCGGTGAGATGAGGGGCGCGGTGCTGGTGGCCGTGGTGGCCGCCATCGGCAACCTGCTGCAGGGATGGGATAACGCGACCATCGCCGGCGCGGTGCTCTACATCAAGCGCGAGTTCCACCTCGAGACGCAGCCGGCCATCGAGGGCCTCGTGGTGGCCACCTCCCTGATCGGCGCCACCATCATCACCACCTTCTCTGGACCCGTCGCCGACATGGTGGGCCGGCGTCCAATGCTCATCGCCTCCTCCCTCCTCTACTTCGCGGGCGGGCTCTTCATGCTGTGGTCCCCGAACGTGTACGTGCTCCTCCTGGCGCGCCTCGTCGACGGCTTCGGCGTGGGGCTCGCCGTCACGCTCGTCCCCGTCTACATCTCCGAGACGGCGCCGCCCGAGATCCGTGGTTTGTTGAACACCCTGCCGCAGTTCACGGGATCCTTCGGGATGTGCATGTCATACTGCATGATCTTCGCCATGACGCTCAATGTCGACCCAAGCTGGCGGACCATGCTCGGCGTGCTCTTCGCGCCGTCGCTCGTGTATCTGCTGCTGACGGTGTTGTACCTGCCGGAGTCGCCGAGGTGGCTGGTCAGCAAGGGGAGGATGAAGGAGGCCAGGGTGGTGCTGGAGATGCTGCGAGGCAGGGAGGACGTGTCCGGCGAGATGGCGCTCCTGGTGGAGGGTCTGGGCAGCGCTGGCGAGACGGAGATTGAGGAGTACGTCGTCGGCCCGGCGGACGGTGATCAGGAGCAGAGGGACACCGTCACGCTATACGGTCCGGAGCAGGGGCTCTCGTGGGTGGCGCAGCCTGTCGCCGGCGGGAGGGGCAGCATGCTCGGGAGCGCGCTCGGGCTGCAGCAGGGTTCAGGGAGGCAAGGGAGCATGTACGACATGATGAAGGACCCCGTCGTGGCGCTGCTCGGGAGCGTGCACGAGCGGCTTCCCGGCGGCGACGGCACCGGTAGCATGAGGGGAAGCACACTGTTCCCCAACCTCGGCAGCATGCTCAGCGTGTCGAGAGGCCCGGTGGCGGCGGGGGTGCTGCTGGAGCCGGCCCCGGCGGCGCGTGGGACGAGGAGAACGTGGCGCCCGATGATGATGATGACGACGACGACGAGTACCTCTCGGACGACGATGATGACCAGGCGGCGGCGCCTGGCGGGCTCGAGGCGCCGCTTCTGTCGAGGCAGAGCACGGAGGTGGAGAGCAGAACGAACAATGCAAACGAGCGGAGCCAGTCGAGCATGCAGCGGTTCAGCAGCGTGGGCGGCGGCGTAGACGCGGCGAGCACGATGGGCATCGGTGGCGGGTGGCAGCTGGCGTGGAAGTGGACCGAGAAGGTAGGCCCCGACGGCGTCAAGCGCGGCGGCGTCAAGAGGATGTACCTGCACGAGGAGGGCGTCCCCGGCGGCGCAGACGGCACCGGCACGGGCAGCGGCCCCGGCGAGTACGTGCACGCCGCCGCGCTGGTGAGCCAGTCCATGCTCTACACCAAGGACGTCCTGATCGGCCAGAGCCCCACCGAACCCGCCTTCGCCAACCCGCCGGAAGCTGTAGCCACCAAGGCCGCTGCATCCGGGCCACGCTGGCGCGAGCTCCTCGAGCCCGGCGTCCGCCACGCCCTCTTCTGCGGCATGATGATCCAGATCCTCCAGCAGGTACAGTATACCTGTATCTATTTTTTTATTATGTTTTCTTCAGTCAAGACGACGTGCCATATACATGCATGCTGACTTGGTTACACATGTTGTGTTTGATTGTTGTATGCAGTTCTCGGGCATCAATGGCGTGCTCTACTACACGCCGCAGATTTTGGACCAGGCCGGCGTGAGCGTCCTCCTCGCGGGCCTCGGACTCAGCGCCGACTCCACCTCCATCCTCATCTCGGGACTCACCACGCTTCTCATGATGCCCAGCATCGGCATCGCTATGCGGCTCATGGACGTGGCCGGCCGTCGTAGCCTCCTCCTCTGGACCATCCCCGTGCTCATCCTCTCCCTCCTTGTCCTCATCGTCGCCAACATCGTGCCCATGGCCACCACCGCGCACGCCGCCCTCTCCACCGGCTCCGTCATCGTCTACTTCTGCACCTTCGTCATGGGCTTCGGCCCCATCCCCAACATCCTCTGTGCCGAGATCTTCCCCACGCGCGTCCGCGGACTCTGCATCGCTCTATGCTCTCTCACCTTCTGGATCGGCGACATCATCGTCACCTACAGTCTGCCTGTGATGCTCAACTCTGTTGGGCTCGGGGGTGTTTGGAATCTACGCGTGCGTGTGCTGCATCGCCCTCGTCTTTGTCGCGCTTAAGGTGCCCGAGACCAAGGGGCTCCCCCTCGAGGTTATCATCGAGTTCTTCAACGTCGGCGCCAAGGGATTGCCAGAACAACCCCTTGATTGATACAACGACCAATCCCTACTTTTATCCATGCATTGAGTGAGTAGCACGATCATTAATTAATTACTCTTTTGATCCATCGATGGCATGCTTAAGTACGTATCTAGTTGAGAAGACGAAGAACAAGAGGGAATAAAATTTGTAATTAGAACGGCATTTTGAACTATTATTACTCCGTTTGTTGAATTATTTGCCCCATGGTATGCTATTCATGGAGCATGATTAATTACTCCATAGTTTCCTCCTAGGCCGGGGAACATGCGTGAGAAACATTTTCCTCCTAGGCCGGCCGGGAACATGCTCGCTTCTTCAATCCGGACAGCGCAAGTGCCGGCAACACGGGCGACTCACACGGCGAAACAGCGAAACATGGCAAAACAAAGAATTAATCTTAGGTGGCGAACGAAAAGTAGAGTGACTTGGATTGCAGCGGTGTTGGTTCACGCCTTAATAAGCAAGGTGAGGGGCAAGAACATTTCAACTTCCTGATTCTGCAAAGGAACCAAACTAAAGTCCGTTTCCGCAACAGGTACAATGCAACACAGAGGATCATCGGCCAGTCCCGAGACCAATCGGAGCTATATGTCGTACGAGCGGCTGTGGTTGACCTCACAAAGTTCTGACACTCGGTCTGTCACACTAAGTGGTATCTAGTTTGGTCTCGACATTTAAGTCTACTATGAAAGCCTATGGGCTGGGGTTGGTTCTAAACCGACTCTGGAAGCATTTCACCTACTCAAGAATGTTATGTTTAGTTAAATGTCGCCTCTTTTAGTAGAATTTGAGTTCTCTTGAAGCAACATAAATTAGCTCTAACTTTTCATTAAGAAGAAATCGAAATTATAGTTTAATGACTAAAACGTCAAAAATAAGGTACAAAATTGGCTGAAAGGTCAACTAGGCCTAGATTCCTCATAAGACAACAATACGAAGAGTAACAATCAAACACCCTCAAACCAAGTGGAAATACACCGCTAACTAGTCGCGACTACCGTCACCTCAGACTAAATATGTAAGTGCATGCTCATGAAGGTGAGCGACATGAGAAATTGTCTCATATCATTTTTAAGGCCACTTTACATAAATTCCTCCAAAACATTTTTGGGATCCCTGTAGCAATGTCTTGAAAAGATTTAGATGCACTTCAGCAATGTGCCTTTAAATATTTTTATGGGCATTTCATAGAACTAACTATATAAACACTACAATTTCACATTGTTCAGATCTAAAACACCCAACCTTTTGTCGGTTTACATTGTCCAGTACAATTTCACCACATTGTCCGTACATTTCCCACAACAATAAGTATCAACAATGGCAACATGAATGACAATATAATGTGCCTCTAAATAATGTTTATGGACATTTTATAGAATTGCCTCTATAAACACTACAATTTCACATTGTTCAGAACTGCAAAACCCAACCTTTTTTCAGTTTACATTCCCCAATACAATTTCACCACAAATTTCATACATTTCCCACAGCATTATGTATCAACATGAATGACAACACAATCCACAGAAAAACACCAAGTTGCATCAGTTTACACCCTATTCAGATCAGTGTATCACTATAGCTCCAGTGTATGACTCGGCCTTTTCTTCCCTCTATCCTTTCATCCAGTGCTAATAGGTCCTGAAAAATGAGTAGAGCGCAACTATCTTAAATCCTAGACTATGTTCTATTCCGTGTGTTTGACACATGATACTTTTTTATGCCAAGTACAATGCGCACGAGCATCAATTTTCGATAGTAGAACCTCAACCCAAATGAAGACAGTTGTAAATTATGAATCACATCGAGCAATTGACTTCAAAATTTTAGGATTAAATAATTCAACCTCAAATGGACAAAAAAAAACGTTCTAGAACAATTGTGGAGATACTTTCTAGAAATACCACCATATATATGTTTCAAGACATTTTATTATGTAAAAAATGGATGCAAACATATACAAATACACTAAGATTGGTCCAAAATGTGAGTGTGCCCTTTTTATACCCAGAGTGAATCAATTTAACTGAAGGTTTTATAGGAGTCATGTCTTAAGAAGATAAAAACCGAAATAAGTAGCAAAACGTAAGTGCAAACCCTGCTTAATTTATTGTATATGTTGTAAAAACATAGCATTTAGGGTCCAAGGCCAAATAAAAAATAAATTTAGTATTTATGAGGAATTGTTTAGAACTATGGATCAACGGGCTCTGTATCGATTTATCCATACAACCAAATTAGGAGAGATATTAAGTGCTAGTTTTGCTAACTGCGGTACTAAAATATGGTAGTGGTAATAAGTATAAAATTCAATATAAATAATTGATAGAACTAATAACACCCAAGGTACACTAACTATCATCTATGTGCAATCGCCCATGGCCACACCACCGTGCACGTGGTGTTTGGGCTCGTCGGGGTGTTTGGGATCTACGCGTGCGTGTGCTGCATCGCCCTCGTCTTTGCAGTTTGTCCGACCGGCCGTGGACCTACGGGTCTCATCAGCAGTACAGAGGCCTTGACGATCACCTAAACAAGCGACCAATCCTCGACACCATCCTATCAGGCCGGCTCATCATCACCGATCCCAAGTACCCCTACCAGATACTCGGCCACAGTGACCGTCTCATACAATCTGGTTTGAACATCGTCAACAAGTGCAACGACCTTGGTCTATCAACGGAGGATCTTTGGACAAAGGAAAATGTGAACATCTTCCCAAGGCTGACTTTGTTTGCACTAAAGGAGGTTGACCTTTCATCTGTGTGTAGCCTCACGCCCGATCAGAAGAAGGCCAGTTTCGTGTCCTATCTCAACTTCCTCAACAATCTGATCGAGGAAGCCCACGGAGTTGACGCCGTTACCATGCGGCCCTTTGACCTGAAGGACATTGATAAACACGTGCAGAGCTGGAAAAAGATGAGATTTGGCCGAACTGGTGGTGCACAACCCAGCCTTCTTGCAGCCGAGACCCAAGGGCATGTACTACATGATTTGTTATAACCTGTTGATCAAGATCATTCCCGTCCAAATTAAGAACAACCTTCCTGTTCTTGATTTTGTCCCAACGAAGCGCTACCCAACCCCAAAGAGCTTGCTTAACGATCTCCGCACTGGTCTGCCATACACCTCGAGCGACCAGGAGAATGACCGATGGGGCACAATGATCGCTCAAAGGAACCCGTCTTCTTAGTCTGGGCAACTGCCACAGCAATGAGCCTGGACCAAGTAGATGCTCTGCTTGCCATGCTTCGGGTCGGCGTATCACACCCCCTGAAACATGATCGAGATGTGGTCTAATTCAGTAAGTCATTCTGAGGCAAATGTACATTTGTTGAGTTAGACGGGCCATAGTGTGGATTATATCATATACTAGTAGTATCATACATATGTACATAGTACCTCCATGCATAGTGCATTGTATCATAATACGTGCTGATTCCAGCTAAAAAATAAATGCTAATTTACACGAATACGTGGTGTCTTCTCTCCTGAATATTTTGATTAAATACATTTGAAAATATTAGTTAAACATGATGATAATACCATATTTATACCATTTCTGGTATCTTCTATTTTACCAAGAATAGTTCAGCGGGGATCATGGATATTCCCAATTTTTCTATAAATGTTCACCTCGTCGAGCTTTAAGCCTGAAATATTGCCTTCACTATATTTGTTAGGGAAATTTCCAGACATGAGATTCCAAAATGATTTTCAATGAAATTGCAAGCTTTAAAAGTTACAAAATCAATGTAACAATATAGTTTGTCTTCCCTGATTACAAAATCAATGTAACAATATAGTTCGGTGGAGAAGAGTGCTCAGAGCTTGAGCTGCGCCGGCGTCGGCAGGTGCAGCGGGAGACAAGGGCGAGGCCGAGGACGCAGACAAATATCATCGAAGTAAATGGTACCCTCTTTGGCCTTACATAAATTTTCGAGGGTTGCATATTCTCAATTCTCGTCATCACCTGAATAAACATTGAACAAGTCATGTGTATTCACCAAACGCATCATGAGTTCGTGAAGGTAAGAAGCATGTTAATTTTCACACTTTTCTCCACATATCCAAGAAACAAAGCAAATAATCAACTTAAGGGATTACCACTGTTTTCGGTCGCAAAAACAGTCGGCGCGTACACATTACCTATCAGAATCATAAGTTAGAACAAATATCATGATCAAACTTGACCGCATCAACTGATTATTAGTTTCCGTGCCACTTGTGGCCGCTCTCCATCAGTCGATCTGCTATCATGTCCTACTTTAATTTGACGAATCGATTCTGATGGAGGCTAAACTCTAAAGCTTAATCAGCTATTTGCGGCCAGAGACTAGAACAGACAGGACCACCCAAAACAAAATGAAAACATCGAGAGGAAAAAGGAAAGAACAGGAAAATCACAAGTTTAATCGGCTATGGTGTACTTTAATCAATGGCGAATCGATTCTGTCGGAGACTAAACCTTAATCAGCTATGTGCGGCCAGAGAGCAGAACAGACCGGACCACCCAAAACAAAATGAAAACAACAACAATATGCAGGTACCCTGGAGAGGAAAACAAAGAACTTGGAAATCACAAGTTTAAAAGAACACGAAACTTGTCTAAATAAACTCCGTTTCGAAAAACAAAAACAAAAAAACTTGTCTATATACATTGGATTGAGAGCATCTAGCTGAAAAGCAGAGGGGACTAGAAAAATAAAGTAGAACAACTGTACTACAAACCTTATTAACTGATTGACTAGCATCTGGGAAATCATACGATAGCCTAGCAAATCTATATCTAACTAGCTGAATGGCCGTGCGTTGCTACGGCATCTCGACTTTCTTTTTGTGTTACACCTTTGAATATGATACATGTGAAAACTCATGCCCATAGAGAAATAGGTAATCCACTCTCCTTCAATTTTATGTCAATTAAATATATATCATAGGATATTATGCACAAGATTCAATAGCCCAACGACCATCTTTTATTAACTACATATACCCCTGATACTTTTTAAAAATTCTGGTACAACAACAGTTATGTCTGATATGTAAAACTCAGTGAGTTCAGATATGCCTACAGGCTTAGCTATCTGAAAATCATGTTTTTTTGTCCTTTCCAACAACATTGTATCACAAATTATTTCCGTTGGTTCCTCCCAAACATCCACAAAATCGATCTAACTCTTGTCCTGCATCCCCATGCGGAACATACAGCGTTTTGTACCTTCTATTATGGTTTTGTGGAGCAGTGTTTTGCAGCCTTGTGGGGGAGATTGTAGGTGAAGCAGGGTCCTCAGGAATATTGCAAGTGTCGGTTCTCTCACCCTGCTGTTCATGGACAGCGTCAGAGGGATGGAAATGTGTGAGTGTCTATAGTTGTCAGCGACCTCATTTATCTGCACATCACGGATTAATTAAGTTGAGGAAAAAACAGAAGGGTATATCATGATCTAAGACAATTGTAGCAAATCCGGTATGCTTGAGGTGAATCAGTGTTTTGGGGGAGAAGTTACGTAACAAAGACAGCAAAGAAAGAAACAACCGGCCTTAGATTGATTATTGTCATTTAGCCAGCTGCTATTGATCTCATAACTGTTTTCTTTTTCTCCTCATCTTTGAGTACATGATCAAATAAATTGAATAAGCCGCAAAAACTCTCAGGAAATCTAAATAAATTTATCACAGAACATATAGAAGGTCTGAAACTGCAACAAAAGGCAGTGCATTATGAGAGCACATGGCAACTTTCAGTCAGACTTACTACTTGCACTCCCTCGGTCAGACTTACTACTTACACTCCCTTATCTTCCCAGTTAATCCTTCTAGTTGGTTGGATGCAGAGTCTTTGATATTGTCTATCTTGTGGAACTCGTTCCTATAGCAACCAAACTTTCCATCAGATGGCAGAAATCCAGAAAGACGACAACCAGTCATAGTTTAAGCATTGGTAGGTGAAATCTGATGTCAACACACAAGTCAAAGTTTTGATAATTGTTCCGATGAAAGCTCAATGCATCTTTCCACTGATATTGAGAATCGAGCAAGTTACCAATTTGTGGAACACCTCAAATACATTGCCTCGCACCAGAGAATAGAGAAGAGATAGAGGGCAGCAGCTACGCGAAGAGGGGAAGGGGCACGGGCTGCAGGTCTTCCCCTGCAGCCATGGTGTAAGGAGGGGAAGGGAAGCTACCGCCGCTGCAGATGTGGTGCGAGAGGTGCATGGGCCGCCCCCGGTTGCCGTCCCCGCTCTGCTGCACCCTCGCCCTATCTGTAGATATACACCCGCGCCGTTCCATCCTCTCGCCGCACGGGCGTACTTGGGGAGGAGCAATATCCATCATCAAAACATGACCGTGACGTGTTCTTCTCGGCCTTGACCTGCTCAGAGCGAAACAATAGCAGACGAACATTAGAGATTGCTACTGACAGATTACTTCGATGAAATGCGTGGCAAAATCGCCAAGGACGTTCGTGCCTGGGCGAGCTCCTCGGCAAGGCAATGGATCTACCCTGTGAGAGCTGATATCTCGTCCTGGACGTGGCGGTCCGGCTGCGTGTCCGGGAACAGGACGGCGTCCTTGAGCGTCCTGATCTCCTCCCGCTGGCGCAGGCACTGGCACAGGTCCTTGAGCCGCTCCACCTACTCAAATCAAAGACCAATTACATCATCATCAGCAATTGACAACACTGAATGAGGAGAGGAATTGCATGGATGCGCACCTCGGTGTCCTTGTGGTCGAGCTGGAGGCGGAGCTTGGCGATCTGGTCCTCCTGCTCCTTGCTCTGCGACAGGAGCTCCCCTCGCTGCACAGCACCATGGCGAGCGTCCGGGTGTTGGCGTTGCTTCCGCTGTTCTTGACCTCCGTCAGGGCCTTCCTCCTGCCCTCCGGCGGGGCCGCGGCCTTCTGGAACAGCTTCCGCGACAGCGCCGGCAGATTGCCCCCGCCGCCGTTCTTCGCGGGGGCGGGAGGGGCGGGGGGAGGTTCTTGGTGGCGCTCGGCTTCTTGTCCATGGAGATAAGCCGCCGGAGCACGGAGCCGAGGTTGCCGTGCGGCTGCGGGGCGGGTGCCTGGCAGCGCAGGTCGCCGCGGCCGGATCTGGCCGGGACCAGCGCGCGGCTCATGTTTCCTGGCGTCGCCGATGCGGCGGCGGCGGGTGTGGGGCGTGGGGGCGGGGAAGGGGATGGCGAGTCGTAGGAGGCGTAGCGCGAGGCCGCCGCCGCCTTCCTCATCGCTGCCGCCGCACTCCCTCCGTGCTCTGGTCTCGCGGCGAGACTCTCGCCGCTCTGGTCTGGACGTGCTCCCGGCGCCCGCCCGCGCCTGGCGACCTCCGGCCGGCCGTGGCTGGTCACAGCCGCGCCTCTGGCCGTGGCTGGCAGCCCGCCTCCTCCGCTCGCGACCCCACGCCCCCTCCCTGGCGACCTCCGGCCGCTCGCGCCCCCGCGGCCCCGCGCCGCCCAAGCCTGCCGCCCGCCGGCCGTCGAGGGGAGAGAATGGAACCGGGAGGGAGAGAGATTAGGAAGAGGAGAGAGAGAGAGGAATTAGGGAGAGGAGGAAGGGATGCGTCCGTGGAGAGGAGACACGCATGAATCGTTTTTTTGTCACTTACGGATGGCAGGGTGGGTAAAATCTCGTAGCACACAGGGGTAAAATCGGAAATTGGAAAAACGTACCAACCATCACCTGTAGCCATATTATATAGTATATATAGAGATAATAAAAGCATTAAGATTTCTTGTGGTACGTCATTTTTTTTGCCAATTTTGCCCTTCACCAAATCACATATTTACCCACCACTGCCACCCATAAGTCATATATAAAAAATAAATCACTACGAGCATATACCGGTTCGCATCTCTTTCCATCCATCCCATCCCATGAGACGACCACCGTTCGCATCCATATTGACTCCGGCGTCCTACTCCTCGTCGACCACAAGCGGGGCGATTGTCCATAAAGCCGACCAAAAAACGACCTGCCGACGGCCCGATTGAGCACGCTCGCCGTCGACGGTGGCTCCGCGGTGGCGCGGTGGAGGAGGCGACGAACTCGGGGAACACTACCTCGTCGTCGATGCAGCGGCGACAGCAGACAACCGCGCCACCGTAACGACGCCGGCGAGAGCAGAATCACCTGGCGAGTCGCGCTGGAGGTTCCGGAGCCCCGGTCTCCGCCTCCAGTGCTGACGCGCGAGGTCGGCCCCGACCTCTGCCAGCGGAGCAGCGCCCAGCCGAGCCGGCTGGCCTCATGCTCGCGTGGGCCATTGAGGGGATGGAGCTCCAGCCATGGCGAGGACGCTAGAAAGCACAAGTTTTGAACGCTGGTTTTGTTCTCTGGTTGTGCACTACTTCGGTGGCTGCACCTGCACGGATGGACGGAGGTGGCAGCACCAGCACATGCCCGTACGCCGGTGGCCTGCATCTCTTTCTTCTTCCCGATGCGGCAGCTGGAGGACGGTAATCCATCCCGGCCGCGTTACCCTGGCTGCAAAGGCGCCGGACTCCCGGGAGGAAATCGGCACCGAGCGCATCCAATGGTGAATTTTGCTGCTCGCTGCGCTTGAAGAGCTTCTCGTGATTGTTTCGCTCTCTTCATTTGTTTTCCTGGCTTTTGCCCCCAAAGCTGACTCGATGGGAGGAGTGAGGGACTGGTCACGGGAATGATTATTTTCCTATCTTGGTCACGGGAGTTGAAATGAGGATAGTTTAAGTGAGAAAGCAAAGTGGGTCCCAACGAGCCACAGCCTTTTCAGAGAAACAGTACGTCCGTGGATACGGAATCGTTGTCGCAATGTGCTAGACCCCTTTTTTTTTTTGATTTTGTGCTAGACCCACTTAGTAGTACTGGTTAACGAAAAGTTTTCTAATCCGGGTCAACGCAGCTACTGCTTTTCCCAGATCTTGATGCAGATCGGACGGCAGTCCATGGTGCGTACGCACCACCGTTGGTAGCAAATCCACTCTCCATATCAAAAATAAATCACTACGAGCATATACCGGTTCGTTTTTTTTTCGTGCGCTGCTCACATCATCGATTTCTGACCGGCCTAGCCCATCAACGAGCACGCCGCCGCGTATCGCGAACCAGCGTGGGGACTATAAAAATCGCCAAGAATTACACACGAGCACTAGCGGAAAATCATCCGATTCGACCAAAGAAGTAATTATCCTCCCAGGAAATTACAAAATTGTAAAAAAATATATACATATATACACTATGAGAGGCGGAACAAGTGGGGCGTTGTAAAAAAGGTGGACTTTTTCTCCCGTTGCAACGCATGGACATGTTTCCTAGTAAGGAACAAAGAGGGGAAAGTGCTAAGGCAAGAACGTGGGCGTGGCATTGCCGCTCCACTCTGTAGAGTCTGTACTACAAACTGATTGACTCTGCAACTATGTTCTAACTTCTTTAGCTCCGACTCTGACCGAGCGTGTGTGCGGGTCTTTATAGAGTGCGTGGATGGATGAAATGGTTGGGGGAAGGAGCGCTGGGCCCACCGTCGGTAGGCCGGGCCTACGTGGCAGTTGCCCTGTTGTCCGTCCAGGGCCGGGCCGGCTAAATCCGGGGCCCTGTGCGAAAATCTAAAACAGGGGCCTATCTTACACAAAAAATTTGAACTAATAAATAATTCTAATGTATATGAAAGAAATTTTACGTAACAATTGAATAAAATCTAAGTGAGGATGCGATAATCCCTATTTATTTTATTGTAAAACTCCTTCTTAATTAATAGATTGGGGCAAAGTTTTTGCCCCCCTTTCTAAAAAAAAAAGTGAGGATGCCATCATGCGAGCAGAAATTGAGGAATCAACAACAACAAAACTGACTCTGCGTGGCTCGATGCGTGACGTGCGTCACTGCGTCAGCCAGTCGGCGATGCCGCGAGGGGCCTGGAATTCGCCGCAAACGCCGTCGACAGGGGAGAGATCGAGCAAGGCGTCGGCGAGGGGGCGAGAGCCTAGGAATAGACGAATCCGTCTGTGTCGTTCTGTCGTTCCGTATTCACTATGCGAGGCTGGACTCGATCGCGGATCGGTGCTGTACGAGGAAAGGAAGACACAGCCAGCCGGCCAGCCCACGCAAGGGAAACGTCCAGACCTGGTAACGTTTGAAACATGGGCCAATTTCTGCTTGGCTGATACATGGGCCAGTTCCTGCTATACAAATGTACATAGGCATAAAAAAATTTGGGGCCCCTAAATTTCATGGGCCCTGTGCGGGCCGCACCACTTGGAACCACTGTGGGCCCCGCCCTGGTCCGGTCCATGCCACATTGGGATGTTTCTTTCTGCACGCGTGGCAATTTTGGCTTGTTTGGTTTGACGATTCGTACGTGGAAAGCAAGCAGTAGAATCTAGTGACAGTGTAGGTAAAAAAGGACAGTATAGTGACACTGTAGTGAGTGGTAGAAAAGAAATTCATGTTTTACTTCTGAGATCCAGCGCTCCTCTATTTAAAACTAATTAAAATCATGTTTTCAAGTTTTAAGAAAATTGAAAAAACTTCCTCTATTGTGTCAATTATTTTTTAGATTTTCAGGGATCGCTCCCCGGTTTCATTAACCTTTAACGAAACCTTAGCATTTGTCATACATCCTGCTCGTAACACGGGTCCAGAAAATGAACCTTGGAATATAAACTAATTTATATTGAGATTTTTCAGATTTGTGGGATACAAAATTGACAACATGTAGTACTATTTTCAGATATCTTCTAAAACTTATAAATATTTTTTCTTAATAAAGAGATCACCGTAGCCCAAGCCAGAAATATCTACTCGTGGTAGAACTAGTGACTACACGTGTACTCCTTATTAGGGACCAACAAGCCGGCCGGTATGTGTGAAAGGATGAGACACGTTTTAATTCAAACTTCTAATGCAATTTTTTTTTTCATGATACACTGAAAACTTTACTTTATTGCAAAGTGAATTTGCGTAGCTAGTCTAACTCGGATCGACCGATCGCACTGGGAAAGGGTTCTCATTGCGAACGACTATTTGCTTGACTAATCTAATCTAATAAAATATAACCTAACCATATCCGCAAGCGGTATACAATATGCATGAATTTGACCCAGAATTGGTGGGACGCTTTATTAGGGATATCCATATAACTAGTTCTTGCTACTAGATATCAATCTCGCACGATAAGGACGAGGCCTTTGACCACTTTGCTCAATTGCTCAGTTTTACAGTATTGTGATATGATAATAATTGATAAATGGTACGTATCTTGCTACCTGAAGAAGAGCAAACATGAGTTAAAGAGATATCCCCAAGAGATTTGAGACCACCATTTGAGAATAATCACGGGTGGTCTCCTTTTCTGAATAAAAGATGTATAGAATCGTCGTTGGTCATCAATCTTGGAATTCTCCCTCGGCATGGAAACTTTTTTATTCTAAAAGGCATGTATGGACAATGAACTAACCCGGTCCATGATCCGAGACGGCGGATAATAACCATTTCAATTCTCTGTTTGTAATACAAGATGTAAAGAAAAGATAATTATGATCCGTGAAGTAATAGTTAATGGCTCAAACAAGTGAACAAATGGCAAGAATATGGAAAACAAACGCATAATGATCCAAATTGTGAAAACAGTCAATTAATGTACATGATTTGTGGAATAGACCATTTGCTACATTAGTATTTTTTTTTGAAACTTGTAAATATCTTTTCGATTTTTAAAACACCATGATCCTAGAGATCGGGTGAACCAAATCTCCTCTCATGTGTACGAAATTTCCATCGATCGAAGGCATGGTGTCCTACTGTCCTTTTATGGTGTAGAAAGATCGGTGAGGCCTTAGACAGGTAGAATGGGGCCCACTCGGAGTCCGTAGTGGCAGGTGCCAGTATGCCACTTTAGAATATTTTTGCTTGCACTCGTGGCAAACTTAGCTGCTTTGGTTTGGTACTACTACATGGAAAGTGATGCATGATACAAGCTAGCAAGTGGGAAGGGCAGCACTGTACGAGGAACGTACTATGTACATGTGTGGAAGATTAGGCATAGACTGCTAGGCGCGCACGCTTAAAATTAACTCCTTTTCATTTGTGCTTTTGCCAAAAGTGAGAGTGAAGTGCGAAGGAGCTACCTAGATTCGTTTGGTTTCACACTTGACCTGCACGGCGTGGTCGTGGATTTTGCTTCGGCGTTCGCCTCATGGCTGGTGCCCGCCATGCATGGAGATAGAGCAATCCTTTTTTTGTTTATAATCTGATTCACGAAAAAATTTGATCTTGTAAATAACTGTTTGTGTGTTTTCCTTTTTTGGGAACTTATTCTACCGAATTTGCCCTTTGGTGAATAAATACTGCTCATCTGGTCACCTAGTTTTGACAAATCTAGGCCATCGGATCTGCTTGGTGAATGATTCATATTTCTACGTCCCTACAGTAAAAAACCTCTCATCCATACATCTATGTAGCAAAGCAAATAGGTATCTCAGATGAATCATCTATTGTGGTCATTGCAAAAGGCATTCCACGTGCACCATACGCGTCGTGTTACTAACATAATATTAGCCAATTTCTTCTGACATTACAGTTTACATCGCTGAGATTGAACGCATCTGAACTACAATGATGATGAATTCCTGTTTGAAACGCGACCCCATCCCACCCTCCGCTCTCGCGACCCGCACCGCCCCCGCGGCGGTCGGGCCGCGCCTCCCCCTCCCGTCCCCAGCCTTCCCTTCCCTCCCGTCTCCCCTCCCGCCGTCGCCGGTGTGTGGCGCCGGCCCTAGGCCGGGCGGCACCGGTGGCGGCGGACCACCGGCCTCTCCCCTTTCTGGTTGTGGTTGGCGCGGGCGGCCATGGCCATGGAGGTGTTCCTCGGCAGCGACGGTCCGACGCGGCGGCGGGGGTCCCCTGGTCCTGTGCGGGTGGCGGCTGTGGTGATGTTGTCGCCGTTGGTGACGAGGGTGACTGGTGATGGAGCTCTGCCGTGCGTGCCCTGCAAGCCCAGATCTGGGCCCTCCGGGCCCAATCTGGGTTTGGGCGGGCCTTTGCGAGCTCGTCCCGGATGCCTTCGGTTGGCTTGATGCGCGGGTCGTGACGGAGATGGCAGTGCTAATGCCGCGTCTGTCTGCAGCGTGGCTGCGGGAGCTTCACGGGCCCGTCTGGGTCCGGCAGAGCCTATGGGCCGATCGAGAGGGTAACGGCGGTGACGGCCTACGTACAGCAGCATGGCGGTAGGGACTTTACGAGCCCCTCGGGGCTTGGCTGGGCCTGCCCGACCTGGTGTGTCCCTGCTGCCGTGTCCGTTTGGCACCCGCCGATGGCGGTAGAGGACGTCCTCAGGTGGCTGTCACTAGTACAGAACGACACATCGGAAACGGGCCAAAAAAACCCATCGGAAACGGAAAAAGGGCCCGTGTCCCCGCCCCCGTGACTGATGTGAAGGCCCTCATCGGTAACAGAGGCGAAAAAACCGTCGCTGATGAGGCATCGGTTTGGCAACGATGGTGCACATACCTCCGTTTCTGATGTGTCGGAACATCAGAAACGGAAATTCTGTTTCTGCTCGTTAGCATTGAGGTTTCTTCATAAGTCTAGAGTAGGAATAGATTTGCCACTGGACATTTAAAATTTCACAGCAGAAGCACAAAAATGGTAACAAATTCATTCATAAGGTATAACAAATGTCACCGATACATTGCATCACAAGGCAACCAATTATTTATCTTCATTGTCATGCCTCTCTAAATCTATCATTGACATGTCTAGCTAAATCTATCTATGTCATGCCTCACTAAACTTATCCTTTTCATTTCTAACTTAATTTATCTTCATGACTTGCTGTTACATATGCCTTACAACTTTGTCAAGTTCATGAATTTAATCTTCTTCTTGGACGGTGTCGCCGAAATATAATCAACTCGCCGCTTTGTCCCCGACATTGTATTTAGCTCATTTAAATGAGCTTAACGGATCAGCTCCATGCTCTGCACATAGTCCAATAAGCGAGTGCTGATGTACTGAAGGTGCCTCTTTTGTAAAGTGGTCACTGAAATGCAAAGAGAGAATATATGACTTCATGTTAGCTCACTATACATCTAACATAAAGGACATACAACACAAAAGGATGCATAAGACAGAATAACAAACTTACAAATCCATTGCATAGTTGTTGTGCACCAACAATTATGCCGGACGACAAGCGCACCTTGGCTAAGGACCCGGCTTTTTATACAGTGTCACCGAAATGTACATCTGTTTTGCAAAGGAGTTAAGTCAATCATGAGTTTCATACACTACCGATTTGTGCTAGTTCTGTTCTTTTCGAGCGACACTACAAACGGATCGGTGGGAGTCATGTTTTAACTGGTCCTATGGAAGAAAACCTAAACAGAACAATGACAACAACCCTAGTTCGTCGGCACGACGGCCGGTCACAAATAGATGTATTACCTTTGGATCTGGCGGTGGGAGTACGTAGTCGTCCTCGTCGTCCTCGGATTGACACGCCATGCACCCTCCACCTACAGATAAGGCGACGAGATCTGCCCGGGTGGAGCAAAGAACGGGTACGCGCTGCCACGGTCGGAAGAGAGGAAGATGCGTGCCGACACGGTCGGAGGGAGGGAGATGCGCGCCACGCCACGGTCGGAGGGAGGGAGATGCGCGCCGCCACGGTGGAGCTAAGATCTGGTGCTGCGTGGAGGCGCCGCCATACTTTGAGGGTGAGGCTGAGAGTGAGAGCGATAGAGTTTAGGGCTGTGTGAAGGGCGCATTTATAGCAAAGTAGAACATCGGAAACAGAGGGGATAAAAAACCGTTTCCTTTGATTTTTTCACTGACACACTGGGCTTATACTGATCTCTACTAGTTTTTTTAGAAACAGATCTCTACTACTATGGAGAATTGAAGAGCATAAAAATAAATAACTACTCCTCGGCCTCCGCCTTCACCTTCTCGTATGCGAGGAGAGCCGCGTAGTCGTCCGTGTCGTCGCGCGGCCCCTCGCCGACGATGTCATCGCCGCCCGTGCGCCCCTCCCACATCTCGTCGTCGTCGTAGGCAGGATCGTCGCGCAGCTCCGGCGGGAGAGAAGCAGCTCAACTCTTTCCGGCGGCATAGGCACCGCCGCGTGGTTGAGGTGCCAGCCACCGGGTAGCCGAACCTTTGACCATGGCACTGGCCTCCTATATTGCCAGTGCCGCTCCGCGACGGCCTGCCCGACGATGACGCGGTTCCATCCAGGCGACCGTGGACGAGCGTCTCTCCGCCGCGGCGAGTGGTTGCAGTCGCGGGCGCCCGAGGATCACGCGTCCTCTTCCAGCAGGGAGATCGTTGGTTTCTAAGGAGTAGTGGGCGGCGGTGCCGCGGCGCCACTACGTCATAGCAGTTGCTCCGCTCACATCGAATTCCACGAAGATGGAACGTGTCCACATTGCACACGGACACACAAAATTCTCCGTTGCCATAGAGGCACATATCGGAAACGGAGCCAGAATTATGACCGTTGCCAATACTATGGGTAACGGAGTTCATAATTTCTCCTTTACCTATGTTGACGGGCCAGCCGTGGCCCAGGTCAGGTTTGTACGCACTTGCCGCACGGAAAGCGCGATTCTCCGTCGCCTAACGCCTGCCGTTTCCATAGAGGGGTATCCGATGTGTCGTTCTGTACTAGTGTGTACTGCTGCCGCCTTCCGGCTCCAATGGCTCGGTGTGCTCTTATCGTTGCGTCTGGTCGGCTACCGTCTACGACGGTGGAGGTTGTTCCCTCCCACGTGGTTGTGATACTGCTGGATCTTGTCTACGGGTGCTTCATCTCGGGCTGGCCGGCCTTGCTACGTTTGCCATGGAGAGACGATATGATGACTTCAAGACCGTGGTGGCATCTGTTGGTGGATGGCAAGCTTGGTGGAGCGCTACAGATTGTCCAGGATGTGGTTTTTTGGGGGTCGGGAGAAATCCCTGTCGTTTGACACCGACGCGGTGACGCTTGAGAGTGTCACCCTTCCTTCCTGAAGAGCGTCGGGTGTACCTCTTCTCTACTCTTCGGAGCGTACCGGGGGAAACCCTAGGACTAGTCCGGGCTGCAGCGTCGTCGTCGTCTCTTTCCTTCTTGGAGGTGCTGCTTTGTACGTGGCGATTCAGAGTGCTAGGGTCGTGGTGGGAATACTCCGAAGAGAACGCAGCGGTTGCGAGTCATTGTCGTTTTCGTTGATCCATCGATGTCGGCATTGTTTTCTCTTCTTTTTTCTTTTTCCTTTCTTTTGGGAGCAATGGTCTCAACTTTGTTTCGTGTGGTTGCTATATTTATATAGCGGGACGTAAGCCTATTTCTTCAACTACAATGATATTAGTCTCCGTGCCACTTGTGCCCTTCTCCATCAGTCGAGCTGCTATCGTATTGTGCTTTATCAATATGGCGAATCGATTCTGATGGAGACCAAAGCTATATCGGACGCATCACAGCCGATAGAAATATTCAACATGGCAAACTTGTCCCAATACACTGGATTTGGTTCTACAACGACCTAACTAAAAAGCAGAGATAAAGAAACTGAGGCACGAGAACAATACTACAAACCTGATTAAATGAATTACCAGTAAAAGACTTAAAACAACCAGAAAAAAAAGGAAGAAACGGAAATTGGAAGATGCAGAAGAGAAGCTAAGGCAAGAAGGTGTCATCCCCACTGCCGGCCGGCGCCGCCATCTCGCCGCACCTCCCGCACCTGCTGCCTCCTCCCGCCGCCACCACCACGACCACCGTTGGTGCTTCCGGTGTGGGCTTCGCGGGCTCCACGGCGACCACGATGGCGGCGCGGCACGAGGGGCACGTGGCGCAGTTCCGGAGCCAGGCGTCGACGCAGGCGACGTGGAAGCCGTGGCCGCAACGCGGGAGCACGCGAACGCCCTCCCCGTCCACGAACTCTGCCAGGCATATCGCGCACTCCGACGACGAACACCACGCCGTCGTTTCTGCTGGCGATGATTCCCGTGAGGCGGCGAAGGAGACAGTGGGCAGCGCGTCGATGGCCTTCTTCTTGAGCCCTTTCGGCGGTGGAGGTGAGTGGTCAGAGCTTGAGGTGCGTCCGCGGCGACAGGCGCAGCGGGACACGAGGGCGAGGCCGAGAACGCAGACGAGCGCGCAGAGCAGCGATGCCAGGATCACCATCATGTTCGTGTCTACTGTCATCGTCTGCTGATGCTGAGCACGGGGTGCTGGCGAGGAGAAGGACGTCTCGCCGGAATCGACAGCGGCGGCCGTGCGATGCAGGAGTAGGCTCGCCGGAGCGCGCATGGTGTCGATCCTGCTGCGGCTATGTCCTATGGCGCGTGTAGGCTGAGACTCTGTATCTAGCTTGGCTCCGACTCGGCCACTGCGTGTGGGGTTTTATACACTCGTGGATGGGCAGCGTCAATGGTGGAAGGAGCAGTGGGTCCATAGACAGGTAAGCTGGGTCCCACGTGGCAGTGTAAGGAGCTTGTACCGCGCGCCACTTTAGGAAGTTTCTTCTTGCACGCGTGGCAATTCAGGGCCCCTTTTGATTTGCTACGTGGAAAGAATGGAGTAGAATGAAATGACACTGGCGAGTGAAAGGTGGAACCGATGACTAAACGTCTACTAATTAGGGACCAACCAGTGTGTGTGCGTGAAAAGATGAGACACACTTTGGTCCTTTAAACAATTTTGCTTTACTCCCAAAAATTGGTCTACTATGGGTAAAAAGTGTTTGTCTTACTTATCACGTTAGTGATGCAAAATGGTGAAAAATAGTATTTAATTCATTGCCAGTACACCAGATGCGAAGCAAAATGAAGTGACATAACCCATTGTCCCAAATGGCGTAGAAACAACATACATGTAACTGCGGAATGTAGGACAAATAGTATGTTAATGATCTCAAATGTGAAAGCTGTCGTGTAATACAAATCCATGGAACAAAATGCGATTAAGAATAAGGCCTTATTCGGAAACTAGCGTATGAATAGGAAAAATAAAGGATTGAAATATCATACACTTAAATATTTACATTATTTTAAAATACTAGAATTTTATAAAAGATACCTTTGATAATGGTGCACAGTAAAAAACATAAGAATTTTGTAGGAATAAGGAGGGAGTAGAGATAGAGGGTGAGTGCATTGGACTAATTGTCCAAAATAGCGTAGAAACAACACATCGATAATTGAGGAATACAGAATAAACCGTATGATTAATGATCTAAAAATGTGAAAATGTCCAGTAATGTAAATCCATTGAACAAACAAGTAATGAAAATAAAAGTACATGGAATTTTCATAACAAAATGACGTGGTGGACCGTATTGGCGTGGAAGCGAGAGTGGGCCAATTATCAGGTAGAGAGCCGGCCCACGCAATAGTGGCAGGTATTACTAGTGTTCAAGCCACTTAAATTAGGAAATTTTCTTTGCGCTGAAGCTGGTCGTGGCATAGTTATTATCTTTTGGGTAAAGATCTTGGCAAAGTTTAGGCAGCTTGGTTTAGGTTGGCCATAGGTTGTGTCGTGCTATATCGTGCACAAGAGAAGAGAGGTAACATGGCGTTGATCGATATTGGGGTCCTGTTCGGCGTTCCACGAAACCGCGTGATGCAAGAGCTTATGTTTATTTGTAAGTAATACTAGTCTAAATACAACCATGCTGATTAAATTATTCTTTTCTAGTTTTATTGATATCGTGTTTGAAAAATTGGAGGCCGGGCTATGTTTCCACGCATTGCATATTCAAATATCGTTTTGACTGTTTTGCATCTTCAAAGTTGCAAAGGATAATTTAAAAGAGGGCAACAATAATCGGGTCGAAGAAATTGTTCATGCTATCGACAAACTTATTAACAGTCGCATAGCTGCCTCAAGTAGATGACTCTCACAATTCCAAACTTGGACTAAGGAATCTGCCGGTACTAGTGAGGAGATAAAACTGAATAACTCCAAATATTTGATGAGTCATTTGTTGTGACTCATGACACTCTATGGTTCATCGGCATGTCAGCTAGTTCCAATGAATGAACTTCTAACCATTTTCCCGCTGAGATCTCCCTCTCTGTGCGGCCGACATCTCGGTTTGGCACGGAAAAAACTTGTACCAAACCAAACACATAGTGAATGGTTATCATTTTTTATACTAAACATTTGTACTCAGTATTTTCTTAGCTTTTAGCAATAAGATAATAGCGCTAAAGTTTAACACAAAAATTTATAATACTACTACGTTAACAGCTTCGACATATAAACTTTGCGTGGAGTTTGGACCATAAGATTGCATGGAAAAAGAGTTTGTTGTTTCGTCCTTGAGCCCTTGGAATTTCAACCTTTGATTTCATTAAATTCTTATAAAGTAGAGAAAGGATTAAAACAATCACATGCTCCCACGGATTAATTTGCGTCATTCAGATGAAATCTAGGTATGTGTACATTTGTCGGGACTATTTTGTATCCTTGAGTATCTAGACAAAGAACTCTCAAGCTTGTACCCTAGTAAATATCTTGGCAGAGATTTCTAAAACGTGTGGTTGTGTACTTGATTTGTAACTGAATAGAAGAGTTATCGAGTAACAAGATTCTAGAGTATCGTTAGGTTTCTACCCGTGGTTTCCTCAAACCATTGAAATTGCTTGTTTATTCGTTCTTTCAAAGTTCTTCCATGTTGTGAGTTCCATCAATCAGCTAGCATAATAACATGCATATATTGTACTTGGTCTTGATATAGCACCGGTTAGTTCAACAAGCTTCCAAATCACATGGTTGTTATCGTGGACTATATTATATAAGATAAAGAAGAAACACTTGCCTTCAGGCTGTAAGTGGAAACGGCTGTCCACGACGCCCCGTACCCGATCCCAATTAATCGTGTTCATGGACGCCCACAGGCAGAACGTGCTAGTTGTTGGGCAGCCGCGGCCAACCGTTAGCCCAATTAAGCCCATTTATTCCATTCTGTTATCTCAGGAAACAGAAGGAAACGAACCGATCCACTTTCCTCGCTCAGTACCGGCGCCGGCGAACAGGTGATGGCGGCACCGGCGAACAAGTGTGGCTCCGGAAGATCTTCCCTGTGCACAACCCGGCGGTCAGCGCGCCGCCGCCGACGTACTCCGTCACACCCAGCCCCGCGTTGAAGTGCATCTCCATGATCGAACCTTTGAGGGCGGCGGGCGGGTGAAGCTGCGAGACAGACCGGCCTTCCAGGACGCGCAGCTCGCCGTCCACCCCCAGCGCGTACGGAGACGAGGGCGCTGCCGGCGCCATGAGCGCCGTCGGCAGAGGAGCAGCCGGAGTACAAGAAAACCAGTGGATTTGAGGGAACAAACATGTTTTTTTTTCTTTGAGAGGGAACGAACGGGCTGAGACGAACGCCAACGGCACTAAACGGTAATTAAGTGGGAAATTTCATAGTCCTGCTTAATCAACCGGGGGCAAGTGGCAAGCCCACGGACAGCCGTGGGCGTGACCACTTACAGGCCTAACTTGCCTTGTGGCTCCTCGTAGAAAACTGCATCGGTCTCCCTCGGAAAGATGAAGAAAATTAAACATCTCGAGGCCCAACGGGCAGTACTCCAGCCTTATGACGGTCAAAGGCCTCTCTGTAGCGGCCCAGGTTTACTCGTTTGTTTGCCGCCGCGGCGAAACGGAGGATAGCGGACGGAGTGACATAGGTTTGCCATCACCGGCGCCGCCGACACGATCGCCGTAGCGTCTCTCCTCGTGTTGTCTCTGTAGCTGTCGCGATGTGCTGTCACCGGCCGGCTCCGTAATCACAGGAACAGCTCCGTTTCGGCTCCGGTAACCCTCTACCATATATGTTCATTGGTCGTTCTCCTCATTAATTTCAATCGGCTGTTTTAGTAGAGCTTCGACGGACCGGGATCTTTGATGTATCTTTTTCCTAAACTCGTTTCCGATTCCAACTCTATCGTGTTTCCTATTAGCCTGCGTACGTACGTGCGCAACGTCGATCGAATCAACCAAGAGAGGAGGAGGAGCCAGCCGGCCGCCGGCCGGTGATCTATACTATACTCTCAGCGGAGGAAGAGGGAGGGAGCTGCGCCTGCGCCTGCGCGCATATCGACGGCGACATGTCGGAAGCCACCGCCGTCTCCCTGCCAGATGACGCCATCTTCGACATCCTCTCCCGGACTCCGATCAAGTCTGTCTGTCGGTTCCAATGCGTGTCCAAGGGCTGGCGCGACCTCATCTCTACCTCGGCGTTTCTCGCTGCGCACAAGTTGCTGCAGACCGACGCCTTCCTCGTCCACACTGGGGACTTTCGAGGGAACACCGGGCGTGACCTGCGGCTCATGGACATGGATGGCAATGTCGTTAGGGTGATCGAAGGCGTTGGTGGCACTGCTATGTTTAACACCACGAGCTTCGACGACCTTGTCTGTGTCAGCAGGGGCGTTACCAGGGCGCTCATGTGGTCGACCTGGCCACCGGGGAGGTGCTTCTGGTAACGCCGGGAATGGAAGTGTATAACTCAGTTTACGCAAGTACGAAGCCTTCTGCATCGGCCGTGCAACCCGTCAGGTGTATACAAGCTGGTCCGCCTCGCCCTTGGCGGCACTTGCGATGTCCTCACATTAGGTGACGACGCAGGATGGAGGATGAACATACAGAAACAGATGATCCCAAAACATGCCATAGACTGCAGGCGTTCTCCCGTCGCTATTAATGGTGTCATGTACTTCTTCGCGATAGGGGTACCCTCCGATGACACTTTGCTCTGCTTCGATCTCGAGAACGAGAAGTGGAAGGACGAACCAATCAAGGGTCCAGGGAAAATGGTTAGCGCGCGGATGCGGAGGAGTATGATTTCACACTACTACATAACTGAGCTCAACGGTGCTTTTGCATGGTTCATGAGGATTACAATGGCAGCCAGATGTCTACCAACATATGGACCTTGGACGATTCCAATGAAAGTAATTGGACCAAATCGTACACAATGATAACACAGGGATTCCAATTTGGTTATTGTTATAATACGAGGTGAACAATAACGAAGAACGAAAAATAAACACTGCAGAGGACACGAGATTTAACGTGAAAAACCCTTGTATACAGACAAAGGAAAAAACCACGTGCGCCAGCCAGCAACAACTTCACTATATCGGTGGGTGTTTACAAACGCCGTGGGTTATCGTAAAGACGCGATAAACCCTAGCGGCGGCTTACAAGAGGTATTTATAGTCGGTGGCAACGATCCGCTTCGGCCCAAGCCTCCGGCGACAGGCCTCGCTCCGCTCGTCAGAAGATAGCCTCCTCAATTGAATTTGGATCACAATATAACAGTTATAGGCCTTTGAGGGTGATGCACGATCTTCCGGAACTTGGACAGTTATAGCAAAGCTCAAACTTGGACACAGGAACAGGCTTTGGTCATCATATCAGCAGGATTATCATGAGTACTAATCTTGCATACCTGCAGTTTACCTCGTGCAACCACGTCGCGAACATAGTGTACTTAATATCAATGTGCTTTGTCCTCTCATGGAACATCTGATCTTTAGTAAGATAAATAGCACTTTGACTGTCACAAAAAACTTAATGCAAGAATCATCTCCACAAAGCTCAGCAAACAGACCTTTCAGCCAAACAGCTCTTTACATGCTTCATTATAGCCATGTACTCAGCCTCAGTAGTAGATTGTGCGGGAACATCCTGCAAACTAGCCTTCCAGCTAACAGCACAACCACCAACAGTAAAAACATAACCTGTGAGGGACCTCCTCTTATCCAAGTCGGCAGCATAATCTGAATCCACATAGCCTACGAGTCCCCACCAATCCTGCCAAACTTCAAGCAAGCTTTAGATGTGCCGCGCAGGTACCTGAAAATCCACTGAACAGCTTTCCAATGCTCTTTACCAGGATTAGCCATGTAACGACTGACCAAACTCATAGCATATGACAGATCAGGACGGAACAAACCATGGCATACATCAAGGAACCAACAGCACTAGAATAAGGAACTCGAGACATGTACTCAATATCATTCAGAAGTAGGACATTGCAAAGCTGACAACTTGAAGTGAGAGCAATAGGAGTACTAACAAACTTTGCATCATGCATATTAAAACGATGAAGAACTTTCTCAATGTATTTTTCTTGACTAAGAAATAGCAAACTAGACTTTCTGTCCCTCTTAATTTCCATGCCTAGTATTTTCTTAGCAGGACCAAGATCCTTCATCTCAAACTCACTACTTAATTGTGCCTTTAAAGTAGTGATCTCTTTCATGCTCTTGGCAGCAATCAACATATCATCAACATATAGCAGCAAATAAATAGGCGATCCATCAACAAACTTCATGTACACACAGCTATCATACTGAGATCTCATAAAACCATGTGCAAGCATAAATGAATCAAACCTTTTATACCACTGTCGTGGTGACTGTTTCAGACCATAAAGGGACCTCTTCAACTTGCAAACAAGATCCTCCTTACCAGGCACAACAAAACCTTCAGGTTGGTCCATGTATATCTCCTCCTCCAACTCGCCATGCAAAAAGCAGTCTTAACATCTAACTGCTCAAGCTCAAGATCATGCATAGCAACAATACCAAAGAAAGCACGAATAGAACTATGCTTCACAACTGGGGAGAATACATCAGTATAATCAACTCCTGGAATTGACTGAAACCTTTTGCTACTAACCTTGCCTTAAACCTTGGAGGCTCAACAGAGACAAACCTTCCTTTCTTTAATATCCACTTGCAGCGGACAGCCTTCTTTTGTTTAGGCAAGTGCACAACATCCCATGTGCCATTCTTCTCAAGCGATTGCATCTCTTCTTGCATCGCACCTAGCCACTTCTCTTTATCAACCGAAGCAATGGCTTCAGTGTACGTAGCTGGTTCAGCATCTTGCTCCACCTGTTCAGCACAACTCAAAGCATAATGAACAATATCACACTCTTCAATTAAACGATTAGGAGGCAATATTTCTCCTAGACGGCCAGTGGCAATAGACCGTGCTGCTGAACAATGGCGGTGAAGGTGGAACATAAACATCATCATTTTCGTTCTCCTTAGCGTGCTCCACCTGCACGCCAACTCTCTGTTGCTCATCATCAGAAACATTAGGAGAATCAATAGCATCAGAAATATCAGTGAAACTATCATAATACATAACAGCCTCATTAAAAACGACATTCCTGCTTAACAAAACTTTCTTAGTTTCAGGGTTCCACAATTTATGCCTTAACTCCTGAACATAACCAAGGAAGATGCACTTAACAGCCCTTGGCTCCAACTTTCCATTATCAACGTGAGCATAAGCAGTGCAACCAAAAACTCTCAACTCAGAATAATCAGCTGGTGAACCAGACCATACCTCAATGGGAGTTTTCTTATCAAGTGGAATGGAAGGTGACCTGTTGATGAGATAACATGCGGTGGAGGCTGCTTCAGCCCAAAAACGCCTATGCATCTTTGCATTAGACAACATGCAGCGAGCCCTCGAAATAATGGTCCTGTTCATGCGTTCAGCCACGCCATTCTGCTGAGGGGTGTACGGGATGGTGTGATGTCTTACCATGCCATCGTTGCTGCAAAACTCATCAAATTCATTTGAACAAAATTCCATACCATTATCAGTACGGAGTATTTAACCTTCCTTTCAGTTTGTGTTTCTACCATAACTTTCCACTTCTTAAAAGCAGCAAAAACATCAGATTTATGTTTCAGAAAATATGGCCACACTTTCCTTGAGTAATCATCAATAATAGTAAGCATGTAATTAGCACCACCATTAGAAGTTCTACGGGACGGACCCCAAACATCAGCATGCACATAATCTAAAATGCCTTTGGTGGTATGAACGGAAGCATTGAATTTAACTCTTTTATGCTTACCAAAAATGCAGTGCTCACAGAACTCAAACTTACTCAAGTTGCAACCATCAATCAGCTCTCTCTTCGCCAATTCTGCCATGCCAAGCTCACTCATATGTCCAAGACGCTTATGCCAAAGGTTAGTCTTACTTCAGCAAATCTGAACTAACAGCAGCAATACCAGGCAAAGTGCTACCTCTAAGGACATATAATTTCGCAGAATTCATATCACCAATCATAACAATGAGAGAACCCGATGATACCTTCAGAAGTTGTTCCCACCTTTATATTGTACCCGTCACAATCAAGGGTACTGAGAGAGATCAAATTCCTCGCCATGGAGGGTATGTGCTTCACTCCAGTCAACGTGCGTGTCATCCCATCATGGGTCTTGATCTGAACAGATCCAATGCCAACAATGTTGCACTGGTTGTCATTGCCCACACGCACAAATCTCCAGTCTGCACAGACTCATAAGAACTGAACCAATCCTTGTTACAACAAATATGAAACGAACATGCAGTATCAAGAATCCATTCATCATCACGTGAAACACATGCAGCAAAAACAGCTAAGCAATCTCCATCAGAACTATCACTACCAGCAACAACAGAAGCCTCACCCTTACCAGAGGCTACGGCAACCTTACCATTACCATCATTATTTTTCTGTTGGTAAGTTCCGTTTCTTTTCTCCTTGTTCTGCAGCTTCCAACAATCATCAATGGTATGGTTGGATTTCTTACAATACCTGCAGAACTTGTCACGTCCCTTGGACTTTGAGCGACCTCTGTCGTCCTACTCTTATCTCTGTTGTTGTTGTGGTGGTAGTTGTCTCGCTGCTCAGGCCTCCCACGGACCTGTAATGCCTCCGCCTTGGAGGACGAACTTTCAGCCTGCACCATAGATTTCATCTTCTCCCTTTGCTGGAGAGCCTCATAAACTTCCAAGAGTTAGTTTGTCACGGCTCAATAATATGGTGTCACGAAAATTACTGAAAGAATTAGGCAGCGAGCATAAAAGAAGAAGACCTAAATCCTCATCCTCATACTTAACTTCTATAGACTGCAAATCAGAAACAATCTCTTTCCAGGAGGATAGGTGATCCATTACCGAACCTCCCTCTTGCAGCTTGTGTGAGAACAACTTCATCTTCACGTGCAATCTGCCCGTGAGATCCTTGGACAAACAGATCTCCTCTAATTTGACCCATAACTCGGCGGTGGTTTTCTCCTGCAGCACTTCCTGCAAATATTATTGGACAGATGGAGTTGAATCAACGATAAAGCCTTACGGTCTTTCCGCTTCTCTGCATCGGTCCAAGTTCCTTCGCCTTCTCGCCGAACGCATCGATCGCTTCATCCAGATCCGAAGATTGGGCGAGAATCGCCCTCATCTTCACCTGCCACAGAGAGAATCTCGTGGTATAGTCCAGCTGCGGTAGATCGAACTTCAATGACGACATCTCGCAAAACCCTAGATCAAACACGGGCTCTGATACCACTTGTTATAATACGAGATGAACAATAACGAAGAACGAAAAATAAACACTGCAGAGGACACGAGATTTAACGTGGAAAACCCTTGTATACAGACAAGGAAAAAACCACGGGCGCCAGCCAGCAACAACTTCACTATATCGGTGGGTGTTTACAAACGCCGTGGGTTATCGTAAAGACGCGATAAACCCTAGCGGCGGCTTACAAGAGGTATTTATAGTCGGTGGCAACGATCCGCTTCGGCCCAAGCCTCCGGCGACGGGCCTCGCTCCGCTCGTCAGAAGATAGCCTACTCAATTGAATTTGGATCACAATATAACAGTTATAGGCCTTTGAGGGTGATGCACGATGTCGAGAAGTTGCTTGTACATTGTATTCCAATATGGATGAAGGTGTCGTCCACCTTGCAAGTCTATGATCCTCAGACACAGACATTTACCAACATTACCGGGGAGTCAGACTATCTCCCGAGAAGCATTGCTCTCTGCAAGTTTCACCTGGAAAATCTTGTGTCCGTCAAGAACTAATTTTAATTACCCATGTATTTTTTTTCAGCAATCGTTCAACGATGCCACTTTTGGAACTACCTTTATGTAGTATCTAATACTATTTACTAATTGGGGGTACAATAGAGGCTCCACCTTAATCCTGATAAACTATGTTCATTGTTCGTCCGGTCTCCCCTTAAATATATGATTAGGCCAGCAGATGAAGTACCTCAGTACAATGGGTGCTGTCACCAGGTATCCATTTTTTTCTGTTCATCACATCCTTCTTACTCTGCTCTGTTAGTTAGTAGCAACCGAGATCAGTACGATTGGTTTCAGGGCAGTGGCTACCTTTTTATGTATGGTGGTGATCGAGGCTGGTCGTTTTGGATGAGAACGATATATAGTAGATCAAAAGTTCAGATCATGTTCCGATGGGTGTAACGTCCAAGAGGCCAACAATGATATGCAGTGACAGTCGGTGGCACCATCGTAAAAAATCTGAATCGCCCGCAATTACCACTTCTTCGCGAAAGGGGCACCATCCAATGGCACTTTGCATTGCTTTGACCTCGAGAACAAGAAGTGGAAGGACGACCCAATCAAGGGTTCAGGGAAATCCTCGTCGTGCTGGTACCGTAAAATCTGAATCAACGCGGTGGCTTAGCCAGATCACAGGCTTGCACATGATCTGACATGCCATATTACAGGCTTCCAGAATGTAATCTTCTAGGGTCATGTCTCTTTTTCAATGCATCCGAAAATGCATTAATGACCAGTGGTGATTCTTCGATGCCCTGCACAATTGGTCTCCCTTATGCCATTTTGTTACACAAAACTGCACACATTTTCTCTGTTTTACAAACAATTCATTGTTTGGATATATACATACACCTACAATTACACAAGTCACTAGTAGGAAATAGAATATAGTAGACCAGCTATGAGCGGTGTTTTTTTCTTTTTACACGCCAATGGTAATACCAGTGGCATGCCAAATTCCGGCATGCCATCACTAAGTGTCCGCCCGTAACGTGTTCTTAGGTGGCACACGCCACTGGTATGTGTACCCAGATGGTCTGACCGGGCAAGAAATAAAGGTATAGCAACCAGGTACTAGTGGCGTGTCCATTATGGGAACGCCACTGGTATCCAACACAGAGTCCAAAATTCCACCCGATCGATCGACCCGGCCAAATCCTCCACACTCAAAACTCTCCAACCCCACACTAGAATCTCTCCCAAAATTATCCACCACAAAGTTGTTGAGTGCAAGGCAGGGAACTCCATGACACGGGGAAAATGACCCAGCGACCTCCTCCTTGCCGAATCTACACTAGCAAGGTCGTCCACCTGGACAATAGAATCGAGATGAGCAACTGGCCAACGGAAAGAAGTGGGTGGTAGGGAGGTGCAGCATGAGGATAAAATGGTGTTCGGGCGTTGCTGCAGTTTCACCTACCAAAGTACGCCTAAAAAGAGCTGCAGTTTCACCTACCAAAGTACGCCTAAATCTCAAGCAATTTCACCCTTCCGTAAAAAATTTAGACACCAAAATACCAGAACTAAAAGTTAAATTGTATAGCCTACTAAACTTTATCATGAGCGGTTCCCCACCTATCCACAGATCTTCCCAAAAATTTATAAAAATGCTCACTAACATCTAAAATACTATGAAAGAAATGTGATTGTCCCGGCTTACGTTTAACTGCTACTAGCAACTCCTTATTACAATATTTTTTAAGAATTAAACTCTGCCACCAACGACATGGAAGTGAGATTTAGGAGAAAGGGGGCGAAGAGGTGTTTAGGATTGCACCGCCAGCCGATTGCTGCAGCCCCCTGTCGCGCGCTTGTCGTTGTACTCTGTGCTCGTCGTGCCGCCAACAACATGGAAGTGACTTTCAAGAGGAAGGGGCGAAGAGGGGTTTAAGAGAGGTGGGAGATACGGGAGGAGGGGAGATTAAATCGAGAGGATTCTAGGGCGCGTGCATACGGCCCGACTTTTTCCTTCCAATCAGGATACGATCAAGATGGGGGATTTCAAACTGTGTTGAGTTGAGCTCAACTTTAGAGCTAACCTGATTATCATCAATTAATAACCGAGGTTTATTATGCCCCAATACGTTTGAGTGCAGATTTTTGGCTCCGAGTTCCAGTGCTCCTTTAAAATCAGGATACGATCAAGTCCTGTTGATGACCTCCCTGTGGTTGATATTTGAAAAAAAAAACATAGAGGTCTCCGTTGGGTCGTAATTGCTGCAAGCCTTGAGAAAGCCCAAATATTTGCTAGTGCTACCATGGACCAGATGGGCCTTAGGATTTTGCCTCAAGGGCAAATACAAAGATAGAAACCAGTTGTCAATTGTTTACCTCAGATCCGGCCTTATATTTAAGCAAATTCCTCTTTTATAATTTTCATTTCCAGATCATTTGACAGCCGTGTTTTTCAAAAAATATATTTCTTACTCCATGCTAAGCTTAAACGATAAAAAGACCGCTTGGATCACTCTAGGGTCTTACCAAAACGAGTGCCTTTTATTTACCAATATTTGAAGACAAAATATTCATTCTCACTCTGGTCCGTCGAGTTTCTCCATTTGACCAAAGTCAAACCTCGACCCGCATGGGCTGCCAAGAAACTGCTCAATTTCCATCGACTTCATGAATGCAGGAAGAGGACGCAACATATAGCAGCCTCTACGTGCACAACAGAATCGTACGTAACAGATAGTCAGTCATACTTTTTGTCAAATTCCAAAAATTCAGTCAACACAAATTTCATTACTAGGCATAGTATCCATGACAATTTTCTATGTATTACTTATAGTCACCGTGCTGCGTAAACAAGTCAAAGCCAGACTCAGAAGTCCTACACGTATTCTGCTCCATCACTCGATTTATTTTGATTTTTGGTTTACTCGTCAGCTCCACCACACGCTCACACGATGCAAAAGCTACGCTGGTTGTGCTAGTGCAGGTCACACCCTAGTGTACCACACGCTCATCATGTGTTGGGTGATAGGCTACTTAAGCTATACTAGTACACGGTTAGGTTATGTATATGTTGAGATGGCATCGTCTGGAAAAACCTAGAAGCTTGCAACCCACAAAACAAAATTGCATTTGATTCTCCAAAATGGCAAAATCAGAGTTCCCTTGGCAAGATAATTTAAAGTAGGAGAGCTATGGCAATGCGATAAACTATCATTATACTTGAGTAAAATAAGGTAGTAGTACTACTAAACAGCCAGAGTCGATTAGGAAGATGATAAAAATAGCATGGCATGTTTAATAATTTACAGGGGAGCCAACAAAAGAGTCTGCTTCTGAGAGTCAGGGGAACACATTCCACGCTGGAGGGTAGGGACCAGCAGCGCCACGTAGGACAGCCCTCCAGCAGGGATGCATCCATCCCTTTCCAGGTGTCACCACTGAGCGCCCTCCAAGGCACGCCACCCTCAGCGCACCCATGTGAATATGCGATAACCCTATCCTCTCCTCCCCTTGGCCGGCCCTTGTCTTCTCCACGTCTCTCTCTCAAGTGTGAAGTCTGAACCCCCGGGGCTAGCTAGGAAGCAGCAAGAGGACACCACACTCAGACACACGACTTTGTCCCAGCTTGCCATGATGCTTAGTAGCATAGCATATTCATGCAGATACATGCACTCGACAACATAAGCCAGGATCTGGCCGTACATGTGTGTATATGTGCAAGCCAGAAAAATAAATAGGGAATTTGGTTGCTTGATGTTGTGATTCGGTGAAGGTTCAGGCATATGCGGTGAGCCTGGGGAGGGATCGCAGTGGGTGTTGATAAGAGGTGAGTGGCCGGCCTCCGCTGTCCTGCCAGCTTCTCCTAACCCCTTTCCCCCCAAACCAGAGTTGTCACTGAATACCTGTGTACTAACTTGTGTGTGCGTGAGCGTGTGTATCTCCAGCCGTGCACGGCGAGCTAGTGGCCGGTAGTGCCGCCAGCACTCACGGTGCGCGTGTGTCTCCAACAACACTTTTCTTCACACCACAGTGGTGAATCCGTTCGTCACGCAGTACATGCGTACCTGAATTCTCTCTCGGCAGGTTAGATAGATAGCATAGAGCTCTGTTCCTATACCTCTGCTTCTGCGGCTGCCAGCGGTCATGGCCACCGCGGTCACGCTGCTCAGGGCAGCATCGCCCGGCCTGGCCGGTGATGCCGTCACCGGCCGGGATAGTGGCGCCAGCTTCCCGTGCTCTCGCCTGCTGCCCAAGAAGAGGCAGACGCGGCGGTGGGTGCTCTGCTCGCTCAAGTACGGCTGCCTCGGCGTCGACCCGGGCGAGGTTGCCGCAGGCCGGACGACGGCATCTCCGGTGTACTCCAGCCTGAGTGTCAGCCCGACCGGCGAGGCGGCCGTCGCCGAGCTCGTCTCGTCCGAGCAGAAGGTGTACGACGTCGTGCTGAAGCAGGCCGCATTGCTGAGGCGGCAGCTACGCCCGCAGCAGCAGCAGCAGACGACGCCGGCCAGGGAGCTGGTGGACGCGATGCCGCGCGGCGGGCTGAACGAGGCCTACGGCCGCTGCGGCGAGATCTGCGAGGAGTACGCCAAGACCTTCTACCTCGGTACGCAATATGATGGCGTGCTCCTTGATGCTCTGTTTTGCCTGAGCCATGGCTGCCGATACTGATCGTGGAGCTCGTTCGTGTGTGTCTGGTCATGGCAGGGACGTTGCTGATGACGGAGGAGCGGCGGCGCGCCATCTGGGCCATCTACGGTACTATCTGAAATTCCATCATCGTGACATGCATGTGTCAGAGTTTCAGTAAATTCTGTAATGTTAACAGGAAACAGAGCTACTATTTTTTTTCTCTTCAGATCATCAGGGGCGCCAACATTTTACTTGAGCTGCAGGTCCTCTAGTAAAATGAGATATAACAGAAACTTGTAAGAATATTTTCCCAAAGAAAATTGAACAACTAGTAGCATTTAAGTATAATGGTGAAAATTACTTCAAGGTGCCAGTTACTGCGAATAGAAACACTGATGAACTTGCATGCTATGTAATTATAGATATCTAGTCACTGAAGAACATATTCCCCCTATCATTATACCTTCTACACACCATTTATCTATGGAGTGTCAAAATAGGCTTTATGCTGCTTAAATGGCTTCAATAGTTCATACAATACCAGAAAAAAGTTGCAAGAACATATTCCTCAAATTACTTAAGAAATATGAATCTGAGGTTTCTGTGGGTGAGATACTCTAGGCATTGCTTCAGGAATCTGATTGGTGTGTAGCATTTGCGCAGTGTGGTGTAGGAGGACCGACGAGCTGGTGGACGGGCCGAACGCGTCACACATCACGCCGCAGGCGCTGGACCGGTGGGAGAGGAGGCTGGAGGACCTCTTCGCGGGGCGCCCTTACGACATGCTCGACGCTGCGCTCTCCGATACAATCACCAAGTTCCCTATAGATATTCAGGTACGTACCTGCACTACATTTTTCAGTATCTGGTGAGTCCAGCTTATGTGATGCTGGTAGTGGTGGATATTCCCTGTTATTATCAGATTTCCTAGACCTCACAACTTTAGTGCAAGATGACTAGGTCAGCAAAGCAGGGGAGGAAGTCATTGGATAGAATTATTCAGCTTGCCGACCTTTTTTAGTCACTGATGCTATTATTGAGTTCTAGAAATTTTCACACATTTTAGCGTGTTGACTAGGCTGGGGAAATCATTTGGTCAAAGATGGTTCATAAAGGGCGGAATTATAGGAAGTACTTTTGAGAATAAACTGCTGTTTACAAAGATCTCAAAGCCCAACAAAAAAAACTGGAGGTGGAGGCAAAAGGTCTATCAGATATATAGAGAACACAAATCAATTGGGTTTTGGATTCGCCTCTTTCTGGGAAAATAAAATAAGGCAGCTAGTCCCGTCCTGAACATAGAGAGAAATGATAAGGATCTGGAAAATGATCTAGTTGGAGAAACAGAATCAGGGGACGTTCTAGTAATTTTAGATCAAGAAATAAATCAACAGAAATTATATTGTTTCCAGACCTGAAAATGAGTAACTCTTATGCAACACGCATATGCCAGCCTTTCAAGGACATGATCGACGGGATGCGGACGGACCTCAAGAAGGCGAGATACAACAATTTCGACGAGCTCTACATGTACTGCTACTACGTCGCTGGAACCGTCGGGCTCATGAGCGTCCCAGTGATGGGCATCGCGCCCGAGTCGAAGGCGACGGCCGAGAGCGTCTACGGCGCTGCTCTGGCCCTCGGACTCGCGAACCAGCTCACCAACATACTCCGGGATGTCGGCGAAGAGTAAGCCACAACCTACCAATGCAATGGTTTGCTCTTCCCTGTAGAACAATCAGGATTTATATGAGCGTTCCAAATAGCATGGCCCAGGATAGTTATTATATGTTTTGGATGTTTTTACAGTGCAAGCAGAGGAAGGATATATTTACCGCAGGACGAGCTGGCTGAGGCGGGGCTCTCGGACGAGGACATCTTCAATGGAGTCGTCACCGACAAGTGGAGAAAATTCATGAAGAGTCAGATAAAGAGGGCCAGGATGTTCTTCGATGAGGCAGAGAGAGGGGTGACCGAGCTCAGGAAAGAAAGCCGGTGGCCGGTAAGCAGACTGAGAAAGCCGAACAGAATTCTGACTGTAAATAAATTACAGTAGAGTAGTAATATGGTCTTTTTGCACATGCTGTGTTGCATTGCAGGTCTGGGCGTCTCTGCTGCTGTACCGGCAGATCCTGGACGAAATCGAGGCGAACGACTACAACAACTTTACCAAGAGGGCCTATGTCGGGAAGGCGAAGAAAGTGCTGGCGCTTCCTGTCGCCTATGGGAAATCGCTGCTCCTGCCATACTCACTGAGAAATAGCCAGACCTAGAGGGAACTGCGAGCAAATATTATGATCAGGTTAGGCTAGATAGAAAACAGGGTGATCGATGTCGTAATACCTGCCTTCGAGCCCTTCCCTCGAGCGACGCTGTCTATGTCTCCTTGTTATGCAGCGAATGGGGTGCGGCGAGAAGAAGGGGGAGAACAAACACTGCAGCCGGCCAAGATGGAGACTGAACGTTTGCGTGTATATTACAATTATTAGAACATATATGCATTTGAAGACAGAACAACATGTATACTGGTTGTTGTCGGTCCAACAAAATTCAGGGAAAGCCGGAAAGCAAGGAATGGGTCATGTGTAAGTGTATATATTCGGAGTTTCAGACGACGGTTCACATCGTGCAAGACTGTGATTATGTGCTCCGGTTCCCCTGTGATTCAGAGTTTCAAACAGTTGAGTCAGAGTTTACAGGGGTACCATTGATTGTAAGTGCATAAACTTATAGACTCCTGAGTAGTTTAGATCCGTCTCCTTCTCATCCAGCCAGGCCTGGATCCATATATATGTGTATTGGAGACATGGTTTGTCTGTGAAGCTGAGAAAATGCGACGAACAGAGCGCGCAGGGAACAAGCTGCAAGACCATTATTTTCTGTTTCCAAGTGTTGTACAGGAATGAAGGCATGAACAAGCAACGAATTCAGAATTATTTTTACACTGGTGCCACCGATCGACTCTGCATATCACTATCAGTTAGACCCATCGAACATTTTCTGAACTTGTGATGTACATAGCCACTACACTGAAACCAAATTAATCGTGCCTGATGTATCTAGGCGGATCGGCTGCTACGGATTAAACATAGTACAGTAAAATCGAGGGAGGAGTGAAACCAACACAGAAGTGAGTACGCGGAGTCGATGAAGTGATTCCAAATCCGTGACCTGAACTGATTGAACCGGCGGAGAGTGCGAGGTGGGGGGCGGTGCCGGCGATGGCGCTCCCTGCCCTCTGTCCGTCCTTCCTTTTCGTGGCGAACGGGGCCGCGTGAGTAGGGAGGCCTCGTCGACAGGCTCTTGCACGATTGTGTCTCATACTTTTTTTTTCATTAGCTCAAAAAAAGTATTTTTTTTCCATGTTCTTTCTCAGCGAGACTGATGCTGTTTTCGACATGTCACAATTCACAACCAACGATTTTTTTTTTGAGAGAGGATTTGGTCTACCTGGGCACCAGTGATATCGGATTTGAATTTTTGAAAATGATACTTTTGAGTTTCAAAATTTTCTTTTTTTTTGCACGTGAATATGTATATATGGTATATATTTGTGCAAAGTTTTGGCTGAAAATACGTTTTATTTTGGGTTACAGAAAATAACAAATTTTTGGCTATATAAGGTGGTTAAAAGTCCCCTATTTCTTATCGGATTTTTTTGTTAGCACGTTTTTTGCAGATTGTCGGCTCCAGGTTCAGGACTCGTACTGGGAAGGATTGGCAACCCGGAAAATTATCCCAACGAAAAGGACCTGGAAAATCATCAAGGCCTACTTGTTTGGAGAATTGGCCCATGGGAGTTATTGGTCTCGTCGAGACGAATAAGTTTGGTGTTTGGCTCGTCTCCATCCGAATTGGTATGCAACTTCTATAGCCACGACAAGAAGCAGGACATGATGCTGCAAATCTGGACAGGGAACCCGGCAAAACTAGGAGTCGGCAATAAAGGAGTCGGCAACAAAGGATTCTACAATAAAGGAGTAGAAAAAATTGACTACACAGAAATCTGTGGAATGGTGGGTCAAGAAGGACTTGGCAGCAAGCCGGATTCGGGACTCGCGAGACGCCAAAGGACCTGAAAATCAAGTCGATTCAAGCATTAAGGGTAGACAAGTTTGAGGTCAACGCGGAAGGATAAAAGGCGGCTTTCTAAAGTAGCTGAAAAAGGACACTTGAGTATGGGTTCAGTACAAAACCGACCAAAATTTTTTAGTTTAGAAGTACAATGCTTGTACGAGAAGTCCAGTCGATTCATATACAAAACCGACCAAAAATTGTTAGTTTAAAATTAAGCAACCAATCGACAACCTATTAATATAACAAGAAGTGAGCCTGGCTCACTTGGCTAGTGGAGTGGATGTACAACTCAGCCACCCAGGTTCAAGTCTTGATGGACGCGAATTTGGGTTCTTATTATTTGAAAAAAAACTCGTTGTGGGGGCTTCCCCACCGCTTTCCTTTCAAAAAAACCGATTAATACAACCCTACTTTTTATCCTCAAATCCTTGTTCATGCTTCCGTTATTCGGTGACTTCTGAGTTCATCGAATATCCACAACCGAACCTTGGAGCGGCCAAGTCCGGCCGGGTTCAGCCAATCGTCGCCGGCTTCCTCTGACGGGGCTTCCCGAGGGGCTAGGGCGTCTCATCTAAAAAGTGCATGATTGATGTCTTGTCTATCGTGCTGGAAGCCAGCCTCCCGCGGGGCGAGTTGTGGAGTATCTCCCCCGGCGCCGCGAGTACACGAGTACGTGTTCGTGTGACGCGTTTCGAGGCAACACACTTTTTGGCGACTCCGCTGGGGATGATTCGATATAAAAATTGGACACCAATGGCCAATTTGAAGACCGATGCCCCTCGGTATCAATACAAACAACATCATCAAGCTAATCATCAAGGACTTGTCGGAATAACATCGCCAAGGCCTGTTTCGAGGCGTGGAAGAAGAGAAGAAGAGAGGAGATCAAGGCGCTGCAGCTAAATCGGGATCAAGAAGATAAAGAGTTGTACTTGGCCAGCTTCAAGATACATTGGAAAGGAAATAACCGCGCCGATTAAGGACGGAATTTGTACCTCTGGACATCACCATCAAAGAACCCGTTGTAAGCAACAATATTTTTACTCCTGGCCAAATAGCCGAAATTTAATTTCATGTTTCGGAAGGTACTAGCAAGGTTTACGACCGCACATGGCCCACTTAGGCCCTGATCGGGCCCAGCATTTTTTAAGTTGGAAGCATTTTAAAATAAACATTTTAAAATTTTGAACTATTTTCAAAAATGATTTTTTTTCAAAATCTCAAAAATGAACATTTTTAAAATATGATTTTTTTGGAATCTGAAACATTTCTAGAAATGAACGCTTTTAAAAAATGAACATTTTCCAAAAAAATATGAAAATCTTCATGAATTTAAAAGGAGTAGAAAAACAACTGAATCATATAAAACAACCAAAACAAGAAAAAACCAATAAACCAAAAAAACCAAACCTAAACTTTCCAGAATCTTCACAAAACCGGAAAACCCGATGGAAAGTCATTGTACCTAGGCCAGATCACTTATGCGCATTGAGCGTTCTAGCGTAACTCATTCACTCTCCAGGGTACGCGTTTTAGCGGAGCGAGGGAGAAGAATCAGTTTGGCACATGGGATATATGCAAGTCTCTTTAATCTATGGAAATTCAATTTGGCACATGGGAGCATATGCTCCTGCCACCGAAAAACAACATTTCGAAATGTCAAGAAAATCCGGAACAAAATTTGGCATGTATATATGGATATTCCATGTACCCACAAAGAGTTTCTTGGAAAACCGTCATCTTTTATGTACAAAAAATTATCTCGTGAAAAGCCTTTTTGAGCACCTAATTTCGTATTTTTACACACGACACAAAAAAGTGGGTAACTCTTGCTATGAGAGGGGAAAAAGAGTTTGCATTTTAGTTGGATCAAAGATGAGCGAACCCACAAGGCACACGTAAGGTCGGAAGTTGATTTTACGGCTAGGAGCGTAACCCCAAATCAGCCAAACCCTCCGCCACGCCAATCAGAGCTAGCCGCAGTGTGCTATCTTGACTGGGGCCATGGGCTCGAGCCCACGTTCAACACAACGCCGTGCCAACCCTTGGCCCTACGAAGCTGGAGTAACAGGCTCGCACTACCAAGCCCGGCCGATGTACAAAGCGCGTAGAACCAATATATCCTGGTTTTGCTAGCATTGAACTAGCGGTATGGTACTATTTTTTTGTTAACTCAACCCGAGTTGCTGTCGCAATGTATGTATCCATCTATTTAAAGCCCACCACGCAGCCCGTCTGGATGTCTGCCTCCTCGATCGATCCAGCCCTTCCATCTGATTACCGTCTGATCTCTGACTCTGATTGCCCATTGGTTTGGATTCTTGATGCCACTCGCTGGGAACATGAGCTGAGTATCTCAGCGCACCGATCTTTTGGCCAGGCTTCACGTACACGTACCTAACTCATTCTTGATGCCCCTCCCTGGGAACATGAGCTATTGAGCTGAGTATCTCAGGTGTGATGTACTGTATACGTTAACATCATTCCTTTTTTCTTGGTTATTATTCCAATTATGTGAGATATCAGCAAGTGCACTCATAGAAAGAAAAAAAATTGAGATTCAAGAAACTATTTTTTCACACGAAACTAGTGGTGTGGAGTGAACCTTTAAACTATCCTGGTTAGTATTCCAATTACGTCAGATGCAAAAAAAAAAAAAAACTGGCCTACACACATTGGGTTACATCATCTATTAAACTAAGAGAAACTATCCAGACATGGAGCCAATTCGCATGAACTAACCAAAAAACAGAACACAGTTGGGGAACCTCTTGCAACATCGAAGGGAAACACTGCCCATGTATAACAATAAAACAGACTTGAATCTGGCAATCACATGTTTGTACACAGTTTTAGATGTTATTAGTGCATAAATTATTCAAAGTTGGAATATGGGATAATCTAGAAAAACTAATGAAACCTAAAGCACATATAATGATACAGAACTTAATTTGCTAGCTGCATTTTTCATCTTGATAATGTATCACATGCAGTCCTCCTCCACTGCATGGTTTGGATAAAACATTATTTGCAGCACAAGACACAAGAGAGTAGATGTATAACTCTGATTCTGAAAGGGTAAGCTGCTAGGCTCGATGATATCTTCGTTGCTGTTCTTAAGATTTGCTATTGTCTTGTTTACCATATCAACATGAATTAAACAAGATTAAAACTCCATGCAGAGAGCTGAGTCAATTGCCAAGATGGAAACCCAAATCCTAGCAAGAGTACTATTTTTCGTTAGCTCAATCGAGTTGTTGTCGCAATGTATATATCCATCTCTTTAAAGCCCACCATGCAGCCCGTCTGGATGTCTGCATCCTCGATCGATGCATCGGCTTTTAAAAAACACATAAACACGTTTGGCGACCCCTTGACTTTTGTATTTTTTTATTGTGAAACACAGTATAACTCAGGCGCTCAAATATACGTGCACACACTCACCCCTATGAACGCACGCACGCACACCCTACCCCTATGAACACCTCCGATAGACCGAGTCGGCGAACAAATATACGTGCACACACGCAGGCGCTCACACTCACCCCTATGAATACTCACCCCTATTTGTACCTCCGACAGACCGAGTCGGCGAACAAATATACGTGCACACACTCACCCCTATGAACACTCACCCCTATGAACGCACGCACGCACACCCTACCCCTAGCGCCAAACCTGGGGTTTGAACTCTGGTGGGCTGGAGGTACAACCACCCTCCTAACCATCTTGCCACAGACAAGTTCTCCTTGACTTTTGTACTCCCTCTAGTCTGTTTTAAATGACGTGGGAGAAACTACACATGTACATAACCCTTATACAACTTGCCAGGTTTAATTGGGATCAGAGGGAGTATAAATAACCTGACTGAACCAGATTAACCCCCTAATAACCCACTTTATTAGCTGGTTCGGCTTAGGGACGCCGGTAGTAATCAAGTAGTGATTATTATCCCTACTAGTTGAATGAATGCCCGTGAATTGCCACGGAAAAAAAATCACAAAACAACGAAGCAAATGCCAAATTTCAGAAATGTGTATCATACATGATGACACATGGCTTCCATTCATATAGCGATGATCTCGGTTCTTTTTTCCCTGACAATTTTTTGATGGTAAATAGCAGGAGCTCTGCCTATTCATTATTAGAAGGGGAATAGAATTGATCCAGTTAATTAGAGAAATCAGACACAAAAACCATACAATGCACGGTTAAAAAACCGCACACTCTTACTCATGGAACGTCATCTGTGCCTGAAGCAAGGGAACCTAGACCAAAACTAACAGGCCACACCTCATATCCAACTAACAGAAACTCTCCAAACACACACAAACTCTCACCACTAGAGATGACGCACTGGTGTGCACCCTCCACACAGAAGAGATCAAGCATTACTCACAACTAAATCTCGAAACGCCTCCATCACCTGTGGTGTGCGCTGCTTCTTGTACATCTGCAAATAAAATTGCATCTTCTCCTCTATGACTTCGTCGGTGGCCTTCTCCTTGCTCTTGAGTTTTGGGATTTCCCCAAAAGTCTCCTCCCACCTAAACTCGGCACGTTTTGCTGCTGGAATGACACAATCTTTGTTCTCATAATTTCTTAACTATATAAGCCCCGTGCAAGAATAAGAACCAAACATCTCCCTTCACGTCCCTCCATTGATGCGTTCTCTTGATCCACCCTTGCTCTATCACGTTGTCACTTCAAGTTTTGTCACGAGTTGGAACTTTTTCAAGACTTTTGCAAATCTATGAAATTGGTCTCACGTGCCACGAGATGGGTGTACTGCATGATTTGGGTACCTTTTCAAGGCTTCAACAGATCTATGAAATTGTTTTCATGCACACCTTTTCAAGACTTCAGCAAATCAATGAAATTCATCTCACGCATGAAAGATTAAGATCTACAAATTAATGAGGTCATCTCACCTCCAGCAAAAGATGATGTCGTATTAATTTTTTTATAAATAATGAAAGATTCATGTATTGCAATGACAATGCCTATATCTCCTCCTTATTCTTCAACGCAACAAAGACAAAGCTTTGTCACCGCGAGAAAAAAACAGATAAAACAAAGACCTGATTAAATAAAATGTATATCTTCTTTAAATTTCTCTCATTTCATTGTGTTATATGCACATCGCTGCACCGTGTGACTTGAGTTGTACAAATGTACGACTGATGTTTTTTTTTCGCGAAACACAGTACAACGCAGACGCTCACATTTTCACATATTTTGAAAAGCTTACAGAAATTGCAGTATGGCGGCATATATTGTTCCCTTTGTCAAAAAAGATATGAAGATAGGCATGTGCTACTTTATATAACATGCAGAAAGGTTATGTGCAAACAATTATGATTAAGCAATCTCTTTCAAAACTAAAAAGAACTATTAACTCCGAAATTAATCTTAAACCATCTCTGCCAAGTCAGACTCGAGGCTACAAAGCACCATCGCCCCTGTACCTACAAATAACACAAAATCAACATCACGTAGCTTGACCATGCATGGGGCATGGCCGCATGGGCGCATGCATGGAATTGTATGTATGCGGCACAAGATTAACAAAAACAAATCTGCAAAAAGCTTCTCTATTCCCAACACAGTTATTGTTCGAAAGGAGCGACATGCCATGTTCTCGGTTTTGGCCGCTGAGCCAAATATTATTGGCCACCCGCAGCTTTCATGAACTCCGGCGAGAGCGTCTCGTCCATGCTCCCGGTCCTTGAACGCGCGCTTGACCACGCGTGGGTCACCTTGGCAGAGTCAGTCACCCTTGCCGCCGCGGCCACAGCTCGTACCGATCATCTGCGTACGCGGCGCAGTGGCACACCACGTGGGCTCGAGGCCGGAAGGGACAGACCGGCATGGACTCCTGCAGTGAAACGGCGGCGTTTCTGGAGCCTGCGGAGGCGAGGCCGCGGCCGGCGAGGGGCGAGCAGAAGCGCGTCCTGTGCGTCGGGAACCAGCGTGGAAGACAATGAGGAACTGGAAGGGCAGCACCGCGCTAGTATCTTCAGTTTCCCATCTACGATTTTTTTTAAGGATACGGACGTATCGGTTTTAAGAAGGGGAGGCCAAGCGGCCGTTTACAACGCGTTTCGGCACATGCACCGAGAACGCCAATCCACCAAAAGAGAAAGAAAAGGGATCACTCGCCAACCCTCCACCTGTCTACGGGTCCTAAGCTACCCCTAAACATCCTCGCTGCCCGCCACAGGTCAGCCTCGGCTTCTACAATCCTGATGGCGGTCGCTGCCGAAAGAGTGTGACCTTCGAAAACCACTCCATTCCTATGCCTCCACAAGCTCCAGCAGATCAAGTTGATCGCCGTCCACAGGTCCTTCTCGTCATTACCTCCCGGTGTCGTGGCCGGTTTCCCATCTACGATTGATTATCCTTTCCTATCTGTAAGCATAGGCCCATGTTGTATCGCGGACGAACATTGCTTTGATTACGATTGATTCCCTTTCCAATTTGTAAGCAGAGACCTAGATTGTATTGGGGCCTTGGGCGACATTGCTGCGATGGAGGGAGGACGCCCGCCGGAGGCGTCGGGAGGGAAGGAGAGCTGGGCTGGTTGTGATGACGCTGGAGGCATGCGCGCGACTGCGGCCACTGGGAGGCGTAGAAGGCGGGGCCCGACGCGCTCCTCGCCTCCCGACGCGCTCCTCGCCTCCTCCACGGCTCCGCCGCCGAAGACGCCGACGCCGGTCGCTCGCTGCTGCTCTTCGTCGGTGATTATGTACGTGCCACATCCAATCCGGCAATCCCTAATCCCCAATTCCCAATTTTGACGTTTTTGTCGCCGACCACCGACGGCAACAATCTGTGATTCGCCAGGAAGCAAATACCGTGAGGTAATATTAGCCCTTCTCTGTTTTCTTGTTCAATTCCTCTCACAATCACTCCACTGCTCACAATTCAGAAATTCGGATTTAGTTAGGTTTAGGTCACTGAATTATTATTTCTTGAAGGAATTTTGTATATAAATGTTTGTTCTTCAAGAACCGAAGTGTGTTTTATTAATAACTAATGTATTGTCATCTATCAAATTGCAGAAAAGTTCATCATGGATCGCTTTGTAGTGAAAAGGAAAAGTCCATGGGCAGCTTCAACTCCACCGGATATGAATTGGGAAGAGGAAATTCAGTTTGATCCTGCCAAAAGAAAATGCATCGAGCAGTATCGTCCTAATCAAAAGGATGAGGTAAGAAGAAAATACTTGGAAAATGGGCCTTGCCAACCTCGCACTTATGATTTTCCAGTCAGATTGATTGGGGACAGAAATAGAAGGTTTAATCCAGCATGGTTTGATGAGTATGGGAGTTGGATCGAGTATAGTGAGTCCAAGGATAAAGCATACTGCTTTTGTTGCTTTTTGTTTAGGGACCACAATAAAAAAGGGGCTGGTTATGAGTTATTTGTTGTTGATGGTTGGAATAGTTGGGGCAAAAAATTTAGACTAAAGGAGCATGTTGGAGATATTGGGAGTGTTCACAATCAGGAAATGAAAGATTGTGATGCTTTATTAAAACAAGACCAACACATTGATGTAGCTTTGCAAAGATCAGCGAAGCGGAGGGACATGATTCGAGATATTAATCTTGAAGAACAGAGTAAAGCCTTAGGTTGTGGGCAGCTTGACACCGGGAAAGGATTGAACCAAGAGCAATGCAAGGATCAAGACATAGTGAATGCTATGAAGTGTGTGAAATCAACAAGAAGTCACTTGGTTGAGCTTAGGGGACACGGATGGCAAACTCTCCTTGATGAAGTGTTTGCCTTTTGTGATGAACATGATCTTGTCAAGTTGGAAATGGAAGAAGCCTATGTTAACCCAAAGAACAAAAGGAAAAGAACTGGAATTACCAACAAGCACCATTTTCAAGTGGATTGTTTCAATGACGTTCTTGATTGGCCAGTTTAAGAGCTTGATGGTCGCTTTAACGAGACAACCTCTAACTTGCTTGTTTGGTCCACATCTTTGAGTCCAAGAGACTCATTCCATGATTTTAATTCAGAGAATTTGATGAGTTTGGCCAAACTCTACCCCAAGGACTTTGATTCTGGAGAACTCCGGGACCTTAGTCATCATCTTCGTCTCTACATTGCAGATGTGCAAGCTGATGAGAGATTCTCCAATATACAAACAATTGTGGAGCTTTCCCGAATATTGGTTGAAACAAGAAAACATTTATGCTATCCTTTGGTTTACCGGCTTTTGAAGCTAGTACTAGTACTGCCTGTTGCAACTGCCACGGTTGAGAGATGCTTTTCGGCAATGAAGATTGTTAAAACATATTTACGCAATCGCCTCAATGACGGAAGTTTAGGCGATAACCTTATTTGTTATGTGGAGAAAGAAGAAATGAAGAAAGTCACTAATGATCCGGTGGTTGATCGTTTCATGAAACTGAGAGGTCGTAAATTCTAAAATATAAAGGTAAATTGTCGACTTAACTATTTTCATTTGTTCTTTCTTCTATTTTGAGGTTTTACCAAAGTTTCACCATATTCAATTTTATTTTATAGGTTGCTGGGACAACCGGACAAGTTGGATCAGACATGGGTGTTTTTTGTGAAGGTTCCATGCTGGCAGGGGCGGACATGGCCATGTTTTGTTAGTCAATGTCATCTTAATTTCCCATTTTACCTTAGTTTATCAATATTGTAAATCTCAATGGATTATCTATTTGTTAGCACTGTGCTTATCACTTCTTTGTTATTATATATATCCGTTGGCTATTTTTTTTATGGAGAATTATATATGCTCAGAATTGTCGCATTCTTCATAATTTGGTGCACTTTTGCTTAGAAAATTTGTACATCGTCATGTGCTTGGTAAAGCTGTGCACCCTAGAGTTGTTTGCTGTAGCTCAGCTACTGTATATGTGTGTGTACAAGTATGGCTATGTACTCCCTCCGTTCACATTTACATTCGAATCTGGACAAATAGAAGACATCTATTTCCGAACGGAGGGAATATATGTGTTTTGTTTGATACAGGAGGAGGAGCAGCACTGAGTCACTGACTGCTACGGCGACCTGGAACGGCATCTGCGGAGATCGGTGGGCATGACAGTGCTGTTGCCCGGGAAGAAGAAGTGTAGACGGCACGAGATGCGTGTCCAGAAGTGAACCTTGAGGAAGATGCCCACCTTCCAGCGCACGCGCGCCTTGCCAAGCAGGTCGAACGGCACCATGCCGGCGCTGAGCGACTCGTCCATGGACCGCATCCCGGCCGAGTCTAGCGTCCGTCCCGTCGACACCACGTTGTACTGTAGCGGCAGGGAGCTCTCCGGCGCCACCACGAACGGTGCCGGCGTCCGCAGGAGAGCCATGTCGGCTCCGTGGAACTGCAGGGCGAGGTCGACGTGGGAGAAAGTGGCATCCGCCTTAGAGTTGTTGTTCTCGGCCAGGATGGTGATGGGCAGTTGAAGGTACTGGATGGTGCCGTCCTGCTGGGCGTACTGTAGCGCCCCTAGCTGCGCGTCGGAGACCACCAGGTACGGCATCTTGGGCATGTTGAGGAGGTACACGGCGAGCAGCGTGACGCCGATCACGATCACGGCGACGGCGAGCACTATGCACAGGATCGCCATCGCCCACGCCCACCTGGAGCGCTCGTGATGTGATTCCCAATCCCCCCACCAGGTCCTCCAACTCCAGGTGCTCGTCTCCACAACGGCCGGCGGCCTCTTGATGTCGTGCTGATCTCTTCCTACTATCTTCGCCTGCTCGACGTCCTGAGAGGCCGGCGGCGGCACCTTGGTGGGGTCCTTCTCATGATCTCCGGCCTGCTTCCGGGATATGTCCGTGAACTGCGTCTCGTAGAGTTTGTCGCCCTTGATGTGGCCTGTCTCCGCGACGCGCTGGCGGCCATGCAACAGCATCATCGACAGCAGGCAGGCGCGGAGAGCCTTCAACTCCATCCCCTTGCTGATCAGCTCGAGGAGCTTATCCAGCTGGGCCCTGAGGATGTCAATCCGGGAGTTGGACTGCTCAAGTTGAAGGTCGTTTCTGGCCTCCACCAGCTTGTTATTGGCGCTCTGGAGGCCCACGGTGTCTGCCAGTGTAATCGCCTGCCGTAAGTTCTCTATGTAGATCTGACGGACTTGCTCGGTCCTCACGGCCTCCGACTTGGGAGACGAAGGGTCAGCTGATCCGGTGCGCCGTATAGTGACCGTAAATTCACGGGAGACGAAGGGTTTTCCGTTGATACTGCACGTGTATGTATGTACGAATGTATTAGACAAATTAATGGAGACATATAGTAGATAGTATACGTATATACCTATATGTGCAACTGGCGATGATGGCAGTCACGTTCCTACTCCTGTGGACGGCAGGGAGGAGGACGTCGATCATAATGTTGCGTACTTCTGCGGCAAAGAGATCGCCGAAGCTGACGGTTACCGAGCCTGTCTTGGTGTCCCTGCTGGTCTGCGGGTAGAGACCGGCGTTCACCTTCTCTATCGTGGAGTCGCCTGGCTTTGGGTACACGGTGAGCTTCAGGTCCTGGACGACGATGCTGAGGAGGCCACCTAGGATCTGCGAGAACGGCTCGCTCATGCTCTCCCCGTCCTCTACAAAGTTGAACGTTCCTCCTTTGCTCTTCATTGCGATCTCCCCCAACACCTTCCATCAAATATATATTCTATTATTCTAAAGCATATGACGCGTTCACCAGAAAAAAAAATAGTCTAAAAGAACTCACAAAAATTAAAACATATGACCATCGATTTAATAGATCAGCAAAACATCTGACCAATAGATCTTGAAGGTAAAATTGAACATCTGAATTTGAAAGAATTGACCCACCTATACCACCGTATAAATTGTCTCCTACACTTTCTAACTCTAAGCTAATTTTCTCACGCCCATACCCCTCCTCCCAAATTTCTACGAAAATCCTTCGAATCATTAGAGATGATTGAAGACGTTGCCCGTGCAATTGCGCGGGACACGGTGCTCATTAATTAATTACTAACAAATCAATCAATCAATGGAGGGAAGGAGGCAGGGATCATGTTCATGTACCTTGTGGTTGGAGTCTGCACCGAAACCAAACGTGTAGACAGCCACATCGCTGACATCAACAATCGTAGCATCACCTTCGTTCTGTTCCCCATCGGACAAGAGAAAGATGCTGGCGACGCGGCCGGCGGCAATGGAGCGGTCGTTGAGGATTTTGAGGCCAGTCGCGAGGCCGGCTTGTATGTTGGTTGTGGACTTATCTTTCAGGTTGTTGATGAGATCCTTTAGGTGTGCCTGGGAAGCCTGGGTCACGGAACGCAGATGGCACAGCCTCTCGGCGTCATCGGAGAATGTGACGATGGAGAGGCGGTCGATGGGGCTGAGCTTCTCGATGACGAACTGCATGGCGGTCTTCATCTTGTTGAGCCTATCCTCGATCGTCATGCTTCCACTGACGTCCAGGACAGCCACCAGGTCCAGCCCGAGGCGTTCGCCGGTGGGAGATGCACCGATGAGCTCCAGCATCACCTGCTGCCTGTTCTCGTGCAGTGGCGCCGTGTTCGTTGCCGTGTGCGGCACCAGCCACACGTTTTGGGCTGTGTCCAGCTCCTGCTGAAGGGTCCCTGCATCAGGCAGACGATCGATCGACAGGTCTTGTCAGTGAATGAAATGATGCTTCCAATAAAAAAAACGGAATGAAATAAAATCACCTGGTGTATAATATGCAGAAGGAACGATCCGGTCTTCATGGTCAAAATCAGAGGACATTGCGAGCGCGCGCTAGCTAGCTGATTTTTTTTCTTTCTTTCCGAAAAGGGGTTAATATAGGAGAGGATGGAGTGGCATCAAGGGAATGAAGGTTTGGGAGGGAAGTAAGAGTAACCGCGAAAGGATGCCAATATAGGAGGAGCAGGAGTTTGGTATCTCCGACGTCTCCGTCACAGCTTCCTTTTCGGAGTTTAAGGAAAGGATGAGTCTTATCAAAGCCAGTGCTGGTTCTCAGCCATCGCTGAGATCCAACGGCGGACAGTAAAACGCATATTTACATTTAAATGCCATCCTTTGGTCCCCTGCCGCGCGCGCTATGTCCCGTCCATCAAAAGCCGGAGGAAGAAGACAAGACAACTCAGCCCGTCTCTTTTCCCCTTGCTACAGTACTCACAGAGGCGAAAAGGGAGGAGGTCGTCGTCCCTCGATCTGCCGCCGGCCAGGGCGGTGGTTCCTCCCCTCTCTGTACGCCGCCTCGGCGGTGTGAGAGGGTGGGAACCCAGTTCCTGTGTTGCCGGCCTGTAGATAGTAGGGGTAGGTCCCCGGACGGCGCTGCTCGGAGGTGGCGTGGTCGTCGGTGAATAAGTGGTTCCGGGCTTCTCTCCTCGCCGGCGAACCATGGTTTGGCTGCGGGAGTCCGTGAGCGGTGGTTCCTGGCGTGGTCGTCGTTGCGGAGGCGTCGACTGCGTGTTGGTGTTGGGATTTTGGTCCCCCATCTTCGTCATGGCGGGGCTGCTTCTGGCCTCGTGGTGGGGGTGCTGGGGGAGCGGCGCTCGGCTGCTGGCTGCATGCGTTGCTTCTACAGAAGCTCATCGAGGAACATTGGCGTCGCTGATCCTCGATGTCCTCAGTGTATGCGGCGATGGTCTGATCTGGTGAAGTTCCAGCTGGGGTTCGTGGTGTGGTGGAGGAGCTGTGCTGCTGCTCTGTGGTCTCCGGCCGGCTGTGGTGGCGAGGGGAGATCTGGTTGCGGTAGTGGGAGCTGGGTGTGGTTTCTCTGTTCTCCGGCCGGCCTTGGTGGCGAGGGGGGAAGAGGGAGTCCGGTATGGTGGGGTGCGGAAGGTGGTTTGCAGAAGGGGCTGCCCCTGCTTGGAGCTGTTGCTGGGCGAAGGTACGGCAAGGCGGACGGTGGCGAAGGTACGGGAAGACGAAGGTTCTCACGGTTTTTTCTGCTTCTTCTTCGTTGTTGAGGCCTTGAGGGCCTCTCCGTTGTTTGGTGGTTCCAGGCCCACCGTCGTTATCCTTTACGGTTGTACGCCAAGGATCGCGAGGAACGGTTTTTCCTGGGTCGTGTGCGCGCAATAATGCTACACCTACGAACAACTTCTACGTAAAACTCCTACGTACTGACGTGTCGTCTGACGTGGCCACGATTTGCTCCCGCGAGAATCGAACGAAGTGCTCAGGGAAAAACGGAACTGCCCCTGTGATTACGGAAGAAAAACAGAAAGGATCCGCGGCTTTGTTTCCTGCCGATCCGCCGCTTTGCTTCCTCTGTTTCTGATCGATCTCCAAGGTCGCGCTGCATCATGCCGCCGAGAAGGACGTTGCCGCGGCGCCGCCAAGAAGGACGTTGCCGGCCGAGCTGTACGATCTCCTGCCTCCTATTCTTGTCTGATACTTCCTACAAGTTCTTTATACATTAGCATACAGTTTGATCTGAATTAGGAGCTCTGCTTCCTCAGTTCCTGATCGAGGACGGCGTAGTGGAAGGTCACGCTGCGAAGAAGGACGCTGCATCCTGCCTGATTCCTATTCTTGTCCGATATTTTAAGTTCTTTGTACGTTAGCATACAGTTTGATCTGAATTAAGAGGTAAACCTAGTAGCTTCAAGTTCTTTGTACGTCAGCATACTTCAAGTTCTTTTATTACTACTTGCTTAATTTCACAGATGCCTAATGTGATGATTTGTAGGGATGGACAATCAAAATACTAGTGTTGAAGATCCAAGTGACATGCATACTTCAAGCCACGAGGATGGCTTTGAGCAACAGAATGAAGGAAACGTGGAACTTGAGAAAGGAGAAGGTGAATCTCAATCAGAGGCCTTACTTCAAAATCCTGAGATGGGCATGACCTTTGATAGTGAGCAAGATGTGCGAGAATACTATCAAGAATATGCTAAATCTAAAGGGTTTGGTATCACCGGAAGAAGCTCACGTGTTGATGATAATGGAGAACTAAAATACCTTACGCTTTGTTGTTCTCGCTATGGTAAGACTCAGTCCAACTCAAAAAATTTGTTGAAGCCAAATCCATCAGCTGGGTTAGAATGCAAAGCTAAAATTAATGTTACTCGTCAACCTAGTGGAAAGTTTCAACTTTCAAAGGTGTGTTTGGATCACAATCATACATTAAGTCCACTCAAATCTCGGTTATTTAGATGCAAGAAAAAGATGGACTTTCATGTTAAGCGGAGGCTTTTATTGAATGACCGGGCTGGAATACGAGTAAACAAGAATTTCAATTCTCTTGTTGTGGAAGCAGATGGTCATGAGAACCTAACTTTTCGGGAGAAAGATTGTCGCAATTTTCTAGAGAAGGAAAGAAGGTTGAAACTTGGAAGTGGTGATGCTCAAGCTGTACGTGACTATTTTGTGAAAATGCAATCCGAGAATCCAAACTTTTTTAGTGTTATGGATGTTGATGATGAATCTCGGCTGAAGAATGTTTTTTGGGCTGATGCAAGAAGTAGGGCAGTGTATGAATCTTTTAATGATGTTATAACTTTTGACACGACATATTTGACGAACAAATATGATATGCCTTTTGCTTTATTTGTCGGAGTCAATCATCATGGCCAGTCGGTGTTGCTAGGATGTGCTTTGTTATCAAATGAAGATACTCCAACATTTGTTTGGTTATTTCAAGCATGGCTTAAATGTATGTCAAATCGTCAACCAAAAGCTATTATAACTGATCAAGCAAAAGCAATTCAGAATGCAGTGGAGCTGGTTTTTTCAGAATCTCGATATAGATGGTGCTTGTGGCATATAATGAAAAAGTTACCCGAGAAGCTAGGTGGATATGAGGAATATGATTACATCAAGGTTGCTATTGGCAAAGCAGTTTATGACTCATTAACAATTACAGAGTTTGAAGTTGCTTGGATGCTTATGGTGCAGAGGTATAATCTTGGTGATAATGAATGGCTTAAAGGGCTTTATGACCATCGTCACCGTTGGGTTCCAGTATTTGTGAAAGACGCCTTTTGGGCAGGTATGTCTACTACACAACGCAGCGAGAGTATGAATGCCTTTTTTGATGGTTATGTCAATGCAAAAACAACACTGAAGCATTTTGTTGGCCAGTTTGAGAATGCTCTTCGTGATAAAGTTGAGAAGGAGAATCTTGCTGATTTTAATTCTTTCAGTTCCACCATACCTTGTGTCACACACTTTGACATAGAGAAGCAATTTCAGTCAGCCTATACAAATTCGAAGTTCAAAGAATTTCAAGAAGAGTTAACACACAAGATGTATTGTGATCGGAAGTTCATTCAGAAAGAAGGGGCAATAGAAATTTATGAGATAACCGAGGATGTGCTGATTGATGTAGAAACTGGATGGCGGAAAGATGTTGTCTATCATGTATATTTTAATAATGAAGAGTTTGAAGTTAAGTGTTCATGTCGCCGGTTTGAATTCAGAGGTATTCTCTGTAGGCATGTGTTAAGTGTGCTCACACACAAGAAGATAAAGGTGGTTCCTTCACAATACATCCTTGACCGGTGGACAAAAAATGTTAAAAGAAAGCATAACTTCATCAGGTGTACGTATGGTGGCATGGAAGACAGTCCTATTGCGAAACGTTTTGATATGTTGTGCAATAGCTTCCACCCAATTGCAGAGATAGGCGCCATGTCTGATGATTCGTGCAATGCTTTGAATGAAGAGCTTCGTAACCTGAAAATTAAGTTTTCTAGTAACTTAATTTCTGATAATAACGAGGAACATATTAGTACAGATGAAGGTGCACTTTCTAGTGAGAATACAACATGCAAAACTATATTGAGCCCAATAGCTGTTAGATGTGCTGGCCGTCCTCCTTCATTGAGAAAAGAATCAAAGGTTGAAAAACTTATTCGTGAAGCAAAAGAAAAGAAGAAAAAAGTTGAACAAAGAGAGAAGAAGAAAGCCGCACAAGAGGAAAAGAAGAAAACTTTCCAAAAGGTATTTGTACTTATATTATCTTTTGTCCAAGAGCACTAATTTAAGCATCATCACTTGTTCTATTTTAGGTTCGCTCCACAAATGGGAGAACAAAAGGTTCCAAAGCAAAAAGGAAATCACCTGAGGATGACAGTCCACAACAAGATGATGTGAGTAAATTTTGTTTCTCAATTTTTTTTTCGAGGAAGGGTTTCTCAATTTTTCAACAATCTTGTACTTGTATCTTTCTTATTTAATGGTAATTTTCCCTGTAAAACAGAGCCAACATGTTTCTCATTTGGATCGTCAAATGTTTCTCATTCCACGCCTTCCAGTGGAGCAGGAATCGTTTGACTTTGGTACTGGTATCGACAACATAAATCCAAGAATAAGCGCTACAGTACCATATGGAGTATTGCAGGTATCTTTGTTTCTCGTATCTTTATTTCTAATAAAATTACTTCAACATTCAAGTCATTCTGTACCTTTATTTTGGGCAGGAACCATTTGACTTGGGCATTGCTAGTGGCAGTATAAATCCAACGATGGCAGCTCCAGTACAGTCAGATATGCCACCAATTCTAGGACAATACACAAGCTTGCTGTTTCAGGTTCAGCAAACCTCTGCTGCAGCGTCAACTTCTACAGAGATGCAATTTGATGGACCTGGAATGTTGAATAATAGGATGAATCATAGTTAGGCCATGAAGCCATTTTTTGCACTTGCCAGTTTGTTGTATTAAGTGGTAGGCACCAGAGCACTTCATCAGAGAGGAGACTATATATATTTATATTTGTTTAGATTGATTCATCACTAGTTGCAACATTGTACTAAAGCTATGAGTACATCCCAGATTTTATTGGCCTTTTGCGAACTCCTTGGCCATCCTTTTTGCTGGAAGCATTGAAATTTCACCATGGTACAGTAACCATCCGAATAATGCTATAAGTTCTATATTACACCATGGATACATCATCCAACAATGTACAAAATAAGAGGATGGAATAAAGCTGCAGGAATCAATCTCAAAACATACGAAATTTTCCATCACAAGGATTCATTTTATTCACGATCACAACAAGTCATAAGGGAAAGCTTACAATCTTTACATAATTGAAGGACAGCTACATGACTGAAATTTAATACATCTAGCACAGTGCATACTTAATCTGCATAACTTGGACTTTAGAAGGCTACTCTGAACATCAGTAGCGAGGCATCACTTGTGAGGTATCTGAACTTTCCCCTGCTTGTCGTCCAACTGAACTCGTGTTCATGTAGTAGCTGGAGCCCAGGCTGTCACATATGAAGCTGAGTAACTTGGCATTCTCGGATACCAGGTAGGCCGCCGTGGGCGCCGCTGCAATCTCGCCGGCTTACGGACCTTGGCGACTCAGCCGTGATCTTGTACACAGTCTAGGGCGTGTTCATGTCTTCTGGCCGCTCCCAACAGCAGTGGACATCTCGATCTGACCGCACAACCTCTGGCAAGGGAGAGATCAGCGTGCCGCTGTCGAGGAGGAGAAGGTCACCGTGCCGGCGCGCCGCCTCGACGGAGCCTGCCGTGCCGTCTCGCCATGTCAGGTCACAACATGGGTGCTCACCTCGTTGCGCCGCAATGGGGATGCGGCCATTCGCGCCGCATCGGAGGTCCTCGCCACCGCCCCGCCAAGACGGGTTGCCGCTCGGCGCCGTTCTGTACGGTCGCCGTCCGCCCGTCGCCTGGGAGAGAACAAAAGGATGGGGATTGGGAGTTTTTTTTCGAGAGGGAGACGTAATCACAGGGCAACTCCTTTTTCCCTGAGCACTTCGTTCGATTCTCGCGGGAGCAAATCGTGGCCACGTCAGACGACACGTCAGTACGTAGGAGTTTTACGTAGAAGTTGTTCGTAGGTGTAGCATTATTGGTGTGCGCGGCAGGGGATCTGGACCAATAATGCTACACTTACGGATGGGTTTCTTACGGATATGTCTTACGGGATGATGTGTAACCACCACGGCGCTGCAAACCTTTTCCCCCTCCGTGATTTCAGGTTCGTGGACCAACCAACACAGCCCACGTCTGTCCGTACGTTGGAGTCCGTAAGAATCAGTCCGTAAGTGTAGCATTACTCGATCTGGACTCGGGAGAGGTTTGCATGTGAAGCGGCGGTTTCGACTCCTCTCCATGTTTTGGTTTGCGCTGGTTCTCTCGGGGTTCTCACATGCGGGGGGAGAGGAGGACGGACGACGTACCAGCGAACACCAAGTGCGCTTTAAACCTCGAGCAAAACATGGTATGAGCACGCGGTAATCATCAAGTGATTACGTACTCACATAGCAGTTGTAAACTGGACACTAATTAAGCCCTATGACGATACGTGAAGATTTGTATTCATGTCTGAAAAGTCATCGAGCATTGCCCGCTAGTTCTTCTTGCGAGAGAGCATCGACGCGGCGCAGAACGGCGTCCCTGAGTCCCTGGAGCGCCGTCTCGAAGACTCGAACTCGGGCAGCTCCGCCGGTCCCAGCGCGTTGTGGTCAGCCTCCCACCACCGGACCGTAGGTGTCACCGCCATGGCCAACTCCACGCCCGCCTCCACGGCCTTCATCCGCGTCTTCTCGGCCGCCACCTGCGCCCTGGTGTCGTCCAGCTCACGCCGCTTCGCCTCCAGAGCGGCTTCATCTTTGTCTTCTTCAACGACGGCAAGAGCCGCGGTGCCATCTTCGTCTCGGCCGTCGGCAACATGGCGTCGGAGGACGGCGTCCACGGAGGGGCTCCCGAAGGCGTAGACCTTACCTCCGCGGCGCGTCGAGGAGGGGGGCAAGACAACGACGGCGGTGTCTGCGCCGCAGAGCGCCGAGAGGTGGCCGGCCATGGTGAAGACCGAGTCGCGGCGCTTGGTTAAGGCCACATGGCGCTTGGCCTTGTCCTCGATGAACTTCGACGTGTCCCTCCGCTTCCACGCCGTCCCGCTCCCGCCCTGCCTGCAAGGAGGATCCATGGGGTCGATCGGCGTAGATGGTCGAGATGCAGATGGCGATTGTCTCTCGAGCGCAAGCAATGAGAATATGTACGAGATGGATACATGTGTATGTCTATATATGGAGCTCTTTTACGGTGCTTGGAAAACTACCGCAGGTAGTTTCCAGTAGCTCCCGTCGAAAATTATTTCAGCCGTCTGATTCGTATGTAGCACTGCTAAATTATTCCAACCGTCCAAGTATTAAGAAGAAAATTAACTATAATCACGCAGGGGTATTTTGGTCATTTGTCATTTGTCCACGAACAAATTTCTCGTCCTCGTCCGCCCATCGATCCGCTGACTACGGCGCCGCCGCCCTCCTCCTTCAAGCGCCCGCCGCCCTCCTCCTTCGTGCTCCCTCACTCCGGCGCCGTCGCTGTCCTCACCAGTTGAATCGGAGCTGCCGGTATTGGATCTTCCGGCCACCTCTCTCTCCTCTCCTGCGGGAACGGAGGCGACCGTCCCCATCTCGGGCGACCGATCCGCCACACCGCCGGCCGGAGGATCGCGCACGCCGGACGAGGAGGCCCCCTTCACGCAGCACACGGACTGCGACTCGAGAGGCCCCGTACGCCAAGGTCACAGGCCCGCCGCATCGACGCCTTCCGCTACCTTCCCTCCGCCCTCTCGTCCGTTGCCCGACGCGCTGCCACTGTAAGTACTTTAGTAGTTGGACGTGCAGTTCATGGCGTGGATTGACAATTCATTCGTTACCTGATGTTTACAGCCTTAGAGACTAACGTACCAACAATTGCATGAACATCTATGGTGTTCATCAAAAGAATTTGTTACCTGATGTTTACAGCATTAGAGGTACACAAGTACACAACATATATCACATTGTGGTGTGGAACTTACATTTTCACAGGGAATGTAACGATGATATCTTCATAGAATGAAAGTGCTACTAGATTTATGGTGTGGAACTTACTGCCCAAGTGTTGTGTTCCCACCAGGTGGACGATGGGTTCATCACGGTTAATGTCTGAATATTGCCTCTCGAGTTTGTAACACTAGCAGGTCAAAGCTCTGAATTTTTCCTGTTTGTTATGAATTTTATTTTCTTGTGTATTCGTCACACTACAGTTTTGAATTTTGCTATGTATGTAGGTCTGGAGTCATAATTTCAGTATTGAAGTTCGATAACCTGGACAGAACTGACTTCAACATCGACACAATTCACGACATGAACGATCGGTTGGAGCTACAAGAGGATCTACATGAGCATTTGTATCGACAACAACAAGAGCTACAAGAGCTAGTGCAACTGGGACAAGGACAAGAAGAGAGGAGCTAGGTGGCTGTTGTTTGGTGATGAATCAAGAAGATCAGATACACAAGATGAATTTCAGAACGCACGAGGAGCTCCAGAAGATGATGAATGATCGGAAATTTAGTATAAATATTTGTACATGGTAATTAGTGTGCTGCCAGGTAGACATTTATGCTTATGTGCTGCCTTCTTTTGTACGCAAGGAGCTCCAAACTAGGTTTATATGATGAATATGAGTGTGCTGCCAGGCAGCCGTTTTAATTTATGTGCTGTCCAAATTGATGTATGTTCATAGATGGTGCTGCCAGGCAGCCTCTTTTTCTTATATGTTGTCCAAAATAATTCATTTCTAGATATGTTCATAGATTGTGGCTTATATGCTGTCAAAACTCTGCACTTATTCAGTTTTTGATGAGAAAGGCAGCAAAAAAAAATTATATGCTGTCATAACTGAATTTTATTCAGTTCTAGACATGCTAGATAGCTAGTTAGGTTCATATGTTCTCGTTGAAACAATTGAACAGCAAATTTCTGCATTATTCAGCTCTCGATATGCCACTCAACCAAATAGAACTCCAAATTCAGAAATAACCAAACAGAATATAGCTAAATTCAGAGATGAACAAACAGAATATAGCCAAATTCAAAGATGAACAAACAAAATATAGCCTAATTCAGAGATAACCAAACGGAATATAGCTAAAATAGAGCCAAATTCATAGTACCAGCTTACACAACCAGAATTCATTGATAGTACCAGCTTACATAACCAAACACATAGTGCCAGCTTACACCACTTGCATGTTCAGCAGCCACCCACACATTACAACCAGAATAACATACAGAGAACACACACATCACTGAACTTGACAACTAACTCGATCTGGCTACTAGAATAACATAGATGTTCAGCATTCATCCATAGTCATGATCACCAGGCCTTGCACCATCCATCTTGCCGCGCAAAGTCTTGAACTTGTGCTTATTCCAGCTCAGGGTAAAAACCCTCTGATAGCAAAGGGCCACGGTCGATCAATTATTTCACATGGACAAGAAAATTGTAATCCTGTGTGCGCTTCTCTGTGGTGGAGCTTGGAGGCAGAGGTGATTTGACTTAGTCGTCCGAGCTGGGCTGCACAGGCAGTGGAGGAGGCGCCGGCACCGTTCCTGCGAGACTTTTGGGCACGGCAGCTCCACTGTCACCGCCGTGACGTTGCACTGCTGCTCCAGAGAGCCGCGTGACGCGCCGCTCGCTTTCAATGGTCACGAACACCGAGCGCCCGCGGAACTGCCTCTCCAGCGTCACCATCCCCGCTGTGCGTGCGAGCACAATGCGGCCAACCGCCGCCGGTCGCATCTCGGACTCGCCGCGCTACCACCAAGCTGCCGTCGCGGACGTGGGACCAAGCCTACACGGGCACGGACAACAGAGGGCTCGCAGTCCGAACGCATGCTGCTGCCGCAGTCCCTGCCGCCGGGCATCCTCTTCTCTCGATTTGGGAGTGAGGGAGGGGGGCGCCGATTTGGGGAAGCGGCCGCGGATCAGGGGCAGCGGCGGCGCGTCAGAGAGTGGGAAGGTGGGACGAACTACCTACATACCCTTTTAATATCAGATAAAAAATAAACAATTTCGGTACTTTCATGTAGTTTTAGGTAGTTTTTTTCTTGTAGTTTTCGGTATCTCCTATTTTTGCACTGTCAGATTTAAGCAGATAGACGGTTGTTAAAATTACCAAGTACTCTAAAACTTGTACTACCTCCGATCCATATTAGTGGGCACAACTTTGTCTAGATACACATGTATCTAGTCTAAATACTTAACTAGATACATATAAATTTAGACAAAGCTATGCCCACTAATATGGATCGGAGGGAGTACTATATATGTTGTGCGAGGCTTCGCTTAGCTTCCATATTTATCATGATCCGAATCTTGCCAGCATGGAAACCTTTCTTCGATTACGGATGACATTAAAACTTTCCCTTTAATTACGGAGGACATGCGCCGAATGTTTATTCAGATTTTATTTAGGATCTGAAACTTTTTCCTTAAATTACGGATACATGAAAACTCTTCCATTTAACTACGGAGGACATTGGACGCACGTCATCGAACATGCATGAAAAACTTGCAAATCAACATCAGTTATGAAAACTTGTAAATAGTTTGCCAGATGGGCTGATTACCGTCTGATCTCTGATGCATCCTCCCATCGGCTTGAATGCTTGATGCCACTCGCTGGGAACAAGAGCTGTGCATCTCAGCGCACCGATCTCTTGGCCAGGCTTTACTCGATCTGTTCTGGTGTGATATACCGTATACGTTACATATCAGCAAGTACACTCATAGAAAACAAATTGAGATTCAAGAAACTAGTTTTTCACACGAAACTTGTCATGTGGACTTGTGGAGTGCACCTTTAAACTATCCTGGTGATTATTCCAATTATATGTGAGATACAAAAAAAACTGGACTACACCCCCTTTACTCATCTATTAAACTAAGAGAAACTATCGAGACATGGAGCCAATTCCCGTGAACTAACCAAAAAACGAAACACACTTGGAGAACCTATTGCAACATCGAAAGGAAACACCGCCCATGTATTAAAATAAACCAGACTTGAATCTGGCAATCACATGTTTGTACACAGTTTTAGATGTGATTAGTGCATAAATTATTCGAACTGCGAATATGCGATAATCCAAAAAAAATAATGAAACCCGAAGCACATATTATGATACTGAACTTAATTTGCTAGCTGCAATTTTCATCTTGATACTGTATCACATGCAGTCCTCCTCCAATGCATGCATGGTTTGGATAAAACATTATTTGGAGCACTAGACACAAGAGAGTAGATATATAACTCTGATTCAGAAAGGGTAAGCTGCTAGGCTCGATGATCTTTTTTTTGCTGTGCTGAAGATTTTTTATTGTCTTGTTTAGCATATGTATACCAGAATTAAACAAAATTTAAACTCCATGCAGAATACACCATACATTGAGATCAAGGAGTTAAGCATGCAGCTATCATCCAGGCCCTTCAAGCGGAACATCCAATCTATACTTCTTATAAAGCAAAACCCCACTAAGTGTAATTAATATTTTTCTATCTCCACATGCAAGCTATCCACATCATCCACCTTCTTAGCCAATCAATTGTCCATGTCATCTCCATTAATATTTATTAATCTTTACATGAAAACTCTACATTATCCATTTCTTTAACCATCTAATTATCCACATTAATAATTTATAATAAAGACTCATTTCATGTCGATTAAATTTAGTATCTCAACTATGACAAGTTGAATTTTGCATATTATTTAGAAAACTTATAATACCGTACCTATTATACATTTTTGTTTACACAATATAATTTATAAAGGGTTCCCGCTGCAACGCGCGGGGTATCTTTCTAGTTCATTAGATTCTAAAGTACCTACGTCGACGTCTGCATGTGCCCTTGTCAAAACTCCTTTCGTGCTCTTCAAAATCGATCTCCTCAGCCCGACTATAGTTGTAAGAGTGGTCGGAGTCTTCGGAGTCATGACCCTTGGCGTACAAAAATTGACAGTCCTGCTCGTCATTGTCACTAAAGTACATCCGATGATCACTGGAGTAATAACTCACAGGGCTAAAGGGCTCGAAATACTTGGTCTTGATCCTGGCACACTTGGCTCCCAGGCTACTATCTATAACGATATTGGAGCAACCACGGAGGTGAAGGAACTCCAGGTGAGGGCAGTTGTCAAGGATGACCGTTAGCCCTTGAATGTCGATGTTGCTGCGGAAAAGCTGAAGGGAGCGTAGCTGATGCATCCTTGCGATTGCCAAGGCCTCGCTGTTCTCCATGGGGTATCTTATCGCTTTGGCACTCTTGAAGTGTTTCAGTTGCGGACAAGCTGTGGCAACAAGATCGATAACCTTTGTGACATCTTTATAGAATGTGGAAAGCTCGAGTTCCTCCAACAGCGGCCAATTCTTTATCGCCTTCGCAAATACTTTTTTGCTAACATAGAACTCGGTAAGACGAAGGCTTTTCAGTAAGGGCGCCCTGCAAGAATAGCACCTGATCTAAGTACCTTATTGCAGTATGCCGGTTAAATACGACACATCATTATTCGCCAATCCATACAAAATCCATGAAAATGACTGGGAGGTCTTTCTTACTGATTGGCAAGGAAGCTGATGAGGTCGTCGTCGACGTAGTAGTTGTCGCCCGTGAACTCCAAGCACTGCCCGGCGCTGAACCAGATGGCGAGCCGCGCCATCCTGTTGAGGCTGATGATCTCGCGGAAGAGCTGGGAGTGTCCGCGCAAGTCGATGCGGCGCCACAGCTCGGGCTCGCGCGCGGCGCTGCGCCAGGACCGGCACGTCCTCGACGCGCCGCCGAACATGAGGTCGACGTGGTCCAGCTTGTGGAAGACGTGCAGCACCGCGTCCAGTGGAAGATCCGCCCAGTGCCTCGGGATCGTCTCCTTCGAATGCGGCTCAGCCGTTGCGAGCTTCCGCCTCGGTGAGCCGGCGCCGGCGGTGGCGATAACAGCGGCATTGATCGATCGCGATGTGGAGTTTTTTTTTAGCAAATCGCGATGTATATATAGGAGCTGTTTCCCTTATTTTAAGGACTAAAAGTTAATGTCCTGTACAAAATTATAGCGTGTAATCGTGACACAGTTCGGTATTTTCCGTGCAGCAAATTTACACGTGACACTTAAATACATATTTTGTATTAGCTTTTTCTGATGACACTTCCGTGCAGCCCACCTAACGTAAAATTTTGTTTAGTCGAAAAAAGTAAAATTTTATTTTAGAAAAGGCCTGGAAACGGCACACGGGGAAAACATAATTCCGAGATATACAAGAGAGGTGTTGGCTATTCTTTTCATTTGGAAACTCTTTTTTTTTAAGGGTACCTGGTGGCGTTTATTTACTTGGAAATAAAGTTACATCGTTTATTACATATGGCAAAATAAACTCTCGAGGATCCCCCTCCCAGGACAGCCTATCTTTTGTTTCATAAGCTTTTTTCGCCAATTGATGAAGCCACCTGATTTGCATCATGATGGCAGTGTTCAAAACCAATGCTACTCATCGAACTCGCTTTTGAGAAACATTCCGCCAATATTGCTGTATATGGATTCCACAGCTCTATAACTCCGTTGCATGCTTGTATCAGCTCAAGTGAATTAGATTCAATAATCACTGGCAGATCACCTAATTGTTCAATGAATTCTAGCCCTCTCAAGAGTGCTAAAGCCTCCGATGTAGCTGCACTCATAACATGCTCCAAAAGACAAGCCATGCCTGCTATAGCTTCACCTCTCTGGTTACGCAAAACAGCTCATGCAGCCTCGGACCCGTCAACATGAAATGACACATCAATGTTCAATTTGTATGAGCCGGGTTTGGGCTTTGCCCATACTATCTCTTTTGCTTGAGCAGACACCTATGCTGAGCCATAATTAGCAGCGAAAGCATTAATGGAAAACGCTGAGGAATTAGGACTTGCGACATTTTCAGCTTTAACCAGTTCCCTTCGTTGCCACCATATGTACCTGATCGATCCACCTGGAGAGCTTTATCAATGATATACTCTTCTAGTCGCACGTCAAAGCATCAAACCACTTGTTCGTGGTTGACCCCGTTTGAGCATCTCCACCGGCACCTCGTGGAATTTTAACCGGCACCCTCCAAGTCATCATGGGTTGGGGTGCCAAATACATGTCCGAGACAATGGGGTGTCGGACACATGCCCCCCTCCCCCTCACCCCACGGCCGACCCTGTCTTCTTTTTCCCATTTTTTGCATTTGGAACAAAAAATTAAACAATGCCAACACAAGTCTGACTTCCAAAATGTAAAATAAAAGTCCGGCCACATCACAATAGGCATCAAGTTATCCAGCACCCTACTGTATTAATTCCGAATATCATGCGAATCTAAGGGAGAAGCGCGTCAATATGGGCGGGGAGCTCCTCGATGACCATGTTGTTGAACCTCTGGATGTTGACAAACATCCTCTCGTCTTCGTGGATGACAAAGTTGATGGCAACCCCAGTCGTCCAGAACGGACCGCTAACCGATGCGATAGATGAAGTTCTCGGTCTGGGTCGGCAGGTCGTAGTTGACAACGAGGGGTACTTGATGGACGTTTAAACCACCTGGAGCAAACGAGTCGTAGTTGACAAAGTTGATTTAGAATGTTTTACATTCTAAATCAGTAATCCGATTAGTGATCCGACCTCATCGATGTATTCTCGACAAGGGCTTCAAAGGTAAACCACATGATGTTATGTTGCAATAAGATATTATCGACGCATTAGTTCACGTGTTATAGTAGTATGGTTGTCAGTTGAACAACTACCAAGATAATACTTCATAATTACTCCCTCCATTCAAAAATATAAGGCTTTCTAGGCTTTCTGACCTTTTCCTGATTCGTACGTATGTAGACATGTTTTAGTGTGTTGATTCACTAGTTTAGAAATGAATCGGGACAAAGTCAGAAAAGGTAGAAACACTAGTAGGAAAAGGCCGTCCGCCATCGGTAGTGTGGTAGCTATAAGCATATTCCTACTAGTGAAAGTTTTATATTTAGAATCTGAGGGGGTACAATATAACCTTTTACCTGTTTTTAAGCATATCATAGTTACACAAGCAAGAAATTGAGCATTTAAGTGTCACCTGGTTTTTGGTGTTCGGGCTTTTTGAGGCCCGGCACGGCCTGGCCCATGGCTAGGTCTACTCACCAACAACTAAGAAATGATATTATTGTACATAAACAGTGTCTTCGTGCCAAAATATAAGGCACCCTTAAATTTCATTGTTGACGTTTGAAATCTACAACCAAGTTATTATAATCCGATAACTAAAGTATTATGCATCTGACAATTAAGTTTTTGCAATTACCGACAAAAAAATTCCAGTGTCATTCATTTACATCTATGAGAAATGTGCTTCTAGAATCTTGTGATTTATTGGTTTATAACTTTTTATGTATATACAACGACATAAATCGGTGGTCAAAGTTACATCTTAAAAACGTGTCAATACGTTTGTCGCAATAAAGTGCTGCCTACTCTCATGTATAGTACTAGAGGCCCTTGAGCTAGGTAGAGAAGGATAACAGTGATGATTTTGAGTTAGGTACATTTCCCGGCTTGTCAAAATTTGCAGGCGGAAAAACCCCTACACGTATGTCCGTATGTACGTAGGTAGGCGTGTGAGCGACAGGCCACGAGGCTTAGGTGCATGCGGGCGTAATCATGCGTGAAGTAGCTATCGTCTGAACGCCATTTGAGATCGAGTAGCTGCTAGTTCTCTGTATTTTCGAGGCGATGGCCACACTGCAATATCGGTCGAAGCGTACGTACGTGCGTGCTGGCGAAGAATAATGAGGGGCGCCGGGCACGACGAAGCTGGGCGCGCCGCGCGGTTGCGTGTGGGCGCTCGTGCGCGGTTCGCTGGTTCTACTCCATCCGTTCTGGCAAGTGAAGTTGTCGGTGTTGTTCATCGCTGGGTTATTGTTTTTTCAGGTGAAGTTGTTGTCTTATTAGATATCATGCTAGAAAATATAGCTTGTTGTTGGCGGTGCATATGTCCTTTGTAGGCTGCACAATATCAGTTTTCTATGAATCTGTTACGCCATTGTCTTATCGGATATTGTGATACAAAATGTAGTTGTTTTCGCTATATCTTACAACTTTTTCAGTCCTTTGTAAGATGAAATATTTCGGTTCTCTATGGGTCTATAATGTGTCTTATCAGATATCTTGGTTGAAAATGTAGCTGCCTTCTTCGTTCCGGGGTAGTTGTTGCTTGCTTATATCTTAATATTTTTTCAATGCTGCTCATCACTGGTTTTTTTGTCTGTCCATATTGTGGTTATATTTTCATCGGATAGATTGTGTTGTTTCTGGAAGTGTTTATGACGTTTTTTGGCTGGAAGATGTCCGTTTTCTCCGAGTCTTTATGTTGCATTTCTGCTCTCACCACAGGAAACAAATGAAGCATTCAGACGCAAACAGCGCCAACGGGCGCAGCAAAGCGCGCCTAGACCTTCTAGTCTACTATTACATTGATAGAGCGATCGAGCATGTGACTCGTCCGTGGGTACATCTTATCCTCGCCCTCCCCCGTGCTTGTGCATAAATTCATTCAAAGGACCTGAATGTGACAAGTATTATGGAATAATGTTACAAGTATGAAGATATACAAGACATAGAAAAAAAAAGTCAGAAATATCACATAATTTAATTAGACAGGATTGGCGTCAAAGATTAGAACCAACTCTAATTGACCTCTCGCAACATCTCCCCATCTTGATTTTGAAGAACCTTGTAGCAAGACTAACAAAAGATGCCCTAGCCACGGAAAAAGGGTCGGTGAAAGGAATCCAAGATGCTTATACCAAATCATACACTCGATGATGCTAGCTAGATACTATTTGTTAAACCACACGATTTAGATATATCTATCATGACATTTTGAGATATTAAAATCTAATGCACATACTCACATATATGTACACCATAATGTATGCAAGTGTCGCAAATTAAATTATATACTCGTGAATAAAAAAAAGGAAAACATTGATTGCAAAATACATCATAAATTTAGCATAGAGCGGGTGTATTGTCCGTGCATAGACGTCATAACTATGTAATCAAAACCCCATAATAATAGTTTTTAACATTGTAATTCTAATGAAATATATGTATAAAAAATAAAAGTTTAGTATAAAACTGTATCTGCGTGTGTTGCTTTGTGGGTGTGTGAGAGAGGGAGTGCCGGTGTGGATCGCTACTGTCCAAGAGGGGGTGGCCACTGGCTACGACATACTCGCGAAGATGGAGATCTGGGGAGGGCAAATATGTTAGATGAACTTATTGGCGGCATCCAACACGAGTGTGTTGGCCCCATCCTGATGTTCCTCGACACATCTGACGTACTTCTACAATTAAGCATAAAACCAAAATGGATCAAGTCATGAGTTCGGTAATTGACCGACAAACTCCGAAATAATTTAACTTAAAATTGACTTATACACTTTTAAAGGAACTTAACCAAAAAAGGTCTAATCAGGACATTCGCCTTGTGGTCTCATAAACTCCATATGTTTTGGCTTCATAGTGCTCCCACTTCTATGCCAGAACTATTTCACCGGTTGACATCTCTACCATGCTGGGAAATATTCCTTAATCACCATATCAACGACGATGCGAAAAAGGTCGGCCTTAGACATATTTAACTACTCCCTCCGTCCTAAAATAACTGTCTTAGATTTGTCAAAAAGTGGATGTATCTAGACATGAAACATGTATAGATACATTCACTTTTGGACAACTTTGAGACAATTATTTTGGGACGGAGGGAGTACTAGCCAACTCTTGCACAAGAATCGAGATACTCGTATATGTTGAAGTATTGAAGGTACCTATGATAGTAATTTGTAAGTGTCAGGAAAACCATTTTGCTTGATCCGCCCGGCACAAGAAAGGTATTATCCTATTCGATATTGTGTCAGCTGGGGAGCTTTGAATGCCCAGGCAACCACACCTTAACCACCTGGTCCTCCTCCTTCCAATAGACCTCCTCCTCCCTCTCAGCCTCCTGCTACTCTTCTGCTTCTTCCTCTACCTTGGCATCCCCCTCTCGACCTCCTGGTCCTCCTCATCAACTTGTCCATGGTGGCTGCCAAGTCACAGATGACAAACATGTCCCATTGGGCCAGCAACAATGCAAGTGAAACCGAGGTAACTAGGTCATTACTATCGTTTGCGACGCTATTAACATGGACCGGTAGTTTTAGCTACGGGAATGAAAAGTGGTGGAGTATTTGGATAAATCTAAACAATATATTGGGGTGCCCTTTAGACCAGCCACACTGGTGCGCCGGTTCAACACAGATTGCGTCAGATTTTGGAATCGGCATGGTTTAGCTGTAGTGTGTGGAACCGATGCTGAAGCTTTGCGTGCAGATGTGTCAGACCATACATGAATTTTAAATTAATATGTCTGTACACTTTTCTCAATCCTTCTCTCATCTCTCAGATGACGAGTGGGCCAACAACAAGTATTGAACCCAACCAATTTGTTGGTTCGCTTCTGCTGTCAGGTAACATGTGCCGATGCTCTACACTGTATCGAACCGAATCAAAGCTAGGAGAGAGAACGCTAGGAATCGCTTTGCATGCACAGTGTGGCTGGTCTTAGGATGCAGTAACTACGCATACCAATACATTGTGGGGTATCACGATGAATTTCAACATGGCCTCTGTTGTTTGATCACCGATACACACAGAGTGGATCACAACCATTGGAGCGATGAGGTTGGGCATGCCATGGCCATCTTATGTGGTTTTGTACATTTTCTCCTACTCTTTTTCAGGTAGGCGAACATAGGAAAATGATGTAATGCCTGAAATAGTTCCGAGACATTAACATTATATATAATTCGTAATCACTTAGTAGAATAGAAATATAAACATATTTGAATAAAATAAACCTGAAAACACACCAATGGTAAATCTCTACTTTTCTTGAAAATCTTCATAATTTTCTCGATAAAGAATTTTGAATGTCTCTCGGTTGATTTAGCACATCATCAAGTCATCAAAAGGCCATCACAGACCTCATTTTGTGCAACTCAGTATTGACGATCTATGTCGCCTAGAACTCTCTTTCAACTGCATAAAACGTAATCTTTTGCACACCTAGAGTTGGCTTCAATCACTCTCCCATAAGCTGCTCAAAAATACCCACAAGTCCATGTTAAATACGACACCTACTAGGACATGTTAAGAGTCGAATTTTATTAGATTGGGAATTAGATATTGCAAAGAGAAATAGTTATTTTACGACTGAGTCCTTATTTTCAGTTTGAAATCGATTCTGAATGAGCTATGTGTAGTGTTCACCAAAGTTAGAAAAGATATGTCCTGCTCCATGTACTAAAAAGGACCTCGCCGCACCAGACACCAGTGGCTTGACTGAGGGTTTGAAAATATGGATGTTCAGAGATTTAGTCGGTGGATGCATAGGTTTCTCTCGTGTAAAGGTGTCATGAACACAAAAGTGTGGCTTAATTAGTTTGACTTTGATTGCACGTACTCCACCACCGTTTGGTAGCTGATGCGTATATGACGAGGGGTTAACTCATCAAATCCCATGGTTAACAAACTAGGGTTGAGATTATGGGGGAGAGAACATGGTAGAGCTGATAGTTTCGTCGGCTGACAAGCAAAAACAAGGATTTACCCAGGTTCAGGCCTCCGGAGAGTAACACCCTACTTCCTGCTTGTCTGGTATTGATTCGAGAGTATATGCGAGCTACAATGGGGTCCCGGCGAGATGTCGATCTCGCTAGGGTTTTGGTGGTTCGAGTATTGCGTGTCCTGGATCGGCGGCCCTCCCAGCCTTTATATACTAGGCTGGGTCTCGGGAGTTCACAACCGACTCAGATTACATGTAAGGAAAGTCTAAACCGACTATGCCTATGCCTAATCTTGGAGGATACTACATCTTCTTGGGCCTTCTGTTATGGGCTTCATGTAGGCTCTTGATAGCTGGGCCTTAGTCGACACGTGCACCAGGTACGCTCATGGTAGGGTACCCGAGAGGTATATCCCCGTCAGTAGCCCCTGAGTACTTGTCTGACTCGAAGAATCGGGCATGGACTCATTCATTAGTGCACGTCATATTGTTTTGTACTTGTATTTATAATTGGAATTCATGTATGAATAGCACATGTTGGCTATGTCGAGTATTTCATCAACTTCGGTTTTTGCTTATGATAATCAAGCGATATTAGCTTAGTAGGCCCGGTACACTCGACGGATCGGGACCGGTTAACTACTCATTCGGGCAAAACTTTACTAGCTTTCAATCAAACTCGAGTCTCCGGACTCGAATCTGGAACATACTGGTCAGACTCGACTCAGGCCACGAAGGTCTTACTGAATCGTTCTGCAGTATAACTTTGAGATTACCCAACGCTATTTATAATCGTTTCATCATGTCTGCTGACACAGAAAATTTTAAGGATTAACGTTGCTGGAACGGTCCTTAGCCCAGCTCGAAAGTTCGGCGGGTCTTACCTTTGCACTATGCATGCAGCATCCGAGGTATTTGCGGCGGACGCAATTCGGGAATTTATCGAGTATGATTTTGTATTTAAATTTTGCTTATCTGATGAGTCGAGTCTTTTGTCGACTGATTCTTTGTCATTATTCTATCGGGTGCGCGGCAGCGCTCCCGATGGGAGTAGCCCCCGAGATTGTGCTTTATTGCTTGCAATGGAGGATAATCTCAAATCTGTTTATCCCGTACATTGTCAGTCGAAGAATTTTTTGATACGCTCCCGATGGGAGTAATATGTTTCAGTCGAAGAAACTATCGGCTGCCTTCATGTCTTGTGCTACTCAGTCGAAGGACTGGCCTTTGCCGTAAATGTTGAATGACTCGACCGGCTTTCCAGGCCTGTGATTTGATGTGACGTCAGGAATGACGTTTTTGGCGACTGCACCTTCTGACAGAGCGGTGGTGTGCGCAATATGACCGATGGGACGTGACATGTGCGTGGGCCCGTTATGCAGTGCTGACCGAGGACGGCGCCGTTTGGACTGGATTTGACCGCTCTGGCGTGATTTTTACGGAGACGTGATGATGACTCCTAGATTCCCGTGCGTAGTGGACGGAGTGGCCGTCGACGGTTGCTCTCCGTGCTTACCACGTGTACGGCAGGATTCCCCGCGGAGCGTACGATCGTGGATTAACGATTGTGATTGATGTTGATTTGTGGTAAATAGTAAGGGCGGTGCCGGCTGAGTTTTTACTTGCCATTTGCTTCTTGCGCCGCCCCTGTTCCCTCTTCTTCCTCGCGCTCATCCTTCATTGCTCTTGCGCCCAAGCTTTCTGCGCTCCACCAATCCATCATTGACGATGACGAAGCCTGCCACTCGGAAGGGCAGGAGCGCTGCCAATGCCTCAGCGAACAGCGCCGTTGGTGGAGCCGCCGCCAGCGGTTTGAAGAAGGAGAAGGGCGCCTGGACCAAATCTACGGTGAGCAAGCGGATGCTCATCGGCCTGCGGAACGACGGGCTGATCCCGGCGGACCCGACGCAGGTTCGCATCCCCGGCGTCGAGGTAATCCCGCGCCCAGGCCCTAATGAAAGGGTCTGTTTTGTGGATTTTGTGAACAGGGGATTCTCCTTCCCTGTTCACGATTTTCTTCGTGCGCTGATGCACATCTATGGGGTGCAACTGCACGATTTCACCCCCAACGGGCTTTTGCACGTTGCTTGCTTCTTCGTGCTGTGCGAGTGCTTCTTGGGCGTTGCGCCCCACTTTGGGTTGTTTTGCCGGATTTTCAATGTCAAGCGCCAGCACAACGTCAAGGGCCCTGGCGGTTTTGGAGTGCAAACTCGACCTGACGTCAAGTACTTCAAGATTAAGTTTGTTGAGTCAGTGCAAGGATGGTGCCAGAAGTGGTTCTACATCAAGGATGTGACCACAGGCAACCAATCATTCGGGTTGCCTCCCTTTAATGCAGACGCCACGGTGGCGAAGAGGCCGTCTTGGATTGCGCCACCCACCGGAGCTGAAGCTGAAGAAGCGGACATGCTTTTGGAGAAGGTTTTGAAGCTGCAGACCAATGTTGGCAAGGAGGTGACTGGCATCCATTTGCTGGCCACCTTTATCGAAAGGCGAGTGCAACCTCTCCGAGCCCGGGTGCACACCATGTGGGCGTACACCGGGGTGTCTGATCCAACCCGCTCACTCGCAGAGGAGCTGTCCGCGAGTGAGGTGAAGAAACTGGTGAGGACTCTTACCATATTGACTGACGACGAACCGTGCGAGACGAAGTCGCCAGTCGCACCTTATGAAGCCAACAACCCTCTGCCGGAGGTAACATTCGCCACCATTTTTGGTACTTGTTATGTTACGCATGTGTATGCTTATTTCTGTTGCTATTTCCATGTGTAGGGACATAGAATGTGCGAGTCAATGCCTCCATTGCCAGAGAGTGGCCCAGTGCCGAATAATGAGCCACTAGAGGCTGGTTCGGATGATGAAGTGACTTCGCTCACCGCCGCCCATACTCCAGAAGCTGATCAAGGCGACGCTGAGACGCAGACCAATGATGGTCAGCAAAAGCGATCGCGCGAGGAAGAGGACACAGCGGACTCTGAGGAGAAGGAAGGGAATGCGACGAAGTCGACCATGACCCCGCTTGAAGTTCCTCCAATCCGCTCTCTTCTTCCGTGTCCAACGAAAAGGTCGCGTCCGAGCGTAGGCGTGCTCGCACCTGGTCGGATGGTCGACCTCACCGAAGAGTAAGTTTTCTGTGCACTACCAATTTTGACTGATGAAATTTGCCGAGCCGGATCCTTAGCATGTGTGACACAGTGTATCATCCGATGAGGACCTGCCGCCACCACCTACGGTAGAGAAGAGCAGCGCGGCGTCGACGGCGCGTAGCCAGCCGCAAGAAACACAAACAGCCACTGCGACTGCGGCTGCCGCGGACACGTCCGTGCCGCCAGAGCCTGAAGTTGCAGCTGACAAAGACGAGGCGACGGCGACAGGTGCTCCTGCTTCGACTTCCGCCTCCGCAGATCATGTAAGTTTGCGCTTTTGTGTTGCAGGTGAACCACTATCGGGTGTTAGAGTCGTGCATAAATTCGATGAATCTGTTCTGAACTTGCTTCTGCTGTGTTGAAGCCATTTATGCAAGAGCTACTGAAGGCTGGCGCCCAGTACGTGCACATGGAGACGAAGGTCGCCACCCTGCAGCAGCAACTCGAAGCTGCCAAGAGTGAGTGTCTTCTTGTGGGATTACAACTTTTTCGAGTTGAATCCTTTTGCAGTTTATTGACTATGTTTTTGCTATGTGTGTGCAGAGTCAGCGGCTGACGCGGCGGAGAAGATGAGCGACGCCTGTCGCCGAGTGGCCGATCTGGAAAAATGGCTGAAAAATGCCGAAGATAGGGAAGGCCTGGCGATTGGTCGACTCACTGCCTGCAGCACCGCCTTGACTGGTATGCAGCCTTGCTTTTGCATTGGCTAGTACTTTTTCATAGAAGATTGTTGAACCTTTCGTTGTATGTTTTCCTAGATGTGATGGATGGCCCTATCGCACCTGGCAAGCAGAGCGTGGGCGCCTCGCTTGATGAGAGCATGAGCATCACGGAAGCCGCCAGCAGGAGAGCAGGAGAGATGCTGTCGAAGGCAGCGTGTGCCCTAGGCGCCCTTCACAGCAGCTTCTTTCCAGATGACGAGTTGCCATCGACATTTGCAGAGTTGGTGGAGCTGTTCAACCCAGAAGGGACTACCGTCGCCGATTTCAGTCGCGAGCAAATGGTAAGTGGTGCCCAGACTACTTTTCTCATGTTGCTCGCGCACGGAGTCGATGCAGATTTTGACACGGTGACGACGAAGTTCCCAAGAGGTCCTGGCGGCAAAACCGTCGGGTTAGGTACGTGGATGGAGGCCGCCAAAAAGTATGCTCAACAACTTGTAAGAACTGTTGAAGACAGGGCCGCCAAGGTCCAGGCCAGGAAAGCCTCCTCCAAAAAGTCGATGGCCACCGAGTGATTCTTCAGTCAACTAGTTGTGTCGAATTAGGACTAGGTCGGAGTCCATGTCATAGTTTTGTGACAGCCGAACCTTATATGTTATGATCTGTAATGAAACCTTTATGATCACGCGAGTATGTGTGTTCTTTTGCTACACTTTGTATGGATGTCATCTTTAATGCCTTTTGCGTTTTCACCTGAAAGGCTATGTGATGTAACTCGCCTGAATTATATGCTTTGTTTCTCATTTCTGACATGAGATTTGTGTGATGCTTTGAACAGCCACGAGAACCCGCTACTTCAGTTGGTTCCTCGCAGCCTCAGACTGCCACCCGGTCACAGACTCAGGTGGCAAATGATGCCAAAGTAATGGAGTATATGAAAACTCGAGTCGTGAGACTGGAGCAAGAGCTAAAGAGTGCCCAGCGCGAGCTGAATACGCTGAGAATGAGACCAGCTCTGGACACACAACGAGAGGATTATGTGCTTGGCGAGATGGACCTTGTAAACAGGCAACTCGAGTGTGAGTACAATCCTTGCTCTGATTACGGATTGTTTGGCTACTCTTTTTTCGTTTGACTCGATTTGTTCTTTTGCAGGTTTTGTCTCTGACTTCCAAACAGAGCAAGCTCGCGTTGAAGAGCGTTTGGATAATGCTACTGACAACCCGACAACTGGTCGTCAGCATTTTTGGTTTGATAGGTTCCGAGCGCGCACACTCGCTACTTTGAAGGATCGAGCTTGGCCAAACGCTCAGCTACTCGAGTTATGCAGGGCGGCTTTGATTCGCATCAACCAGACCCTTTTTCCAACAGGACCACAACCACAAGAAATCCATGCCTTGCTCGATCTGTTCTGTCATGCGGGCCCCATCCGGGAGCTGCTTACCCAGAAGCTTGTGGTTGGAGCCAACGCGGCGATGGCGTATGTGCGGAGTCGACGTCCCAACTTGGTGTTGCCGCCACCCGCCATTGGAGCGACTCTGTCTCAGGAGGACCTTGATGGCACCATTCTATCTGCGAGGATGCTGATTGTCGTGGGTTTGTCACGTCAGGTGTCATAGATGACTTCGTAGGTGTGGGATTATGCGAATCAAGCATCTCCGAGCTTGGGATCGCAGGAACAAAGATCAACACAGATTTACCCAGGTTCGGCCCCCTCAATGTGAGGTAAAAGACCTACTTCCTGCCTACCCTAGATTGGTATTGATATGATAATCGAGGTGTTACAATGGAGGCGATCTGATCTGGTACTCGCCGTATGAGCTAGGGTTTGGGGCTTGATAGCTTGACCCGCTCTAAGTCCTGCGAGTCCTCTTTATATACACAGAGGCTCGCTAGGTTACAAAAGGAAACTTCCCCATAAGGAACACATCCACAGAGGCCTACTCGGAGACTACTTGGTCTTCACGTCCTCCGGGATTTGTCTTCTAGATCTTTCTCCTTATGGCGGTTCAATATTGGGCTTGCTCCCAAGTGGGCCTTCGTCCGTGCGAGTAAGTTAAGCCGCACTGGGCCGCGGGTTAATCCAGAAAGTATTCCCCCGACATTAGCCCCCAAGATTGGTTAGGACTTTACGGTGAGAACCTTCTGACCTCTTGAAATGGTCTCTGAGCCGCACTGTAAACGTTCTGACCAATCTCCTGACTTATGCGATTCAGAGCTGTGACCCATCTGCGCGACTCATCTCTCCTTCTGGAAATATTCTGTTTCCTTTAATTGCGGACCGTTACTCGTTTTGCGGGCGCAAATTGTGCCGTTGGTTGCGAGCACAGATAATGCCGTTAGTTGCGGGCCCCTTCAGTTATAAGCTACGGCCACCTAGGTCATTATCCATTTGCCCTTGCAATCTTCTCATCCCTAGCCGCGCCGTCTTCTTCCTCGACCCGAGCCTAGTTCCCCAGTCCAATCTCCCCCTCGCAATGGCGCCCAAAGCGAAGCCATCTGACGACAGGCGCAAGATCTCCTGCAACTGGGAAGGATCCTGGGTAACGGAGGAAACTCTCGCAGATCTGGCCGAGGCTGGCTTCTTGCCGCCGAAGGAGGACGGTGTCTGGCGGGCGCCAGGCGATGAAATCGAGCCGCGCCCTAAGCCCAACGAGCTGGTGATGTTCGTGGAGCACGTGGAGCGTGGATTTACGCCTCCAGGTTCTCCCTTCTTCCGCAATTTGCTGCAACGCCTAGGCCTCCGTCTTCACGACATCAGGCCCAACTCAATGCTCCAGGTGAGCAATTTTCATGTGCTGTGCGAGGATTATCTTGGCATAGCCCCCAACATCGATCTATGGCTGGCCTCTTTCACCTGCAACAGCCAACTTGTCTCCAAGGGTGGCGCCTACATTCAGGTCGGCGCCATCTCCCTTCAACGCCATAGGAACTCTTGCCTTCCCAAGCTAGCCCTGGCGAATCGACCCAGGGCTTGGCAAAAATATTTCTTCTATTGCCAAGATACTTCACCGGAGGGCGAAACTCGCCTTCCCTCCTGGTCTAACACCCTCTTCGTGCCTACCGAGGCATTGAAATCAAAACCCCGCGACTCGTCCATGTCCTTCATCAATGAGTCGCTGATCAAAATCCGCGCCTTAATAGGTCATGGTCTTACTGGCCTTGATCTTCTCTCTTGCTGGACCAAATGGCGCATTCAGCCCGTGAGTCCACGACAGCGATCCTTCCTTGAGTGCACAGGCACCTCTGCTGACGTTGATCGTATCAAGGCTTCGGACTGGAGGCCTGAGGATTGGGTGGAATTTGTCACCCGCGTGACTGAGGAGAAGGACATCTCCTTCGATAAGGTGGGGCTTGCCCCTTTCAGTGTTAACAACAAGCCTTTTGAGGTAACTCCTCTTCTCTGTCTTTTCGCCTTCGTAGTTGAGTCGCATTCCTTTTCTTAATACTGCAACTTATATTTCCCTGATCCAGGCTGATGAGAACTACTGGTCGCTGCCTGCGACCGTCGCCGGCACTCTAGAGGGCAGCGAGACTGCTGATATCCCTTCTGTTGCTTCTGCGGCCTCAGATGGTGAAGAGACTGAACTGGACGAGGATGATAGTCCAGTGCCAGCCGCGAGTTCTGTTGCCGCGGCTGGACCAACTCCCCGTAGAGCCTCCAAGAGGCTATCTCGTGAGGAACCAGAGGTTGATGCTCTGGAAAACCCGAGGCCACGAAGCGTCGCAAACCTGCTACGGGCGCGATCTCCTTCGTTGCCAGGCGTGCTTTCAAAGCCACCGCCTCTGCTGAAGAAGACATGGGTCCCCACTCTGGTAATTTCTGTTGTCTTGTCATCTTGAATGCTTATTCTTTTTCCTCTACTGACACGCAAAACTTCTGCTCGTAGATTCTGGGACCCAAGGCCTGTCCTCACCGTCAAGCGGTGAACTTATGGCCTTTGTGAAGATGGCTCCAGAGTTAGTAACTTTTCCCTGTGCTTATAATACTTTTATTCTGGCTTATGTGCTTCTTCTTCACACAATGCCCTTGCTTTTTCAGAAGTGCGGCTAAACCCGCGCTGAGCCTGGAACCGCGGTTGAGCCGCGTTTATCACCTGCGGCTCATACCGCCATGGTAGAGGGCGTGGCCACCACTGATGACCTGGCCACGGTCCCTGTTCTTGACACAGCCACCCAAGAGGTGGCTCTGGAGGATAGAACGGATCCCCTTATGATCCAGGACGTGGAGAAGGTCAACCCCTCCTCCATAGATGTAATGGCCAAGGATGCTGATGCGCCAGTGGTTGAGTCGCCAGCGGCGGACAATCTGCGGTCGCCAATTCTGCATGCTGAGGTTGCTTCTTCCTCCTCCACAAGCCGCGCTGAGAGACTGTCAGAGGCTATCATTGCCTCAAATGACAAGCAAGCCATGGAGCTCCGCAAGGCACTATCTGACCTGTCTGCGGCTTATAAGGTAAACTTCTATCTCCAGTTATCTGTCTCTAGCCCCCAAGGATCAAGTTTCTTCTTTGACTGTAAAGGGAGACTTGATGCTTCTCTTTTAGCTGTTGATATATACTTACTAACTGATGTACCCTTCGTAGGAGGAACTAAGCTCCATAACAGCTGCCAAACTTGCCTTGGAAAAGCAGCTGGGGATACTCCCTCTGAACTGGAGAGGCTGCGCGAGCTCCTTGGCCAGCGTGACGCTGAGCTGAAGAAGAGGGAAACCAGATGGGCGAGCTATCTGATGAAAGCTTCAAGTTATCTGAGCAAGCCAAAGCCACCGAGCTGCGGCTTAAAACTGTTGAAGAGAAGTTCCAGAGAGGGTCCAGCAGCTGGACCTCCAAGTCAGTGCTCAGAAAGACGCCATTGCTGATGCCAATGAGGACGCAAGGCTTAAGGCTGTTTCCATTGGCGAGCTTGAGAAAAAGTTGAAGAAAGTTTCTGATGCCCATAACCTCGTCCACGCCAAAGTGTGCATCATGACTCAAGAGTTAACTGGTATGTGTTGCGACTCATATCTGCATCTGTTTTCTCTACTATCTTTGCCTTATGTTGTAAGCTGACGGAGACATGCCTCGATGTAGGTGAAGATGCCAAGGAGCAGCGCGGCAGTACTCAAGAACAGCTGGAGTATATCCGCGATTTTTCGCGAAGAACTTGTGACGCCATGAAATCACTGTCTAAGTGCCTGCTGCCGACCAAGCCAGTCCCCGGTGATTCTGAAGGGCTGCTGAAAAGACTGCTTAGGGCGCCTCAGTTCTTTTTGGACTGGAAGGAGTCCTCAGCTCGCACCGGCGCGGCTCATGTTCTTGCTTTGGCCAAGACGTACTATCCTTCTTTGATGCTGCCAAGGTTGCAAAAGGTAGGCCCTCGAAGAAGGTGGATGGCACCGAACTGACGGCCTCAGAATATGCGATGACTTGGAAGGATATGCGCGGCCACGCGACTGAACTGGTGGAGGGGATAGATCTTGCGACCTATATGGGCAAGTATAATGCAGATGGAAGCAGATGGGAGAAGTTACCCGCTCCGTCATCCAGTGCGGTGATTCCGCAGGAAAAGAACCCCTCTCCAGGCGTATCCAGCTCTGCAGCCCCCAAGCCCGCGACTGAAGAGCCCTCCAGCGAGCCTGCGATTGCTCCTTCTGGCAAGCTTGGTAAGCCGCCTGTTCCTCCTTCCCACCGGCCAAAAGCTGCGCACAAGTGAAGAAGAGAAAACAATGGTTTGATGATCTTGGCCCTTAGCGGTCTGTAATAATTGTTAGAATTTATGTGTCATAAGACAATATTATGGTTTGCTTAAGTACTCTTGGCAGTACATGTTTCGACCAATAGGCTGGTCCTTATGATTTGTCTCGGTTTTTCCTCACTTAGGCCCTTGCGCGGCTCAGTATTTCCCAGGTAAAAAGTGCGTGTTCAGGGTCGAGAGCGGCCATGATAGGCAATCAAACTCGATTGACGCCACCCCCAGTACTTTGGCCGCATAGTGCAAGTCGCATCCAAGAGAGGTTGAGTATAATCACGATAAATGCCACTTGTTTGGCGATCCCAAGGAATAGGCCGCGCTAAAAAGCTGCCGCACCCCCAAGGGACCAATGATTAAAAAATAAAAGACTCACAGCTCAATTGGTAGTTTGAGATGCTTTATTTCAGAATCATTATATGATACATAGGGTCGGTCGCGCCTAGGTGGCGACCAGAAGTGATGCTTGGGTCGGTTGCGCCTAGGTGGCAACCAGAGATGTTACATGGGTCGGTCGCGCCTGAGTGGCGACCAGAATTGGGTCGGTTGCGCCTAGGTGGCAACCAGAGATGTTACATGGGTCGGTCGCGCCTGAGTGGCGACCAGAATTGGGTCGGTTGCGCCTAGGTGGCAACCAGAGATGTTACATGGGTCGGTCGCGCCTGAGTGGCGACCAGAATTGGGTCGATCGCGCCTAGGTGGCGATCAGAAGTGTCATTGGGTCGGTCGCGCCTGAGTGGCGACCAGAATTGAAATTTTTAGCCCTGAGTGGCCAGCTTGATGATGTAAACTCTTAATAATTTTGCTGCGGCTGCTGATGGCAACTCGCGACGCTGGGATGTGTCCTTATTGGCAATGGCTCGTAGCCTTTGACTTCCTTGCCTCCCTTGCGGCCGTAATCTGAAGTCGCAAGTCAGGCAGGTGCCTCTTGGCCTTCACGATGTCATCAAAATTCTCCTGCGACTCGCGCATGGGCGCGCTCTCTGCGATGCAAGCTGCTCTGGCTATGGCCTTGTCGCCTTCTTCGCATTCTTGAGCTATTCTTTTGTCGCCATTGATGGTGATGACACCCTAGGGCCTGGTATTTTAAGCTTTAGGTACACATAGCACGGCCTAGCCATAAACTTTGCGAATGCTTCTCTGCCAAACAGCGCATGATATGGGCTCTGGAAATCTACAACCTCGAACCAAATGTACTCGCTCCTGAAGTTGCTTTGTGTCCCAAAGGCGACCTCCAAGTTAACTCGCCCCAATGGCTGAGCTGATATGCCTGGCACGACACCATGAAACGTTGTTCTTGATGGGTGTAGCTGCTTTTCTTGAAGGTTCATCTTTTGAAGGTTCATAGTATAATATATTGATGCTGCTGCCTCCATCCATCAGTACTTTGCTCAACTTGTACCCTGCGACTTGAGGGGCAACCACCAGCGCGAGTTTTCCCTCTTCATTTATTTCTCCTGGGTGATCCTCGCGGCTCCAAACTACTGGTTGCTCGGACCACTTTAGCCACTGTGGGACGGCTGGTACTATGGCGTTAACAGCCTGATTGCGTCGTCGCAGCTTTTGTTCCCTCCTTGAAGTATTCACCACAATGGTATGATACTGACCCAACTGTTTTGGGAATTGTGGCTGATCTGGCTGCGGATTTGGGACGGCGTTGTTGCTGTTGTTGCCTCCGCCGTGTTTACCTTCCTCGTTGTTTTGATGATTGAAGTTTGTGTTGAGTGGCTGTCCATCCTTCCACTTTTTGTAATGATAACACTGTGCCTTCGTGTGGTTGGGTGGTTTCCCATCTTTTCCTATATGGATGTCGCAGGGGCGGTTGAAAACCTCTTCCAAATTAACTGGGTGAAAATTCCTTCCTCTGCTGCTGCTTTGTTTGTAACGAGTATTCGTATTTGCGACTAACCCTGAGTTTCCTTCCTCGTTTTTGCGCTTGTTATAACTCGCATTGGCATTGCTAGCTTGCTGTTGTTGAGGCTTGCTACTGGCCTTCTTTCCCTTGCCAGTGTTTTCCTCTTCCTCCCCATCAGATGCGTCCCTGGTTTTATCCGAGCTAGCATACTTGTTGGCCGCCGCCATTACCTCGCTTAGGCTCTTGACTTTATCCTTCATGCGACCTAGTTTGTGGACTAGCGGCTCAAATTTGCAATTTTTCTCCATGACAAGGACTGCTGAACTGGGTGGTATGTTGTCTGAGGAATGTATGATCTCTGCGACCCTTCTCATCCAGTGGCGACTCGACTCGCCTTCCTTCTGTACACAACGCTCAAGGTCCTCTATGCTGCAGAGTCGCTTGCATGTTCCTTGGAAATTCTTGATAAAAGCTTCCTTCATCTCATCCCAAGAGTTTATTGAATTTGGTGGCAAATTTTGTAGCCATATGTGGGCTGCGCCTTCTAACATCATGTTTAGGTAACGTGCGCAGATCTCTTCGGATGCATTTAGGATGCTCATGCCCATCTCGTAATTGTTGAGCCAAGTAACAGGGTCCATGCTGGCGTTGTAGTTGGCGACCTTGCGAGGCCTTTGAAATCTGCAGGAAACGGTTCAGACCTGATTCTTTCGCTGAAACAGACTGGGCCTTTGAGTCGCGACGATAGGTTGGACGAAGCTGGCCTTCCTATTGGGTTGGCCGCCGCGCGCGGCTGCACAATCTCTATGGGTTGAATTTGCTGAGGTTGATTTTGAGCCGCAGGTTGATCTTCCCTTTGTCGCCTAGCCGAGCTCGAGGTCGCAACGTGTGGCGACTCCGCGTGGATGCTTCTCTCCGCCGTTGCTCTGCTATTGTAAGGGGTGGAGTGCAGCCGTCCTGCGTGTTCGGACATATTCGCCTGCTGTATTACTGCTGTGCTCAGCATCTCGATGGCGCGCCGTGCCTCTCTGTCCATTGGCGTGTTTCCTGCTGGCGCTAATCTGGCCAAGATGTTTGTGGCTGCAAAGAGATTCTCCACTGGGCTAACATAATGCCCTTGCGGCGTGTGGAACCTTTGAGGCTGCTGTGGCGATGCTGAACAAAGGTTGGCTGCGTCAAGGCGGGGGCATCATGGCCCTGTTGTTAGCCTGTACTATGGCCCTTGACCCAGGTATCTCTGCTACTCTTGGTGCTGCGAAAGATGGAACCGCTGGTACGATTGATGGTACAGCGATTGCTTGAACCGCGGGCGCAGCTAACGGGGCCACGGACCGCATAACCATGGCAGATGGTGCCATGCGTGCGGGTACCGCGACTGAAGGTTGTGCGACCCCTGACCATGCGACCGGGTGCGCCGTGTTGGTGGCGACTGATGGGATGTGTTGGTGGCGGCTGACGGGACCGCAATTGCTGGTTCAGTGGTAGGTGATTGGAACAGCTCCATAGGGTTTACTGTTCCTGGCTGCAGGCGACTCGCGTGGCGTCTGTGTGGCAAGGTGGCCTGTATTCCTTGCAGAGTATTGGTTTCCTCGATGAGTCGCAGTTGCTCCTGTTGGAGGCGCTGTTCCTCACGCGCCAGCCTGGCTCTCTCATCTGCGATTCTCTGGACTTCATCATATAGCCCGATCCTGGTAGCCTCCAATTCTGTCACCCTAGCAGCCGCGTTAACCGCAGATATTGGTGTAAACAACACGCTTCCCTGTGGCGGCGTGACCGCTGCGCTGGGGGTTACCCTTGACCCTGATTCCGCAGGCGCGACTCCAGGTGGAGTCTCTCTGTTTGCGACTCCTGAGGCCGCGACTCCTGGCGTCATCGCAGCGGATGCCGCGACTCCTGATGCGTCTAGCGCGGCTTGTTCTGCTGCTTCCGGCGGTGTGGGGGCTAAGCTGCCTGGTGGCATGCCCAGCCCTTCGTCTGCTTCTGTGGTCCTGTAGACCCCTTCCACGTGCCGATCTTCTACAGAGGGCGAGCCACTATCCACAGGGCCTCCGCATAGCCTTTCCTCAAGGACATACTCAATGGATTGGCCTTCTTCGTCTTCGAGAGGCAGCGACTCGTGGTTGATAGATTCTTCTTCTTGGTCCACTGTTACCGCGACTCCTTCTTCTGAGTCGCCATGTTGCGATGGATCCTCTGACTCGCCGCCAATGAAGCCGACGAAGACGTTGATGGATCCAAAGGGGATGACGTGGCCGGTCTCCAAGTAATCTGCTTCCGGCCCCCAGCTTGAATCGTCGATGAGGGGTGTGCCATTGACCGTGATGATACGGCCAACAACAAGATCTTCAGCTCCCTTCATGGATCCTGCGCGGAACGTGACGCTCTTGACCGCAGGCCCCACGGTGGGCGCCAACTGTCGTGGGTTTGTCACGTCAGGTGTCATAGATGACTTCGTAGGTGTGGGATTATGCGAGTCAAGCATCTCCGAGCTTGGGATCGCAGGAACAAAGATCAACACAGATTTACCCAGGTTCGGCCCCCTCAATGTGAGGTAAAAGACCTACTTCCTGCCTACCCTAGATTGGTATTGATATGATAATCGAGGTGTTACAATGGAGGCGATCCGATCTGGTACTCGCCGTATGAGCTAGGGTTTGGGGCTTGATAGCTTGACCCGCTCTAAGTCCTGCGAGTCCTCTTTATATACACAGAGGCTCGCTAGGTTACAAAAGGAAACTTCCCCATAAGGAATACATCCACAGAGGCCTACTCGGAGACTACTTGGTCTTCACGTCCTCCGGATTGTCTTCTAGATCTTTCTCCTTATGGCGGTTCAATATTGGGCTTGCTCCCAAGTGGGCCTTCGTCCGTGCGAGTAAGTTAAGTCGCACTGGGCCGCGGGTTAATCCAGAAAGTATTCCCCCGACACTGATCGAGCGGACCCACGACCAATTCTTTGGTCCTGTGCTACCCATCAAGGATGAGCCTGAGGACTAGAGGTTTTTTGTGTATAAACTTGTAGAGGGGGCAGCCCCCGAGTGTAAATTTGCCACTTGTATATAATATGAATTATTTACGTTATATTTCCGCAGCCCCCGAGTCTATCGAGTGGGGTTTATGAGAATGTTTTGAGTGTGAACTAATAATTGCGCAGCCCCCGAGTGTTAGAGTGGGGCTGTGAATTTTTTTGTGATGTCTAAAATTCAACTTTTGCTTTGAGACTCACCCCCCGAGCGTGCGAGTGTGGCTGTGGAGTTTTTGTGTATGCTGAAGTTTATCCAACTTTGCTTTGAGACTTAGCCCCCGAGCGTTCGAGTACGGCTAAGGTACTTGTTAATGAGTTATGCGAACAGAAAAGGATAGGAGGAACATTGATTATATTCCACTTTTGAATGTTAAGCTGCAGGGCGCCTCATTAAAAACCTTCCAGCCCCCGTAGGTACCCTGGTAAGGAAAAGAGCGCGTCTGAAACTTGCAGCCATCCGACATATCGCCTATTACATTGTATGACTGAGCAGCTAAGCATAGAAACGGCGCAGGTGCGCAACGTTCCAAGGATTATTCGAAAGTTCGCCTGTCTTCGCGTTCTTCAGTCTCTACGCACCACCGTCGATGACCTCGGTGACGATGAAGGGTCCCTCCCATGGGGAGGCGAGCTTGTGCACCTTCTTCTGCTTCAATCGGAGCACCAGGTCGCCAACCATGAAGGACCTGGTGCGCAGTTGACAGCTATGGTAGTTGCGGAGATCCTACTGATAGACAGCTGTGCGAGCCAGGGCTGTGTCGCGTGCTTCTTCGAGCAAGTCGACTGCATCATCAAGTGCTTCCTCTGCGTCGTCTTTATTGTATGCTGCCACCCTTGGTGCATCGAACTTTACATCGGATGGCAGGATTGGCTCTGCGCCGTAGACCATGAAAAATGGCGTGAATTGTGTTGAGGCGTTAGGAGTTGTGCGCAAGCTCCATAGCACCGATGGAAGTTCTTCAACCCAGGCACCCGCGGCCCTTTTGAGTGGCACTAGGAGGAGTTTCTTGATTCCGCTACACACAGTCCATTGGCTTTTTCAACTTGGCCATTGGACTGCGGGTGTGCCACGGATGCGTAGTTGAGCGTAATGCTTTGCTCTTTGCAGAAGGAACGAAATTCTTCAGCCATGAAGTTTGTGCCGTTATCAGTTATGATGCTGCTTGGGACACCGAAGCGGTAGATGATGGTCTTTATGAAGTTAACTGCCATAGTAGCAGTCGAATTTGTGATGGGGATTGCTTCGATCCACTTTGTGAACTTGTCGACTGCCACCAGGAGATGAGTATGTCCGCCGTGCGAAGATTTTTTGAGTGGCCCAACCATATCGAGCCCCCACTGGGCGAAAGGCCGGGCCAATGGTATTGTCTTTAAGCTGATGTAGGTGCGTGCGGCTTTGTGGCGAATTTTTGACAGCCGATGCACCTTTTGACTATGTCTTCCGAATCCTTGAGTGATGTGGGCCAGTAAAAACCTGCTCGAAAGGCTTTGGCTACGAGTGATCGGCTACTGGCGTGATGTCTGCAGGTACCTGCATGAATATCTCGAAGGATGGCTTTGCCATCTTCGAATGCTATGCATCGTTGGAACATACCTGATATGCTTCTCTTGTACAACTCACCGTTGATGATGGTGTATGCTTTAGCCCATCGAGTGACACGTCGTGAGTCGGTTATGTCGTCAGGTAGCTCGTTGCGGAGTATGTACGCCAGGAAAGGTTGAGTCCAGGTTGGCTCAATGAGGAGTACTTCGACTGGTGGGTCCTCTGTGCTGGGTGTTTTGCTCTTGGCCGGTGCGGTCGATGTAGGAGGTGCTTGTTTTTGCTTGATTGATCTATGCTCAATGCGCTCGAGGAAGACACCAGTGGAACTTGCGCCTTGGTCGAGCCTAGGTTGGCTAGCATGTCTGCTTCCTCGTTGCTTTCTCTCCCTATGTGGCGCAACTCGCAGCCTTCGAAGCTACCCTCCATTATGTTGTACAGGTCGCGGTAGGTGATCATGTTGTCTGCAATGGCGTCACAGGCCTTCATTGTCTGTTGCACCACCAGATTCGAGTCGCCGTAGATCATTAATCGAGTGCACCCGAGAGCTTTGGCCATCCGCATGCCATGGATCAAGTCTTCGTACTCGACCTCGTTGTTTGATGGTAATGATACGTCTCAAACGTATCTATAATTTTTGATGTTCCATGCTTGTTTTATACCAATTGCTACATGTTTTGCATCTACTTTATATCACTTTTATACATTTTTTGGGACTAACCTATTAACAAGATGCCGAAGTGCCAGTTCCTGTTTTCTGCTGTTTTTGTATTCCAGAAAAGCTAGTCTGGAAATATTCTCGGAATTGGACGAAACTACACGGGGGTGCCTATTTTTCCAGAACACGCCTGACGGAGCGAAGGAGCAGCAGAGGAGGGCCACCAGGAGGCCACACGCACCTAGGGCGCGGGCCCCCCTTTGCCGCGCCCTAGGGTGGTGTGGGCCCCTCGGGGGTCCGCAGCCGCCGCCCTTTCGCCTACTTATTCCCCCCGACGCGAAAACCCTAAGTACCTGAGCAAATATCCACGAAAAGATCCAGAGACGCCGCCGTCGTCAACCCTAGCTCGGGAGGGTTCAGAACCTCTTCCCGGCACCCTGCCGGAGAGGGGAATCGTCACCGGAGGCTTCTACATCGCCATGCCTGCCTCCGGAGTGATGCGTGAGTAGTTCATCCTTGGACTACGGGTCCATAGCAGTAGCTAGATGGTTGTCTCTCCACTTTGTGCCATCATGTTTAGATCTTGTGAGCTGCCCTACATGATCAAGATCATATTATTGTAATGCTACATGTTGTGTTTGCTGGGATCCGATGAATATTGAATATTATGTCAAGTTGATTATCAATCTATCTTATATGTTATTTAAGATCTTGCATGCTTTCCGTTACTCGTAGATGCTTTGGCCAAGTAGATGCTTGTAACTCCAAGAGAGAGTATTTATGCTAGATAGTGGGTTCATGTCTCCGTTTAACCTGGGACAGTGACAGAAAGTTCTAAGGTTGTGGATGTGCTGTTGCCACTAGGGATAACCTAACGATGCTATGTCCACGGGCATATGTGTTTGTTTACATTACGCACTTTACTTAATGCAATTATCCGTTGCTTGCAACTTAATACCAACGGGGGACTCGGATGACAACCCGGCGGTGGATTATTAGTCATAGATGCTGTTGGATAACGGTCTATGTATTATGTCGTAATGCCCAATTAAATATCATAGTAGTCAACATGTCATGTATATGCATTGTCATGCGCTCACTATTCGTCAATTGCCCAGCTGTAATTTGTTCACCCAACATGTTAGTTATCTTTTATGGAGAGACACCACTAGTGAACTGTGGACCCCGGTCCATTCTTTTACACTGATTAAACCACAAACTGCAAACTGTTCCTTTTTCATTCTCTGCAATTTAATACTCATTTTCCACACCATACGTTTAATCCTTTGTTTTCAGCAAGCCGTGAGATTGACAACCTCACTGTTTCGTTGGGGCAAAGTAGTTTGATTGTGTTGTGTGCAGATTCCACGTCAACAGTGACTCCCGACAGCTATTTTTCTGGCGCCGTTGACAACCTTCTGAAGAGTTGCTGCTCCTACTGGTTCGATAACCTTGGTTTCTTTCTGAGGGAAAACTTGCTGCTGACTACATCATACCTTCCTCTTGGGGTCTCCCAACGAGCGTGTTTCACGCCATCAAGCTATTTTTCTGGCGCCGTTGCCGGGGAGACAGCAGTCTTCTGCAAGGGGAGTTTCACGCTTCCAATCTCTTTACTTTGTTTTTGTCTTGCTTAGTTTATTTTATTTTATCTTGTTTGCTTTCAATTATCAAAAACACAAAAAAATTAGTTACTTGCATTTAGTTTATTTCGGTTTGTTATTATGTCTAGTTGTTTATTTGCTATCAATGGCTTATCTCTATGAAACTAGATCTTGTTGGCAAGGTGGGTCCACGGAAGATGAACGAAGATATTATAGGAATTACCGCTTGTCACAAAAAGGGATGTACTTATGGAAATTGTTAAATCAACTAGAGGAATATGCTAGAAATTTATGCTATATATTTGGCAAATCTTTTTGCTTTAATGAATCTGATTGTCATAGGAAGTCTAAACACTTTCCTTTCCAATGTGCTTGTAATGAAAATGAAACCTTAGCTTCTTATGTTAAAGGTTACTATAATGCTTATGAGGTAGAAAGGATGGAAGAATTTATTGTCTTTAAGGGTGCACTTGAAATTAGTTCTTATCTTGAGCATAAAATTGATGCCCCTTATAAATCTGAAAGTCTTGCTATACTTAAATATTGTTTTGATAACTATAAGGATGAAAATTCTTATATTACTGAACATGTCAAGAGGATTTTTCCTCATAAAGAAGAGACTAATGCCTTGCAGGAAAATGTGGAAGAAGAAATTGCTGAAGCTGAAAGCTCATTTGATGAAAAAGAGGAAGAGAGTGATGAACAAAAGGAGGATCTACCTTCTAATGACAGTAACTCTTTAACTCTTACATTATATAATTACCCTCCATGCCTACCTAAGGAGGAAGAATGCTATATTGTTGAATGTCATGATTCTATTGAAATATCTTTTTTGATAAATTTGAAGTAACATCCTCCTTGACTCAAGTAAAAGAGGAAATTGCAGAAAGTAAAAATGTGCTCCCTAATGTTATATATGATAATGCTCTTGATGATGGTCCTATATTGCCTAATGATATTAATTATACTACTATTGTCAAAAGTGGGTTTGATAACCCTACTGTTTTTAGCTTAATAAAAATTATGTGTTTGTAGATCATGAAAAGCATGCTTTATGTGATAGTTATATTATTGAGTTTGTTCATGATGCTACTGAAAGTTATTATGAGAGAGGAAAATATGGTTGTAAAAGTTTTCAAGTTACTAAAACACCTCTCTTTATGTTGAAAGTTTTGAAGCTATATTTGTTTCATCTTTCTATGCTAGTTGCTTTATGCTTCAATAATTTATTTTGTTACAAGATTCCTTTGCATAGGAAGTGGGTTAGACTTAAATGTGTTTGATATTTGCCTCTTGATGCTCTCTTTTGTTTTTCAACTCTTATTCTTATGAGAGCATCATTAAAATCTTCTAGCCTAGCTAAAAGGCATTAAAAGAAAGCGCTTTTGGGAGGCAACCCATTATCTTTTATTTTCAGTATTAGTCAAGGAGTGTTTACTTCTGTAGCAACTCCTTTGTATCTTTATTTTCTCGCATTGTTGTGCCAAGAGTAGCCTCTAATGTTAAGATGATGCTTAATTTTGATTGCTGCGCAGAAACAGATTTTTGCTGTTCACTGTACGAAATTCCTAAAATCACCAGATTGTTAATTAAATCTGAAATTTTTGTGCGTAATCTTTATGAATGTCTGAAACTTTCATTAGTTCAGAGTTTTTCGATCTGAGCGTCGTAAGTGCCTTGAAAAAATTCGTCTTTGCGGACTGTTCTGTTTTAGACAGATTATGCCTTTTTATTTTGCATTCTCTCTTTTACTAGTGTTGAGTGAAATTCTTTTTTGGGTGGAAGAGCTTCACATAACATCAGTGGCTGTAGCTAATGTTTAAAGTAACAAATCATATTGCGTCTTTATAGAACATGTGAATTTTTGATTATGCACTAACCCTCTAATGAGATCTACTTTGAGTTTGGTGTGACGGAAGTTTTCAAGGGTCAAGAGAGAAGGATGATATAATAGGATCAAGAAGAGTGAAGAGCTTAAGCTTGGGGAGGCTCCCATGGATCTCCCCAGCATATTTCAAGAAGACTCAAGCGTCTAAGCTTGGGGATGCCCAAGGCATCCCCTTCTTCATCGTCAAAATTATCAGGTCATCTCTAGTGAAACTATATTTTAATTCTTTCACATCATATGTGCTTTTCTTGGAGCGTCTGTGTGCTTTTATTTTCAGTATTGCACTTTTATTTTCAATAAAGCTTGACTGGACCCTAGCATTCTTGATTGGGAGAGAGACACGCTCCGCTTTTTCATGAGAATACTCCTATTCTTCACTTATATTTGTTGAGTATTCATATCTAGCGCTGTTCAGCTTTTAGCTCTTGTTTTCATGTATCTCTTGTCAGAGCTATTAGCTTTCTTTTGTAGAAAGTACTCTCTTGCTTCACTTATATTTGTTTGGAGAGTTGATGAAATAAATTGATTGGTGTTTGGTTGGTTCAGAAAATGTTGCATGTGGTAATTGGTATAAGGAAAAACTTGCTTAATCTTGTAGATCACTAAAATGGATAACTTGATGCTTGTCAATTGTTTTGAGTTAACAAGTAGATCATGATTAAATTGTGCATCACATGAGTTAAGCCTATTAGTGAAGAACTACCGTAAAGCTTGTTGAAAATTTGGTTTGCATCGGTGGTATCTCTAAGGTCTAGATATTTTCTAATAACAGGGTTTGGTTAACAAGGAAGACGGTATGAAGTCTTATAACGTTTGCAATATGTTTGTCATATAAAACTTGGTGTACGGGTTGATATTCTTGTTTGCTTACATAACCTTGCTAGCCTAAACTCTGTACTGAGAGGGAATGCTTCTCGTGCATCCAAATCCTTGAGCCAAAATCCATGCCATTTGTGTCCACCATAACTACCTATATGTGGTATTTCCTTGCCACTCCAAGTAAATTTTTCATGTGCTACCTTTAAATTATTCAAAATGTTATTATTCCCTTTTTGTGTCAATGTTTACTAGCTCATGAGGAATTAGTGTGGTTATTCTTTATTCTATTTGTTGAATGGACTTTTACACCTGGACTAGTGGCATATACATCCGCTTATCCAATAACTTGCAAAAAGAGCTGGCAACGGGGTGCCCAGTCCCAATTAATTACAACTTTAACCAATTAATTCTCTTCACACTTTTGCCCTGATTCATCAGTAAGCAATGACAAACAGTGAAATACCTGAATGTGTGTAAACCAAAGAGAAAGAGGGATGATCTGCCTTGCTGGTAGAAATAACGTCCTTCATGGGAGCCGCTCTTAAAAGTCCGTTCGACAGGTAGAATACTGTTCTCACCCGCTACCATTCGTTGACAATTAACAAACACCTCTCAAAAATAGATACTCCTCCATGGTATGTGATTGATGGAAGGCACCCGAGGATTCGGTTAGCCATGGCTTGTGTTAGCAAGGTTGGGAGGAGTATCAAATATTTTATGCAATCTCTATATGCTTTCAAAAACCTAAAAGCTCTAGCACATGATTTAATCCCTGCTTCCCTCTGCGAAGGGCCTTTCTTTTACTTTTATGTTGAGTCAGTTTTCCTATTCTTTCTGTCTTCCACAAGCAAACACTAGTGTCAACTTTGTTACAACATGCGTTATATGCAATGTATTGGACTTGTTATACTACTTTGTGTTGACAATATCCATGAGATAAATATGTTGAAAGTTGAAGCAAATGCTGAAACTAAATTCTTCCTTTGTGTTGATTAAATACCTTTTATTAGAAACTATTGCTTTATGAGTTAACACTTATGCAAAACTGTTTGATGCTTGTCTCGAAAGTACTATTCATGAAAACGTTTAGCTTGTGTGATTCATTGTTTACTCATTATCTATTTGGTAGCAAATTATAGACCATTGACTTGGATCACTTCATTCATTTACATGTGCCTTGCAATATTATATGATCAAGATTATGATAGTAGCATGTCACCTCAAAAATTATTTTGTTTTTATCGTTTACCTACTCGAGGACGAGTAGGAACTAAGCTTGGGGATGCTGATACGTCTCAAACGTATCTATAATTTTTGATGTTCCATGCTTGTTTTATACCAATTGCTACATGTTTTGCATCTACTTTATATCACTTTTATACATTTTTTGGGACTAACCTATTAACAAGATGCCGAAGTGCCAGTTCCTGTTTTCTGCTGTTTTTGTATTCCAGAAAAGCTAGTCTGGAAATATTCTCGGAATTGGACGAAACTACACGGGGGTGCCTATTTTTCCAGAACACGCCTGACGGAGCGAAGGAGCAGCAGAGGAGGGCCACCAGGAGGCCACACGCACCTAGGGCGCGGGCCCCCCTCTGCCGCGCCCTAGGGTGGTGTGGGCCCCTCGGGGGTCCGCAGCCGCCGCCCTTTCGCCTACTTATTCCCCCCGACGCGAAAACCCTAAGTACCTGAGCAAATATCCACGAAAAGATCCAGAGACGCCGCCGTCGTCAACCCTAGCTCGGGAGGGTTCAGAACCTCTTCCCGGCACCCTGCCGGAGAGGGGAATCGTCACCGGAGGCTTCTACATCGCCATGCCTGCCTCCGGAGTGATGCGTGAGTAGTTCATCCTTGGACTACGGGTCCATAGCAGTAGCTAGATGGTTGTCTCTCCACTTTGTGCCATCATGTTTAGATCTTGTGAGCTGCCCTACATGATCAAGATCATATTATTGTAATGCTACATGTTGTGTTTGCTGGGATCCGATGAATATTGAATATTATGTCAAGTTGATTATCAATCTATCTTATATGTTATTTAAGATCTTGCATGCTTTCCGTTACTCGTAGATGCTTTGGCCAAGTAGATGCTTGTAACTCCAAGAGAGAGTATTTATGCTAGATAGTGGGTTCATGTCTCCGTTTAACCTGGGACAGTGACAGAAAGTTCTAAGGTTGTGGATGTGCTGTTGCCACTAGGGATAACCTAACGATGCTATGTCCACGGGCATATGTGTTTGTTTACATTACGCACTTTACTTAATGCAATTATCCGTTGCTTGCAACTTAATACCAACGGGGGACTCGGATGACAACCCGGCGGTGGATTATTAGTCATAGATGCTGTTGGATAACGGTCTATGTATTATGTCGTAATGCCCAATTAAATATCATAGTAGTCAACATGTCATGTATATGCATTGTCATGCGCTCACTATTCGTCAATTGCCCAGCTGTAATTTGTTCACCCAACATGTTAGTTATCTTTTATGGAGAGACACCACTAGTGAACTGTGGACCCCGGTCCATTCTTTTACACTGATTAAACAACCACAAACTGCAAACTGTTCCTTTTTCATTCTCTGCAATTTAATACTCATTTTCCACACCATACGTTTAATCCTTTGTTTTCAGCAAGCCAGTGAGATTGACAACCTCACTGTTTCGTTGGGGCAAAGTAGTTTGATTGTGTTGTGTGCAGATTCCACGTCAACAGTCCAGACTCCCTCGACAGCTATTTTTCTGGCGCCGTTGACAACCTTCTGAAGAGTTGCTGCTCCTACTGGTTCGATAACCTTGGTTTCTTTCTGAGGGAAAACTTGCTGCTGACTACATCATACCTTCCTCTTGGGGTCTCCCAACGAACGTGTGTTTCACGTCATCAGGTAACTCGAACCCCATTTGCAGGACGTAGCGAAGTTTGTCTCCTTTTGGCGATATGAGGATGACCCATGCGCCTGCACCTTCGTTTTTCTTGGACCCATCGAAGTACATGGTCCAAGAGTTGGACACATCTGGCGCTCCAGGCAACTGGGCCTCGATCCAATCGGTTGTAAAGTCAGGTAAGACTTGTGCTTTGATGGCCTTCGGGTGATCGTACCTGATGTCCCTTGGTCCCTGCTCGATGAGCCATTTGGCGACTCTCCTAGTTGCGTTGGGTTTGTAAGAATATCCCCGATCGCTGAGTTACTGATTACAGTGATCGGGTGTTCTGCGAAGTAGTGTGTCAGCTTTCTTGATAACATGAACATGGCGTAGGCCAGCTTCTGATAGTGCGGGTACCGCTGTTTTGATATGGAGAGAACCTCACTCAAGTAGTAGACTGTGCGTTGTATGCTTTGGGCGTGTCCCTCTTCCATGTTTCAACCACCAGTACGGTACTCACTACCCTGTTGGTAGCCGAGACGTATAGGTATAGCGTTCCCGTTCCTTGAGTGCGACGAGGACTGGAGGGCTTGTGAGGACTCGCTTGAGCTCCGTGAAGGCTGCTTCGGCTTCTGGCGTCCACTCGAACTTGTCTGCTTTCTTCATCAGTTTATAGAACGGGAGTGCTTTTTCGCCTAGTTTGCTGATGAAGCGGCTGAGCGCCGCCACTCGACCTGCTAATTTTTGTACATCATGAAGCTTTGAAGGCCTTTGCGTTGTCAAGATGGCCTGTATTTTCTCCGGGTCAGCCTCGATTCCATGAGCTGAGACTAGATAACCCAAGAGCTGCCCGGCTGGTACGCTGAACGTGCACTTCTTAGGATTGAGCTTGATGTGGAAGTGTTTGAGGTTGGCGAACGTCTCCCGTAGGTCGTCGAGTAGTGTGTTTTCTTCCCTTGTTGTGATGACAATGTCATCCACATAAACCTGTACGTTTCGTCCGATCTGCTTTTTGAGGCAATCTTGCATCATGCGCTGGTATGTCGCACCCGCGTTTTTGAGCCCAAAGGGCATGGTTGTGTCGCAGTAGACCCCGAGTGGGGTTATGAACGATGTTTTCTCTTCATCCTCTTACTTCATTCTTATCTGATGGTAACCTGAGTAAGCGTCCAGGAAGGACAGGCGTGCGCATCCAGCGGTGGAGTCGACGATCTGGTCGATTCGAGGTAGCGGGAAGTGATCTTTCGGACAACATTTGTTGAGGGCTGTGAAGTCCACGCACATCCGAAAGATATCTGTATGCTTCTTTTCTACAAGTACGGGGTTGGCCACCCATTGTGATTTCTTGATTTCTCGGATGAACCCTGCCGCGAGTAGTCTATCAACTTCAGACTCGACGGCGGCTCTTTTTGGGCCGGAGACGCGGCGCATTGTTTGTTTTACTGGCATGGCATCTGGAAATAATTGGAGAGAGTGCTCGGCGAATTCCCTGTGATACCTGGCATGTCGGCTGGACACCACGCAAATATCTCCCAGTTCTAACGGAGGAATTCAACGAGCGCGCTTTCCTATGCGATAGGCATACTCGATGATACATTGACTGTCTTGGACGGATCGGTCGGGTGCACCTGATGTGACCTTGTGTCATTTGTTGCGTTGAACGCTCTGTCGACTGCCAATTTTTTGTGTTCTGGCATGAGTGTGCGGTCGTTGGAAATCGACAGATCGGCGAGTGCTCTTCCATACCGAACGTCTCAGAGATTTTGCTGAACTCACGGTCGCAAGAATCGGACTTCTGAAAGTTTCCAGTGAGAGTGATGACTCCTTTGGCCCTGGCATCTTTAGCTTGAGGTAGGCATAATGTGAGACTGCCATGAATCAAGCGAACGTTGGGCGTCCAAGTATGGCGTGGTATTGTGACTTCCAGTCGATGACCTCGAACTCAATCGATTCCATCCTGAAGTGACTTGGGTCCCCAAACGTGACGTCGAGTTGTATTGTGCCTTCTGGACTGACTTCTTTGCCTGGGACGATACCGTGGAAGGTATTTGTGGACTTTGGTAGATTTTCGACTGACCTGTTCATTTTGCGGAGTGTGTCTGCAAAGATGATGTTGATGCCGCTGCCTCCATCCATGAAGACCTTGGTCATGGCGTATCCTCCAATTTGCGCGTCCAGTACCAGAGCTGCGTGCCCTGGCCGAACTACAGCTGGGGGGTGATCCGCTCGGCTGAAGTTTATATTAGTTTCGGATCCCTTCAAAAATTCAAGAACGGCAGGGGTGCCATGGCAGCCATGTTCACCTGTCGAGTGCGTAGTTTTTGCTGCCTATTGGAGGGGCGACCCTTCTGTATCATGTACATCTGCCCCTGAGGTTGAGGGTACCGATCCTCCTCTACCCGAGGTACGGGATGTATGGCACCCGCAAACTGTCCACCTGCGGCAGGCTGTGGTGGTGGTGCCATCAGGGCAGGTACAATGTTTGGCTGAGGTACAGTTGCGGCGGGTGCCTTTCTGAGATGCATGTATTCAGATGCCAGTTCTTCGAATTCTCTACAGTTCTTCAACGAGTGGTTGGAACGCAATTTTCCGTTCTCCCCTTTGTACAGGTGGAATCTGCAATAGTCATCCATCTTGTCATCGAATGAGCGCTTGTTTTGCGCATCAGAACGTGGCTTTCGCCACTCATGCTTCTTGTAGCTGTTACTTCGTTGCTCACGATCTCGACTGTCCCGGCGATCGTCTGGCCTTCGGTCGCTTCTGTCTTGGTTGTCACGGGGTTGAGTGAACCCAGCCGCCATGAACTCGGATCTGTCGTCGTCGTGATGACGTTTGGAACGCTTGCGCCTCCGATCGTCTGTGTATGTGTCCCTGCGGCTTCGACTGCCGCTGTCATGGTTGTCGCGTGGCGAAGAGGCGCGGGTTGCTCGCACCGAGTCTTCTCCATCTGCCCACTCAGTCGCAATTTTTATGAGGTTAGCCAGGGAGGTTGGCTTTTCTCGACCAAGAGCTTCTTTGAAATCTCGCCTGGCGAGACCCATGAAGAAGGCATCCATGGCTCGGTCTTCTGATATTGCGCCGACTGAGTTGCGTATGATGGTCCATCGACGTATGTATGATCTCAATGTTTCGTCTGATGCAGGCTCTCAGTTCTTCGAATGTTTTTGGTCGCTTGCACAGAGGTTTGAAGTTTTGATGAAGTCCCTGCGGAAGTGATCCCACGAGTCGTATGACGACGGAGGTAGCGCCTTGAGCCAGTCGCGAGCTGTACCTTCGAGCATGATTCGTATGTATTGCATCGCCGTAGTGTTTGTGCCCCGTTGGCATGAGACGGCGAGTCTGTAGTCTTCTAGCCATCCTAAAGGTTCCTGTCGACCTGTGTACTTGGGTTGTTCAGATGTTAGCTTGAACCCTTTGGACATCCGTGACTCGCGGATGCGGCGAGTGAAACACAAGCGCCGCATGGCTCGGGCTCCCGGTCGAAATATGAGTCGCTACTTGAAGACCTTCGAGACCTGCTTCTGTGGACCTGTGTCGGTGTGTGTCTTTCCTTGTTTCCTCCGAGTGGCGACTGCGACCGTTACGATTGTGTGCTGCCTGTCACGAGCTGACTATGTTGCGATCTCGACTCCCTCCTGGAGTTTTTGCATCCAGATGTATGGCCTTCACCGCTAGGGCCAGTGATTTGAGCTGTTGGCGATGCAGGTTGCATTGGGATCGTCTGACGGAGGTTGTGTTGCTTTGAGGTAAGCGCCCACAGAGAAAAGAGCACCCGCAGCTGTTTTGGGTACTGGGATTCCTTCATCGTCGTGTGTCATGAATGACAAGTCTAGGTTTCGAGTAATTGCCGCTCTCTCATCTTCTGGGAGGCGCGCCAGCCTTGATCCGCCTCTTGGGTTCGCCCGCCCTGTGGAGCTAAGTGATAGTTGTCTTCTTCGTGCGCTCGAGATGCTGGCTTGCCTTTTGCGCTCATCGAGTGCTGCTTTGATGTTTTGCAGGCGAAGTGATTCCTGCCAGTTGAAGTACTGGAAGGTCAACATCTCTTCCGGAGTTGCGTCTGCTGGCATCATTGTGCACTCCTTAATTACTTTGTCTGCTTTTGCTGCCATCTCAGCAGTAATTGTCAGAGTTATGACCCCATCCGGCATAGTTACCGTGCATGGGAATTCTGTAGTCCTGCGGGAGGCTGCGGCTTCAGATGATTCTCCGTTGATGGCAACGTAAACCTGGTGGGGGATGACCCGCGGGTATGCGTATGTGCTGCCAATTCCTGTCACGGACTCAACGTCTTCATCAAGGCTCATGTCGTAGTCGGTATGCCCTTCGAGTGGTCCGTCTGGACGGATCTCGTTGTCGATGCGTTCATCATCTATGCTCATCTTGGCGTCAGCGAAACCGTTGTGGACCTCGGAGTCGAGTTTGTTGTTGGCGCAGATCTCAGAGTCGACGTTGCTGTCGTTATGAAGTTTGAAGTCGTCGAGAGAGATCCCGTAGTCGAAGGTGTCGTCGAGTGGAAAATCGAACTCGAGATCGTTTTTGCGATACGCTGATTCAGCTTCCTCACCTTGGAGCTCTTTTGCCAAGAACTCGTTGATCTCTCGAGTCGACATGATTGTTACAGATGAGCAGGCTTCGAGAATCAATGATGGGATGGACGCAGTCGATGGAGCCTCGGGTGCGGCAGTCGTGAGTTGTTGTAGATCTGTCAAGTCCTGCGTACCAAACTTGTTTACGAAAAAATTGAATGCTCCAACAGTTAAATCCAAACCTGACTCGAGACCAGCAAACGTCTCTCGGGCTTTTGGCAAGTGTGGAGCAAATGCGCCTTTTGTTGGTGAAGTTGGCGGGCTGCCAATTTGAGTGAGTCGGCGAGTCGCCGTATGTCGACTGAGTCGTCGAGTTATGATTTGTTGATGCAGTCGGTGAGTTGCCGTTTGCAGATGCGATCGGCGAGTCGCCGTTTTCCGATGGAACCGGTGAAACCGCGAGTCCAGCACTATTCCTTCCCACAGACGGCGCCAATTGACGAGGGGTTAACTCATCAAATCCCATGGTTAAGAACATAGGTTGAGATTATGGGGGAGAGAGCGTGGTAGAGCTGGTAGTTTCGTCGGCTGACAAGCAAAAATAAGGATTTACCCAGGTTCAGGCCTCCGGAGAGTAACACCCTACTTCCTGCTTGTCTGGTATTGATTCGAGAGTATATGCGAGCTACAATGGGGTCCCGGTGAGATGTCGATCTCGCTAGGGTTTAGGTGGTTCGAGTATTGCATGTCCTGGATCGGCGGCCCTCCCAGCCTTTATATAGTAGGCTGGGTCTCGGGAGTTCGCAACCGACTCAGATTACATGTAAGGAAAGTCTAAACCGACTATGCCTATGCCTAATCTTGGAGGATACTCCATCTTCTTGGGCCTTCTGTTATGGGCTTCATGTAGGCTCTTGATAGCTGGGCCTTAGTCGACACGTGCACCAGGTACCCTCAAGGTAGGGTACCCGAGAGGTATATCCCGTCAGTATATGTAAGCCATGCACGTACCATATACTCCATCCGTTCCGAAATATAAGTCGTTCTGGAAATGGTTCCGACCAGGTGAAAATCACCCAAAAGACTATTCTACCCTCACTTGTTCGCTTAAGTTACACGTAATGCCCTCCCGCAGTCAAGCGACACAGCGAATCGGTACAAGCGAATCGATACACAGCGATACACGCAAAATTTGAAATCGCCGGGGCAGAGGCATCGCCGGCAGCCTCCAGATCGCCGGGGCAGAGGGATCGCCGGCAGCGTCCAGCAGATCGCCTTGCTAGGGCCTCTCCGCCATCGCCATCTGGGACCTCACCTTCTTCACCGCGTCGCATCCCTTCTTCCCCGCGTCCACGAGCTCGCCCGCACCTCCAGGAGAGAAGCCCACGAGCTCCTCTCGCGCGCGCACCTCCAGCGTCCAGCAGATCGCCTTGCTTGCTTCTCCTCGTCCAGCGGCAGCAGCAGATCAGATTCTCGAGCCTCCTCTCCCAGCGGCAGCAGCAGATCAGATTCCCGAGCCTCCTCTCCTAGCGGCAGCAGCAAATCAGATTCCCGAGCCTCCTCTCCCAGCGGCAGCACCAGATCAGATTCCTGAGCCTCCTCTCCCAGCGGCAGCAGCAGATCACCAGCAGGAACCGCTCCTCTCCAATTCTCTGCAACAATATCAGCAGCACAACTGAAGCCAAGGCTGTGTTGCCCTCCTGAGGTTATTGCATATGCTCTTAACTTTCTAGGCCAAGGTGTTGCCTAAACAAGTCTGTATGTTAATGTGTGTTACTGAAACATCCAAGCTGAACAAAGTTTATAATGTGTGTAAGTTAATGTGTGTGTGTTACTGAAACATCCAAGATGTTACTCATCTTGTATGTTTATAATGTGTACTCCATATGATTTGTGTTTATGATGTGTGCTTATGAGTACCAGTTGCTAGCAGCAGTAGCAAGTGTATTTCAGTTTAGGCAAGTATCCAGGGAGGAAGTAAAATGCACGTGCAATTTGTTCATCCAACTACTGGATCAAGTACTCCCGTTCTTACTCCGCTAAAGCAAGCATGTTTATTTAAGCATGCAGTAGTAGTTTATTTAAGCAATATTACAATGAAATTTAGTTTAAATTTGTACAGCTTGCACAAACAAGCACAAGAACTGAAGTTATACAAGCAAAATTAAATACAGGCAAGCTACTGCCAAGCAACAGATGAAGTTTCAGTTAATTACCCAGGTGATAGGAATAAGTTTTTAAGTATTGCAGGCACATCCAACCAATCCAGAAATCCTACTGGAAGCCACTAGATATTTTTCAGTAGTACTCCTACTGCAAGTATCCTACTCCTATGCCTAATCACTTTACTGGCTCCGTGCTCCAATCTTGAATAGAAGTGCTAACTGAAATTACTTCTTTTGCTAACACGTCAGGACTAGAAGTGCTAACTGGCAACACCCCGACTACACCTCAAGTTCAACACCAGCAGTACACAAGATCAAGCCTAGTTCTACTCCTAACACTACTGCTACTCTCCTACTGCTAACATACGATCCATACCAAGCAAACAAGCACCAGATAACAGTACAAGATGAAGCAAGAATAACCTGACGCACGGAGCCAAGATGCTCTCTCTCAACTCCATCGATCCAGATCAAGCAGTGCCGCTGCCCCTCCACACCGGCAGCTCCCGTACCAGCAGCGGCCCGGTGCCCCTCGTCCCCCTCGACCGCTTGTTCTTCCCGGACCAGCAGCCACGAGTGGAGACATGAGAGTGGCCCTCCTCCTACTCACGCTCGTGGTGGTGCCCGCCCGAGGCACGGCGAGCGAGCTGAGGGAAGGTGAGGCGGCGGGGCTCTCCGAGCTTGGTCAGCACCACTCCAGTTCCGCCGCTCCGCTGCTCCGACGCCGCTCGAGGTCCGCCGCTCGGCGCTACTCCACATCAAGCACCTCAGTCGCCAGATCCAGCTCCAGAGAACATAGATGGAGGGCCTCCATCACCGAGAAGCTCGTCGCCGGCCGAAAAAATGTAGTCTTTGACCAACAAATTTGTGGTGCACGCGAGGTGTGAGCTGTTCGAGAGAAAACGGTGTGGTGGAGGAGAAAGAAGCGGTGGGGGGAGGCGGCGGGGCGTGGATAGCCGAGAGCGAGAGAGAGAGCGTGGGCGAACGGTGACGGCGAGAGGGAGCAGGGAGCGAGAGGAAGGACGGGAGCAGAGAGCGGTGAGCGACAAAGCGAATAGTTCGAGTGCTCGTCTGCGGGAGGGTAAAACGGGAAAGTCCAAAATATTTTGTACGTGACGGAAGTTGTACATGAAATCCAAAACGACTTATATTGGGAACGGAGGGAGTACTACACAACATTGTTGGTGTGCACGTAAAATTATCCTTGAAAGAAATAAAAGCTGACTTCGATTTAACTTAGTGTGTTCCTGTGTTATTATGCACGGAGTTTCCGTTCCGTACAAACGAAATCATGAACGGATGAAGCCATGCTAGCAAGCAAACACCTGCGCGCTCCGGCCCGTGTGTGTGTGGTTGTTTGTACCCTGCCGCAGGGCCCACCTGTCGGAGCCCTCCCTTGTTTTCTGCATCGCTGCACACACGTGTTTATTGACTCTGTGTGTGGTTCGTTTTGATTCGCTTCCTTGTCTTGTTGTCGCATCTGGTATGGCCGCGCGCAGGGTGCATTCACTATTGATGGCGTGGATTCTAGGGACCCACTTGCATGCATGTACATATAGTTTGTTCTAAATGGTCATTTGCATTGTTTAACATGCACAAGTATTGTCGCTATTGGACAGCTGACTCGCTGAATTGAAATTCTGCAGAAATTGTTGGCATGGATCCACAAGGGCCTTATCCCAAGTCCGGTACGTGGTGTAAAGCCATGACAATGCCGTGCACGTGACGAATAGTGCACACAGCCTTTAATTTTCTGAAAAAAGAAGTCAGACATTGACTTTGGCTTGCTGCTGAATCCACCACCATATATCATGGCCGACGAATCAATCACCATAGTAGTACAGTACAGTTTCAAACAAACAACTCGTGAATAGGCTCGGGCTGCCGTTGAAGCGGCTAGCTAGCCTTTGGCTCCTGCACTGCACTGCACTGCACGCTCTCACATGGATGATGGATGGGCAGTGGCAGTGCAGCTTTGCATGCGTTATTGATGGCGTGGATTCTACGTACACACTCACAATCAGGCTGCAGCCAGGCAGGGCTCTGTTGCTTGCTCCATGATTGAATGACTGGCACCCGATGGAGATCCATTCGGCAGGACTCGTGAATTAATGTGAGTCTTTTGATGCACGTTCGAGCATTCAAATATATAGAATAACAATGATCACCACCAACAAGGCAGGCAAGCAAGGTAGCCGCATTTCGTGCTGCTCCTTGTCATGTTGTGGAAGTCGGCCGTGGTCCCTAGAGAGTCACCAGTGGCACAATTTTTTGATCAAGTAGAGAGAAAGAAAGAGAACCAGCCCTCTGGCACCATATATACGTCCTTTGGCTGGCCATTGTGGCCTATCCATTGCTCAGCCCTACTCTGCATGCTCCACGGGCTAGTATAGCTAGACTACTCTGCATTCTCCACCAGGGAATCGTACCCTGTGGGTCACACGCGCTAGGAGTGCCACTGCCGTGGATCAACTCTACATCCTACAATCAGGACCAGGTCGTCTAACCACAACAGTTGGAATGGCTCCCCGGAGAAAGTTTTTTCATGATCACCACAATGTTTTCTTTTGCTTGCCTCGTCTTGGGTATCGATAGATTGCGTAAAACAAATGCTTGATTTCTTTTTGCAAAATCATTATTGGGATGGCCATGACACATGCTTGCCATAGCTCTTAGGATACATAAGAAATACTACGTGCGCTAGCCCGTCCGTTGCAACGAAAAACCCCAAAAATATATAGATCATATCATTCCTACCTTGTGACTTGTTCTTCCGGCTATGTTTGCGATTGAATTAGACGAACGTTAACATACTCTTCGTATCACCACACCACCATCACCACCGACCAGTGTTAGCTATTGCCACTTTATACAATTTACAAAGTACCATGGGCATACAGGCTCCATAGTCCGGCCATCTTTGCTCCCCCCCAAAACTAAAATGACTCAAATATTCTTGGTGCACACAATTTGAAAAACATAGTATGTAACAAAAGAAAATATGTCTAGTTAAGCTGAACCTATTTTTGGAGAGAGCATAAAAATGGCCAGATTAATTAGATATTTTCAAATCAACCTATAAAACACGCTATTGTATAGAATTATTTAAAATGTGACTAAATACAATTACAAAATTAAAGTTCCACTTCATATCCAACAGTTAGGGTGACAAGACACAAATTGCTTATATAACATCACATGCTGAGGTGTCACTCAGATGAAGAATTTCTCACTGAGATACTGCTCTGGAGTCCAACTCCTAGAAGGAAAAAAATTCTAGAAGAATAATTGAGTGTTTCTTGGCCTCCTGATCTGGTTTAACGTTACCAGCAGTAGCGTAGGCAGGATAAGCTAACGCCCCGGGCCAACCTCATGCAACAGTAGTGAACAGTGCAAAACAGTAGGTGCTGTAGCTAAATCAACGAAGAAGCTAGCTCACACGCCCCAGGCCATGGCCAGGGTAGCCTGGGGCCTGGCTACGCCTCTGGTTACCAGTATTTGATTGAGGGAAAATATATGCTTCAGCTATTCACCCTCAACAGTAGATCTATAACTGAAAATGGTATGCTTTTCATTTAGCACTTGGCACACAAAAATGTTTTTCAACTTGGACCTGAAACATGGACAATAAATTGGTTCGATGATGGATCAGCTAAAAAATATTCAGTATAATGAAAATTCGGATAGATCTGTGGAATATTGTAATTACAGTAGTACTTGTTGTGGTCGGTGATCACTAGCTAGAGACTAGGCAGATCAGTACCAATCATCTGCCCTGATCATGGTGCTGGTGGGCCAACTTCTTCCAAAAAGCCAAGCTAAGCTAGACTGGTCGTCGTGGTGATCTCCCGTGTCTTAGGGCATCTCCAGCCGTTGTGCCCCCCCCCCCCCCCCAGGCCAAAAAACGGCGCTATTTTGGCCGGCCTGGGGGGCACCGGCGCTATTTCAGCTTCTGTGCCGGATGATTTTCCAGTCGTGACCACACCCAGGATTAGCAGCGGGGAAACGTGGCGGCACCTGGCACCTAACCTGGCCTTCCTCCTCGTCCTCTCCGTGCTCCTCCCGGCGTCGATCCGGCCGCGAGGTGGCCGAGGGCGCCATCGGCCGCGTGGCGCGGGGTGGCGGAGAGCGCCGGGCGGCCGCGAGGTGGCGGAGGGCGCCGTTGGCCGCCGTGGCGCGGGTGGCGGACGGGCGCCGGCCGGCAGAGAGCACAACGGCGCGGGCCTCGGCCGGGATGGAGCCTGCTTGTTGATCCGTCGGCAGGAGGTAGACGGGACGGGCCGCGCCGGGCTGGAGGTGGCCGGGGGCGCACCGCGCCAGCTAGAGGTGGCCGTGGTCGTGGACTCCCGGAGGTCGAGCTGGTGCTCCGCGGCGCCGAGGTGGCCGTGGCCGGGGAGAAGCTCGTGAGGGGCGGAGGAGGCAGAGGGGCGGCTATCTGCCCGATGGACGATGGACTGAGATACGTAACTCAGTTGGAGTGGTTTCAGAAGATATGGCCATGGATGTTTTCGTCATGGGCCTCGCCAGGCGAGACTCAAAGAAGCACTTGGCCGCCAAAAGCCAAAATCTGTAGCCCACCTCTTGCAGATCGCGACTGAGTGGGCAGATGGAGAGGATATGGCACGCACCACACGCGGGTCCTCACCCCGTGACAAACATGAGAATAGCAGTCGAAGCCATAGAGACTCGTACAGAGACGACCGAAGGCGCAAACGTTCAAAACGTCATTACGACGATGACAGACCCGAATTCATGGCGGCTGGGTTCTCCACACCCCGCAATGATCAGGACAGAAGCGACCGACGGTCGGAAGATCGGCGAGACAGTCGAGATGATCGGCGAGACAGTCGAGATGATCGTCGAGACGGCCAACGCAGTGATAGCTACAAGAGGAAGGATTGGCGCAAGTCACGGGCACAATCTGAGCGATCATTCGAAGAAAAGATGGACGCTGATTGCAGATTCCACCTGTACAAGGGGGACGATGGAAAACTGCGATCCAACCACTCGATGAGAAACTGCAGGGAGTTCGACCAAATGGCGACTGATTACGTAAATCGCAGAAAGGCAGCAGCCGCACAAGCACCTGCACCCGTGCCTCAGCCAAACAACGTGCCTGTTCTGATGGCACCACCTCCACCACCACAGCCTGCCCCAGGCGGAAATCTCGCGGGTGCCATACAGCCCGTGCCTCGGGTGGACGAACCACAGTACCCTCCGCCCCAAGGGCAGATGTACATGATACAGAAAGGTCGACCTTCCAACAGGGAGCAAAAACTTCGCACTCGACAGGTAAACATGGCGGTCATGTCACCTCCTGCGGTAACAGAATACTTGAAGGGATCCGAACTACAATAAGCTTCAGCAAAGAGGACCACCCTCCATCGGTTGTTCGACCAGGGCACTCTGCTCTGGTACTCGACGCGCAAATTGGAGGCTACGCCATGTCCAAGGTCTTCATGGATGGTGGGAGCGGCATAAACATCATCTTCGCAGATACGCTCCGCAAAATGAACAGGTCAGTCGAAAACCTGCCAAGATCTTCAAATACCTTCCACGGTATCGTTCCAGGGAAAGCAATAAGCCCAGAGGGCACCATACAACTCGACGTACGTTCGGGGACAAGCACCACTTCAGGACAGAGTCGATTGAGTTCGAAGTGGTCGACTGGAAGTCACAATACCATGCTATACTTGGACGCCCGACGTTCGCTCGATTCATGGCGGTGCCACATTATGCATACCTCCAGCTGAAGATGCCTGGACCAAAAGGAGTAATCACAGTCAAGGGGAACTTCCAAAAGTCTGACTCTTGCGACCGAGAATTCAGCAAAATCTCTGAGATGTTTGGCATGGAAGCAACACTCGCTGATCTAGCGGTCTCCAACGATCGAACACTTATGCCAGAGCACAAAAAGGTGGCAGTCGACAGAGCATTCAGTGCCACCAACGACACAAGATCGCATCAGGTGCACCCGACTGACCCGACCAAGACAGTCAATGTCTCGTCGAGTCTGCCTATCGCATAGGAAAGCGCGCTCGTCGAATTCCTCCGTGAGAACTGGGATATATTTGCATGGTGTCCAGCAGACATGCCAGGTATTCCCAGGGAATTCGCCGAGCACTCTCTCCAGCTACTTCCAGGTGCTAAACCAGTCAAACAAACAATGCGCCGCATATCCGGCCCAAAAAGAACTGCAGTCGAAGCCGAAGTCGACAGGCTACTCGCAGCAGGATTCATCAGAGAGATCAAGAAATCACAATGGGTGGCCAACCCCGTACTTGTAGAGAAGAAGCATACAGACATCCTGCGGATGTGTGTAGATTTTACAGCACTCAATAAGTGCTGTCCAAAGGATCACTTTCCACTACCTCGAATCGACCAGATCGTCGACTCCACCGCCGGGTGCGCTCGCTTGTCCTTCCTGGATGCTTACTCGGGTTACCACCAGATAAGGATGAAGGAAGAGGATGAAGAAAAAACGGCGTTCATAACCCCACTCGGGGTCTACTGCTACACCACAATGCCTTTCGGGCTCAAAAACGCAGGCGCAACCTATCAGCGCATGATGCAAGATTGCCTCAAGAAGCAGATTGGGCGAAACGTCCAGGTCTATGTAGATGACATCGTCATCACCACAAGAGAAGAAAGCACGCTACTCGATGACTTGCGGAGACATTCGCAAACCTCAAACGCTTCCACATCAAGCTCAACCCGAAGAAGTGCACGTTCGGCGTGCCAGCCGGGCAACTCCTCGGGTATCTAGTCTCAGCTCGAGGAATCGAGGCGGACCCGGAGAAAATACAGGCCATCTTGACGATGCAAAGGCCTTCAAAGCTCCACGACGTGCAAAAGTTGGCGGGTAGAGTAGCAGCACTCAGTCGATTCATCAGCAAGCTAGGCGAAAAAGCACTCCCGTTCTATCGACTGATGAAGAAGGCAGATAAGTTCGAGTGGACGCCAGAAGCCGAAGCAGCCTTCACGGACCTCAAGCGAGTCCTCACAAGCCCTCCAATCCTCGTAGCACCAAGGGAACGCGAGCCACTATACCTATATGTCTCTGCAACTAATAGGGTGGTGAGCACTGTTCTGTGGTCGAACGCAGAGAGGAGGGACAGCCCAAAGCATACAACGTCCAGTCTATTACTTGAGTGAAGTGCTCTCCACATCAAAGCAGCGGTACCCGCACTATCAGAAGCTGGCATACGCCGTGTTCATGTCCTCAAGGAAGCTGACGCATTACTTCTCCGAGCACCCGATCACTGTAATCAGCACTTCAGGGATCGGGGACATCCTCACAAACCCCAATGCGACTGGGCGAGTAGCAAAATGGCTCATCGAGCTAGCACCAAGAGACATCAAGTATGATTACCCGAAGGCCATCAAAGCACAAGTTTACCCGACTTCCACACCGAGTGGATTGAAGCTCAGCTCCCAGGAGCACCAGATGTGTCCAATTCCTGGACCATGTACTTTGATGGCTCGAAGAAAAACGAAGGCGCAGGCGCAGGTGTCATCCTCATATCACCAAAAGGCGACAAGCTCCGCTACATCCTGCAAATGGGATTCGAGTTCCCATCCAATAACGAAGCAGAATACGAGGCTCTGATCCATGGCATGAGGATGGCCAAAGCCTCGGGTGCACTCGACTGATGATCTACGGCGACTCGAATTGGTGGTGCAGCAAACAATGAAGGCTTGTGACGCAATCGCAGATAACATGATCGCCTACCGTGACCTGTACAACATCATGGAGGGCAGCTTCGAAGGCTGCGAGTTGCGGCACATAGGGCGTGAAAGCAATGAAGAAGCAGATAAGTTAGCCAACATTGGTGCGACCAAAGCACCAGTGCCACCTGGTGTCTTCTTCGAGCGCATAGAGCACAGATCAATCAAAAAGAAGCGGCAACTCCTGCACAGCCGCACCAGCCAAGAGCAAAACACCTAGCACAGAGGACCCACCAGTCGAGGTACTCCTCATCGAGCCAACTTGGACTCAACCCTTCCTCGCATACATACTCCGCGGCGAGGTACCCGAAGACTTCACAGAGTCAAGACGCGTCACTCGACGATCTAAAGCATACACTGTCATCAACGGTGAACTTTACAAACGCAGCATATCAGGTATGTTCCAGCGTTGCATAGCATTTGAAGATGGCCAAGCCATCCTTCGTGATATTCATGCAGGTACTTGCGGGCATCACGCCAGCAGTCGATCACTCGTAGCCAAAGCCTTTCGCGCAGGCTTCTACTGGCCCACAGCACTCAAAGACGCGGAGGACATAGTCAAAAGGTGCATCGGCTGCCAAAAATTCGCCACAAAGCCACACGCACCCGCATCGGCGTTGAAGACAATACCATTGGCCTGGCCTTTCGCCCAGTGGGGGCTCGATATGGTTGGGCCACTCAAAAAATCCTCCCATGGAGGGCATACTCACCTTCTGGTGGCGGTCGACAAGTTCACCAAGTGGATTGAAGCAGTACCCATCACAAGTTCGACTGCCACTACAGCAGTCAATTTCATAAAATCCATCATATACCGCTTTGGTGTGCCAAGTAGCATCATCACGACAACGGTACAAACTTCACGGCTGAGGAATTCAAATCCTTCTGCAAAGAGCAAGATATCACGCTCAATTATGCATCTGTGGCGCACCCGCAATCAAACGGCCAAGTCGAAAAGGCCAATGGGCTTGTGACAGTGGAATCAAGAAGCGCCTCCTGGTGCCACTCAAAAGGGCTGCGGGTGCTTGGGTAGAAGAGCTCCCGTCTGTGCTATGGAGCCTACGCACAACACCCAACGCCTCAACACAATTCACTCCATTTTCATGGTCTACGGCGCAGAGGCAATCCTGCCATCAGACGTAAGGTTCAACGCACCAAGGTCGAAGCATACAATGAAGAAGATGCAGATGAAGCACTCGAAGATGCAGTCGACTTGCTCGAAGAAGCACGCAACACAGCGCTAGCACGTACAGCTGTCTACCAGCAAGATCTACGCAACTATCACAGCCGTCGACTGCGTACCAGGTCCTTCGAGGTGGGTGACTTGGTACTTCGACTGAAGCAAAAGAAGGTGCATAAACTTGCTTCTCCATGGGAAGGACCCTTCATCATCACCGAGGTCATAGGTGGTGGAGCATACAGACTGAAGCATGCGAAGACCGGCGAACTCTCCCACAATCCTTGGAACGTTGCGCAGCTGCGCCGTTTCTATGCTTAGATTGCTCAGTCGCATAATGTAATAGGCTCATATGTCGGATGGCTGCAGGTTTCAGACGCGCTCTTTTCCTTACCAGGGTACCTAAGGGGACTGGAAGGTTTTTAATGAGGCGGCCTGCAGCCTAACATTCATAAATGGAATATAGTCAATAAATTCCTCATACTTTTCCTGCTTACTACTCGCATAGCTTATCAGCACAAAACTTAGCCTCACCCGTATGCTCGGGGGCTGAGCTACCTCAAACATAAAAGCTTTCGCTCCTTCAAACATAATAATCAGCCACACTCGAATACTCGGGGGCTGGATCGTAACACTAAACACAAAGGAAAAAGTTGCTCAACCCCAATCAATCACTCGGGGGCTGAGCCTGCAGGCATAAGTTGAAGCTTCAACTCTCATAAAATTCATAACCTCACTCGGGGGCTATGTAATTCATGATCTATGTAAACTGTTTTTCATAAACCCCACTCGATACACTCGGGGGCTGCATACATACAAGTGAACAAATATGTACTAAGTGGCAAATTTACACTCGGGGGCTGTTCCCTATACATAAATACCCTAATCTTCTGGTTCATCCTTTGCTGGAAGAACAGGGCCCATAAGTTGCGCTTGATAGCAATCAACCAATGTCCTCGCGTGATCGAATGTTTCGTCAAGATTCGACTGGGACAAAGACGATCCAGGCACGGGTGGACGTAGCTGCAAATTTGGACGTTGACTTCGGAGATACGCCATGGTTGCGTTGGCACCGTCCACAAGCTTCTGGGTGATGAAGCCTCGAATGGAACCTGTTGACCGGAAGAGATCGAGCAACGCGTGGATTCCTTGAGGTTGTGGCCCAGTCGGAAAAACCATCTGGTTGATTCGACTGAAGGCCGACCTGCACAATTCAAGAAGCATAGTGCTCCGCCACACCCGATCTTGCAGAGTCGCAGTATGCGTGCTCGGTGCTTGTCCAATCGAAAGTGCTGGCGGCCAGTCGTGGGTTCGTCAGTTGCCATGTTCAACTGCTCATCCACGCGAGCCTGCTCCGCCTGGAAATCTTGAACAAAACCTGCAACAACACAAGTTGGGTGAACAAAAAAGAACAGGCTGTGAACTCATAAGATCAAGGCAGTCATGCTTACACTCGAGCTGTCTGTTCACGATCTCCATCTCGCCAAGCACATACTCCTCCCGTTGGGTGGGTAAAGCAGGCCTTGCCCTCATCCTTTCCAGCTCGCTTCGGGCACTCGCCAGTTCCTGCTCCTGTTTCGCAAGTCGAGCCTTCATATAACGTATTACCGCGGCATCATTTGACGCCTGAGCTCGAGATCGAGAAGGGGTATGATGCCGCGACGAACTGGATGAAGTGGCGGCTGGCCGTTTCTGTTCCAAGCATCATAAAAGTTTCATGAGAAACTAGTCACAAAGCTCAGACGAGCAACAACATACAGCTTTACAAACAGAATCATAACGAGGAGCATAAATTCATACAAAGGTAGCAAAAGCACATGCATACTCGCATGGTCATAAGTTTAATTACAAACATCAAAGGCGCGGCTGCCCTACTTCTCAGACATTGACTCTGACCTAGCCCTACTCGCACGAGCGGCGACCTCTTCTGCCCGGCGCTCCATGGTGGCCATAAAAGTTTCAGCCAACTTTGCGGCTGGCTCGTTCAAATGCTTTAGGGACACCAATTTCCCGCCAGGCTTACGAGGGAAAGCAGACAGAGCGGCTTCGAAGTCACCCTCTATCCCATGACCTAAAAGGAGTTTGAGGGTGGTCTCTGAGCCGCGTACCGTCAAAGCGCGGCAAAGTTCGTCATAGTCGAAGTTCCCGGGCCCAGGACGTCTGCGAAGCCATCCACAGTCGAAGGAGGTTGGCTGGAGGGGAACACATCCTTGAACACGGCGCCGAGCGTGCTCGTAGATTTGGCGAGTGCGTCCTTGGCTTGGGTAGAGACGACATCCAGGTCGCCGATTGCGCGGTCAAGGGACAAATCGACACTCGGTTGATCTACAGGTGTCGATGCCCCAACAGCTCCTTCAAAAAAGCAGAAGTAACAAAAATGTTACATACTATTCAGTGGCAAAAGAAGTAGGCAAAAAGTGAAAGGCTCGACTCACCGCCTACGTCTCGGGTGAGGCTCGCCAGGCGCTCAGCATAATTCTTCTCGCGCAAAGCGGCGGAGTCCTTGGCATCATCCAAGGCCTTCTTCGACTCCTCGCGCTCCTTGGCGAGTGTCTCTTCTAACTCTTTAACCCGAGATTCAGCGTTTGCCTTGTCACCTGAGATAGATGGGCAGATGTCATTCACAATCGACAAGGCAAAGACTTACAGAAACCCAAGATACTTACGGGTGAGCTGCTCCATAACAGCGCGCAGATTATCCCTCTCCTGTTCAACCTGGACAAATGCTTTACCTGATTCCACCAGGTTGAGGTAGAAGGGCTGCACGCACACGAAACCAACATAAGCTATACACAAATAGGTCCAGAAGGAAGACTCGACAAAAAGACACTTACGTGTTCAATCCAAGGCGCGGGCTTGGCAGCAGAAGTTCCAATTTGCGGAGTCGATGTACTCGCAATATTGGCAGCCTCAATGGAAGTGGTCGTGGCTATTGTTTTCACAACCTCAGCCGCAACAGGAGAGGCTTCAGGCTGATCTGGAGTCGAGGCTCTCACGGTTGGAGGAGTTGGAGGTCGCACAGTCTCGGCACTACAAGTGACCGAAAGGCATACAACATAAGCAAAAGTACATAACTCACAAAAAATATTATTAAGTGCAAAAAGGAGCAAACCTGTGCTCTTCTTCATCCTCAGTGTCGAGCTCGTCAAAGTTTGGGCCTCCAAAAGGTAGCTGCCCACTCGACTGAGGAGGAGGAGGAGCCGAGCTCAAAGGACTCACGTCCAAGGGAGCAGCTGTGGTCGTAGGAGACGGAGCTGAGTTTCCATCATCCCTCACATCCGATTCCCTCGCGGGTGAGCTCGTGGAAGAAGACAAAACTTGGGCTGCCCGACGGCGCTTGCGAAGAGGAACCTCGCTAACATCCTCACTCGCGGCAGGCTCCTTGCCTGTGCTTCCTCTACCCCTTCCTCTTCAACCTCTTCTGTGGGTGAAGTGGTAGCCGAAGGTAAAGGCGATTCATCCCCTCCTTCGCTTCTACTGTCACCTCTGTTTCATAAGTTGGCCCATCTTCGGGAAGAGGAGGAAGAGTGGAGGGTCGAGTGGCCCTGCATACAAGATATAGCAGTCGAAAGTCAAAAAGATGCACAGAAGGATAACAAAAACAGAAGATCATATACTCGAAAGATTCACTAACCTCTGCAAAGGCTTTTCAGCCCCATAAGGATCGACTGGGCAGTCGACGTTGCAGGGCTCGCTCTGTTTGTACTGGTGATGGACCGCACATGTGTCACCAGTTCACTCCTCGACAGCTCCTCCTTGCTCATTCGAGTGGAGTCGAGGGGACCTTCGTACTCCCACATTGGGTGGGCACGAGCGCGGAGTGGCCATACCCGCCTCTTCACAAAGGTGGCAATCAGATGCACACCCGTGATGCTGTTCAGGAGCCCTCCAATTGTCTCCAGCATAGGCGCTGCTTCCGCCACTTCTTCAGTCGAAAGCTCATGGTCCAGGCTTTCGTCCTAGCGGCTATACCAGCAGTCGAAAATGCTGGGGCCACATTTTGGTCCACTTGCACATAGAACCACCTCTTCCTCCACCCCTGCGCCGAGTCGACTGGCTTCAGGGCGAAGTACCGGGTGTCGCTGCGCACTTGGATCTGCAGGCCTCCGACTGGATAGGTTCGGCCACCTCGGTTGTTTGGCCGGACCATGAAGATGGACTTCCATAATGCCCAACTCGGAGCAACACCCAAAAAACACTCGCACAGCGTGATGAAACACGCAATGTGCAGAATACCGTTCGGGGTGAGATCATGGATCTGCACCCCGTAGGCAAAAAGCAAACCTCGCACAAAATCATGGAGGGGGAGCGAGAAACCCCTAGGCAAAAACTCCGCGAAACAGACGCGCTCGTTAGCGCGAGGCTCGGGAAGTACCTCCTTGGGCGAAGGTGCGCGGACGAGGAGTTGGTCGGAAGGTGGCAGCAATCCTTCCTCGCGCAGCTTGTCCAGCTGCGCATCCTTCAGGGTGGATTTCATCCAATCCCCATTGGTCTTCTTGAGGTCGACGGCGGCCGCAGATGTGCTAGCCGCAATCTTCTTCCCCTTCTTCGCCGCCGCATCGGGCGCGGCGGCAGCAGTCGAGGCGGAGCGCTTGTTGCCCGCCTTTCTTCATCGTCAACGAGCAGGTGGGAGAGCGCGCAAAGCTTTAGCGCAGGAGCAATGGAGGCAGAGCGCGAGGAAGACGATGGAACAGGGGCGGCGCGCAGAGCAAATGGCAGGTAAAAAACAAATGCCAGCGCCGTTCCCCTATTTACCACAAGACAAAAGCAATCACAGCCATTCAGATCCAAATCGTGCGTTACGCACGCAATCTGACCGTACACGTGGCAAACGCGGAGGGCAACCGTCGCCGGCCACTCCGCCCACTACGCACGTAAAAAGAGGAGCCATCATCACGCTTGCGGAAAAAGTGGGCCCGTATAGTCAAATCAAGTCCAAACGGCACCGTCTTCGGTCAGCTCTGCACAAATGGGCCCACATACGTGTCACGTCCCATCAATCGCAGCATAACGCACGCCACGCGTGTCAGAAATCGCAGTCGAAATAAACGTCATCCCTGACGTCATTGAAGCATCTGTTCAGAAAATACGTTCGAGTATGCTCAACGCATATTGGTCACTCGATTTCTTAAGGCAAAATTGGTCACTCGACCGTTCCTTCGACTAAGTCATATTACTCCCATCGGGAGCATGTTCAAAAAATTCTTCGACTGAAGATGCTTAGGATAATGATTGAGATTATCCTCCATTTACAAGTAATACAGCATAATCTCGGGGGCTACTCCCATCGGGAGCACTGTCGTGCACCCGATAGAATTATGGCACAAATTTCTTCGATTAACATATGCAGAGTAAGAAGAGTTTTTGAGATTATCCTCCATTGCAAAACAATAAAGCACAATCTCGGGGGCTACTCCCATCGGGAGCGCTGTCGCGCACCCGATAGCATAACGCAAATATCAGTCGACAAAGGGCATGACTCGTCCAACAAAGTTCAGAAATCATACTCGAAACATTCCCGAGTTGCGTCAGTCGCAAATACCTCGGATGCTGCACGCATAGTGCAAAGGTAAGACCCGCCGAACTTTCGAGCTGGGCTAAGGACCGTTCCAGCAACGTTAATCCTTACACTTTCCGTGTCAGCAGACATGATGAAAAATCCCGACGGACGCGTTGGGTAAAATTCAAAGTTATACTGCAGATCGACTCAGTAAGACCTCAAGCGGCCTAGTCGAATCTGACCAGTTTGTTCCAGATTCGAGTCCGGGGACTCGAGTTTGATTGAAAGCTAGTAAGGTTTTACCCGAATGTGTAGTTAACCAGTCCCGATCCGTCGAGTGTACTGGGCCTGCTAAGCTATTATCCCTTGATCATCATAAAACACAGTCGATGAGATACTCGACATAGCCAAACGTGTGCTATTCATACAGGAATTCCAAATTATATATACAGAATTCAAAGCATATGACGTGCACTTACGAAAGAGTCCATGCCCGATTCTTCGAGTCAGCCAAGTACTCGGGGGCTACTGACATGGGTATACATATCGGGTACCCTACCATGAGGGTACCTGGTGCACGTAACGACTAAGGCCCAATATCGAAGAGCCTACTCGAAGCCCAAGACAAGAGGCCCAAGAAGATGGAGTACCCTCCAAGACTAGACATAGGCATAGTCGGTTTAGGCTTTCCTTATGTGTAAACTAGGTCGGTTACAAACTCCCGAGACCCAGCCTATTTAAAGGCTGGGAGGGGTACCGATCTGGGACCAAGCCATACACGAACCACCAAAGCTCTTGCGAGATCATCAACTCGCCGGAGCTCCCCTGTAATCGCATAATCCACAATCAATACCAGACAAGCAGGAAGTAGGGTCTTTACCTCCACCCGAGGGGCCTGAACCTGGGTAAATCTTTGCCTCTGCTTGTCAGCCGACGAAACTACCAGTACTACCACGTTCTCTCCCCATAATCTCAACCCTAGGTCCTTAACCATGGGATTTGATGAGGGTACACCTCGTCACCCGGCGAGCAGGGTGCCCAGCGAGCAGCGCGGGGAGGAGGAGGCGGAGGGGCGGCTGTCTGCCGGGCGGCGGCGCGAGGGAAAAGAAGGAGACGGGTGGTTGGTGTGGGCGCGAGGAGAGAGGAGAGAGAGGGCACGTGGGTGGAGGAGAGAGAAAAGGAGGAGAGAGAGGGGGTTGTGAGGCTGGCAGTGGGCCTTCGCATGCCTTTTCGCTCCCCCCAGCTGCCCCCCGGCGCGCTGGGTTTGGCCTGGGAGCGCCGGCGCAAAACGGCGCTATTTTCGTCCAAAACGGCGCTATTTGGCCTCCTAGGGGCATGACTGGGAGGATTCGGCGCTATTTTAGCCAAAAAGTAGCCTGGGGGCTCATGGGGGGCACGGCTGGAGATGCCCTTATCTCCATGACGGCGGCCACCACCCGGCAACAGAATCCTCAGTTTAGGGCTTTATGGCCCCACGTGGCAGGAATCCACTACTCCTGTTGATTTTGAGCAGGTGTGTGGGCCCACGTATGCCGTACTAGTAGCACATACGATGAGGACCCCGTCGTCAAAGCACAATAGTTGGAGTTGGACTGGCTATCGGAGGCTTCGCTATATCTTCGTTTGTTTGTCTCGTCTTGGTTGGTTAATTATTACTAGTCGGATCGATCATAAAAGCTTACACTTGTTTATTTTACTTAAACAAATTATATTCGGAGGATTGCCTTGCATTGTTGGTCTATTTATCATCTTTCTTTTTATATAATCCTTTATAAGCACCTCTTATTTTGTGTTTTTCTTTTGAGAGCTTGTTAATTAAACATTTTCATGCAATACACGGTAGACATAACTATTTGGATAATCGTCTACATCCATATTAAAGCTGCAATTAGGCACATGGAGGTTGCTCTCACTAGTAGGGAAAAGCTTATAGATGCAAGCCCTTCACTGACGGGCAAAACATGCGTGCGTCAGTGCTATATAGCACTGACGTGCAAATTAGCTGCGCGTCAGCAGTGAAGCAATACCACTGACGCACGTCCCAGAATACCCGTCAGTGGTAAGTGGGTCCCGCTGCTGTAGCCGGGGGAGGCGTACCGCTACGCACGGTAATTTCGGCCGTCAGCGGTACGCCTCCCCCGGCTACAGCAGCGGGACCCACTTACCACTAACGTGCTTTTATCCCGCGCGTCAGTGTTGTGATATGTACCACTGACGCACGCATAGGGACGTCCGTCAGTGGTAACCTGGCATTTTAATTAACGATCAGATCCGACCAGCCACCTACCACTCCCTTCATTGCACTTCATTTCACCCCCTTCTTACTAGCTCGAACCCCTTCCCTTAATGGCTCTTTCCCCCCATGTCCTCCCGCCTTTTTTACCGATAAATCTACATAATTTGATAGATCTAACCTAATCTCCCCTCCCACATCAAGATCTTCCAAAAAATCCACCCACACACACCTTTGTGTGGATCTAGATCTACCACACTCCTCTCTATCCATTCTCCGTCGCCTCGGTTCTCTTGTGGCGTGTGCTTATCGTTGCTAAGGTGACTAAAAAGGATGAAAATGATCGCGATGAAAATGATCGCCGTCATGAACGGATGAAGCTCTAGTAGTACAGTACAGTACAGTAGCAAACGAACAACTCGTGAATAGCTAGGCCGTGCACCTCGGGCGGCTAGCCTTTGGCTCCTGCACTGAACGAAGCATGAACGCTCTCACATGGATGATGGATGGGCAGTGCAGCTTTGCATGCGTTATTGATGGCGTGGATTCTACGTACTCACTCACAATCAGGCGCGCAGGGCTCTGTTGCTTGCTCCATGATTGAATGACTGGCCGAGCTAGGGAGATCCAATCGGCAGGACTCGTGAATGAATGTGAGTCTTTTGATACGCGAGCACTCAAATATATAGAAAAAAAATGATCACCACCAAGAAGGCAGGCAAGCAAGGCAGCCGCATTTTCCTTGTCATTTTGTGCAAGTCGGTGGTCACTAGCTAGATCACAGTGGCACAATTTGATCACTACCAGTGTAGAAAGAAAGAGAGCCGGCCCTTAATTTGGCTGGCCAAGTCTATCCATTCAGGCTCAGCCCTGCTGTGCATGCTCCCACATTGCCTATCTCCAGGACAGGACGTACGGCGATCGACCAGGGAATCGTACCTCGTGCCAGGAGGATCAACTCTACCGCACAATCAAGCAATCAGGAGTCAAGACCCGGTCGTACGTCTAAACCACAACCGATTGAAATATACTACTCTCTCCGTTCACTAACGTAAGTAATTTTAGCTAGTCTTTCAATATTGACTACATACATATTAAATGAGTGAAATTGCGTACAAAATAGGTCTAGATGCATTTGAATTAAAAAATGTCTTAAGAACAACTAGCAGTCCCCACAACAGTTCCATGCATGGGTGGTTGATCCATTGGAGGGGGTGGTGGGTTGTTGGCCACTTGGCCCCTCCTATAGGCTATAGCTCCTCTTTGGATGAACATGGGTACTCCTGATCTACAGTGAACAAGAAAATCATTAAAAAAACATGCAACATAAATCATGCATGTAAGGAATGTATATCGGTACGTGTATGCCAAGTTTGAAACTTAAATACAAAGGTACCTAATTTGGGAAAAAAAACAAAGCGACCATGTAAGGCAGCTCGCGGTTTCTGTAAATTTGTTTTTTGCAAACTGAGAAATACTTTTTTTCTTGTGGTCGGTGGTCACTAGTCACTACGTAGGGAGAATGGGAGATGAGTGGCACAATTTGGATCATGGGGCCCAGGTGCCAATCGATCATCTGCGCCGATCATGGTGCTGGTGGGGCCAACTTCTCCCAAAAAGCCAAGCTAAGCTAGACTGGTCGTCGTGGTGATCTCCCGTGTCCTATCTCCACCACCCCGGCGACAGAATCCTGAGTTTAGGGCTTTGGGGCCCCACGTGGCAGCAGTCCACTACTTGTGTTTGATTTTGAGCAGGTGGGTGGGCCCACGTATGCCGTACTACTAGCACGTACCATAAGGACCCCGTCGTCAAAGCACAATACTTGTTGGAGTTGGACTGGCTAGTGGAGGATTCAGTGTATCTTCGTTTCTTTGTCTCGTCTTGGTTATTACTAGTGGGAATGTGGGATCATAAAGCTCACACTTGTTTTTTACTTGACCAAATTATATTCGGAGGATTGCCTTGCATTCTTGGTCTATTTATCATCTTTCTTTTTTATATAATCCTTTATAAGACCTCTTATTTTGTGTGTTTCTTCTAAGAGCTTGTTAATTTAACACTTTTATGCAATAAACGCTACACATAACTCTTTGGACAATGGTTTAAACCGAAATTAAAGGTGCAATTAGGCATATTGAGTTTGCTCTTTCCATTGTTTTATGTTTGCTTCTTGCTTAACTGATATGCAATATTATTTTTTATGCATCAATCAAAAAGTAGTGTCTACACTTAGGGTCCATGCGATCAATTTGTTGCGAGTCATGCTAAGTTTTTCAAACATTACGAATAAAAATCATTAACACATTGCACACTATAACATTCAAGCATTCCAAATTTCATTAAAACTGTGATCATTTCTCACATTTTCAGAATAGTACTTAAAATTTTGATTTTGTGGAATTTTATCTCTACACAAGCCAAAAAAAAAGTGTCACATTTTAAAGTGGAATCTAAAGGTCCTGATGTTACATATACATTGCAGCTTCCACGAATTAAGAGAACGCATTTTCAAGAGTAAAGAAACTTATTTGTGTAAGAGTCTAAGTAATTCATGGACTTTGAACGTAGTTGTATATATCAAAAGTATTCATGGAGAGTGCGGTCAGATCCAACAGATGCATGCGCAAAATTGAATCTTGATTATATGGAGAGGTCTAGTAGTCAATGCCGACTCTAGGTTCTCAGATACCCTTGATTAGAAAATATTCTATATATCTTTTTTGGAGAAAAAAACATATCCATTTAAGAAATGATACTCACGATATTTTTTATTACAATTTTTTGGATGTCGTAAATTATGTTCGTACAATTGCTTGAAAATACAACTCTCCAAGACATGTGATGCTCATCCATTTTAGAGAGTCTATTGCTCCAATGCTAATCGACTCTTTCTATAAGCACACCTTACATTATACATAATTATAGGATTTCATTCCTGGAGAATATATAGTTCACTCCCAATGCATTGTTGCTGAATGTTGTCTCTTTTATGCATGTTGGATAATTAGATACAACTATCACAAATATCATAGAGCAATGCTGTAATGCAGGTTCCATTCATATAATATCCTTATATGAGATTATGAGAAGCCATAATAAATATTTGGAATTATTTATTTAAATTAATAAAAATAATATATGTGTTGGTCAACTTTTTAGGAATATTTTAGATTATATTTACATATTTTCTTTCGTTAGATAGCAAATATCATAGACCAATGCTGTAATGTAGGTTCCATTCATATAATAATAACTTTTATGATAAATGTCACAGTAAAAAAAAAGGGATTATATATCCATCTAGTCTAGAAATAAAAAGACCCATGATAGATATCCCAGCAACCAGCACATGAATCCATGTAATGAGAACACCCACCCAACCTACCAAAAATTACAAACAGCAGAGGAAGGGAGGATCCTGTGGGTGCACCACTGCTCAGCTGCTGCTGCATATAAAGTCATCTCCTTGGCGTTTCCTCCCCGTCTCCACTTCACTCAGCACACCACCCAATCTCCTCCCCAAGAACAGAGCAGAGCACAAACAGAGCGAATCGTGTAGTAGTTGGTCGCGAGTTCATCGAATCATCTCTGCTCAAAGGTGATTGATCGGGAGCTCCATTCGCGTTCCCCTCTCCCTGGACCCGTCTCTGAAATTAGATACTGTTTTCTTTCGGTAGCTAGGTTCTTGGAGATCATGATAAATGACAAAAAGCCATGTTTTTAATTTTGCTGGCATATCGCGTGTTTTTTGTGCTCTGGTTCCCGGTTCTTTAGTTCGTCCGATTGTATCTTGGAAAAAAGGCAATGCATGCCAATGCGTGCGCGTGTGTTGTCTTCGTTTCTGTGCTCCTTGAGTTCTAGTCGCTAAAAATTTCTGTCCTTTTTCTCGTGTATGAAAGATGGGATCTATACTTGACAACTTGACTTGGTAATCGTGGTTTTATTTCGATTTTGTCCCGATTTATGGGCTGGGCGACATAGTTGAGTACGCTGTTCTCCACTTGTTCTTTAGTTCAGTTTTGTGTGACCTCTGATCAAGTAATTAAGTCCTACGACCAAGGATCTACATTGTTCATGAATGTATGGTAGCTCAGTTGCAGACAAATCTTGCTATGAATTTATTATCTTGATTTTGCTAGTACCACCAACCTTTGAAATTCTCATCTGCTCAATTTCACACAAGTTTTTTACTGCCTTATATATTTTTTGCGGTCGTGTTGACCAAAGATTCTCTCATCTGTGTTGGCAGCTGATCGAGCATGGGGTCGAGGAGGCCGCGGCTGCCTGGGTTCGGCGAGGATAATAGTGGGAGAGGCGGCCGTCCTGGCCGTGGTGGCTTCTACCCCCAGCCGCAGTACCATGGCCACGGGGGAGCTTCCTATCAACCTCGCGGCGCGATGCCGGCGGCGCAGCAGCAGTGGCGCCCTTCCGCAGAGCGTCCGGCGCACAACAATGGTGCCGGCCCCTCTGCCTCACCGATAGTCCCGAGCTGCGCCAAGCAATGGTCCACGCCGACGTCGCTCCAAGCGAGCCCGCCGACGTCGAGACAGACACTCCGGGGGCAGCGTCGCCGCCGGCTATTGTCGAGGTGGTCACCGAGCAGCTCGAGGCCCTGTCTGTCCTGGACGGCGGCACCGAGCCGAGCGCGCTCGTCATCGTCGTGCAGCCGCCGATCCCGCTGCCCGGCGACGCGTACAAGTTCCCGCACCGTCCGGGGAGCGGGCGGGCCGGCACGCGGTGCCTGGTGAAGGCGAACCACTTCCTGGCCGAGCTGCCCGACAGGGACCTCCACCAGTACGACGTGGCCATCACGCCGGAGACGGCCTCGCGGGGCGTGGGCCGCGCCGTGATGGAGGAGCTGGTGCGGCTGCACAGGGCGTCCTACCTCGGCGGACGCCTCCCGGCCTACGACGGCCGGAAGAGCATGTACACGGCCGGCCCGCTGCCCTTCACCTCCAAGGAGTTCCACATCACCCTGCTCGACGAGGACGACGGCTCCGGTGCAGAGAGGTCTGTAGAATGCTTCTCTGGTCACAAGCTTACAGTGCAGATCATGCTGTGTAAATGGTTCTGAATGTTCTTTCTGTGATGATCTAGGCGGGAGAGGACGTTCAAGGTGGTGATCAGGTTCGCGGCACGAGCCGACCTTCGCCGGCTCGAGCAGTACATCGCCGGGAGGCAGGCGGAGGCTCCCCAGGAGGCCCTGCAGGTCCTTGACATCGTCCTGCGTGAGCTGCCAACGGCTAGGTAGAGTGCATTGGTCTCTTAAGAGTTCTTTGATATACTTGGAGATTTGGAGATGTCAGTGAGAAATTTTTTCAGTCATGTGCTTCATATCTCCATTGATTTTTTCGCAGATACGAGCCGTATGGCCGATCCTTCTTCTCGCCGGACCTCGGGAGGCGGCGGTCTCTCGGCGACGGAGTGGAGAGCTGGCGCGGGTTTTACCAGACCATAAGGCCTACACAGATGGGACTGTCGCTGAATATTGGTGAAGTTCTTACCTTTCTCATGAATATATGTTTTGCTAACGATGAAATGGGGATCATGGTGCTTGGGGCCTTGGGTACCGTGGTCCTTTGCGAATGTTTATGTTTCCGCAAGTGTTGTTGTTCTAGACGTAACATTCAGAACAGAGCCCTTCTGATACATATGCACATTTTTCAATGAGTACTCTTCTGAAAGTTTGGGTTATCCAGTACACGGTGGATCTACTGATTAGCAATAAAAATTTGCTGCACTTTTATGTTTCCACAATGGTTGTTACTTCTGGCCAGCATTCAGTACTAAAACCCCTCTTATAGATACACTGCTTCATGTTTACACTCAAGTACTCTTCTGACTGATACCCAATGACAATGATGCACATTGCTGAGTCAATGTTTGGTCTGTGACCCAACTTCCTGCTTATGAATAAACTCATACACATGAGCGTCTCCACCTGAAATGAAAATTGCTGCATTGTCATATTTCCATAAGTGTTGCTGTTCTTCTGGCCGTAACATTCAGAACTGAACCTTCCGATGGATAAAGGTTTGGATAGTCAACTAGTGAATGGACTTTCAAATAGCTAGCTAGCATAATCAGTGATAATTTGAGGCTTAATGCAACTCTCAAGCTTCTCTAGTACTTGTTATTTGCATTCAAGCTACCTCTGAGATGTGATGTTGTCTTTATTTATGGTAGGATGCATTCAGATAGTCCTGTTACTCTGAACTTTTTTTGACAGAGATGCATGTTGGTGTTGCTTACTTGGCTATTCAGATTTCATATTTCTTCAGTACTTACCGCAAAATATATTTTTTCTGACTTTTCAGATATGTCAGCTACATCTTTCTTTGAGCCGCTGCCTGTCATCGATTTCGTTGGACAGCTTTTGAACACCGACATCCGCACGAGGTCCCTCTCAGATGCTGAACGTGTAAAGGTATACTTGGCCAACACTTTTGTGCTCATCACTGTATCATTTTGCTTCGCTTAGGAAGAGCAGCTAGTCTCAGATTTGAATTGACGAACTAGTCTTAACTTCTTAAGTTTGAATGGATTTAGTCTGTCTTGGATATCTGAGCTATTTGTTTGCAGTTTTTTTCAGAAACTTATTAAGTAATTCTCATGTTATTGTTGAATACCCCAGATCAAGAAGGCCCTAAAAGGAGTGAAGGTGGAAGTCACGCACCGTGGCAACATACGGCGCAAGTACCGCATATCTGGTTTAACATCGCAGGCAACTCGGGAACTAAGGTAGTTTCTTCCTCTGAACTCATTCATGTAGATTGAAAATTCTATGGTACCATTCTTGTTTTCCTAACAAAAAATGATGTTCTTTTGTGACAGTTTTCCAGTGGATCAAGGGGGACAGTGAAGTCTGTTATCCAATACTTCCAGGAGACATATGGCTTTGCCATCCAGCACACATACCTCCCCTGTCTGCAAGTCGGCAACCAGCAGCGTCCGAATTACCTCCCCATGGAGGTATGCTTGTACCAAAATATGCCTCAAATTCCTTTCATTTAGTGAAGATGTACAGTACTGTTTTATTTTCTTGTCAAATGAAGGTGCAAATCTATTGGTTTTGACATGTGCTGCAAAATCTGAATTTTTATCCAGGTGTGCAAAATAGTGGAGGGGCAGAGGTACTCCAAGAGGCTCAACCAGAGTCAGATAAGAGCTCTTCTGGAGGAGACATGCCAGCGCCCGCACGATCGGGAGCGTGACCTAGTTCAGGTATAGCATTTCTTCTTGTCACAGTATTGTTTGGGCTCTGCCATCATCCTATGTATGTGCAAGTAAGCAAGTTCACATGCTTATGCAAATAACATTTTCATCTGTGTCTCTCCACAGATGGTCAATCACAACTCTTACCACGAAGATCCTTATGCGAAAGAGTTTGGCATCAAGATCAGCGAGCGGCTGGCGTCAGTCGAGGCGCGGGTTTTACCTGCTCCTCGCCTTAAGTACAGTGAGACTGGCAGAGAGAAGGATTGCTTGCCTAGAGTTGGCCAGTGGAATATGATGAACAAGGTAACATCCAACAGCTGTACTAGTGCCACAGCCTTGGCCAAGTTATATTCTTTATCAAGTATATGCCCCTTTGTTTACTCTGTTATCTCAAGCCTTACTGTTCATTTTCATCTCCTTGTCTAGAAAATGGTCAATGGGGGTAGAGTTAGGAGCTGGATGTGTGTCAACTTTGCGCGAAACGTGCAGGACAGTGTTGCCACCGGATTCTGTCGCGAACTCGCTCGCATGTGCCAGGCCTCAGGAATGGCAAGTACCCCTGAATTCTTCTTGCACATTGTACATGTTATTTTTTCCCCTTGTACTTGTTGTTTACAGACAGTAACAGTGTTACTACCAACTATAGGACTTTGCTCCAGATCCTGTTCTTCCGGCTATATATGTGCGTCCCGATCAGGTGGAGCGAGGTCTGAAAGCTCGGTTCCACGACGCGATGACCATACCTGGGCCGCAGCGCAAGGAGCCCGAACTGCTTATTGCAATACTTCCTGACAACAATGGCTCACTTTATGGTATGATGATTTCTGCACTACTTCTAGACACGAGGTTCAGGCCGAATTCTCATGTATAATTTGCTGGTATCAGGTGACCTGAAACGTGTCTGCGAAATCGACCTTGGGCTGATTTCCCAGTGTGTTTTAACGAAGCAAGTGTTTAAAATGAACAAGCAAATCCTGGCAAACCTTTCTCTGAAGATAAATGTCAAGGTCGGTGCTGTTGTCATGTTTTGTGCGTTTTCTTTTGGTCGCCGAGCCTAACGCAACCTTCTCTTTGTTCTCAAAGGTTGGGGGAAGAAACACCGTGCTGGCTGATGCAGTGTCGAGGTGCATCCCTATGGTCACCGACAGGCCGACGATCATATTCGGTGCCGACGTCACCCACCCCCATCCTGGTGAAGACAGCAGCCCTTCCATTGCCGCGGTGAGTTGAACAATCTCATTCATTCTTGCTCCATGTTTAGTGGCTGACTGTTCTTGTCTACATCGGTCGAAATGTTTGCTGGAAAACATTGATCTGCAACTATTTGCCACCCTGCCCTGCAGGTTGTGGCCTCCCAAGATTGGCCTGAGGTGACCAAGTACGCTGGCCTGGTCTCTGCTCAGTCTCACAGGCAGGAACTGATAGAGGATCTGTACAATGTCACCCATGATCCCCAGAGAGGAACCATCCATGGAGGCATGATCAGGTCATTCACCATCTTCAGTCTTGTTTCTTTTTTCCTTCCTTCTGCTCGATCTCACAAGCAAGAGTTAATGCATTCTTTGGCATGCATTTGCAGGGAGCTCCTCATATCCTTCAAGAGATCAACTGGTGAGAAGCCTCAGAGGATACTGTTCTATAGGTATGTCCATTGCAGAAATTTACACTCATGCAGTCATGCTTCAACGCAAATTTACACTCATCTTGAGAGTTGGAACTAAATGTGGCTTCTTTTTCGCAGGGATGGCGTGAGTGAAGGCCAGTTCTACCAAGTCTTACTGCACGAGCTGGACGCCATCCGAAAGGTAACAAACAAAACAAGTTCTCTCATAAGTTTTCATGATTTCACACTCCCTTCTCTGATCCCATTCATATGCTTTCAGGCATGCGCGTCGCTGGAGGCGAATTACCAGCCGCAGGTGACATTCATAGTGGTGCAGAAGCGCCACCACACCAGGCTGTTCGCGCACAACCACAACGACCAGAGCTCCGTCGACCGCAGCGGCAACATCCTCCCTGGTGAGTATTGCTGTCATGCCATGCCATGCTTCTTCATCAGGTTGCTTGCCATATTCCTCTTGTAAATATCTTTTAATGTGTTCTCTTATCTGAATTTTCTTCGTCCATTTGCAGGCACTGTTGTCGACTCCAAGATCTGCCACCCTACAGAGTTTGATTTCTTCCTCTGCAGCCATGCCGGCATCAAGGTAAACAACGATGATGACACCTGCTTGCAGTACATCTTCCTGCCATTTTATCAGATGACGATGACTTAAAATGATCTCCGTTTTATCCGACCTTAGGGAACGAGCCGCCCCGCGCATTACCATGTCCTGTGGGACGAGAACAACTTCACCGCTGACGCGCTGCAGACCCTCACCAACAACCTCTGCTACACGTAAGTTCTCGCCGTTCTTCTTCACCCGCTCCTCGTCAACTTCTCGAACAATCGATAAACATTTCTCTCCCTAACTTTCAATCAATATCTTCTGAAAAACAGTTACGCTCGGTGCACGCGGTCGGTGTCGATCGGTGAGTTGCCATCCTGAATATCTCTATAATCATCATCAGGGATGAGCTGTGAAACTGAAAGTGTTGGAGGTTTCAGTTAACATTTCTAATGGATAGACGATTGCCTGCATTGCAGTTCCTCCGGCGTACTACGCTCACCTGGCCGCCTTCCGCGCCCGCTTCTACATGGAGCCGGACAGCTCCGACAGCGGCTCCATCGCGGCGAGCACGCGCGGCGGTGGCTCGACGACATCCCGCAGCACCCGCGCTCCTGGCGGCGGGGTCGTCAGGCCTCTCCCGGCGCTCAAGGACAGCGTGAAGAAAGTCATGTTCTACTGCTGATGACGATGATGCCCCAGGATCATCATCCTGTGCTGCTGCTACTAATAAATAAGGAGGCTCCTTGGGTGATGACTGTTAATGCCCCAGATGAATTCAGTAATGGTGATGTAATGCTAATCTAAATGAAGTGTGTGCTGTTAAGAGCTGTGAACCTTGTTCTATTAGGCTACACTTGCCTCGTTTGAACTCTATTCATATGGATCTATATGTTCCAGGATTATTATTATTTCTCCATCATGATCAATTGCCATCCTTGCATTTGGATCTTCAAAATGTGCTTGTCAGGTTAATACATTTATTTACAGTTCTTTTTTTTTTTGCTGTTTTCTTGCAAAACTCTCAGTGCTCAACAGAGTTTCCACTCTTTCATGTTTAGAAAATGTTTCAAAAGCAATTATCAGATCCATATTTTTTAACATAGTGTGATGAAGTGGAGCAGATAAAGATTGCACAAGGCCTTTTCCATATCTCATATAGGGTCGTAAGAGCAGAACAATCTCCAATTCTTGCATTATATTTCACTTGTTGCCATGGGCAGTTTTGATCTTTGTTACATGTTTCCAATCAACAATCTACACGATAAAAAAAATCACAGATATATAGAAATCCACACCAATCACTTCACCACTCTGGTTATCAATAGAAGGCGCCGAGCTGCGAACATTTCGCTTCAGAACACAATCATGGTTCATCTGTAGCCGTTCTGCTCGTACGTTGGCGGCTTTGGCCCGAGGAGGCTGGTCATCATCCTGAGCATGACAATGAAGCATCCAAATATCAGCATGCGCTCACGCTTGATATAGTCTAGCACATTAGGATCCAATTCATTGCTGGAAGGGAGACTACTAACCTTTGGACCCGGCTCTGCGGCTTTCTGCAGCACCCCCAAACCCGAAACAACAAACGGGTCAGTCAGTCAGTTGCTTGCCCGGTCTTTCCTCAGTAAATTTCGAAAGAGTCCGCACACTTGCCTTTCTCTCGGCCTTGCTACGATCTGGTTGTTGGGCACCGCCACACCTGCTGCGGTTCCAACAGTGGTTCTCGGAGCCTGCTCCCCTACCCTGGGGACGGTCTTCACCTGAAAGAAAAGAAATGAATTCCATCTGTTAACATCTTGGTTGCATTCGCATTGGCAACCGCATTGGATGTATCGCTGAAACTAAACTCACCAGATTCCTAAACTGAAGATTGTAGAACATCTGCATGTACCGTTGCTTGGCCACTCTCTCTTCCTTGTTCAGAGTCCTCCAGAAGCCGTACATCGATCCCATGTTCAGCACTTTGGTTGCGTATATCTTCCATGTGTAGCTGCCATCAGGTGTAGCACATGGTTAGAATTTATTATCAGATAGTCATACCAAGATCAACATTCATGAGGCAGGGTAAGAGCTGGAGCCTACCATTCGTAGATGCGCTGAAGTCCAGCAGTCGACACCCTGTTCCAGTAGCTAGGGTCCTCCTTGCACTTCTGGAAGAAGTCTGCAATCTTGGCGCTTGCCTCCATGCCGTTCATCGGGTTTATGTGGAAACCAGAGACCCCGTCGACGATGATCTCTGCCGGCCCTCCCTGGTTAGTCGCGAAGGTTGGCAGCCCACAGTTCATCGCCTCGATGACTGTTAGCCCGAATGCTTCATAGATTGCGGGCTGAAACGAGAGTATATGCAGTGTGAGGCTTGAGTGGAGATTTTATCTCTAGAGTGGAGCTTACTCTGAAGCATAAAATTCAGAGAATGGAGGCATACATTGTTCATGACTGAAAAAGTTGGATTTCTAGCAAGATTATTTACCTGAACAAATGCCCCCTTTGTATCGGCGATGCAACGGTACAGCTCGCCGTTACGGACACGGTCAGTCTGTGCCTTGATCCAGCGGATCTGTCCTTTGAGCTGGTACTTGTCGATCAGATTGTGCATCTTGTTGATCTCTTCTATCTCTTCTCGGTCATTGGACTGTGAAGCGTTGAGGAGGCCCGCGACTACGACGAGGTTCACAAGGTCCCTGACCTTCTTGTTCTGTCCATACCACTCGACAAGTCCGGTGATGTTCTTCACCTTGTCCAGCCTTGCCATCGAGAAGATGATCGGCTTGCTTCGGTCGGCCAGATGCCCTCTGATTTAGCAGAATCAAAGCAGTTAGTAGCTAGCTATGTCTGATCAAACAAACAGAAGTAAGTGTGTTTTCCAAGGGAAGGGACTTACATGTGTTCATCAGTGTCATCCTTGCTGTACAGCAACTCCTCAATCTGTGGGTGTAAAGCTGTCAGGCGCTTCTGCTTCTGCGTGTAGGGGAAGTAGACGGACTGATCGGCGCCAGGTGCAGCAATGTTGAACTTGGGATCGAAGACATTGATGCCAGTGGCGAAGCGGCAAAGCCCGGGCATTGTGAATGCGTAGTGATGTTCGTATTGGCCAGGCTTCTCTTTGCTGCATAATGTGTCCATGTTAGATGTTTCTAGGAGCAAGTATTCGAGGATTGTTAGAGCACTGAAGTTACAGTAATATTCAAGTCTCCGACCTCCCAGCAATTTCTTGGTATGTGCTAGTGATGATAAAGTCAGTTGTGTTCATGGCAATCATATCAGCAGTGAATTGGCAGGAGAAGTGGTACTTCTGGTCCAGCTCTCTCCACTTGACATCTGAGTCCTCATACTTCGTCTTCTCGAGAGCATGTGCAATTGTTCCCTGTCAGGAAGATCATTCAGGAATGTCATATCAACTACGATTGGTGGCAAAGGAAATCTTGAGGAATCCAATCTGATTAGACATTTTTCTCACCTGTGTGACTCCTAGTTTGCTCGACATGAGGGACGCCACCAAGTTGCCATCGGTGTAGTTGCCAATGATCAAGTCTGGTTTACCCTCTAGAATGTCGAGAATCTTGGTAGAAGCATCCTGAAATTATGTCGGGTTGAAGTTTTACTCAAGTTTCACTAACACAAGAGTGCTGACAATTAATAAATAATCTGCAAATGGCGAACCTGTGTGTATCTCTCTAGGTAAGGGTAAATGTCAAACCGAGAAACCCACTGGCGCAAATCCTTCCCGTCTTCGGTCTTGAATGGCACACGGAGTATGTGCGAGTATTTTGTATTTTCAACTGGTTCGAGCTCCACATTGCATTTTGTGCCTTTGGAATCTGGTATCAGTCTTGTTAGCTGCGGCACAATAGTAGCCATTAGTTTAGCAGTCCAACAAATGACTAGGCAACAAATCACGGTGTAACCAGCTTTACCACAAGAATCTTTGGTGTTATATTCAAACCCTGCTGCTTGATCCTCTGCAGCAGCTCCTCTTCCATGGACCTGACTTGGTCCAGGATGTAGACAACCTGTTGTTACAGAGAAACCATATGCTTTCAGAGTATGATAACCTGTTACAGAGCATCATTTCCTACTATGTGATGATATCGGTACCTGACCGCCGGTGTCTGGCAAGCCTAGAACCTTCTCTTGGCCAAAGTAACCATGAATAGAAAAAACAACAATGTTAAATATGGTTGGAACCCTGCTGAAGAACTTCTCCATGTTGATAGGATCCGGTGCCTGGAGCACTTCGGATAGAAAGTTCAGACTCTCCTTGCACCTTTCGGCAGTGTCACCCCATCCTTTCTCCAATCCCCACTCTTGAAATCTGCAAGACCATTTGTAAATAAATCTTAGGTCTAGTTGCATATTTTTGCACCATGAATTCTATATCTACTTAATGTCACAGCACATACCTCTGTTCAAATTTCAAATATGGTGTGTATTTTGGCAGCCCGCTAACAAAAACTTCTGCAAGGAGCAGAGCTGTCTGAAGCTTGTTCACCGTGTCAATTGTCTCATTAACCATCAGCTTCTGCATGTTCATAATAAGGATATATAAGTTCAATCAGTCTGTTACTTTTGGTCTTATGGTAATCCCTGTGGCATGAATGACTGATCTCTTTACCTCGCCACGGTAATTCAGGGCGAGTAAATAATCTAGCAACGGCTTCATGCTTTCAGGCTTGCCACTCAGCTTTGAAGACATGAACTTGGAGACAAACTGTATCCCGTTCCCTATGGATGAGGGTAGCGTCAAATGAGGTGTTGAGAGATCAAGAGCGCCAAAATCAACTTCCAATGAGTTGTCATCCTTGGCCCTGAAATTCACATGAAGAGACCGCAATTTTCAGGTTCATGATTTTACTCATCTGGCATCAAATTTCTGATCCATGTAAAAGCTCACATTATATTGGGTAACACATACCATTTCTCATCATACAAGGTCTCTTTGAACTTCAGGTATTCCGATGGTGTAATTCCTTCGACCGACAGCTCGTCGGAGTGAACTTTGACATATTCCCAGATACCAGGATTCATTCTGACAGCGAATGCAACGTACGGTGGTAGCACCACAGCTTCCTGCAAACATAAAGGTCACCCACGTTACTAAATTTCATTCTATGAAAATTCTAGCCACGTAAGAGAATTGGGTAATTTAAAGCACAATTACCTGTGTCGAACATATAATGTAACCAAGAAAGCCTTCAACAAGCTTTTCCTTCTCGACTTTGTCATCTAGTGATTTTTCCAGCTCCTCCATGAGCTGCTGGTTCTTCAAGAGCCTCCTGCCCTTCGACACATACCTGAAACATTTTTATCTCAAATTTCAGGCTGACAAAACTTCCACAACAGCAGTAGCTCTTAATGCAGGCCATAACATAAAGAACTTGTCACATTTATTACAGCACACACAGTTTTGATTCATCTATGACAACTTTCGAAGTTTCGATTTTAGTACCTTTGGAAGCATCTCTTCATCTGGTACCGGCTTTGCCGTAGCGCATCAGGCATGCTCTCAGCAACGCTGTCCATTCTCTTGAAGCTGAGCTTGGTGGCCATGGTGAGAAGTATATTGTGAAAGGCAACTAAGGAAGAATGTCGTGGAGCTGTGTGATGGTCTGGGTGTCGATGAACGACAATTTATAGAAGAGGGCACAAATCTTCCGTCCATGGAGAAAGATTTCCTTTTTGCTGTGAGGCATAGCTGGAAATGCAAGATAGATGAGGCTAAGCTGAGAGGAGAAAGCACATTGCCTGGGAGAAGTTATTCCAAAGAAACACAAAAGGCAAATGTAAGATTCCTTGGACTTGCACCATTTCTTATCCCCTTGCCTGTGGCACTAGGTAAACCTTTTTTGCCACTGGACATTTGTATTTGGCCAAACAAGAACTTTTAGAAGATCATAAAAAGCAACCAAAGCATATTCTCCCTTGAAGCTTAAGTTAAGCTTCCATTGAACTTATTTGCAAAAAAAAAAAAGCTTCCATTGAACTTGATGCACAGCGAATTGCTGGCTACTCGATATGAAATGCATGCCCATAGGCCGCCATATCACAATCTCAAAGACAGAAAGTAAACTCAAGAGAATCGAAAGAGAAAAAAAGTTGCATGAGCCAAGGTCTTGTTTGAAAACTCAAAAGCATCAAAGGGAGATTTAGCATATTTTTTCTTTACCAGAACATGGAACTCTGGGAGAATGTAGCACTCATCTCAATTCAAGGCATTCACCAAACAGAGGGAATCTGATCCCAAGATATTCACGAAATTTGCGCAACACAAAATTTCCAAGTACGTAAGAGTATATCACAAAAACATACTGGCACAAAAAACAAATTCATGTACACAAGCGGCAATACTTTACACTCATCGAAATCCAGCAAGCTCACTGTTTACAATTTACAAATAGGCGTAACCAGGAAACAGAAAAGAATCACACGTTGAGTCCTGGTGAAGGATTTAAGCCATGTTCAGTTTTGGCAAAGGGAGAAAAAAAAGAGCATCTGCCGACTGATTCACCAAAAAATACCCTACTCATTCCTCAGAGCTCATCAAACAATTTCTAGTATATGTATCATTTGGATGATAATATACAACTCCCGTAATGTACAGAAAGACTCCAGAAGGGCTGACCGGAACATGTCCCTCTACCAAATCAAACAAGTGTCTGCAAAGAGAGAAAAACAGCATTAAATACTCCTGCATGCAAGTAGTAAAAACCCATGATCACTCTGAGAAGATTAATTAAGGAAAGATGAAAAGTACTGCAAGGCAGAGACGAACACACCATTCGTATCAAGAAGATTTTCAGGAAGATTTCATGAGTCTTCAGACTGAGCATTTGTCTCGTAGATGCGTCGGCCCTTGTTGTACCTTATGTACTTCTTGCCATCGGTGCTCGTAATGCACACCTCGGGGATCTGCTGCACAACGTGCCAGTTCTTCCCACCGTTCAGGCAGCTCCTGAGTAGAGGGAGCGTGCACTGCAGCTCAAACCGACGCAGGCCATTGTGCTTGCGGATCAGAACCTCCAGCCAGTGGGAACGCGATACTCCAGAAGATGACCAGCTCCTCGAAATAGAACGTCTCCGTGGACGGGGGAAACACAAGTTTCAGATGCTGCAGCGTGTTGAGGCCCGACACGTGCTTCAGCTTAGAGCAGTCGTCGATAGTGAGGGACTGAATCACGGGTAGGTTGGAGATTTTCAATAGTGCCCTGTTATCTTTCAGGTAAAGTTCATCGGATAGTATTGGCAGGTCCTTTATCTCTGTGAGGGCATGCGCACCCTCGACGTGAAGGTCACACAGAGCTGCAGCGTGCTTTAGACCTTCCGGGAGAGCTTTCAGTTTAGGGCAGAACTGTATGTGCAGGGACTTGAGACAGGGCAACAATATCTGATTCTCTTCCACACTTAAAGACCAGTCTTCCAGTTTCTTCATGTTTCTTAGCTTTAAAACCTCAAGCTTGGGGAACGAAGTGGTTTGTGACAGTACAGTGGCACCGAGGAATTCAGAACCGATGGTGACAACTGAGTCTGCATTTGAGATTTGCAGGGACTTGAGCTGGTTCAGGCGGCCAAGCGCGGGCAGCGTGGTGCAAGACGTGCAGTTGTCAAGATCCAGGAAGACAAGGCCGGGGAAGGAGGTGCTTAGCTTGGGACCCGCCATCCAGTTTGGGAACTTTCGGCCTTGGTAGTTCTTGATTACCAGCCTCTCGACGCTCTGGGGTGGGGTAAGCTCATTCCATATCTTTTCGCTCGCTTTGGCTGCGTCATCTTTACTGCGTTGATTGTTTATTTCATGATTGTCCTCTTCTTTCTCTGCTCCCTCTTGGTTTTTTTCCTCATTTTCTTCTTCTTCTTCAATTAATGGTGCTTGTTCAGACAGGTGTAGAACCTTGAGGAATGGCTTGTTTGTGAGTGCAGAAGCTCCTGAAGTAGTAGCCCTGTCAATTCTCTCTATATGAAGGTACCTCAATTCTGACAAGGCTTTAAGGTCATCCAAATCACAGCCCTCAGGATCATTGCTGCTGTCATGGCCAATGATTAGACCAGATAGGTGGTTAAGATGCCTCAGTTCACTTACACCTCTTGGTACATAGCGTAGGGAAGTTCCTTCGAGACACAGGCATCTAAGCTCTTGTAATGCACTGATCGACCAAGGGAGTTTCTGTAATCCTTGACAACCTTGAAGGCTCAAGGTCTGCAAATTTATGAGAAAACCGACGGAAGAGGGTATATCTCTGACCTGAGTTCCATCAAGATTGAGGTACCTCAGATGTAGCAAGTTTCCTATGGATTTCGGGAGAGCCTCTACTGCTGTATTGCTCAAATCCAACACACGCAAGCACGGGGCTGACACGATAAGATCATCTATTATTCTGATATTCGGGCTGTTGAAGAGCATCAGTGACCTGAGGCTCATCTGCTGCTTCACTGAAATGGGACCCTCCAGGGAGCTGTTCTCCTCCATGTTACATAATGCTAGATGACGAGGCTTCGACAGTGATGAGGACAACGGGCCTACTAGGCTCGATGATCTCTGCTGACCATCGATTAAGATGCTCTCATCTGTTATCAGATAGCGGGCTAGTGAGCGTAGAAGATCATGCGTTATCCAGCACTGGTCAAGATTATCAGGATCAGGCTGTAACAAGTTTCTGCCTATCAGTTCCAAATAGTACTCTTCGGCGGACTCTTCCAGTTCCTTGTTTTCTGTGGCCCTCACAAGGCCTTCGGCAATCCAGTGCCGCACAAGATCAAAGCGCCGAATGGGGCATTCTTCCGGATACAGAGAACAGTGGAGGAAGCATTCCTTCAGTTCAGAAGGCAGATCGACATAACTCAAGTAGAGAGCTTGTGGCACTTGTCGAAGCAACGGTCGCATGGACCAAGCATCACTCTTGAGGACCATCTCCCACTCGGCCTTGCTCGCACCTCTCGACCTCAGCACACCTGCGATGACCATGATCGCTAGAGGGTGGCCTTGGCACTTCTCCGCGATCTTAACCCCGACTTCTTCGAGCTCTTCCGAACAACTGGATCCTGTAGCAAAAACCTGCTCACGCAGCAACGCCCAGCTATTCTCTGCGTCCATTCGGTCGACGCGGTGGACGATCGCCTTTAGGCCCGTCGCCACTTCCTCGTCCGCGTCGTGATCAGGATCCTGCCTCTCGCCACGCCATCTCCCAGTGGATCTTTGAGCAGATCGTCCCATATGCTGGGGCTGTCCAGGTCATCTAGGATGATAAGAAACCTCTTTGACAGAGCAGAGACGAGGAGGCCGAGGAGCTCCTCCTTGTCCTCTGTATCCCCAACGTTTACACCGGCACCCGCGATGATCTTCCTCAAGAAAGCTACTTCTGAGAGATCCTTGGACATCTTCACCCAGACGCAGATGGGGAAGTTCTCGGTCATCCTCTCATCGGTGAATATCCCTGGCAAGCGTGGTCTTGCCGATCCCCATGGCGCCGACGACGGCGAAGACGTCCACCTTCTTCTTGCCCTCCCTGAGCATCCTCGGCACGAGCCCACCCACGGCCTTCTGCACCTGCGTCCCCACGGCGGCATCGTTGTGGCAGCTCGTACTGCGCAGCATTTCATCGCTGATGACCAACCAGTCCCTCCTCTTGGCGGTGTGCGAGTGCTCTGATGATGATCCGGCGGCAGGGAGGGCAGGCATCTCGATGTCCCGCAGCCGGATGTCGATGTCCCTGATGGTGAACCCGATGTCGTGGTGGAACTTGGGGGCCCCGACGAGGCCCTGAAGCAGGAGAACATCATGAAGGCGCAGCGCACCTTGGGCGCCGGCGGGTGGTCGGCGTCGGCGAGCACCTTGGCGCCCTCGACGGCGCAGACGTCGAGCACGTCGTCGACCTCGTACATGGCGTCCTTGACCTGCGCCACCCAGGCGTCGACCTGGGCGCTCAGGAGGCGGCGGCGGCCCTCGTGGGCGACGACGGCGTCGATGCGGGCGAGCGTGGCCAGCAGGCCCCGCACGTTCTCCCGGATGCCCAGAGCCGCGCACTCCTCCTGCCCCGCGAACTCCTCCAGCGCCGCCGCGCACCGCTGGACCTGGGAGTCCAGCACGGCCGCCATGGATACCGAGGAGTGCAGCAGCCCCCTCTGCGACGACGAAATGTGAAAAAATCGTGTCAGTAGGCGGGAAGAAAATTGGATCCTTTGAACGGAAATTGAGGATCGGATGATTGATTTCCTAGAGCGGGGAACGGCAACAAAGATCAATTTTTTCCCCTCTACTGAGTTACCAAAAAGAGATTCTTTCCCCATTGATTTTCAAGATCAAATCGAGTCACAACCAAAATGCTCTCTCTATTTACTACGCAATAAATTTTACAAGACGGAGAAAACAAAAGGAAAGAAACAAATTCATCTGATCAGATCAAAGGCGCATCATCCTTGAAGCTAAGAACAAGCACAAAACTGATACAAATTGATGGATGGATCGATCGGTTGTTACCTGTCAAAGAAGATTGGGGGAGCAGGGGAGGGGGAAGAGCAAGGTGGGAAGCCAAGGGGGCGGGCGGCGACGGCGACGGCGAGTGCCACCACCACCTGCCAGCCTCAATGGCCACCACCTTCCCCCCTCCCTACTTTCCCAAACCAAATCAAATAATGCGGATCTGCCTGTCCCTTTCTTCAGAAGCTTTCCCCTCCCTCCCTAATTTCAACCACATCAGCTTCAACTCAGTCATCCAATCCAGACAGAAATGGACAGCAGATGGGAACAACAACCTGGCACAGCTTCGTTTTACGTCCCCAAGCCCCTGTGAAGTTGAATTATAAGAGTGCATACCATCAGGGGCATGGATTGGAGGAAGACATTGAGGCTCCTGAACTTGGCAGGGCCATGGAATGGATTTAGGAGGAGTATGAGGGGGTAGGGGGAGCAGAATTGGCCAGGCTATTTCTGTAATCAGTGTACCGATTGGATAGCAACATCTTCTGTTTTCCCCTGCTTGGAATTACGTTGGCAAGAAAAAGGAAAGAAAACATGTTTTGGGAAACAAAAGGAAACACTTTGGCATTAACAATGCAAATAAAAACTTCCTTTTTTTGCTTTGGCATGTAAAAAATGTAATTTATTTTAAAAAAAACTTTAGGCATATACAATGTCATCAAAGATTCTGTTAAAATACATGTATAATTTTCATGTCGACATCACATGTGCTGGCGGGAAGAAAAGAACATTCATAGGGAAGACAACAGCGGTTGCTGGTGGGTTGACGAACGAGTTAGAAGAAAAGAACATTCATAGGGAAGACAACGGTGGTTGCTGGTCCGGTTGACGAATGAGTTATACGTTTTCCTACCCTAGCCGCCGCCTCCACAGGCGACTAGGAAGCGGACTACTTTTCCACGATCTCCACCGGCGGGAGAGCTGGGCCTCCCTCCCTCCGCTTGCTGCTTCGGCGGCGGGAGGGAGGGGGACCCCGGTTTCTTCGTTTTTGCATGGTAGTTAGGGTTAGAAAGGTTCTGGCATGGTGCGTCGTTGGGGTGGTGGGAGCGGCGCCCGGGCAAATAAATCTGCCTCAACTTCACTCCTACACCGGCGTTGTCCTTCATGGCGGCGTCTCGGAGTTGGTGGCTTTGTGTGCTTGCTGATCTTTCAGATCTGTGGCTATAGCGTTCATGGATGGTGTCGGCGAGGCAGCGGCGGCGACTCCATCAGATGGGTTTTTCCTCCGTTCTGTCCCCGTTGCTGCGGCTTGTCTCGGCGCCATGGTGGAGAGAGAGCATTCGTCCAGGAGTACGTGCAGACGGTGGTCTGCACTGGTGACATGGAAGATGGTGCACCTTGTGTTGGGTTTGTGGTTGGAGGCTGATGGTTCTGGTTCCCTACTCCGACATCGTCGTGCGGGGGTATCAGTGCTGAAGTTCGATGGCGTGTCCGGGGTCGTGCTGCCCCAGTCTGATTCTTTCAATGGTAATGATTTGTCCTATGCAAACTAATTTGGAGGTCCGAAAAGCTGATGACAGCGATAGAGCCGTGTCGAGCTCAGGTGAAGAGGTGATTGTCTACTTTTCTTTGGTGGCTGCTACGATGGTGCCGAAGAAAGATAGGCGTTGGTTTATCACATAAGTTTATCCTATCTTTTAGATCTGTAAGATCGGTGTATACGTACTTTGTATCTCGTCATTATTTATCAATGAGAATCGTATTACCATGAAAAAAAAAGAACATTCATCTGGAGACATGGTTCCAACGATGAGATCATGGATTAACTATGTGCTAAAGATTGTTTTTTTATGCCAGTGGCGGGCCTGACTGAGCAAGGCATGTCATGTCGGTCTAGACTTTTTTTCTCGAAGGGCCTATTGGCCGATCTTTATTAAGATAGAAAAGAAGGTACATCAGGTTGAACACACGAAGCGTGTGCCACCAGACAGTTACAGGGCTGCGCCAGACGGCCTGGCCAGCCGAGCACACAACTCGACGCCTAAGGATGAACAAAGAAGCCGGCTAGCTCAGATTGTCAGCACGCGGCCGGCAGATCGCCATAAGGCGATGTCTTCCCGGATGCCATCGAAGACCAGCTCCTCATGGTGGCTTTCATTCTGGTCTAGACTTTTTTTCCACATATATTATAAATATACTCTAAAGGAGCAGAGCTTATTAAATAAGTGCATCATGGCGTGGCACCAAATGGAGCTTGCGTGCCAGGTTGTTCCAGGCAACACACCACAATAATGTGACATGTATTATACATATTGTAAAATACTATCTTTGTTTTAAAATAGAAAAGGTTTTGGTAGGCTAAAATGACAGCGGTAGTATATTTCAATGAGTTGCTGTAGTATACAACAAATGCAAAACGGCTGACTCTCCGTAAAAATGAGTAAATTTCATTACCTGTATCGAACATGTATATAGCCCAAATACTGCCAATTTGCTATTATTATCTGTTACATTCTAAGTGCCTTATCAACTAAGCGATAATCTTTCTCGAGATAATTGTTTATTTACAATGTCCGAATTAAGTAAAAGGAGCAGTCCATGAACAATGAAATCCATGTTTTTTCACAATCCGAAACATCGATTCGCGGACTGTTTGTTGCCTGTTTGCATGAGAACAAGCCAGGGATTATATTGTACCTGCATGACGCACGAACGGCGCAACATGGGGCTCGCTCGACCCAGAGGAGGAAGATTGCTCGCTCGCCGCGCCGACTAGAGAGCATGTGTAGCTACTAGCGGCGGCAGACGACTGCCGTAAACCGTGGCACAGTTGTGCAGCACGGCCTTGGCTTTGATTGTCAAGGGAGAATAAGTCGACGACTAGAATGTGACGGCAGCCATCAGCATCTATGGTTGCCGACGGTTCTAGCCTTTTCTGACGGTTAGTGGCTGTCCGGCATCTTCACTGATTCCTAGATGGCTCGGGCAGCTCGAAATTTCCAAAAAATTAAAATTGCATTTTTTATTTTTTAAAAGGTCGGTTCTATTAGTATTCAAATTTTTAACGTAAAATCTGTATTTAGGTTACACAAAAAAGACAAATCTATTAAAATTTTAAGTTTTTTAAATTGTGTACCGTTCACATACCTAGATCGCTCATTTTGTATTTTTGCCAAGCTCAAAATATAACAAATTTCGGATTGAATTTTTGCACACTTGTAGATTAAATTATTATCTAACATACAGATTTTTCCGAATTTTTAAAACTTCAAAATGCAACTTTTAAAATTTCGAAATACCGAGCTCGTGGATCTCAGCCTCCATATCGCTTGCACTCGACCTGTGTTTATTTTCTTTGGAACTAGTACCCATGGGTTCTGTTTTAAGGAAGCTGTTTGAATGGACTGCCTAACATAGAGAAAGACACAAAGGGAAACGTGGTACCAAATTCCATTTTTTCTTGTGTTTCTTTGGAACTAGAAAAAACCTTTCCAGATTTCATACAGCCTGTGTAGCTAGACACGAAGCTTGTCCTCGTGAGTTCAAAGCATTGCACTCAAAGCGTCTGCATTAACTGAACCAAAGCTGTCCAGAGTCCAGACTTCCAGTTTGAGTTGGACGACCGATTGAACACCTGGTAGGTACTGAGTTGTCAGATTGGTTTACTGAACCAAAACTGTCTAGACTTCCAATTTGAGTTTGAGGACCAGATTTTTTTAGATAAATGGCTTTATTACTCAAAAGTTTAAGTATTACACCCGGAATCTGCATCAAAAATGCACACGGCCGCAATCCAACTGGGGAAGAAAAGTAGTGCAGCAGATAGACGAATTACAATCAGCAAGAATGATAATGTAAAGCCCCTACAGCAAAGGCTAGCTCGACTGCCTATGGAGGAAGTTTGAGGACCAGTTGAACACCGGGTATCGACGCCTTGGGCAGCATGTACGACCTACCGCTACGACCCAGCATGTGACACCGGGGAGGAAGAAGACCTGCCGCCCCGTTTCCGACGCGGAGGAAGCGCAGAACGCCACGCGAGCAGTCAGCAGTGTCCGACCTTAGGGGATGATAATTTTACAAGTTTGCTCATCGTCGGTGGTATGGCATTACGGACGAGCCCCCTGACAGGAAACAAACCTGCTGCGTCTGCTGCTGGGGAATATGGCAAGACCTACTGATCAGGGACCGATTAGAGGAAGAAATCAAGGGGAATTTCCTTTCTTCAAAGGAAAAGAACCTGCCATAAAAGGGAGAGGCAACCCTACTCGTTTATCTCTGTTTCCCGCAAACTACCGACGAATCTATCGAATCGCAGTCACGGATTAACCCAAGGTTCCCTATCGCTTCTTCACCCCCACATACGCACGCGCTCTTGCTTCAGGTAACCAATCCACCTCTCTGCCTTTGTGTTGTTTTGGTCTTGTACTTTCCTTCTCGTACCGGAACCGACCGGAAGTTCTGCTTTGAGCTAGGGTTTTGATCTCGAGATGTTTCGAGGCTTCACGCCTTTTATTCTGGTTACTACCAGATGTATGCGATCTTGATCCGCTCTCGACAAAGGACGCTTTCGTTTACATTGCGTAATCAATAAAATCTAACGGTGTGTACTATACCAGGTTTGGCTGGAACACTGTTAGCGTGGTTAATTGGTGCCTTTGCTCCAAATATATTGACTACTAGTTGTGCGTCTGATAATAGATGTTCATCTGTTCAACTTGGTTGCTCTATTGGCTTGCTTTTGCTGTTGCTGACCTAACATGCTCCTGCTTTTCTGTTCACTACAGCTATGGCAGCAAGGGTCTTCTACGTCAAACGTGAGAAGGAAGAGCAGAAACTCGACACTCTCTGTGACATATGCGAGTGCTTGCACACCGCCAAGGGCGTCATCTTCGTCAACACCCGCGGCAAGGTGAACTGGCTCGCCGATAGGATGTGGGGAAGGGATATCACGGTGTCCGCGACTCATGGAGACATGAAAGAGAAAACTACGGATGTCATCATGGCAGAGTTCATAGCCGGGTTTCTCGTCTGCTCATCACCACTGACGACGGGTTTGCTCCTGGTGGTTTACACGTCCACCAAGTACCCTTTGTCGTCAACTATGACCTGCCGACCCAGCCAGAGAACTTCCTCTATCGCATCGGTCGTAGCGGTTCGTTCTGGACGACTGGGGTTGCAATCAACTTTGTCACCCACGAATGACTCGAAATCCAGAGGTTCAACAACATGCATGGTCATCGAGGAGCTACGGCCAACATTGTTTCAGGTAACCGGCCGAACGACCTGTCTGCGTTTGTGTTGTTTGGTCTCGTTCTTTCCTTCTGGTACCGGAACCCAATGTTTTAATTTTCGTCCGGAAGTTCTGCTTTTTGAGCGAGGTTTTAATCTCGAGATCGACGCTTTGACATAT